>CM038679.1:535431451-536031451 GCA_021605205.1 Aegilops longissima | reverse complement strand
CCATCCGTCAACACATAACCAAGAAATCCTCGAAATCGTGTACCTCGACCTTGAAAAACATCCGTTATGCAAGTCATGGCAATACTCCCTTTTCGCCACAAGATCGGGCTATCGGGGTTATCTCACCAACAAGCGCACAAAAGAGATTTCGATGTCGGCAAAACTCAGGTATTCCAGAACTGCAACGATAAAATTGTGACGACAACACCTCGGAGCTCAACTCCCCGGGACACTGCCACAACCCCTAAATGTCAGGAGGCACCAAGAACAATGTTCTCGTCACAAAACCATCGGAACGATTCCAAGATACCCACGTGATCCTAAAAATTTTTAGTGAAATTTGAGAAGAGAAGAGTCAAAACTCTCGTCGGGAGACCTCACAGAGCTTACGAAGGACTGGGGAGTAAAAAGAATCCTACTCTCCGATATATATAATCCTAAGACTCAAAACATTTTCCATTCTAGACTCAACAACGCCAAACAAACAATCAAGTAGGGGCTCCTAAGTCGGGAAGGCTCGATACCAACTTGTAATGCCCCGATGCGGCTATATCTCCCACGTGTCGAGGCACGACTTAGAGGCATAACCGCATTGAAAGCAATGTCGCAAGTGAGGTAATCTTCACACAACCCATGTAATAAATAAGGAAAGAGATACATAGTTGGCTTACAATCGCCACTTCACACAATACATAAATAAACATCCATCATACAGAGTACACTCAAGGTCCGACTACGGAACCAAAATAAAAGAAGATACCCCAAATGCTACAGATCCCGAATCGTCCCCACCGGGCACCACTACTGATCATCCGGAAAGAAACATAGTAACGACCACGTTCCTCGTCGAACTCCCACTTGAGCTCGGTTGAATCACCTGCACTGGCCTCATCGGAACTCGCAACTGTGTTTGGAAGTATCTGTGAGTCACGGGGACTCAGCAATCTCACACCCGCGAGATCAAGACTATTTAAGCTAATAGGAAGGACAGAGTAGTAAAGTGGAGCTGCAGCAAGCGACTAGCTTATATGGTGGCTACTTCGCAAAAGAGAGCGAGAAGAGAAGCAAAGCACGGTCGTGAAACTAGTAGTGATCAAGAAGTGATCCTGAACTACTTACGTCAGACATAACTCCAACACCGTGTTCACTTCCCGGACTCCGCCGAGAAGAGACCATCACGGTTACACACGCGGTTGATGTGTATTTTATTTGAGGTCAACTTTGGGTTTTCTACAACCGGACATTAACAAGTTCCCATCTGCCTCATAACCGCGGGCACGGCTTTCGAAAGATATTACCCTGCAGGGGTGTCCCAACTTAGCCCATTATAAGCTCTCACGGTCAACGAAGGATATTCCTTCTACCGGGAAGACCCGATCAATCTCGGAATCCCGGACTACAAGACATTTCGACAGCAATAAAACAAGACCAGCAAAGCCACCCGGTTGTGCCGACAAATCCCGATAGGAGCTGCACATATCTCGTTCTCAGGGCACATCCAGATGAGACAGGCTACGAGTAAAACCAAGCCTCGAGTTTCCCCGTGGTGGCCCTTGAGCGGCTCGGTTCGGGCCAGCACTCGAAGGAGCTTGGTCGTCCGGGGTTAAAATAAAGATGACCCTCGGGCTCGCGAAAACCCGGGAAAAGGCTTAGGTGGCAAATGGTAAAACCAATGTTGGGCCTTCTTTGGGCGAGTCTTATTCAAAGCGAACTGTCAAGGGGTCCCATAAATCACCCAACCGTAAGGAACGCGAAATCAAGGAACATAACACCGGTATGACGGAAACTAGGGTGGCAAGAGTGGAACAAAACACCAGGCATAAGGCCGAGCCTTCCACCCTTTACCAAGTATATAGATGTATTATTAATAGCAGATATATATTGTGATATCCCCAACAAGTAAACATGTTCCACAAAGGAACAACATCTCCATGTTCAACAAGGAACAAACTTCACTTCACTGCAACTAGCAACGCTATAAGAGGGCTGAGCAAAGCGGTAACATAGCCAATCAACGGTTTGCTAGGAAAAGGATGGTTAGGGCTGACATGGCAATATGGGTGGCATGATATAGCAAGTGGTAGGCGTCGCAGCATAGGCATAGCAAAAGAGCGAGCAACTAGCATAGCAAAGATAGAAGTGATTTCGAGGGTATGGTCATCTTGCTCGCAATGTTCTCGAGTTGTCGAAAGCTTGATCCTCGTAAGCGTTCTCAACAGGCTCCTCGTTCACGTACTCGTCTCCGACTCTACCCAAAGCAACAACACAAACAAAGGAACCACAATAAATCACGGTACAATGCACAATCAACATGATGCAAAACATGACATGATATGCGAGATGCAATATGCAATGCGTATGTGCGCTCCGGAAGGTAAATGATGAACCAGGCATCAACTTGGCAAACCAAGCATGCCACTGGAAAGATGAGATGATTTCGGTTGAAATCGATATAAAGATCACCGGAAACGGATGCACGGTTTGCAAATGGCAAGCAAAACAAGAATGGCGCAAATCTGCCATTAACAGCATGATGCCACTTAGCAAGCAACAATTAATTAAGCTACTGCACCCAAACGTATCAACAAAGTATATGGCAGTGATCTACACATGATGCTCGACAAAAGATGAGCACTGAGCTACGGCTAGTTCACATCATAACATGTTCAAACAAGCATGGCAAAAGTGCACAAAATATCAGGCTGGACATGACAAAACAGTAACAGGTTGCAATGTTCAGAGCAACAAAACTACATGCTACAGGAACTTAAAATAGCAAAACATGGCATGGCATGAATCTACTCAAAGCATATTTCAAAAGTCCCTTACTGGCCATAAGCCAAAAAGGACTAGAAAATATAGTAACACCCATGTCAATATTGAAAGTCTCGTTAACAGATTCAGCAACTTGACATGTCAAAAACTGATAACGAGAGGGCATGTTTACAAGCTCAATGCACTCACTACAGAGCCTCAAATGATAAACTAAGCATACATACATCAAGAAGACATGACATAGAAGACAAACATGGCAAGAACAATAACATAGCATATATGGATCAACCACAACAAGCTAGGCAAAATTGAATAACACGTATACAATCTGCCAGGAAACATTTGATAGCAAAAGTAGAGCTCGATTGACTCAACCTATGGCACTCCATAATTGCAAACAAAGGCATGAATGGATAGATCAAGACATGTTTTACAAAACACCCTTACTGAAGTATCTCAAAATATGCATAGATCTCTCGGTATCATCAAGTTAACATGGCATCAAAATCAGCTAAAACAGGGCTGAAATCAGCAACAACAGGACACCTACTTTGCATGCTTGTGCTAGTCACCACATATATCACAAAAATACATGGCATATACCCCTGGAAAGATGGCATGACATTTTACAAAAGACATGTAGGACTCAAATTCATAGGGTGCACATATTAATCATGGCAAAAATAACAAAAGTGCAACTTCTGTTACGAAACAGAAATTAACAACACATAGCACTCTTCCGACAGCATTTCGGGCATCAAGATGAGCTCAAATGAAAATGATGTAATGGAATGAGATGATCTACTCTTCGAGACGAACATTTTGACATATTATACGCGAAAAATGGAGCTACGGATGCGAAGATATAGCATGTTGAAAATTGCACAAAATAACAAGAGATTAAGACTTAGAGGAAAAGAGGGGGAAGAGAAGTCAACGCTTGCACGGTTCCCGAGGACGGATTGGGCTCCCGATCGATCGGATCGGCGCCGGGCGACGGGCGGCTCGCCGGGGTTGGGGACGCCGGTGGAGGGGGAAGGCGTTGCCGGCGGCGACGGCGCGGGGCATGGCGGGCGGCAATGTGGCGGCGGGCGGGGTGGCGTGGGCGATGGGGCATGGGGCGAGGAGCTCGCCGAGGGAGTCGGCGAGCGGGCGGCGAGAGGGCGGCTGGCGAGGCGGCGGCGGCCGGCGGCGGGCGGGCGGCGGTGGGCGGGCGGGCGGCTGGCAGGCGAAGGCGGCTGCCCCGAAGGCGGTGGGGGCCCGCTGGGCTGGCTGGGGAGGCGGCGGCGGGGCGCCCGGGGCCACGTGTCGACGCGTGAGTGGGGCGGACGCGGCGGGGCGATTTGTCCGGCGCCGGGCGGACACGTCCGGCGCGGCGCGGAGGGAAAATTAGGGTTTCGGGGAGGAAGATGATCCGGATTTCGGGGGAGGTGTTTAAATAGGCATAGAGGGAGCTAGGAGAGTCCAAATGAGGTGTAGTTTTCGCCCACACGATCGTGATCGAACGACGGAGAGCATGGAGGTGACTTAGATGGGTTATTGGGCTGTTTTGAAGGGGTGTTGGGCTGCCACTTAAAAGAGGCCTTTGCGAGAGTGCGGTTAACCGTTGGAGTACCAAACGAGCTCCAAATGACCCGAAACTTGACCGGTGGTCTACGGGTTGTATACCAAGGCCACTAGACAAACCTCGGTCCATTTCGAGAAGGTTTAATACCCGCACACGGAAAAACGTAAAAGGGACCGCCGGGGGAGATAGGAGTGCCGGATTGCAAAATGGACAACGGGAAAAATGCTCGGAATCATGAGACGAACACGTATGCAAATGCGATGCACATGATGACATAATAAAAAAATGCATGACATGGACAAAATGCAAAAAGGAGAAAACCCAACCACGGAGGGAAAATCATATATCAATGCCGAAAATGGCAAGAGTTGGAGTTACAAATATGGAAAGATACTTCCGGGGTGTTACACCGACTGTGCCTATAAAATGAAGGCGTTGGCAACCCTAGCCGCCACAAGAAGAACATATCGCATTTGGTCTGCATCCACGCACACCCATCCACTACTGTCTTTATGCTACTACTGCCGCCAGCTATCCCATCCCATCCATCGCGTGCACGATTGACAGGAGAGTAGGCCTCCGAACCCCCACCTCTCGAGATCATGTACGGGGGATGGGCTATTAGGTTTTTGGGGAACATCTCCTACGCGACTGCTTGCTGCCGTTCGTCTATGTCCACTACATCGTCTGAAGGAAATATGCCCTAGAGATAATAATAAAGTTGTTATTTATATTTCCTTATTTCATGATAAATGTTTATTATTATGCTAGAATTTTATTAACCGGAAACATAATACATGTGTGAATACATAGACAAAACAGAGTATCACTAGTATGAGGTGATAACCGACCACAAACGGAAATGATTGGATAGCTTAGAGGAACGAAGAAATGCGGAACTCCACTTCAAAAGAATACGGAGAATTAATTGCACTTGGAGACGCGAGAAGAAAAATACTTGAACTCCGCCAACAAAATCTTGATGAACTCTTGAAGAATGAATTAAATCATGAAGAACCACCGTGAAGAACTCCGGTAACAAAAGGATGATAAGATAGAATGAAGGATGAACGAATAAGACGAGCCTTGCGGTGATGGAGGTTCCGACAAGATGGCCATGGAAATAATTGAACTCTGGAAAAGAAAAGATGAAAACACTTGGAACTAGAATTTATTCATCAAGAACAAACTCCGAAGGAAGGGATTGCTCACCCGGATGAAATAAGAATAAGATTTATTGTATGATTATCCTTCATCAAATTAGATTGATGACAAGCAATGGATTTCGCATCTTACTTATTCTTCTTGAAAAAGAATTGAGAAGTGACATATCGCAAACTTGAGAAGGTCTTCATGAACCACCGGTAGAATTGGAAAGAACGAATGAATTAAAATGATAATCAAGGAAAAGAATCTTGAACGAACCACCGTAAGAATTCGAAAATGCCTGATGAAAGATAATGAATCACCGGGAAGAATTAGAAGAACCAATAAGCTCGAGGGTATTTAGATGCAAAAGAGCGAAGAGATCGCGAACTGATTGAAGAATACTTGAACGCAGCACCAGAAGAATATTGAGACGAACGAAGGGGCACGAATGTAGAATAGTTGGGTAATGAATCTGAAAACTTAGAACGAAGAAATCTTCCGAAAAGATGGTTTCCGGATGATTGAGACGGAAAGTAACTCCTGAAATACTCCGGATGGATGAAAAGAATTTGCATGACTGGAAACAATTAGATAGGATAACATCGAGCTAGCACCATGAATCTCCGGGGGAACGGACAAGATTTAAGAGAAACTCTACTTCGGTCTTCATATGATGAAGAGAAACACCACCAATATTACTGAGATACTCCGATAGAATGAAAAGCAGAGAGGTTGAGCCAACAATGAAATGATTTGAAAGCGATCTTGGAAAAGATCCGACTGATGAAATTCAATCTTACGTCACACTTGAAAAGAATTGAGAATACCTCCGGGGAAAATCAGAAGAGTCAGGTAAGATCCTGGGAAAAGACCTGTGGGTTAGGGCCCACTGAAGAGATAACACCGTTGGAAAGGGATGTTGAACAGATAGATGATGCACCGGAAGAACTGAAATATTTGACTGAGGTGACAACCTCGAATTAATTCGAACACAGGCGAATCTCCTGAGATGTCTTCGGAACTCCGGAATGATAAGCTGGCGAGAGGCGAACGAGCAAAGAGAATACTTCGAAGGAAAAGAATATGATTAACCTGAAAAACTTGATTTGTGTGCACCGGAAAAAGAAAGGGATGAAGAATGACGAACGAGACGAGAATTCACCGGTTGAAATAATTGAGGGAAGACAGAAGAGGCTCCACACGAATGAAATTGATGCTCGAAAGAGACTCAGGCTCCGGGAAGAAGAGGGTGGGAGGGCGGGAAAAACAAAGGCAACTTGGAAGGGGGAACCAACGAATATCTTGAAGAGAAAACACCAGTTGAAATCATTGAGGAAAGAAAGCAAAGACTTCACACGAGTAGGAAGCATACTCGATCACGGGCTCCGGTTCCGAGAGGAAGAAGGGAGGGCGGGTGGGAAAAACAAGGACAACTTCGGACAAGGAAAAACAACGACGTCGGAGGAAGAAATGAGGATTGAACTTGCAAAAACGGAGAGGGTCGAATCACTTTGACGAGATATGCACCGGATGAAAAGAGCTGAGAAACAACTATCGGAAAACCAACTGCGTGAACCTAAAGAAAAAATTTGAAGGGGAAGAGGAGTAATTCAAAACACCTACGTCAAGATTCCTGACCAGAGCGACGAAGGGGTTGAGGAATAAAAAGAATTCCTACTCTCCGATATAACTAGACTCCGAAAACAGTTTTCTTCTAGACTCAACAACGGCCAAACTACACGATCAATAAAGGGGGCTCCTAGGGTCGGTCGAGGCTCTAATACCAACTTGTCACGCCCAATATGCGACCCTATCCAAAAGGAACTCGACGGTCCCACCAAGGATAGACCCGCATATTGAAACGCTTTTGCAAGGTGGATATCATTACATCAACATTACATAATAGTGGGGATACATACATAAGGCACAAATGCCACAAGAATGCATCAACATCATACAAGATCAACATCCGACTACGGATGAATCATAAACAGAAACTCAAACGACATCCACCTTGCTAGCCCAGGCTGCCGACCTGGAACCTATCCCCTGATCGAAGAAGAATCAGAAGAACTCCAACACAAGCAAACATCGCTCTCGCATCATGATCATCGCATAACCTGTACCTGCAACTGGTGGTGTAGTAATCTGTGAGCCACGAGGACTCAGCAATCCCATTACCATGGGTATCAAGACTAGCAAAGCTTAATGGGTAAGGAAGGAGTGAAGTGGTGAGGTTGCAGCAGCGGCTAAGCATATATGGTGGCTAACATACGCAAATGAGAGCGAGAAGAGAAACAAAGGAACGGTCGTCAACTAGTAATGATCAAGAAGTGATCCTGAACTCCTACTTACATCAAGCATAACCCAGAAACCGTGTTCTCCTCTCGATCAACCCCGAAAAGAGACACTCACGGTTACACACACGGTTAGTGTATTTTAGAAGAGTTTGCTTCAAGTTTACTACAACCGGATATTAACAAATTCCCATCGCCACATAACATGGGCACGGCTTTGAAAGTTCAAACCCTGCAGGGTGTCCCAACTTAGCCCATGATAAGCTCTCGCGATCAACGAAGGATATTCCTTCTCCCGGAAGACCCGATCAGTCTTGGAATCCGGCTACAAGACATTTCGACAAACAATAAAACAAGACCAGCAAAGCCGCCCGATCGCCGACAATCCCGATATGAGCTGCACATATCTCGTTCTCGAGGCAACACCGGATGAGACATCCTACGAGTAAAACCAAACCTCGAGTTGCCACGAGGGGCCCCATGATCTACTCGGTTCGGGCCAGCACTTAGAGAAGCTTTGGTCCGAGGGGGGCTGAATAAAGATGACCCTCGAGAGAGCGACTCCCAAGGGAAAAGTAGGTGGTGGTGAGGCAAATGGTAAAACCAATGTTGGGCCTTTTGGACGAGTCTTATTCAAAGCGAACTGTCAAGGGGTCCCATAAATCACCCGACAGCGTTAGGGACGCAAAATCCGGGAACATAACACCGATATGACGGAAACTAGGCGCGCAAGAGTGGAACAGAACACCGGGCATAAGGCCGAGCCTTCCACCCTTTACCAAGTATATAGATGCATTAATTAAATAAGATATATTGTGATATCCCAACAAGTAAACATGTTCCAACAAGGAACAGCATCTCCATGTTCCATCAAGGAACAAACTTCATCTTCACCTGCAACTAACAACGCTATAAGAGGGGCTGAGCAAAACGGTAACATAGCCAAACAACGGTTTGCTAGGAAGGGTGACAACGAGTTAGAGGTTCATGGCAATTTGGGAGGCTTGAGCAGCAAGTGATAGGTAGCGCAGCATAGCGAAAGAACGAAGCAACTAGCATAGCAATGATAGTAGTGAGATCCAGGGTAGCGGTCATCTTGCCTGAAATCCCGCAAGGAAGAAGAACGAGTCCATGAAGAAGACGAACGGATGAAGCCGAACCAAGCGTAGACGAACGAATCCTATAGGAACTAACAAGAAGAAGCACACAACATAGTAAACACACCACACGTGAAAAAGACATGATGCATGACAAGCATGATGCATGACAAAGCTACATGAAGCTACTCATGGCAAGAGATGATGCAAACAAGAGCAACACATCAAGGCAAGTTTAAATGAGGCCGGGAACAACATAGAACAATTCCGGTAAGTCCTCATATGCAAATTTCAAAATTGTTCCAGATCTGAATACTTTATGTTAAAGTTGTTAAACAGAAATTTAAGATGCACCACGATGATCTACACGAAATTCTAGTCAAGTTACATATAAAGTTCATTAGATTCGGAGCTACGACCTAGAAGATATGAGCAAAACAAGATAAGCATGGCATTGATGCAAAATGCACACAAACATCAAGCAAACACCTCAAAACAAGGATGCAACATGGTAATATGAAACTACATGCAAAATCAAGCAAGTTTCATATAGAGCACACTCAAAACGGAGCAACGGTTCAACACATACACATGAAGCAAGTTATAGCAACAATCTGTCCAAAACAGCAAGTAGGCATATTGCAAGCATCAAAACACTATGCTACAGGATCTCAACATGAAAACAAAATACATGGGCATGATGTACAGGTAAATCATTACAAAACATGAACACTGAGCTATCTCCAGAAATCACTAGAACATGCTCAAAATGACATGGCAAGATTGCAAATAATAACAGTTTCAGGCATTGGCAGAAATAACATCAGGTTGCAATGTTTAGAGCTATCAAACAACATGTTACAGGAACTTATCATGGCAAACAAAGGCATGTCATGATACTACTAAATGCATAGAAAAAATGTCCTTTACTGACCATGAGCCAAAAATGATCAGAAAATATGATGGCACCCATGTAAACATGGCAAGTTATATTACAGATTCATACATGGCAGGAACAACGATAAGTAGGCATGTTGGTGAGCTTGAACCACTCACCACAGAGCAATACATGGCATGGCAAGGTAACTCACAGCAAGAAGACATGGCATAGAAGCTATTCATGGCAAGAACAACATTATAGGGTGCATGGATCACTAACAACAACCTTGGCAAAATTGAATAACATGTAAACAATCTGCCAGGAAACATTTTATAGCAAAAGTAGAGCTCGATTGACTCAAGCTATGGCACTCCAAAATTGCCAACAAGGGCATGGATGGATAGATAATAACCATATGTTCAAAACATCCTTACTGAAGTATCTCAAAATAAGCATGGATCTCTCGGTAGAATCAAGTTTACATGGCATAAAAATATCAGCAGAGCAGGGGCTGAAATCAGCAACATCATGAAGCCTAGTTTGCATGATTGTGCTAGTCACCACAGAGATCACAAAAATACATGGCATACACGCCTGTAAAGATGGCATGGCATATTACAAAACACATGTAGTACTCAAGTACATAGGGTGCACACATCAATCATGACAAAAATGACAAAAGTGCATGTTCTGATAAGAATCTGAAACTAACATCACATAGCACTCTTGCAACAGCATTTTGGGCATCAAGATGAGCTCAAATGAAAATGATGCAATGAGATGAAATGATCTACTCTTGGAGGCGAACAATTTGACATATTACACGCACGAAACGGACTTACGGATGCAGAGTTATGGCATAATGAAAATCCAACAAAAATGCAACAATTTCGGGGACAGTGGAATTTTGGGGAGGGGAAAGTCAACCTTGCGATTAGATCTGGATCGGGGCGCGGGAATCGATGATGGCCGGAGCGGCCGGAGGGGCGGACGGCGGTGGTCGGCGAGGCCTGGGCGGCGCTGGCCGGGCGGAGCCGAGGCGGGCGGCGCTGGCTCGCGGGCGGCACGGCGGTGGCGGCCGGCGGACGAGCGGGTGGCGGAGTGCTGAGAGGCTGCTGCGGGGCTTGGCCGGCTCGCTGCAGACTCTGGGGGCGGCTCATGGGCGCGTGGGCGGGCGGTGGTGTGGCGCGGCGCTGCCCACGTGGCGCACCGTGATTCGGGTGGCGCGGCGGCGTGAATCGTCCGTCCGGATCGGACATGTCCGGGCGCGGAGATGGTAAAAACGCTAGGGTTAGGGGGGAAATGATCCGGAATTTGGGCGAGGAACACATATTTATAGGTAGAGGGAGCTAGGAGAGTCCAAATGAGGTGCGGTTTTCGGCCACGCGATCGTGATCGAACGACCGAGAGCATGGAGGGGAGTTTGCTGGGTTTTGGGCCACTTTGGAAGGGGTGTTGGGCTGCACACAAAAGAGGCTTTTGCGGTTTCCCGGTTAACCGTTGGAGTACCAAACGACCTCCAAATGATCCGAAACTTGACAGGCGGTCTGCCGATGGTATACCAAGGCAGCTTGACAAACCTCGGTCCATTCCGAGACTGTTTAATACCCACACACGAAAAGAGGCAAAAGGGGGCGCCGGGAGACATAGGAGTGCCGGATTGCAAAACGGACAACGGGGAAAATGCTCGGATGCATGAGACGAACACGTATGCAAAATGAAATGCACATGATGACATGATATGAAATGCAGATGATGACATGGCAAAATGCAACACGTAATCAAATGACAAGGCAAATACGGCGAATAACTGGAAGACACCTGGCGCATCGAATCCGGGGCGTTACATTATGTAACTCCCGATTACCGGAGGAACACTTTATGTGCTACCAAACGTCACAACGTAACTGGATGATTATAAAGGTGCTCTACAGGTGTCTCCGATGGTACTTGTTGAGTTGGCATAGATCAAGACTAGGATTTATCACTCCGATTGTCGGAGAGGTATCTCTGGGCCCTCTCGGTAATGCACATCACTATAAGCCTTGCAAGCAATGTGACTAATGTCACATCCCCAGTTCAGGCCTTGCTTGTTTTTGCTTTAGCATCCATGCATCATGTTTAAATTTTATGAAAATTGAAATGGGGATTGCCTAAACCCTAGCATTAAAAGAATTCAATAGGTTCAACTAAAATTATTTTTCAGTGAATCCAAATGGCTTTAGGAAATGTTCATCATTTCTGGAAAAAATGCTTTAAACCATAACCAGAGGTGCTGCACATTTTTCATGACATATTTGGGCTCTGGATTAAATCATACTCTATTTGCATTTGGGCATTTGAATACTATAAATATTTTAAGTGCTCAAATAATCCCAAACTGAAATGTCTACTGTAGGATATATTTCCAACAGTGGTCATGAGCAGTTGCATGATTTTTGGGATTGATTTAGTATTTTTAATAAAGCCACAAAGCTGCAGATAAATAGAAAATGGAAAGAATTAGGAAAGAGAGAGAGAGAGAATAGCTCACCTAACCTACCTGGCGGCCCAGCTGCGGCCCAGCACTGTTGGCCCAGCCAGTGAAGCGCCCACCGTCTTCAACCTCCCGCCAAGTGGCGGGAGGCATGTGGTCGTCGTGGCGTGGGCACGTGCCCTGGCCACCTCCTCCCTCCCAGCCTGCCTGGCTTCTCCTCGACGCCCCGGAGACGCCACGCACCCCCCGGACCCCTCTCTCCTCTCCCTCTCGCCGCTCTCCCTCCCCCTCCTCTGTTTCTCCTACGCGCAGCCCGAGCGCCACCGTCGCCACCGACGCCGTTCGCCGCGGCCACAGCCACCTCCCCGCCTCGCCGATGCCCCAGGAAGCTCCGCCTCACCCCCTCTTCATTCTCACCCAGACGAAAGGCGCCGGAAGCCCCTGGATGCCGCTAGCTCCGCCGCTCCCCTCCTCGGCCACCGAGGATCGCCGCCGTCGAATTCGTCGCCGTTCGGCCTCCCCCGAGCACGCTGACACCTCCGCCGAATCCGCTGTGAGCTCCGTCGCACCTCCCCCCTAACCCTGCCGTCTTTTGCGCCCTGTAGCTAGCCCCGCCGTCGAAGCCGAACTCCGGCCGCCGCCCTGAGCTTCGCTCCGGCGAGCTCCGGCCACCCCACGCCCTCCCGTTGCTTTCTCTGGATGCGCGCGGTTACGGGCTACTTTCTGCTTCCCTCGGCGCGTAGATCCGACCTCTCTAGCGCAAGTCCGGCGTGCCCCCGCCGTGTTCTGTGGTCGCCGCCGGCTGGTCTCCGACGTGCTGACGTGGCGCCATCATTAGGGGCTAATGACCCTGCTAGTTAAGCCCTCTCTCACTGACGTATGGGCCCCACGCCCTTAATTAATCTTTGTTTATTTCTGTTAAGTTTTAATCTAACCACCATGGGCCCACGCGTCAGCTTTGACCGAGCCCAGCGTGGCGTTGGTGGTCCCACATGCCAGCGACACATACCAGCCTGAGACACTGATCAGTGGACCCCACTGGTCAGGGTTGACCTGGACCGCACCCCGTTGACTCGCCTACGTCATGCTGACGTAGTGCTGACGTAGTAATGCATTTTCTGGAATTAGTTTTATTCTAAATATTTAGGAAATTCCAGAAAATGTTTAAAACTTGTAAAAATCATAGAAATTCAACCGTAACTCCAAATAAGATAAATTATATATGAAAAATGATCAGAAAAATCCAATCTATCCATCTGTACCATTTTCATGCATGTTAGAACAACCGTTTTCGTCTTTTGGCTCACGTATATGATAGTGTCGCTAGCATCCATATGACAGAGAACCCGGGCCGACATGGCTAGTCGTGAACCCAAAGCGGCGCTAACCCATGGGGACAGACATACATGAATCACATCGAGCATGTCGGTCATCAACGTGTGAATCCGGGCTGTACTGGCTAACAGGACTCGGTAACCCGGGTGTAGCAGCTAGGCAGACTCGGATGTCACCGCGTGACATTTCCCGAAGAACGAGACATAGAGCAAGTGAAACACATGTCGGCCAGTCAAGTGTCCAAAGCAGTAGTCTGGCCTAACAGACTCGATGAACCGGGCTGTAGCGGACTACTATCGCTCGAAGCGATGAGACTACATTTCCCCATATGAGAGGCTGCCAAGGATAAACAACTAGATTGTCGGATCCCACACATACCAAGCATTTCAAACATACACACAATATGCTCAATATGTGTAAATACAACATGGCATCACAACATAACTCTACGACTCAAATATTTATTCATTAGGCTCCGAGGAGCGAGATATTACAAACATGGGTTTCATGACCCAACACTCAGAGCATACAAGTCAAAGCACAAGCGGAAGATTAACATGTCTGAGTACAGACATAAGCTGTCAGGACCCCGATTCCAAGTCACATCGATCTAGCCGGTAACACCTCATATCACTTTGCGGCCTCACGCACGGTATTCCCACGGGTGTCGCCTTACCATGGCCCGGGACCGTTTGCGTCTTTTGGCTCACGTATATGATAGTGTCGTTAGCATCCATATGATGAGAGAACACAGGCCGACATGGCTAATCGTGAACCAAAGCGGCGCTAACCCATGGGGACATGCATACATGAATCACATCGAGCATGTCGGTCATCAACGTGTGAATCCGGGCTGTAGCACTGGGCTATGAGGACTCCGTAACCCGGCTGTAGCAGGCTAGGCAGGACTCGGATGTCACCGCGTGACATTTCCCGAAGGGACGGACATAAGAGCGAAGTGAAACACATGCCGCCAGTCAAGTGTCCAAAGCAGTAGTCTTTGGGCTAACAGGACTCCGTGAAGCCCAGGCATAGCGGACTACTATCGCTATGGAAGCACTAGACTACATTTCCCCATATGAGAGGCTGCCAAGGATAAACAACTAGATTGTCGGATCCCACACATACCAAGCATTTCAAACATACACACAATATGCTCAATATGTGTAAATACAACATGGCATCACAACATAACTCTCGACTCAAATATTTATTCATTAGGCTCCGAGGAGCGAGATATTACAAACATGGGTCTCATGACCCAACACTCAGAGCATACAAGTCAAAGCACAAGCGGAAGATTAACATGTCTGAGTACAGACATCTACAAATGAAAAAGGCTGAGAAGCCTGACTATCTACCAGATCCTGCCGAGGGCACAAGATCGTAGCTGAGGTAACAAGCTAAACGCCGAAGTCCACGCGGAACTACTAGCGAGACCGACGTCTCTCTGCAAAACATAAAATAAGCAAACGTGAGTACAAATGTACTCAGCAAGACTTACATCAGAACTAGCTACATATGCATCATTATCGACAAAGGGGGTGGTGGAGTTTGACTGCAGCAAGCCAGCTTTGACTCGGTGGCTATCCTGAACTATGACTTCAAGTAACTCTTTTGAGGTGGCGCACACCAGTCCACATATTCACCATATCAATACACCACTATGGATCCGCTCCCGTCCCCTACGAGAACGCCATCCATAGCACTCACGCTTATCTTGCGAGTTTTAGAGTATCCACTTTCACTTGTCTATGAACTGTTATAGGCAACCCAGAAGTCCTTTTCCGTGGACACGGCTATTCGAATATATCATATTAACCCTGCAGGGGTGTACTTCTTCACGCACGCTCTCGCCACTTGTCGCCCTGTACACGTCATGTACCTCGGCAACCTTCAAGCGGAAACCGGGCGAGGGAGTCGGCCACGACCTGACTAACCACACAAGTCTCTAGTCCAGGTTTATCGCCTATTGGGTTTCATCCGCAAGGAGATCCGGCGGGGTGTCGCTCACGGCCCCAAGCGATGTGAGCAGGGTTCCCAAGCCCACCTCGACGGGTGGATCTACGCTGGTACACCGTGCCACGGTGCCTAGTCTGTCCCAAGCCCACATGCACGGGTGCCACTTGGTAGACTACTAACACTACCTACAAACACCGAAACTAGTTGCAACTCCGGGCCAGAGATCGAGTGGATTAATAAGTCGAGAGGGCACTTAAGCATTCAATGTGTGGTAGTAACTGTTCATGGATCACAAACACGGAACTCAGTTCACGAGGACGGCTGCAATGAGACAACCCACCATGTACTCCTACATGGCCTCTCACCGCTACCTTTACAAATCGTGTTCACACACTTAGCTCACACACGAGAGGACATGTTCACACACCATTCCAATTCATTCCCGATGAATCGGACTGACTCAACTCTAAGCAAAAGAGTGGGCGACAAACAAGCATGAATGAGTAGGCACATCAGGCTCAAACAACTCCTACTCATGCTAGTGGGTTTCATCTAATTACTGTGGAATGATAGGTCATGCAGAGGATAAAGGGGTTCAACTACCGCAGCAAGTAACACATGAGTCGTTGTTGTCCTAATGCAGTAAAATAGAGCAGGAGCAAGGGAGTGGGATTATATCGGAATGAACAAGGGGGTTTTGCTTGCCTGGCACTTCTGAAGATTATATAGTTCTTCAATAGTGTCATCGATCTCATCGTCGAAACCACGTCTATCGAGAGGGGACAAACACCGGCAACTGAGAAAGAAACACAATCAATGCAATGCGCAATATGATGCATGCTCATGACATGGCAACATGCTGGTGTTTTGAGCTAATGCAGCTAACAACAAAGTTAAATGAAGTTGGTTTGAACCCTAAGTTCAAATCCAAACTCCATATGTGAAATTCAAATGCCATTATATGGTTTGTCCTAAACAGCAGCTATAAGTCCTGGGCCATGGTAAGGGGACACCCATGGGAATACCGTGCGTGAGGCCGCAAAGTGATATGGGGTGTTACCGGCTAGATCGATGTGACTTGGAATCGGGGTCCTGACAGCTTTGGTATCAGAGCCTGACTGCCTGTAGGATTACAAAGCCAAACTGGTCGAAGTTGTGTCTAGAAATGCTTTAGTTATGTAAGGGAATTGATTGTGGAAGGGAACGTAAGGCTCTTTTTACTCCTTATACCTCATGGCCCTCTGATCTGAGTCAACCTCTTCTCTTCTATGGGGATTAAGAACTAGGCTTCTCATCTATCTATCAGGATGACGTGTTATTAACCCATAGACCTTTAAGATTGTTGGTTTCAAGCCTCAGTTCAGTTCCTACTATTTCTTTATGTTAACTGTTGATCTCAGAATCTTGTTATGATGTTGTAGAGTGGTTATGCCACCATTTTGCATGATGTCTCAAATCTTTTTGAGCATTTACAGCCGTTATGCTGTCCGAGTCATCCCAGGTTTCTAAACTATCTGATGCATTTGCAAATCCCTTCCTCCCGTTCCCGATATCCTTTTGGGCCAGATTAAGCACACTAATCGGTGAGTTGAGGTACCCTATTGCCTCGACATACATGTTGGAGTTAGTACTATGACCCTAGGTGTTTCAGGGAGTCATCTAGTAATCTAGCCATGTTTTGTGTTCCCAGTGTGATGATCCTGGCCGTCATTCTCGAAAGCATCCCGTGATGCCATTTAGTAGTAGGCATTCTACTCCTGGGTTCTTGACCCAAGACTCACTATACTTACCTCGTGTTGATAGCGTTTGCTAGTTCCTTTAGGTTATTAGTAACCTTTGCGATAGTCCTCGAGGTTCGTGGTACATCATTCTTCCAAATACCACGAACTACTTATGGCAGAAGTTCCTCGCTGAACCAAACGATTGCAACCAAAGTGCTCCTAATGAGTTCTCGATTCTATATTGTGACTCTGCCAGTTCAACCTTTCTGCATGGGTTATCTGGAGGAAATATGTTGAACTCGTTCGACATGCTAGTCCATGCATCCACAACTCAGAAAATCGTATGTTCCTTGAGTTGTCCCCCTTTTAGTTTGTCTTCTGACCCTCGTTTATGAATTGATAGCCAAGGGTATGCGTGCATTCGTTTATCGATGCCTATTACCCTTGTGGTCCGTCACGCCATTCTATTCGGAATGACTTGGAGAAAAAAACTCCAGTACCTCATCCATATCCAGGATTGGGTCAAAACAGTTGTATTCCTCAGATCAAAATGCCAATTCAGCTTTTGTTCTATTCTACCCTGAAGTATTACCCACTTTATGTCAGGAACGTCATGAGAATTGCACCTTCTTTTATGAATTCTTGGCGTAGTGATACTTCTCGCTATCATTATTCATTCCTCGGTCCGTGTTGATGCAACGGAATGCCGACAAGTGAATTGTGATGTGTGAAATCGATACTCCTAGCAACCTCGTTGCTTGGTAGTTAATGGACAATATTCTCATTCTTAGCGTGTTGGTTATTAAATCATCATACTAAGATTGATCGTGCTACCTAGTCCTTATTTCGGTGCACCCTTGATCAATGAGTTAGGATTATTCAATCCCTTGCTTATTTGATCATATCGTCTTGCCCTGAAAAGCAAGATTGTTCTCGAGCTTAATAACGTGTCGGTGGATCGTGATGTTAGAAAATCTTCTCGGAAGTGTTACCAGGTTGTCACTGACCGCTATGTTGAGTTCGTGATCATGTTGGTTTTCCTCTAAACCACCCATTCTCCAAGGATCTGTGTTGGATACCCTGAACTAGTTGGATAAGCTAAACAACAACTTGGAGAGTTGGAAGATAAAAGCTTGCCTAACTTAGTTCGTTCAATGGGATATCCTTGTGTAGTGTGTGTTGAAGAAAGATGATATCTTCATCGATTGGTCCCTGTGATCAATTGTTGGACCTATTGTCTTATCAATCCTTTGACTTGAGTATGGGCTATTGTCAAGTCAAATCAGAACCAACGATGTTCGTAATGTTGTCTTACTCATGGTTGATCCCTTGAGCATACACCATTACATCTTTTGGTCTGATCAATGCTATCACCGTGTTCACATGATGGTGGAAGTCCAGTGATATGGAAATTCCGATGAGTTGTTGTTGAGCCCATCAACAGCATTTTGTCTCCCCCATGATTCATGTTGAACATCAACCTTGTGTTGAAAACTTTGTAAGCAATGCCTTCGTGTTCCGTTCATGAAGCTTATGCTTGGATGGAAGAAGTGACTTCCTCTAATTCACGTGCATTTGATGTAAGTTGCTGCCATGAATTTGAGAAAGGTTTGTTTTGTTTCCTTTGGAATCATCCCAAGTCCGTCATGCACGTGCGAAGTATTCTATGGTCTGATAGACTGATCATCTTCATTCCATATAAATTCCATAGCACACTAAGCCACTGATTGACTTGTTCTAGGAAAAGGAGTTAAGTGCTAATCCATGGTAATGCACAAGACTTCATCATCCTCGATGATGGTTCCCAACCTGAACTCGGTAGTGTTTTATTATAAGACTACTAGGTGGTAATGCTTGTCTAGGACAGCTTGTCCACATGTGTGTAGCAGAACCAGCTCATGTTTTGGAGCTTGCTATCGTAGTTCATATCCGAGAATCTCTTAGCGTCATCTCGTCGATTTGTGTTGCGACCTTTCTTTTCGGACATGCTGAGTCTGAAGTATCCTATCACCAATCGGATCTGAATCTCAGGCAGATATGATGGTTGGAACATTCCAACAGTTGCATTTCGTTCCCAGCTAGCACCGTCCTTGTGCCATTTCACTATGGGCTGCCTTTTTAGTAATTCTTGTTCAGGATCATCCTCAAAAGTGATCCTACCATGGGTCCCATCCATTTCCGATGATAAAAAAATCATTATTGAGTTGTCTTCAACAAGGTAGTCCACATCATCCATTCTAGTCCGAGTATGTCATTCTTTCGAACTCCTTCAAATGATCGATTGTGATTGCCTTAGGCTGGTATAAAGAGTTCCAACGTTCTATGGATCAAAGTAATTCTTTTTGCCACTTAAGGGAATAGTTCTTTGCGTCACTTTTCCCGAGGTGCCCCATTACGGGATCGTGGCAATTATTTCCTTGCCACCTTGACACCATCCACCCTCTTTCTAAGCGTGGAATGGTTGCCTACCAATTTGAACCTTCGTCATCCATTTCTTTTCCATCATTCCTATGTGTGTTTGGTGTCTCAACTCAAGAGATGTTCTTACGTCTCACTCCATGAACTGATCTTGAGTTGCTCGATCTTCAAGAAGATTAAATCCTGTAGGGTTTCCCCCTCTTTCTGTTATCGTGTCGAGTGAAGATCTCGAAGGCAAAGACGTCAAGACCAAGATGATGGAATGAATCAACATCTTCGAGAAGGGCAAATGGATCATGAAGATTGTGATAGTTTTGTGACTTCCCTTTTCTTATTACCTCACGTCTTGAATCTCGGGGCGAGATTCTTGTTTAGTGGGGGTGAGTTGTCACATCCCCAGTTCAGGCCTTGCTTGTTTTTGCTTTAGCATCCATTCATCATGTTTAAATTTTATGAAAATTGAAATGGGGATTGCCTAAACCCTAGCATTAAAAGAATTCAATAGGTTCAACTAAAATTATTTTTCAGTGAATCCAAATGGCTTTAGGAAATGTTCATCATTTCTGGAAAAAATGCTTTAAACCATAACCAGAGGTGTTGCACATTTTTCATGACATATTTGGGCTCTGGATTAAATCATACTCTATTTGCATTTGGGCATTTGAATACTATAAATATTTTAAGTGCTCAAATATTCCCAAACTGAAATGTCTACTGTAGGATATATTTCCAACAGTGGTCATGAGCAGTTGCATGATTTTTGGGATTGATTTAGTATTTTTAATAAAGCCACAAAGCTGCAGATAAATAGAAAATGGAAAGAATTAGGAAAGAGAGAGAGAGAGAGAGAGAATAGCTCACCTAACCTACCTGGTGGCCCAGCTGCGGCCCAGCACTGTTGGCCCAGCCCAGCAGGCGCCCCCACCGTCTTCAACCTCCTGCCAATAGGCAGGAGGGCGTGTGGTCGTCGCGCGTGGGCACGTGCCCTGGCCACCTCCTCCCTCCCAGCCTACCTGGCTTCTCCTCGACGCCCCGGAGACGCCACGCACCCCCCAAACCCCTCTCTCCTCTCCCTCTCGCCGCTCTCCCTCCCCCTCCTCTGTTTATCCTACGCGCAGCCCGAGCGCCACCGTCGCCACCGACGCCGTTCGCCGCGGCCACAGCCACCTCCCCGCCTCGCCGACGCCCCAGGAAGCTCCGCCTCGCCCCCTCTTCATTCTCACCCAGACGAAAGGCGCCGGAAGCCCCTGGATGCCGCTAGCTCCGCCGCTCCCCTCCTCAGCCACCGAGGATCGCCGCCGTCGAATTCGTCGCCGTTCGGCCTCCCCCGAGCACGCTGACACCTCCGCCGAATCCGCTGTGAGCTCCGCCGCGCCTCCCCCCTAACCCTGCCGTCTTTTGCGCCCTGTAGCTAGCCCCGCCGCCGAAGCCGAACTCCGGCCGCCGCCCTGAGCTTCGCTCCGGCCACCCCGCGCCCTCCCGTTGCTTTCTCTGGATGCGCGCGGGCACGGGCAACTTTCTGCTTCCCTCGGCGCGTAGATCCGACCTCTCTAGCGCAAGTCCGGCGTGCCCCCGCCGTGTTCTGTGGTCGCCGCCGGCTGGTCTCCGACGTGCTGACGTGGCGCCATCTTTAGGGGCTAATGACCCTGCTAGTTAAGCCCTCTCTCACTGACGTATGGGCCCCATGCCCTTAATTAATCTTTGTTTATTTCTGTTAAGTTTTAATCTAACCACCGTGGGCCCACGCGTCAGCTTTGACCGAACTGACGTGGCCGTTGACTGGTCCCACATGTCAGCGACACATACCAGCCTGAGACACTGATCAGTGGACCCCACTGGTCAGGGTTGACCTGGACCGCACCCCGTTGACTCGCCTACGTCATGCAGACGTAGTGCTGACGCAGTAATGCATTTTCTGGAATTAGTTTAATTCTAAATATTCAGGAAATTCCAGAAAATGTTTAAAACTTGTAAAAATCATAGAAATTCAACCGTAACTCCAAATAAGATAAATTATATATGAAAAATGATCAGAAAAATCCAATCTATCCATCTGTACCATTTTAATGCATGTTAGAACAACTTATAGCTGCTGTTTAGGACAAATCATATAATGGCATTTGAATTTCACATATGGAGTTTGGATTTGAACTTAGGGTTCAAACCAACTTCATTTAACTTTGTTGTTAGCTGCATTAGCTCAAAACACCAGCATGTTGCCATGTCATGAGCATGCATCATATTGCGCATTGCATTGATTGTGTTTCTTTCTCAGTTGCCGGTGTTTGTCCCCTCTCGATAGACGTGGTTTCGACGATGAGATCGATGACACTATTGAAGAACTATATAATCTTCAGAAGTGCCAGGCAAGCAAAATCCCTTGTTCATTCCGATATAATCCCACTCTCTTGCTCCTGCTCTATTTTACTGCATTAGGACAACAACGACTCATGTGTTACTTGCTGCGGTAGTTGAACCCTTTATCCTCTGCATGACTGTCATTCCACAATAATTAGATGAAACCCACTAGCATGAGTAGGAGTTGTTTGAGCCCTGATGTGCCTACTCATTCATGCTTGTTTGTCATGCCTGCTCTTGCTTAGAGTTGAGTCAGGTCGATTCATCGGGAATGAATTGGAATGGTGTGTGAACATGTCCTCTTGTGTGTGAGCTAAGTGTGTGAACACGATTTGGTAAAGGTAGCGGTGAGAGGCCATGTAGGAGTACATGGTGGGTTGTCTCATTGCAGCCGTCCTCGGGAACTGAGTTCGTGTTTGTGATCCATGAACAGTTACTACCACACATTGGAATGCTTAAGTGCCCTCTCGACTTATTAATCCACTCGATCTCTGTCCGGGAGTTGCAACTAGTTTACGGTGTTTGTAGGTAGTGTTAGTAGTCTACCAAGTGGCACCCGATGCAGGTGGGCTTGGGACAGACTAGGCACTGTGGCACGGTGTACCAAGCGTGAGATCCACCCGTCGAGGTGGGCTTGGAACCCTGCTCACATCGTTTGGGGCCGTGGCGACACCCGCCGGATCTCCTTGCGGATGGAACCCGAATAGGCGATAAACTGGACTAGAGACTTGTGTGGTTAGTCGGTCGTGGCCGACTCCCTCGCCGGTTTCCGCTTGAAGGTTGCCGAGGTACATGGCGTGTACAGGCGACAAGTGGCGAGAGCGTGTGTGAAGAAGTACACCCTGCAGGGTTAATATGATCTATTGAATAGCCGTGTATCATGAAAAGGACTTCGGGTTGCCTATAACAGTTCATAGACAAGTGAAAGTGGATACTCTAAAACTCGCAAGATAAGCGTGAGTGCTATGGATGGCGTTCTCGTGAGGGAGGCGGGGCGGATCCATAGTGGTGTATTGATATGGTGAATATGTGGACTTGTGTGCGCCACCTCAAAAGAGTTACTTGCAGTCGTAGTTCAGGATAGCCACCGAGTCAAAGCTGGCTTGCTGCAGTCAAACTCCACCACCCCCTTTGTTGATAATGATGCATATGTAGCTAGTTCTGATGTAAGTCTTGCTGAGTACATTTGTACTCACATTTGCTTATTTTATGTTTTGCGAGAGGCGTCGGTCTCGCTAGTAGTTCAGCGTGGACTTGGCGTTTAGCTTGTTACCTCAGCTACGATCTTGTGCCCTCGGCGGAGATCTCAGTAGATAGTCGGGCTTCTCAGCCTTTTTCATTTGTAGATGTCTGTACTCAGACATGTTAATCTTCCGCTTGTGCTTTGACTTGTATGCTCTGAGTGTTGGGTCATGAGACCCATGTTTGTAATATCTCGCTCCTCGGAGCCTAATGAATAAATATTTGAGTCGTAGAGTTAAGTTGTGATGCCATGTTGTATTTACACATATTGAGCATATTGTGTGTATGTTTGAAATGTTTGTTATGTGTGGGATCCGACAATCTAGTTGTTTATCCTTGGCAACCTCTCATATGGGGAAATGTAGTCTAGTGCTTCTGGCGATAGTAGTCCGCTTCTGACCGGTTCACGGAGTCCTCTTAGCCCAGCACTCTTGCTTTGGACACTTGGTGGCCGACATGTGTTTCACTTCGTTCCTATATACATCCCTTGAAATGTCACGCGGTGACATCCGGAGTCCTGCCTAACTGCTACAGCCGGGTTACGGAGTCCTGTTAGCCCAGTGCTACAACCCGGATTCACACGTTGATGACCGACATGCTCGATGTGATTCATGTATGCCTGTCCCCATGGGTTAGCGCCGCTTTGGGTTCACGACTAGCCATGTCGGCCCGGGTTCTCTGTCATATGGATGCTAGTGACACTATCATATACGTGAGCCAAAAGACGCAAACGGTCCCGGGCCATGGTAAAGCGACACCCATGGGAATACCGTGCGTGAGGCCGCAAAGTGATATGAGGTGTTACCGGCTAGATCGATGTGACTTGGAATCGGGGTCCTGACAACTAATAAGTTAGTTGCGGGATGATTCATTACGAAACGAGTAAAGAGACTTTCTGGTAACGAGATTGAGCTAGGTATGAGGATACCGACGATCGAATCTCGGGCAAATAACATACCGATGACAAAGGGAACAACGTACATTGTTATGTGGTTTGACCGATAAAGATCTTTTGTAGAATATGTAGGAGCCAATATGAGCATCCAGGTTCCACTATTGGTTATTGACCGGAGATATGTCTCGGTCATGTCTACATAGTTTTCGAAACCGTAGGGTCCGCACGCTTAACGTTCGGTGACGATCGGTATTATGAGTTTATGTGTTTTGATGTACCAAAGTTAGTTCAGAGTCCCGGATGAGATCGGGGACATGACGAGGAGTCTCGAAATGGTCGAGACGTAAAGAACGATACATTGGACGACTATATTCAGACATCGGAAAGGTTCCGAGTGATTCGGGTATTTTTCGGAGTACTGGGGAGTTACGGGAATACCGGGGAAGAAGTATTGGGCCTCATGGGCCAAGTGGTGGAAGAGAGGAGGCAGGACAAGGCAGGGCGCGCGGCCCCCCTAGCCCAAACCGAATTGGACTAGGGGGCCGCCCCCCCTTTCCTCCTTTCCTCCCTCTCCTTCCTTCTCCCTCCCTTCCTCTTGGTGGACTCCTACTAGGACTTGAAGTCCTAGTAGGACTCCACACTTAGGCGCGCCTCTATGGCGGCCGGCCT
Source organism: Aegilops longissima (assembly GCA_021605205.1). NCBI lineage: Eukaryota > Viridiplantae > Streptophyta > Magnoliopsida > Poales > Poaceae > Aegilops > Aegilops longissima. The sequence continues at coordinate 536,006,610 of CM038679.1, read as the reverse complement.
CCCCTCCTCTCCTCCTTTATATACTGAGGCAAGGGGCACCCCATAGACACAGGTTGATCAGTTGATCATTTAGCCGTGTGCGGTTCCCCCCTCCACCATAATCCACCTCGGTAATATCGTTGCGGTGCTTAGGCGAAGCCCTGCGGCGGTGATACGTCTCCAATGTTTCTACTTTTCCAAACACTTTTGCCCTTGTTTTGGACTCTAACTTGCATGATTTGAATGGAACTAACCCGGACTGACGCTGTTTTCAGCAGAACTGCCATGGTGTTATTTTTGTGCAGAAACAAAAGTTCTCGGAATGACCTGAAAATCAGCGGAGATTATTTTTTGAAATAATAAAAAATGTTGGCGAAAGAATCAAGGCCAAGGGGCCCACGCCCTGTCCACGAGGGTGGGAGGCACGCCTGCCCCCCTAGGCACACCCCCTGCCTCGTGGGTCCGCTGGTGCTCCACCGACCTCAACTCCAACTCTATATATTCACGTTCGGGGAGAAAAAAATCAGAGAGAAGGATTCATCACGTTTTACGATACGGAGCCGCCGCCATCCCTAATCTCTCTTGCCTCTCGGGAGGGCTGATCTGGAGTCCGTTCGGGGCTTCGGAGAGGGTAATCCGTCACCATCGTCATCATCAACCATCCTCCATCACCAATTTCATGATGCTCACCGCCGTGCGTGAGTAATTCCATCGTAGGCTTGCTGGACGGTGATGGGTTGGATGAGATTTATCATGTAATCGAGTTAGTTTTGTTAGGGTTTGATCCCTAGTATCCACTATGTTCCGAGATTGATGTTGATATGACTTTGCTATGCTTAATGCTTGTCACTAGGGCCCGAGTTCCATGATTTCAGATCTGAACCTATTATGTTTTCATGAATATATGTGAGTTCTTGATCCTATCTTGCAAGTGTATAGTCACATACTATGTGTTATGATCCGGCAACCCTGAAGTGACAATAACCGGGACTACTCCCGGTGATGACCGTAGTTTGAGGAGTTCATGTATCCACTATGTGTTAATGCTTTGGTCCGGTACTCTATTAAAAGGAGGCCTTAATATCCCTTAGTTTCCGCTAGGACCCCGCTGCCACGGGAGGGTAGGACAAAAGATGCCATACAAGTTCTTTTCCATAAGCACGTATGACTATATTCTGAATACATGCCTACATTACATTGATGAATTGGAGCTAGTTCTGTGTCACCCTATGTTATAACTGTTGCGTGAATAATCGCATCCGGCATAATTCTCCATCAGCGATCCAATGCCTACGAGCTTTTCACATATTGTTCTTCGTTTATTTACTTTTCCGTTGCCACTGTTACAATCACTACAAAACCAAAAAATATTACTTTTGCTACCGTTATCACTACTATCATACTACTTTGCTACTAAATACTTTGCTGCAGATATTAAGTTATCCAGGTGTGGTTGAATTGACAACTCAACTTATAATACTTGAGAATATTCTTTGGCTCCCCTTGTGTCGAATCAATAAATTTGGGTTGAATACTCTACCCTCGTAAACTGTTGTGATGCCCTATACTTGTGGGTTATCAAGACTATTTTCTGGTGCCATTGTCGGGGAGCATAGCTCTATTCTTTGAGTCACTTGGGATTTATATCTGCTGGCCACTATGAAGAACTTGAAAGACGAGAAAACCAAAATTTATCCCTCAACTACGAGGGGAGGTAAGGAACTGCCATCTAGCTATGCACTTGATTTACCTTCTGTTTTGAGTAAGCTTGCGACACCTAAACCTGCTTCTGCTATTAATTATGATATGTCGCATGTTATTGATGATACCACTTCTGCTATGCATGATACTTATGATGAAACTACTTCTATGCTTGATACTACTGTGCCACTTGGTGAATTTCTTGATGAACAACTTGCTAGGGCTAGAGAGAATGAAATTAATGAAACTGATAATATTGATGAAAGTGATGATGAAGATTCTCCCCCTAGATATGAATTGCCTGTTGTGCCTGAGGGTTATGTTATGGATGAAGAAACTGCTAGAGACTTTCTTGCTTGCAATGATAAAAGTGATCTTAAGAAATTATTAGCTAAGCTAAAACAAAAATCTCTGAATGCTAGAATGAAGTATGATCCTGCTTATGCTACTTCACCTATCTTTGTTACTGATAAGGATTATGCATTCTCTGTCGACCCTGATATAATTACTTGGGTTGAATCTGATCCTTTCTATGGCTATGAAGCTGAAACTTTTGTGGCACATCTTACTAAATTAAATGATATAGCCACCCTGTTCACTAATGATGAGAAAACTCGCTACTATTATATCCTTAAAATATTTCCGTTCTCATTAAGGGGTGATGCTAAAATATGGTTTAATTCTCTTGATCCTGGTTGTGTGCGTAGTCCCCAGGATATGATTTATTACTTTTCTGCTAAATATTTCCCTGCTCATAAGAAACAAGCTGCTTTAAGGGAAATATATAATTTTAATGCAAATTGAAGAAGAGAGTCTCCCACAAGCTTGGGGAGGCTTATCAATACTTAATGCTTTGCTGATCATCCTCTTAAGAAGAATGAAATACTTGATATTTTTTATAATGGACTAACCGATGCTTCCAGAGACCACCTGGATAGTTGTGCTGGTTGTGTTTTCAGGGAAAGAACAACTGATCAAGCTGAAATTCTATTGAATAATATGTTGACAAATGAAAATAATTGGACACTTCCTGAACCAACTCCTAAGCCAACTCCGAAGAAAAGGGGTGTTCTATTTCTCAGTCCTGAAGATATGCAAGAGGCAAAGAAATCTATGAAGGAAAAAGGTATAAAAGCTGAAGATGTTAAGAATTTACCTCCTGTTGAAGAGATACATGGTCTTATTTTACCACCTGTTGAAGAAACACATGGTCTTGATAATGCGACACATGTAGTAAAGGTAAATTCTCTCTATAGATATGATAAAGCTGAAATCCCTCCTACTAAGTTTGCTAGCCAATGTTGGGATGAGTTTGATAATTTTATGGTTAAGCAAGAAGATTTCAATGCTTATTTTGGTAGACAACTAAAATGCAATGCTTATATGATTGAACACTTGAGTGATTATATGTTTAAGCGAGTTGGATGCACACCCACTTAGTTTCTTTCTGAGATTTCATACACTTATAGCTCTAGTGCATCTGTTGCATGGCAATCCCTACTCACTCACATTGATATCTATTGATGGGCATCTCCATAGCCTGTTGATACGCCTAGTTGATGTGAGACTATCTTCTCCTTTTTGTCTTCTCCACAACCACCATTCTATTCCACCTATAGTGCTATGTCCATGGCTCACGCTCATGTATTGCGTGAAGACAGAAAAAGTTTGAGAACACCAAAAGTATGAAACAATTTCTTGGCTTGTCATCGGGGTTGTGCATGATTTAAATATTTTGTGTGGTGAAGATAGAGCATAGCCAGACTATATGATTTTGTAGGGATAGCTTGCTTTGGCCATGTTATTTTGAGAAGACATGATTGCTTTGTTAGTATGCTTGAAGTATTATTGTTTTCATGTCAATATTAAACTTTTGTTTTGAATCTTTCGGATCTGAACATTCATGCCACAATAAAGAAGATTACCTTGATAAATATGTTAGGTAGCATTCCACATCAAAAATTCTGTTTTTATCATTTACCTACTCGAGGACGAGCAGGAATTAAGCTTGGGGATGCTTGATACGTCTCCAACGTATCTATAATTTTTTATTGTTCCATGCTATTATATATTCTGTTTTGGATATTTATGGGCTTTATTAAGCACTTTTATATTATTTTGGGGCTAACCTATTAACCCAGACCCTAGTGCCAGTTCCTGTTTTTTCCTTGTTTCAGTGTTTCAAAGAAAAGGAATATCAAACGGAGTCCAAAGGAATGAAACCTTCGGGAGAGTTATTTTTGGAACAGAAGCAATCCAGGAGACTTGGAGTCTACATCAGGGAAGCAACGAGGAGGCCACGAGGCAGGGAGGCGCGCCTGCCCCCTGGGCGCGCCCCCACCCTTGTGGGCCCCTCGTGGCTCCCCTGGCCTACTTCTTTCACCTATATATGTCCATATACCCTAAAAACATTGGGGAACAGAATAGATCGGGAATTCTGCCGCTGCAAGCCTCTGTAGCCACCAAAAACCAATCGGGACCTGTTCGGCACCTGCCGGAGGGATCCCTCACCGTGGCCATCTTCATCATCCGGCGCTCTCCATGACGAGGAGGGAGTAGTTCACCCTCGGGGCTGAGGGTATGTACCAGTAGCTATGTGTTTGATCTCTCTCTCTCTCTCTCTCTCTCTCTCTCTCTCTCTCGTGTTCTTGAGGTGACACGATCTTGATGTATCACGAGCTTTGCTATTATAGTTGGATCTTATGATGTTTCTCCTCCTCTACTCTCTTGTAATGGATTGAGTTTTCCCTTTGAAGTTATCTTATCGGATTGAGTCTTTAAGGATTTGAGAACACTTGATATATGTCTTGTCGTGCTTATCTATGGTGACAATGGGATATAACATGATCCACGTATGTTTTCGTGATCAACTTGCGGGTTCCGCCCATGAACCTATGCATAGGGGTTGGCACACGTTTTTGTCTTGACTCTCCGGTAGAAACTTTAGGGCACTCTTTGATGTACTTTGTGTTGGTTTGAATAGATGAATCTGAGATTGTGTGATGGATATCGTATAATCATACCCACGAATACTTGAGGTGACATTGGAGTATCTAGGTGACATTAGGGTTTTGGTTGATATGTGTCTTAAGGTGTTATTCTAGTATGAACTCTTGAATAGATCGATCCGAAAGAATAACTTTGAGGTGGTTGCATACCCTACCATAATCTCTTCGTTTGTTCTGCGCTATTAGTGACTTTGGAGTGACTCTTTGTTGCATGTTGAGGGATATTTATATGATCCAATTATGTTATTATTGTTGAGAGAACTTGCACTAGTGAAAGTATGAACCCTAGGCCTTGTTTCCTAGCATTTCAATACCGTTTACGCTCACTTTAATCATTAGTTACCTTGCTGTTTTTATATTTTCAGATTACAAAAACCTATATCTACCATCCATATTGCACTTGTATCACCATCTCTTCGCCGAACTAGTGCACCTATACAATTTACCGTTGTTTTGGGTGTGTTGGGGACACAAGAGACTCTTTGTTATTTGGTTGCAGGGTTGTTTGAGAGAGACCATCTTCATCCTACGCCTCCCACGGATTGATAAACCTTAGGTCATCCACTTGAGGGAAATTTGCTACTGTCCTACAAACCTCTGCACTTGGAGGCCCGGTTGTGTAGTAGACATCATGGCTCCCCTCCACTTATTCCTGCACCCACACACTCCTTCTTCCTCCCAAAAAAATCACCAACCAGCTCAAGCACGAGTTCTTGCTCATTTTGCTGCGATTTTCGATCTCCTTGCTCAAAGCTCTACTCACAAAACTGCTTTGGGGGATTGTTCTTCGGTATGTGACTCATCCAATGGTCCAATTAGTTTTTTTCTAGTGCTTTATTAATTGCAAATTTTTGCTGCTTAGGTGACCCTATTATTGAGCTTGCATGTCAAATTTATATGGTCCCAAGTAGTTCTAATGCATGATATTGTCTCTAGGAACTTGTGGGAGTAGTTGCTATAATTTTGTTGAGTTTGGTTCACTTTTATTTTGAGTTATAAAATTTTCAGAAAATTTTCAGAGGAAGAAATATGTTTAGGAAAATGTAGCAAAGTGGTCCTTCAAGGAAGCAAGGACCTAGGCTCGCAATACGCGATGCGGACGATGAACCACTGAGGGAAGCTCAAGTGCGGGCTTGTGAATGGCCTTCAGAGGACTTTATGGATCAAGCAGGAATCAAGGAAGAATTTAACGCATATGTGCGTAATGCTGATCTTGAGAGCTTTGAGGCAGATAAGTGCCGTCAGTACCACTATCTCACTGATTCCTTTGTGAGAAGGTTTGAATTTTCCTCATCACGCAATTCTCAAACTGTCATTGTTTGATCTTTATGAAAATTCTTATACTATGGACTTAGAGGATTTTAGCACTACTTGTAAACTCCTGCAATGGGGTAGTCCTAGTGAACCTCGCAAATCTGAATTTAAAGATTTTCTTGCTAGTGTAACTGTGGGGGGGTCTAGAGATATAACACAAAAGCTACCATAGGGAGCATTCGTTTTCCTGCTATACATTATTTTGCTCTCTTCATAGGTAGGTGCATAAATGGTAAGGATGAAGCATGTCACATGTGTGTCCCTGATCTCAATGTTCTCAGAAGTGCTGTATTAGGAGATAAACATTATAATTTGGGAGCCATTGTTGCACGTAGGTTGCATAATAATAGAATTAATGGAGATTTCTTTGGTGGAATTTATGCAACCCGTCTAGCTAATTTTCTTGGTATACCCATACGTGAGTATGATATTGAGTTGCCTCCTGTTTATTTAAATTATGAGGCTATGGTTCGTCATCAGTTTGTTGAGAGGAATGATCAGTTCCTCCAGTTTCCTCCCCGGACAGATCTTCGTATTCGGCGGTTTCTCACTGCGGGCCAATTCGTTTGGCCGTCTGGAGCAGATCGAGAGCTACGCCCCTTCCCATCAGGACAGGTTTGGAAACTTGAATTACACTGCCGATATCCGCGAAGACTTGATCTTCGACGGATTCGGGCCCATGCCAGGTGTGCTGCACGATCACGACGAGCATGATATAGCTCTGCCGTCGGAAGGTGTTCGGGAGATCACGCCAGCAACTACTCCGGCCTCTAGTCCGGAGCAGATCGCGCCATCTGAGGACGGGAGGATAGACTCCACCACGGAGGCCGCGCCCTCAGTGGCGATAGAGCCGAACACCGACCTTACCCTTCACGAGAGCCGTGTCGCCGAACTGCTGGACTCATCCTTGGCCACGGACTCCGTACCACCTGCGCCCATACCTATCGAATCCGGTTAGGTGCCGATCATGGAGTTCACCTCCGCAGATATCTTTCAGCACTCGCCCTTCGGCGACATACTGAACTCATTGAAATCTCTCTCCCTGTCTGGAGAACCTTGGCCGAACTATGTCCGGCTAGAGTGGGATGCGGACGACAAAGAAATTCAATCCCCACCCACCACCCACTTAGTAGCCACTGTCGACGACTTAACCGACATGCTCGACCCGACCAAGACATCGATGAATACGGACACCGATGCGGAGACGACAGAACCACGCCCACAGAGGCCTTCGGACCGCCACCTCATCATATGATATATACATGGTGGATACACCCAAAGAAGGCAATCGCGACAAGACAACGGAGGACGACCCCTCCAAGAAGCAACCCCAGCGCCGACGTCAGCGGCGCCGCTCTAAGTCTCGCCATAGCAAAAGTGGTGACACCGGCACAGGAGATAACAGTACTCCGGACAGTGCCGAAAATGATGACAATCCCCTCCAGAATGATCAAGAGCCGGAGGACGAACAAGCCAGCCCTCCTAAAAGAGCGGCAGAGGGAGAAACGGAGGACGACAACTATATGCCTCCCTCCGAAGATGATGTGAGCCTCGACGACGAGGAATTTGTCGTGCCTGAGGATCCTGTCGAGCAGGAGCGCTTTAAGCGCCGGCTTATTGCCACAACAAACAGCCTGAGGAAAAAGCAGCAACAGCTTCGAGCTGATCAGGATCTGCTAGCAGATAGATGGACTGAAGTCCTTGCGGCTGAGGAGTACGAACTCGAACGCCCTTCCAGAGGTCACCCTGCGTTTGATGCGGCTAATCAGCCACCCCGTGGCCGAGATAGAGAGGCAGTACGGCCTGAAAATCAGCCTGCACCCCGCCGCCATTCAAACAAGTATACCAAGGCAACGAGGAACACGCGAGACCTGCGAGACGTATTGGAAGACAGGGCAAAACACGCCAGATCGATCTATGGATCACGGGGCCGTGCCCCTACAAGGGACGGTGACCACCTCGCCGGATACAGTAAAAGAAATTCCGGACGGGCCGAATATAGCAGGCAGGACTCGTACGAGCTGCGTCGCGACATAGCCCAACATAGAGGCGCGGCACACCCCCTATGCTTCACCAACGAGGTAATGGAGCATGAATTCCCAGAAGGTTTTTAACCTGTAAATATCGAATCATATGATGGTACAACAGATCCCGCGGTATGGATTGAGGACTTCCTCCTCCACATCCACATAGCCCGCGGTGATGATCTACATGCCATCAAGTATCTGCCATTAAAACTCAAAGGACCAGCTCGGCATTGGCTGAATAGCCTGCCAGCAGACTCCGTCGGCTGTTGGGAGGATCTGGAAGACGCATTTCTCGACAATTTCCAGGGCACTTATGTGCGACCACCAGACGCCGATGACTTGAGCCACATAATTCAGCAGCCAGGGGAATCAACCAGGCAATTTTGGACACGGTTCCTAACAAAGAAAAACCAAATTGTCGACTGTTCGGATGCAGAAGCCTTAGCGGCATTCAAGCACAACATCCGCGACGAGTGGCTCGCCCGGCACCTCGGTCAGGAAAAGCCGAAATCAATGGCAGCCCTCACGACACTCATGACCCGCTTTTGCGTGGGAGAGGATAGCTGGCTGGCTCGTAGCAATAACATATCAAGGAACCTTGGCACTCCGGATACCAAGGACATCAACAATAGGTCACGTCGTAGCAAACACAAGCGCCGCAGCAACGGTGATAACGCCGAGGGCACGACAGTCAATGCCGGATTCAGAGGCTCTAAATCCGGTCAGAGGAAAAAGCCATTCAAAAGAAGTACTCCGGGCCCTTCCAATTTGGACCGCATACTCGATCGCTCGTGTCAAATACACAGCACCCCCGATAAGCCAGCCAATCACACCAATAGAGAATGCTGGGTGTTCAAGCAGGCCGGCAAGATAAATGCCAAAGACAAGGACAAGGGGCTGCATAGCGATGACGAGGAGGAGCCCCGGCCACCGAACACGGGAGGACATAAGAGGTTCCCCCCACAAGTGAGGACAGTAAACATGATATACACAACCCACATCCCCAAAAGGGAACAGAAGCGTGCACTAAGGGACGTATACGCGATGGAGCCCGTCGCCCCAAAGTTCAACCCATGGTCCTCTTGTCCGATCACATTTGATCGTAGGGACCACCCCATGAGTATCTGTCATGGCGGATCTGCCACATTGGTCCTAGACCCAATCATCGACGGATATCACCTCACTCGAGTCCTTATGGACGGCGGCAGCAGCCTGAACCTGCTTTACCATGACACAATGCGCAAATGGGTATAGACCCCTCGAGGATCAAACCCACCAAAACGAACTTTAAAGGTGTTATTCCAGGTGTAGAGGCCCATTGTACGGGCTCAATCACACTGGAAGTGGTCTTCGGATCTCCGAACAACTTCCGAAGCAAGGAGTTAATATTCGATATCGTCCCGTTCTGCAGCGACTATCACACACTTCTTGGACGCACCGCATTTGCAAGATTCAATGCGGTACCGCATTACGCATACCTCAAGCTCAAGATGCCAGGACCTAGGGGGGTCATCACAGTCAATGGAAACACAGAACGCTCGCTCCGTACGGAGGAGCACACTGCGCCCCTCGCAGCAGAAGCTCAAAACAGCCTTTTGAGGCAATCCATCAGTTCGGCGATCAAGCCCCCGGACACCATCAAGCGCGTCCGGAATAACCTGCAACAGGATCGCCTGGCACGCTCAGAGATCGCCTAGCAATTCGGCCCCGCCATAGTCTTAGTACAACTGCAAAGTCCGTCCCACGTGTGCATAATTACGCATTGAAAATACCATGGGTATAGGCGGGGGCACGATCACGGCGCGTCCCACAATGCGGTTCAATTGCACTAGGGGCTCACTACCTTCATCACTCTCTCCCTCTTTCATGACTCTACTCTCTAGAAGCCTTGTCCGGTAGTACGGTAGCTGGACACATGATACAACACCCAAGGAGGCAGGAAGCTACGTCGTACAAACGGAATCCCCAGGTGGTCTCTGATAACGAGCTAAATACCTGTTTTAAGATACCAGTCCGCATCTTGCCCTTGGATGGGACATGTAAAATAGTCCTATCATTTGCTTACCGCACCAGTTGTATCATTATGCTTTAGCGCATTTCTTAAATAAACAATGCATAGTCTATTATTGCATCCTATATTCTTTTATATATATGCTTATCTATGACAATCAGCACCCGTACACTGTGGTACGGCAAATACGCCAGGGGCTTCCGTATACCCCATAATTCGGCGTGAGAAGTCCGAACACTTTCGACAGTGCGGCAGCCCGAACTTATAGCATTATATGCATCAGCTCCGAATCATGTCTTGGGTCAATAGTTGGGTTTGCCCGGCTCCCATGTTTTGGTACCTTCCGGCTAAGGTAGCACTGGTAGAACTACTGCGATTGTGCCCCGGTTCTTCTGGCCGAGCACCTCAGTAGAGAAAGCTAAAACTGACTGTCATGATGAGGCGAGAGCTGGTCGCTGTTCGAGAGGTCTCAAGTCCATAAAGACTTTTTCCGCTTCCGGCGAGGAGCCGGCCTTGTCCGTCTTAGGCGTGTATAGCACCCCAAATTCGGCCTTCGGAAGACTAGGGGCTTCGCCAAAATTTAAAATTGTAGACTTCTATGGCTAAGTGAGAGCGATAAAGCATTATAGTCCGATTGCCTGGTTCGTTGCGCTGAACACCTCCCTCGAAGGACCCAAGAATGTGAAAAAGAGTGCTCAGATTCATCCCGAACACCCCAGCACTAGTTGCATGGGGGCAGAAGCCGACGACTAGCAACTCTCAGAATTTATAAACGGCCACACAGAAGGTAATATTTTAAATACAAAAGCGTTGCATAACAAACATGAACTATTTTTCATAAACACAAGGATCACATGAGCAAGTTCATTCAAAGACTACATGTTTGGTACATTCGTCCGCCACGAGACGGGCACCCTTCATGACACTTTCATAATACATTTCGGGGTGGCGATGCTCCTTGCCCTGCGGTGGCCCCTCCTTCACCCGCTTTTCGGCGTCCATCTTCGCCCAGTGCACCTTTGCACGGGCAGGAGCCCTGCGTGCACCTTCGATGCAGACGGACCGCTTGATGACTTCCAGCCGTGGGCAGGCATCTACGAGCCGCCTCACGAGGCCGAAGTAGCTATTGGGAAGGGAGCCGCCAGGCCACATCCGGACTATAAGGCCCCTCATGGCATGTTCGGACGCCTTGTGGAGCTCGACCAGTTGCTTCAGCTGGTCGCTCACGGGCATCGGGTGTTCGGTCCCAGTATACTGAGACCAGAACAACTTCTCCGTCGAGCTTCCCTCCTCGGCCCGATAGAACTCTGCGGCGTCAAACACACTACGGGGCAGATCTGCGAACGCTCCTGGAGAGCTCCGAACTCGGGTAAGTAAAAGGAAATTTTCTTTCGCATACCTACTTTGCATAATAAATGCCTTACCTGCCACTATCTTCTTCACCGCCTCAACTTCCTGGAGGGCCTTATGGGCTTCAGCCTTGGCATTTTGCACTTCGAGGGCACAGGCAAGCTCGGACTCGTGTCCTCGAGTCAAGCTCCAGGGACTCATGCTTCTTGATGAGCACCTGGAGCTCTTGCTGCACCTCACCTACCCGGGCTTCGTGTCTTTCTCGCTCAGTGCGCTCCTTGGCCGCTTTGTTTTCGGCCTCGGACAACGCCTTCTTGAGGGTCGCCACTTCGGTCGTGGCCCCTAGCAAAATTCATGATGATCCTATTATCCTGCAACCAAATCTTTCTTTTTTTCATATTGACAAGGTATTGCTTACCTTTGTCTCCTCGAGCTGCCTCTTAGCAAGGCCGAGCTCTTCCTTGGATCGCTCCAGGTCCTGCTGTAGTGCGGCGACCTCCATGATATGTCTTGGCGCGGCCAGCGAGGAAGCTGCTGATTCACATGGACATACTATAATTAGACTCCTGCGATTATTATTCGATCATCTATTCGGCTTTTCTTCGCGAACACCAAACAGAGCATCAGGGGCTACTATCTGTGCGGTGATATTTCCCTATAATTTAATTACTTACTTCAAAGCCTGTTAGGAGGCTGGCGCAAGCTTCAGTTAGTCTGCTTTTGGCGGACTGAACCTTCTCCATCACCGTACTCATGATAGTGTGGTGCTCTTCGTCGATGGAAGCGCCTTGGAGCGCTTCCAGCAAGTTGTCCGGTGCCTCCGGATGGACAGAGGTCACCGGCACGGGCGGCTTGCCCCTCTTCACAGAGGGTCGCCTGACAGAATGTCACGCCCAATATGCGACCCTATCCAAAAGGAACTCGACGGTCCCACCAAGGATAGACCCGCATATTGAAACGCTTTTGCAAGGTGGATATCATTACATCAACATTACATAATAGATGGGGATACATACATAAGGCACAAATGCCACAAGACTACATCAACATCATATACAAGAGATCAACATCCGACTACGGATGAAACATAAACAAGCTCAAACGACATCCACCCCTGCTAGCCAGGATGCCGACACGGAACCTATCCCGATCGAAGAAGGAGCGGAAGAAGAACTCCAATACAAGCAAACATCGCTCTCACGTCATGATCATCGCAAACCTGTACCTGCAACTGGTGGTGTAGTAATCTGTGAGCCACGAGGACTCAGCAATCCCATTACCATGGGTATCAAGACTAGCAAAGCTTAATGGGAAAGGAAGGGGTAAAGTGGTGAGGTTGCAGCAGCGGCTAAGCATATGTGGTGGCTAACATACGCAAAAGAGAGCGAGAAGAGAAACAAAGGAACGGTCGTCAACTAGTAATGATCAAGAAGCGATCCTGAACTCCTACTTACGTCATACATAACCCAAGAAACCGTGTTCTCCTCTCGATCAACCCCGAAAAGAGACACTCACGGTTACGCACACGGTTGGTGTATTTTAATTAAGATCAACCGGGTTTTCTACAACCGGACATTAACAAATTCCCATCGCCACATAACCGCGGGCACGGCTTTCGAAAGTTCAAACCCTGCAGGGTGTCCCAACAGCCCATGATAAGCTCTCGCGATCAACGAAGGATATTCCTTCTCCCGGGAAGACTCGATCAGTCTCGGAATCCGGCTACAAGACATTTCACAGCAATAAAACAAGACCAGCAAAGCCGCCCGGATGTGCCGACAAATCCGATAGGAGCTGCACATATCTCGGTCTCGAGGCACACTCGGATGAGCAGTCCATACAACTAAAACCAGACCTCAAGTTGCCTTGAGGGGCGCCTGCAGGCTCTAGTTGGGCCAGCACTCGAAGGAGCACTGGTCGAGGGGGGCTAAAATAAAGATGACCCTCGGGCTCCGAAACCCAAGGGAAAAAGGGCATAGGTGAGGCAAATGGTAAAACCAATGTTGGGCCTTCTTTGGAAAAGTCTTATTCAAAGCGAACTGTCAAGGGGTCCCATAAATCACCCGACCGCGTTAGGGACGCAAAATCCAGGAACATAACACCGATATGACGGAAACTAGAGGCGGCAAGAGTGGAACAAAACACCAGGCATAAGGCCGAGCCTTCCACCCTTTACCAAGTATATAGATGCATTAATTAAATAAGATATATTGTGATATCCCAACAAGTAAACATGTTCCAACAAGGAACAACATCTCCATGTTCCAACAAGGAACAAACTTCATCTTCACCTGCAACTAACAACGCTATAAGAGGGGCTGAGCAAAGCGGTAACATAGCCAAACAACGGTTTGCATAGGAAAGGTGTCAAAGGTTAGAGGTTCATGGCAATTTGGGAGGCTTGAGCAGCAAGTGATAGGTAGCGCAGCATAGCGAAAGAACGAAGCAACTAGCATAGCAATGATAGTAGTGAGATCCAGGGTAGCGGTCATCTTGCCTGAAATCCCGCAAGGAAGAAGAACGAGTCCATGAAGAAGGCGAACGGATGAGGCCGAACCAAGCGAAGACGAACGAATCCTCACGATCGCAACGAAACAGGAACTAACAAGAAGAAGCACACAACATAGTAAACACACCACACATAAACAAGACATGATGCACAACCAAGCATGATGCATGACAACACTACATGAAGCTACTCATGGAAAGATATGATGCAAACAAGAGCAACACATCAAGGCAAGTTTAAATGAGGCCGGAAACAACATATAACCATTCCGGTAAGTCCTCATATGCAAATTTCGAAATTGGTCCAGATCTGAATAAACCTTATGTTCAATTGTTAAACAGCAAGTTAATATGCACCACGATGATCTACACGAAAATCTAGTCAAGTTACATATAAAGTTCATTTAATTCGGAGCTACGGCCTAGAAGATATGAGCAAAACAAGTTAAACATGGCATTGATGTAAAATGCATACAAACATCAAGAAAACACCTCAAAACATGGATGCAACATGATATTATGAATCTACATGCAAAATCAAGCAAGTTTCATATAGAGCACACTCAAAACGGAGCAACGGTTCAACACATACACACAATACAAGTCATAGCAACAATCTGTCCAAAACAGCAACTAGGCATATTGCAAGCATCAAAACAATATGCTACAACATCTCAACGTAATAACAAAAGGCATGGGCATGATGTACAGGTAAAGCATTACAAAACATGAACACTGAGCTATCTCCAGAAACAACTAGAACATGCTCAAAAACACATGGCAAGATTGCAAATAATAACAGTTTCAGACTTGCAGAAAATAATATCAGGTTGCAATGTTTAGAGCTATCAAACAACATGTTACAGGAACTTATAATGGCAAACAAAGGCATGGCATGAATCTAATCAAAGCATAGAACAAAAGTCCTTTACTGACCAAAAGCCAAAAGGGATCAGAAAATATGATGGCACCCATGTAAACATAGCAAGTTAAATTACAGATTCATACATGGCAGGAACAACGATAAGTAGGCATGTTGGTGAGCTTGAACCACTCACCATAGAGCAATACATGGCAAACTAAGCATACATCCATCAAGAAGACATGGCATAGAAGCTATACATGGCAAGAACAACAACATTGCATGCAAGGATCAACTACAACAACCTTGGCAAAATTGAATAACATGTAAACAATCTGCCAGGAAACATTTTATAGCAAAAGTAGAGCTCGATTGACTCAAGCTATGGCACTCCATAATTGCAAACAAGGGCATGGATGGATAGAGCAAGACATGCATAACAAAACATCCTTACTGAAGTATCTCAAAATATGCATGGAACTCTCTGTAGCATCAAGTTAACATGGCATGAAAATATCAGCAAAACAGGGCTGAAATTAGCAACATCAGGACACCTAGTTTGCATGCTTGTGCTAGTCACCACAGAGATCACAAAAATACATGGCATACACCCCTGGAAAGATGGCATGGCATATTACAAAACACATGTAGGACTCAAGTTCATAGGATGCACACATCAATCATGGAAAAAATGACAAAAGTGCATGTTCTGTTAAGAAACAGAAACTAACATCACATAGCACTCTTCCAACAGCATTTCGGGCATCAAGATGAGCTCAAATGAAAATGATGAAATGATATGAAATGATCTACTCTCCGCGACGAACATTTTGACATATTATACGCACAAAACGGAGCAACGATGACAGAGTTATGATGCGATGAAAATGCAATAAAATATGCAACAATTTCGGGGACTTGGTGAAATTTATACCTCCGAAAAGTCAACGGGATGAAACAGTGCGGGATGGCGAGATCCGGGACGGGGAGGCGTGTTTGGATGGAGGGAGTGGTGGATCTCGTCCCACCAGACGGATCCGGACCGGAGGAGAACTCCGGCGAGCTCTCCGGCGAGGCGGCAATGCGCGGGCGGGCGAGGGCGGCCGGGCGGAAGAGGACGCGGCGGCGGGGCGGAGCGGACGAGGCAGCAGGCGGCGCTGGCCGGGCAGGGGCGGCGGGCGGCGGAGGACGTCGCCGGCGAAGGGCGGCGGCCGGGCGAGGGGAGAGCGCACGGGCCGCGGAGGCGGCGGCGAAGCCGGCCGGCCGGGGCGGGTCGCCGGAAGCGGAAGCGTGATGCGCCAGCGGCGGTCGCCAGCGGAGACGAGGCGGCGGCGGCGGCGGGGAGCGGCAGCCTTCGGGCAGGCAGCTCAGGCGGGCTCGCGATGGGCAGCGGGCCAGGCGGGAGCTGGCGTGGTGGCGGCGTGAGAGGCGGGCGGCGCGCTGGTTTCGTAAATCGGTGGCGGACACGTCCGGCGGCGCGCGGGGGAAGAGGCTAGGGTTCATCTGCGCGAAAAAATCGGGGGGAGACACCTATTTATAGGTAGAGGGAGCTAGGAGAGTCCAAATGAGGTGCGGTTTTCGGCCACACGGTCGTGATCGAACGACGGAGAGCATGGAGGGGAGTTTGCTGGGTTTTGGGCCACTTTGGAAGGGGTGTTGGGCTGCACACAAAAGAGGCCTTTGCGGTTACCCGGTTAACCGTTGGAGTATCAAACGACCTCCAAATGGCACGAAACTTGACAGGCGGTCTACCGGTGCTATACCAAGGCCACTTGACAAACCTCGGTCCATTCGAGACCGTTTAACACCCTTTACGAAAAAGAGGTAAAAGGGGCGCCGGAGACATAGGAGTGCGGATTGCAAAAGCGGACAACGGGAAAATGCTCGGATGCATGAGGCGAACACGTATGCAAATGCAATGCAAATGACGACATGATATGAAATGCATATGATGACGTGATAAAAATGCAGATGATGACATGGCAAAGTGCAACACGCAAGCAAATGACATGGCAACGACGGCGAATAAGCTGGCGACACACAGGCGATCGAATCCGGGGCGTTACAACACTCCTCCACTAACAAGAGATCTCGTCCCGAGATCTTAGGACCGAGACGGAAGGGAAAAAGGATGAGGTGAAACAATAACTCAAGAGAAGACTCAAAGAATCGAAAGCACTCGAGAAGAAGATAGGAACGACGAGAATGACGAGAATCAAAAGCTCACGGAATCAGATAGACTATGAACGCACTCGTTCTAACCGGAGTGGTTAGAATGAGAAAAGAAACGAATAAGACTGGAAGGATTCAGGTAGCACTCCGGCTGAAACATGGAAGGAATAGAATCTGAACTTGAGAAGATGGAATGAAACTTGATAAAGACATGACACAAAAACCTCCGGAAAATTGCAATAATGGAATGAAAAGAATTTAGAAGGAATGATTGAACGAAGTTGTTGAGAAAATCAACAACGAAAGAATAAGCTTGTTGTGGACTTATGGAAAATATCTCAAAATTATGAGGTGATAACCAGCCGCAAACGGAAATGATTGGATAGCTTAGAAGAACGAAGAAATGCAAAACTTCACTTCAAAAGAATACGGAGACTTAATTACACTTAGAGATGCAAGAAGGAAAGATACTTGAACTCCGCCAACAAAATCTTGATGAACTCTTGAAGAATGAATTAAATCATGACGAACCACCATGAAGAACTCCGGTAATAAAAGGATGATAAGATAGAATGAAGGATGAGCGAATAAGAAGGCCTTAATATCCCTTAGTTTCATAGGACCCCGCTGCCACGGAGGGTAGGACAAAAGATGCCACAAGTTCTTTTCCATAAGCACGTATGACTATATTCAATACATGCCTACATTACATTGATGAATTGGAGCTATTCTGTGTCACCCTATGTTATAACTGCTATGTGAATAACGATCCGCATAATTCTCCATCAGCGATCCAATGCCCTACAGCTTTTCACATATTGTTCTTCGCTTATTTACTTTTCCGCTACATTACATAATCACTACAAAACCAAAAATATTACTTTTGCTACCGTTATCACTACTATCATACTACTTTGCTACTAAATACTTTGCTGCAGATATTGTTATCAGGTGTGGTTGAATTGACAACTCAACTTATAATACTTGAGAATATTTTGGCTCCCTTGTGTCGAATCAATAAATTTGGGTTGAATACTCTACCCTCGTAAACTGTTGTGATGCCCTATACTTGTGGGTTATCAAGACTATTTTCCGGTGCCATTGTCGGGAGCATAGCTCATTCTTTGAGTCACTTGGGATTTATATCTGGCCACTATGAAGAACTTGAAAGACGAGAAACCAAAATTTATCCCTCAACTACGAGGGGAGGTAAGGAACTGCCATCTAGCTATGCACTTGATTTACCTTCTGTTTTGTAAGCTTGCTACACCTAAACCCTTTCCGCTATTAATTATGATATGTCGATGTTGATGATACCACTGCTATGCATGATACTTATGATGAAACTACTTATGCTTGATACTACTGTGTAACTTGGTGAATTTCTTGATGAACAACTTGCTAGGGCTAGAGAGAATGAAATTAATGAAACCGATAATATTGATGAAAGTGATGATGAAGATTCTCCCCAGATATGAATTGCCTTGCAGCCCGAGGGTTATGTTATGGATGAAGAAACTCTAGAGACTTTCTTGCTTGCAATGATAAAAGTGATCTTAAGAAATTATTAGCTAAGCTAAACAAAAATCAATGCTAGAATGAAGTATGATCCTGCTTATGCTACTTCACCTATCTTTGTTATCGATAAGGATTATGCATTTCCGTCTTGACCTCGATATAATTACTTGGGTTGAATCTGATCCTTTCTATGGCTATGAAGTGAAACTTTTGTGGCACATCTTACTAAATTAAATGATATAGCCACCCTGTTCACTAATGATGAGAAAACTCGCTACTATTATATCCTTAAAATATTTCCGCTCTCATTAAGGGTGATGCTAAAATATGGTTTAATTTCTTGATCCTGGTTGTGCGTAGTCCCGTGATATGATTTATTATTTTTCGCTAAATATTTCTCGCTCATAAGAAACAAGCTGCTTTAAGGGAAATATATAATTTTGTGCAAATTGAAGAAGAGAGTCTCCCACAAGCTTGGGGGAGGCTTATCCAATTACTTAATGCTTTGCCTGATCATCCTCTTAAGAAGAATGAAATACTTGATATTTTTTATAATGGACTAACCGATGCTTCCAGAGACCACCTGGATAGTTGTGCTGGTTGTGTTTTCAGGGAAAGAACAACTGATCAAGCTGAAATTCTATTGAATAATATGTTGACAAATGAAAATAATTGGACACTTCCTGAACCAACTCCTAAGCCAACTCAAGAAAGGGGTGTTCTATTTCACCTCAAGATATGCAAGAGGCAAAGAAATCTATGAAGGAAAAAGGTATAAAGCTGAAGATGTTAAGAATTTACCTCCTGTTGAAGAGATACATGGTCTTATTTTACCACTGTTGAAGAAACACATGGTCTTGATAATGCCACACATGTAGTAAAGGTAAATTCTCTCTATAGATATGATAAAGCTGAAATCCCTCCTACTAAGTTTCATAGCCAATGTTGGGATGAGTTTGATAATTTTATGGTTAAGCAAGAAGATTTCAATGCTTATTTTGGTAGACAACTAAAATGCAATGCTTATATGATTGAACACTTGAGTGATTATATGTTTGGTTGAGTTGGATGCACACCCACTTAGTTTCTTTCCTAGATTTCATACACTTATAGCTCTAGTGCATCTCGTTGCATGGCAATCCCTACTCACTCACATTGATATCTATTGATGGGCATCTCCATAGCCTGCTGATACGCCTAGTTGATGTGAGACTATCTTCTCTTTTTGTCTCTCCACAACCACCATTCTATTCCACCTATAGTGCTATGTCCATGGCTCACGCCATGTATTGCGTGAAGACAAAAGTTTGAGAACACCAAAAGTATGAAACAATTTCTTGGCTTGTCAAGTTGTGCATGATTTAAATATTTGTGTGGTGAAGATAGAGCATAGCCAACTATATGATTTTGTAGGGATAGCTTGCTTTGGCCATGTTATTTTGAGAAGACATGATTGCTTTGTTAGTATGCTTGAAGTATTATTGTTTTCATGTCAATATTAAACTTTTGTTTTGAATCTTTCGATCTGAACATTCATGCCACAATAAAGAAGATTACCTTGATAAATATGTTAGGTAGCATTCCACATCAAAATTTGTTTTTATCATTTACCTACCGAGGACTAGCAGGAATTAAGCTTAGATGCTTGATACGCCTCCAACGTATCTATAATTTTTATTGTTCCATGCTATTATATATTCTGTTTTGGATATTTATGGGCTTTATTAAGCACTTTTATATTATTTTGGGGCTAACCTATTAACCTGCACCCTAGTGCCGCCTCGCTTTTTTCCTTGTTTCAAGTTTCAAAGAAAAGGAATATCAAACGGAGTCCAAAGGAATGAAACCTTCGGGAGAGTTATTTTTGAATGTATAATCCAGAGACTTGAGTCACATCAGAAGCAACGAGGACACGAGGCGTGGAGGCGCCGCTGCCTCGGCGGCCGCCTCACCCTGTGGGCCCCTCGTGGCTCCCCTGGCCTACTTCTTTCACCTATATATGTCCATATACCCTAAAAACATTGGGGAACAGAATAGATCGGGAATTCTGCCGCCGCAAGCCTCAGCCACCAAAACCAATCGACCCCTGCTCCGCACCGAGGGGGGATCCTCACCGTGGCCATCTTCATCATCCCGGCGCTTCCATGACGAGGAGGGAGTAGTTCACCCGGGCTGAGGGTATGTACCAGTAGCTATGTGTTTGATCTCTCTCTCTCTCTCTCTCTCTCTCTCGTGTTCTTGAGGTGACACGATCTTGATGTATCACGAGCTTTGCTATTATAGTTGGATCTTATGATGTTTCTCCTCCTCTACTCTCTTGTAATGGATTGAGTTTTCCTTGAAGTTATCTTATCGGATTGAGTCTTTAAGGATTTGAGAACACTTGATATATGTCTTGTCGTGCTTATCTATGGTGACAATGGGATATAACATGATCCACGATGTTTTCGTGATCAACTTATGGTTCCGCCTATGAACCTATGCATAGGGGTTGGCACGCTTGTCTTGACTCCTAGTAGAAACTTTAGGGCACTTTGATGTACTTTGTGTTGGTTTGAATAGATGAATCTGAGATTGTGTGATGGATATCGATAATCATACCCACGAATACTTGAGGTGACATTGGAGTATCTAGGTGACATTAGGGTTTTGGTTGATATGTGTCTTAAGGTGTTATTCTAGTATGAACTCTTGAATAGATCGATCCGAAAGAATAACTTTGAGGTGGTTGCATACCCTACCATAATCTCTTCGTTTGTTCTGCGCTATTAGTGACTTTGGAGTGACTCTTTGTTGCATGTTGAGGGATATTTATATGATCCAATTATGTTATTATTGTTGAGAGAACTTGCACTAGTGAAAGTATGAACCCTAGGCCTTGTTTCCTAGCATTTCAATACCGCTTACGCCACTTTAATCATTAGTTACCTTGCTGTTTTTATATTTTCAGATTACAAAACCTATATCTACCATCCATATTGCACTTGTATCACCATCTCTTCACCAACTAGTGCACCTATACAATTTATCGTTGTTTTGGGTGTGTTGGGGACAAGAGACTTTGTTATTTGGTTGCAGGGTTGTTTGAGAGAGACCATCTTCATCCCACGCCCCCACGGATTGATAAACCTTAGGTCATCCACTTGAGGAAATTTGTTACTGTCCTACAAACCTCTCGCACTTGGAGGCCCCTGTGTAGTAGACATCATGGCTCCCTCCACTTATTCCTGCACCCACACACTCCTTCTTCCTCCCAAAAAATCACCAACCAGCTCAAGCACGAAGTTCTTGCTCATTTTGTCATGATTTCGATCTCCTTGCTCAAAGCTCTACTCACAAACTGCTTTGGGGGATTGTTCTTCGGATGTGACTCATCCAATGGTCCAATTAGTTTTTTCTAGTGCTTTATTAATTGCAAATTTTGCTGCTTAGGTGACCCTATTATTGAGCTTGCATGTCAAATTTATATGGTCCCAAGTAGTTCTAATGCATGATATTGTCTCTAGGAACTTGTGGGAGAAGTTGCTATAATTTTGTTGAGTTTGGTTCACTTTATTTTGAGTTATAAAATTTTCAGAAAATTTTCAGAGGAAGAAATATGTTTAGGAAAATGTAGCAAAGTGGTCCTTCAAGGAAGCAAGGACCTAGGTCGCACACGCGATGCGGACGATGAACCACCGAGGGAAGCTCATGGCTTGTGAATGGCCTTCGAGGACTTTATGGATCAAGCAGGAATCAAGGAAGAATTTAAACGATATGTGCGTAATGCTGATCTTGAGAGCTTTGAGGCATAAGTGCCGCCAGTACCACTATCTCACCGATTCCTTTGGAGAAGGTTTGAATTTTCCTCATCACGCAATTCTCAAACTGTCATTGTTTGATCTTTATGAAAATTTTATACTATGGACTTAGAGGATTTTAGCACTACTTGTAAACTCCTGCAATGGGGTAGTCCTAGTGAACCTCGCAAATCTGAATTTAAAGATTTTCTTGCTAGTGTAATCTGGGGGTCTAGAGATATAACACAAAAGCTACCATAGGGAGCATTCGCTTTCTCGCTATACATTATTTTGCTCTCTTCATAGGTAGGTGCATAAATGGTAAGGATGAAGCATGTCACATGTGTGTCCCTGATCTCAATGTTCTTTAAGTGCTGTATTAGGAGATAAACATTATAATTTGGGAGCCATTGTTGCACGAGGTTGCATAATAATAGAATTAATGGAGATTTTTTGGTGAATTTATGCAACCTGCCTAGCTAATTTTCTTGGTATACCCATACGTGAGTATGATATTGAGTTGCCTCTGCTTATTTAAATTATGAGGCTATGGTTCATCAGCTTGTTGAGAGGAATGATCAGTTCCTCCGCTTCTCCCGACAGATCTTCATTCGGCGTTCTCACCGCGGGCCAATTCGCTTTGCCTCGAGCAGATCGAGCTACGCCTTCCCATCGGACAGGTTTGGAAACTGAATTACATCGCCGATATCCGCGAAGACTTGATCTTCGACGGATTCGCCCATGCCGTGTGGCGACGACGAGCATGATATAGCTCTCGCCGGAAGGTGTTCGGAGATCACGCACATAGGAGTGCGGATTGCAAAGCGGACAACGGGAAAATGCTCGGATGCATGAGGCGAACACGTATGCAAATGCAATGCAAATGCGACATGATATGAAATGCATATGATGACGTGATAAAAATGCAGATGATGACATGGAAAAGTGCAACACGCAAGCAAATGACATGGCAACGACGGCGAATAATGGCGAACACCTGGCGCGCCGAATCCGGGCGTTTACGAATCCGGAACCTTTGGAGGTTCGGCGCGGTGTTCGATGGAGGCGAACTTCGGGCCATGGAGTCTTGCTCCCTTTGCGCCCGAGGTCCGGAGTGTCGCCTTGAGGCGCCTCCAAGACTACCTCCCCCCGGCTCGGTGCCTTTATAGACAACACCTCGGCGTTGTCCGTAGGGCGAGGGGTGGAGGCGGTCGGAAGTGAATCACTATTCATATCCGACGGGTCCAAAGAACCATCCGACGAAGATATGTCGATATGGGCTCGGGACGGACTGCATAATCATGTTCGGCGTGATGAGAAGCAGTGCAATAAAATATATCAAGAATTATTATTGTATCCGGATAGTTACGACTTCGCCAGGCTTGTCCTGGCAACCACTAAATCGTCCGTGGGCGGCGTGATCGTGGAGCAGTCCGGAAGGAGGGTCCTTCCTCTCTTGGACCCTTCGGCCTCCCCGGTTGGGGCGGCCTTCCTTTTCTTGTCTCCCCTGGCTGGGGGAGAACTTTCCTCTTCCTCCTCCTCGTCGTGGGAGGAGTGCGCCTCGGAGTGTTCGGATGATGAGTCCAACACAGCTTGCGCCGGAGACCCTGTCGGGTTCCCGTGGCCTTCTTCTTGTCCGTCTTCGCTGGCACCTCAGGTGTCAGAGTCAGCATCTCCGTTAGGAGAGCGTCTGCTGGATCTTCGGGCAGGGGGGCGGGGCAGTCAATCCGCTCGGTCGTCTCCACCCAGTCCTGTCAAAGGCATGGGGGCTTAGATCCTGCATATGATTAAACTAAGGAAACTAAACATCTCGTGATGTGTAAAAACCTACCGGATTGGCGCGGTGTTTTGCGCTGAGCCCGCGGTCCTCGGTAAGGGGAGGAGGTACCTCGGCGCCTTTAAACAGCACCCTCCAGACGTCCTTGTGCGTCGTGTCGAAAAGCTCCTGCAGCGTCTGGTGCTCGGCTTAGTCGAACTCCCACAAATTGAATACCCGTTGTTGACACGGGAGGATCCGACGGAAGAGCATGACCTGGACCACGTTGACAAGCTTGATTTTCTTGCTCATCATGTTCCTGATGCAGGTCTGGAGTTCGGTCAGCTCTACCGGGTTACCCCAGGACATGCCCTTCTCTTTCCAGGAGGTGAACCGCGTGGGGATTCCGGATCGGAACTCGGGGGCCGCCACCCAGTTGGTGTCACGTGGCTCGGTGAGGTAGAACCACCCTGATTGCCACCCCTTTATGGTCTCCACATAGGAGCCCTCGAGCCATGTGACATTGGGCATTTTTCTCACCATGGCACCGCCGCATTCCTCTTGCTGGCCGCCTACAACCTTCGGCTTGACATTGAAGGTCTTCAGCCAAAGGCCGAAATGGGGCTGGATGCGGAGGAAGGCCTCACATACGACGATAAACGCCGAGATGTTGAGGATGAAGTTCGGGGCCAGGTCATGGAAGTCCAGCCCGTAGTAGAACATGAGGCCGCAGACGAATGGGTGGAGAGGAAATCCCAGTCCGCGGACGAAGTGGGTGAGGAAGACTACCCTCTCGTAAGGTTCCGGGGTTGGGACGATCTGCCCCACGTCGGGCAGCCGGTGCGCGATATCCGCGGCCAAGTATCCGGCTCCCCGCAGCTTCTCGATGTCCTCCTCCGTGACGGAGGATTTCATCCACTTGCCTCCCGCTCCAGACATGATTGAAGCGGTTTGAGGAGAAAAGGTGCAAGCTTGGGCGTTGGAGCTCGAGTGCGCAAGAATGGATATGCGAGAGAGAATAAGGCGTGGGTGAAAGAGGTGAGGTCCTTATCCCTTTATAAAGGCGGACGAAACTATGCACCCCCACTTGCCTAGTAAAACTCTCTTGATCCCCAGGCGCCGTAATTGATGGCGCGGTTGGGTTACCCATGTCCGTATTGATGAGAATCCCGTGATAAGGGGACACGATCTCTGCTTCGACAAGAAGTGCCAAGGAAACCGCCTCGCGATATGCGCCAAGGCTGGTCGAAAAACACGGTTCGATAATAACCGGACCATGGCATGATGTCATGGTGTCAAATACGTCAGCAGGCCGGATTTGTGAATATTATTCTCTCTAGGGTGGAATGTGGAACTTGTTTTGCAGAGCCGGACACTATCCTGGTGTTCAAGATCTTCTATGGAGTATTCGTAGGAGGAACCCGCCTTGCAATGCCGAAAACAA
This sequence comes from Aegilops longissima, assembly GCA_021605205.1. Lineage (NCBI taxonomy): Eukaryota > Viridiplantae > Streptophyta > Magnoliopsida > Poales > Poaceae > Aegilops > Aegilops longissima. Next base: position 535,981,181 of record CM038679.1, on the reverse strand, counting down.
TCTGCGCGCGGACTCATCGTCATTGAAGCCTGGTTCGAGAGGCTCTTGAGGAGTCTGGATTAGGGGGTATCCGGACAGCCGGACTATATCCTTTGGTCGGACTGTTGGACTATGAAGATACAAGATTGAAGACTTCATCTCATGTTCGGATGGGACTCTCTTGGCGTGGAAGCAAGCTTGGCGATACGGATATGTAGATCTCCTTCTGTTGTAACCGACTCTGTGTAAACCTAGCTCCCTCCGGTGTCTATATAAACCGGAGGGTTTAGTCCGTAGGACAACAACAATCATACCATAGGCTAGCTTCTAGGGTTTAGCCTCTACGATCTCGTGGTAGATCAACTCTTGTAATACTCATATTCATCAAGATCAATCAAGCGTGAAGTAGGGTATTACCTCCATAGAGAGGGCCGAACCTGGTAAACATTGTGTCCCTTGCCTCCTGTTACCATCCGCCTTAGACACATAGTTCGGGACCCCTATCCGAGATCCGCGGTTTGACACCGACAACAAGCACCTATCACGTCGCTCTCCTGCTCCTACCTTCTTTGACTTTCGAGCAAGGGGAGATATGTCATAACCAGGAGGAGGCAAATGAGTACGAGAGGAGGACGAGGGAAGCTCGCCTCCAAGCTGCAGCCCACGATGCAATAGCCGCTGCATCTCAGTACGGCCCCAACTACAACTTTGGATATCCGCCAGGCCAGCCGTGGCAATAGACCAACTTAGGCCAAAAGCCTAAGCTTGGGGGAGTACATATTTCTCACCGACATTACATTCATATTCACACGCTCATGCTAGTTGTCGGTGATCATACTTTTTCATTGTACTATCCATGCTAGTTTATTTTCCTTTTTTATGCTTTCTTCTTGTGTGTTTGAGAAACCTTAAGAAAAACAAAAAAATTAGTAGTAGCTTTTAGCTAGTTTACTTTCTTGCTTGTAGTAGTAATAATTAAAAGAAAACCCAAAAAGATTTCCTGTTCTTCTTTTGCTTGTTGGGAGCTTTCCCCTGTAAATAGTTTTACTTCTTTTCTTTTCTTTGGGGGTCGATAGGAGAAGACCATGATGAAAATGTTAAAGTGGCTCTTATATGCATTATTGTTGATTTAACCAAGAGCTCATATTTCCTTGTCTTCTCCTGTTTATTAGATGCTTGCAGATTCCAGCTTAGTCCAATGCACGTGCACTATTATTATTATACACATCATTCGGTCATGCAAGTGAAAGGCAATAATGACGATATATGATGAAATGATTGAGATGAGAGAAGCTGGTATGAACTCGACCTCTCTTTTTTTTGTAAATATGATTAGTTCATCGTTCCTGATTCAGCTTATTATGAATAAACATGTTTGGAATGACAATTAGAGATTATAGTTGCTTGTGCCATGCTTAATTAGCTAGGAGTTCATAATGGTTTACCTTGCGTGCCAACATGCTATTAAAATGATTGTGATGTGGTATAGTAGGGTGGTATCCCCCTTTGAATGATTTAACTGACTTGAGATGGCACATGTTCACGCATGTAGTTGAAACAAAATTCAACAAAGCCTTCACGATATTTATGTTCATGGTGGATTATATCCAACTCATGCTTGCACTTAATGTTTATTAATTTTAATGCATGTTCATGACTGTTGTCGCTCTCTAGTTGGCCGCTTCCCAGTCTCTTTCTAGCCTTCACTTGTACTAAGCGGGAATATTGCTTGTGCATTCAATTCCTTAAACCCCAAATTTATTCCATATGAGTCCACTATACCTTCCTATAAGCGGTATCTACCTGATGTTCCAAGTAAATTTGTATGTGCCAAACTCTAAACCTTCAAATGAAATTCTGTTTTGTATGCTCGAATATCTCATGTATCAACTAGGGCTGTCTGTATCTTCCATGCTAGGCGGGTTATTCTCAAGAGGAGTGGACTCCGCTCCTCACTCATGAGAAAGTGGCTGGTCACCGGGATGCCCAGTCCCATGCTTTATGCAAATCAAATCAAAATAATTGCAAACAAAACTCCCCCGGGATTGTTGTTAGTTGGAGGCACCTATTGTTTCGGACAAGCCATGGATTGATGTTTGTTGGTGGAGGGGGAGTATAAACTTTACCATTCTATTTGGGAACCGCCTATAATGTGTGTAGCATGGAAGATATCGCCATCTCTCGGTTGTTATGTTGACAATGAAAGTATGCCACTCAAAAATATTATTCATCTCTATTTCAAAAACCGAGCTCTGGCACCTCTACAAATCCCTGATTCCCTCTGCGAAGGTCCTATCTATTTACTTTTATGTTGAGTCATCATCCTCTTATTAAAAAGCACCAGCTGGAGAGCACCACTTCATTTGCATCCATTAATGTTAATTTATATTGGGTATGACTATGACTGGATCTCTTTTACCATGAATTACAATGTTTAGTCAGTCCTTGATCTTTAAAGGTGCTCTGCATTTATGTTTTGCGGTCTCATAAAGGGCTAGCGAGATACCATCTTGTTATATCATATTATGATTGTTTTGAGAAAGTGTTGTCATCCGAGATTTATTATTATTTCTTGATAGTTGATTATGCCATTGACATGAGTAAACATGAGACCTGAGTGTTATTGTGAATATGGTTAGTTCATAATCTTTGCTGAAAACTTGAATGCTGGCTTTACATATTTACAACAACAAGAGCAAACAGAGTTTGTAAAAGTTTTTCTTTATCACTTTCAGTTTTTCAACTGAATTGCTTGAGGACAAGCAAAGATTTAAGCTTGGGGGAGTTGATATGTCCCCAACGTATCTACTTTTCCAAACAGTTTTGCCCTTGTTTTGGACTCTAACTTGCATGATTTGAATGGAACTAACCCGGACTAACGTTGTTTTCAGCAGAATTGCCATGGTGTTATTTTTGTGCAGAAACAAAAGTTCTCGAAATGACCTGAAAATCAACGGAGATTATTTTAGGAAATAATAAAAAATGCTGGCGAAAGAATCAAGGCCAGGGGGCCAACACCCTGTCCACGAGGGTGGGAGGTGCGCCCCCTGCCTCGTGGGCCCCCTGGTGCTCCACCGACCTCAACTCCAACTCTACATATTCACATTTAGGGAGAAAAAAAATCAGAGAGAAGGATTCATCGTGTTTCACGATACGGAGCCGCCGCCAAGCCCTAATCTCTCTCGGGAGGGCTGATCTGGAGTCCGTTCGGGGCTCCTGAGAGGGGAATCCATCACCATCGTCATCATCAACCATCCTCCATCACCAATTTCATGATGCTCACCGCCGTGCGTGAGTAATTCCATCGTAGGCTTGTTGGACGGTGATGGGTTGGATGAGATTTATCATGTAATCGAGTTAGTTTTGTTGGGTTTGATCCTAATATCCACTATGTTCGAGATTGATGTTGCTATGACTTTGCTATGCTTAATGCTTGTCACTAGGGCCCGAGTGCCATGATTTCAGATCTGAACCTATTATGTTTTCATGAATATATGTGAGTTCTTGATGCTATCTTGCAAGTCTGTAGCCACCTACTATGAATGATCCGGCAACCCCGAAGTGACAATAATCGGGACCACTCCCGGTGATGACCGTAGTTTGAGGAGTTCATGTATTCACTATGTGTTAATGCTTTGGTCCGGTACTCTATTAAAAGGAGGCCTTAATATCCCTTAGTTTCCGCTAGGACCCCGCTGCCGCGGGAGGGTAGGACAAAAGATGTCGTGCAATTTCTTTTCCATAAGCACGTATGACTATATTCAGAATACATGCCTACATTACATTGATGAATTGGAGCTAGTTCTGTGTCACCCTATGTTATAACCGTTGCATGAATAATCGCATCCGGCATAGTTCTCCATCACCGACCCAATGCCTACGAGCTTTTCACATATTGTTCTTCGTTTATTTACTTTTCCGTTGCCACTGTTACAATCACTACAAAACCCAAAAATATTACTTTTGCTACCGTTATCACTACTATCATACTACTTTGCTACTAAATACTTTGCTGCAGATATTAAGTTATCCAGGTGTGGTTGAATTGACAACTCAATTGCTAATACTTGAGAATATTCTTTGGCTCCCCTTGTGTCGAATCAATAAATTTGGGTTGAATACTCTACCCTCGAAAACTGTTGCGATCCCCTATACTTGTGGGTTATCAGGCGGTAGCATCGTCAACACCGTCATCACGCCGTCGTGCTGACGGAACTCTCCCTTGAAGCTCTGCTGGATCGTGAGTTCGAGGGATGTCATCGAGCTGAACATGTGCTGAACTCAAAGGTGCCACGCGTTCGGTACTTGGATCGGTCGGATCGTGAAGACGTACGACTACATCAACCGCGTTGTCCTAACGCTTCTGCTTTTGGTCTACGAGGGTACGTGGACAACACTCTCCTCTCTCGTTGCTATGCATCACCATGATCTTGTGTGTGCGTAGGAAAATTTTGAAATTACTATGTTCCCCAACAGTGGTATCAGAGCCAGGTTTATGCGTAGATGTTATATGCATGAGTAGAACACAAGTGAGTTGTGGGCGATACAAGTCATACTGCTTACCAGCATGTCATACTTTGGTTCGACGGTATTGTTGGATGAAGCGGCCCGGACCGACATTACGCGTACGCTTACGCGAGATTGGTTCTACCGACGTGCTTCGCACACAAGTGGCTAGCGGGTGTCAGTTTCTCCAACTTTAGATGAATCGAGTGTGGCTACGTCCGGTCCTTGTGAATGTTAAAACAACACTAACTTGACGAAATATCGTTGTGGTTTTGATGCGTAGGTAAGAACGGTTCTTGCTTAGCCCGTAGCAGCCACGTAAAACTTGCAACAACAAAGTAGAGGACGTCTAACTTGTTTTTGCAGGGCATGCTGTGATTTGATATGGTCAAGAAATGATGCTAAATTTTATTGTATGAGATGATCATGTTTTGTAACCGAGTTATCGGCAACTGGCAGGAGCTATATGGTTGTCGCTTTATTGTATGAAATGCAATCGCCATGTAATTGCTTTACTTTATCACTAAGCGGTAGCGATAGTCGTAGAAGCAATAGTTGGCGAGACGACAATGATGCTACGATGGAGATCAAGGTGTCGCGCCGGTGACAATGGTGATCATGACGGTGCTTTGGAGATGGAGATCAAAGGCACAAGATGATGATGACCATATCATATCACTTATATTGATTGCATGTGATGTTTATCTTTTGTGCATCTTATTCTGCTTTGATTGATGGTAGCATTATAAGATGATCTCTCACTAAATTTCAAGGTACAAGTGTTCTCCACAGTATGCACCATTGCCAAAGTTAAATCGTGCGAGACACCACGTGATAATTGGGTGTGATAAGCTCTACGTTCATATACAGCGGGTGCAAGCCAGTTTTGCACATAAAAATACTCGGGTTAAACTTGGCGAGCCTAGCATATGCAGATATGGCCTCGGAACTTTGAGACCGAAAGGTCGGCGTGAATCATATAGTAGATATGATCAACATAGTGATGTTCACCATTGAAAACTACTCCATCTCACGTGATGATCGGACATGGTTTAGTTGATTTGGATCACGTGATCACTTAGATGATTAGAGGGATGTCTATCTAACTGAGAGTTCTTAAGTAATATGATTAATTGAACTTTAATTTATCATGAACTTAGTCCAGGTAGTATTAGCATATCTATGTTGTAGATCAATAGCTCGCATTTAGCTCCCCTGTTTTATTTTAATATGTTCCTAGAGAAAACTAAGATAAAAGATGTTAGTAGCAATGATGCGGATTGGATCCGTGATCTGAGGATTATCCTCATTGCTGCAGAGAAGAATTATGTTCTTGATGCACCGCTAGGTGATAGACCGATTGCAGAAGAAGGTGCAGACGTTATGAACGTTTGGCAAGCTCGATATGATGACTACTTGATAGTTTAGTGCACCATGCTTTACGGCTTAGAATCGGGCTTCAAAGGCGTTTTGAGCATACGAGCATATGAGATGTTCCAAGAGTTGAAATTAGTATTTCAGACTCATGCCCATGTCGAAAGGTATGAGACCTTTGACAATCACTTTGCCTACAAGATGGAGGAGAATTGCTCAGCTAGTGAGCATGTGCTCAGAATGTTTGAGTACTACAATCACTTGAATCAAATGGGAGTTAATCTTCCAGATAAGATAGTGATTGACAGAATTCTCTAGTCACTATCACCAAGTTACTATTACTTCGTGATGAACTATAATATGCAAGGGATAACGGAAACGATTCCCAAGCTCTTCGTGATGCTGAAATCGACGAAGGTAGAAATCAAGAAAAGCATCAACTGTTGATGGTTGACAAGGCCACTAGTTTGAAGAAAAATGGCAAAGGGAAGAAGGGGAACTTCAAGAAGAGCGGCAAGCAAGTTGCTACTCAAGTGAAGAAGCCCAAATCTGGACCTAAAGCCTGAGACTAAGTGCTTCTACTACAAAGGGACTAGTCACTGGAAGTAGAATTGTCTCAAGTATTTGGCGGATAAGAAGGATGGCAAAGTGAACAAAGGTATATTTGATATACATGTTATTGATGTGTACTTTACTAGTGTTTATAGCAACCCCTCAGTATTTGACATTAGTTCAGTTGCTAAGATTAGTAACACGAAACGGGAGTTGCAGAATGAACAAAGACTAGTTAAGGGTGAAGTGACGATGTGTGTTGGAAGTGGTTCCAAGATTGATATGATCATCATCGCACACTCCCTACACTTTCGGGATTAGTGTTGAACCTAAATAAATGTTATTTGGTGTTTGCGTTAAGCATGAATATGATTTGATCATGTTTATTGCAATACGGTTATTCATTTAAGTTAGAGAACAATTGTTTTTCTGTTTACATGAATAAAACCTTCTATGGTCATACACCCAATGAAAATGGTTTGTTGGATCTTGATCGTAGTGATACACATATTCATAATATTGAAGCCAAAAGATGCAAAGTTAATAATGATAGTGCAACTTATTTGTGGCACTGCCGTTTAGGTCATATTGATGTAAAGCGCATAGCGAAACTCCATGCTGATGGGATTTTGGAATCACTTGATTATGAATCACTTGATGCTTGCGAACCATGCACGATGGGCAAGATGACTAAGACTCCGTTCTCCGGAACAATGGGCGAGCAAATGACTTATTGGAAATAATACATCTTGATGTATGCGATCCGATGAGTGTTGAGGCTCGCGGTGGGTATCGTTATTTTCTGACCTTCACAGATGATTTGAGCAGATATGGGTATATCTACTTGACGCAACATAAGTCTGAAACATTTGAAAAGTTCAAAGAATTTCAGAGTGAAGTGGAAAATTATCGTAACAAGAAAATAAAGTTTCTACGATCTGATTGTGGAGGATAATATTTGAGTTACGAGTTTGGTCTTCATTTGAAACAATGCAGAATAGTTTCGCAACTCACGCCACCTGGAACACCACATCGTAATAATGTGTCTGAACATCGTAACCGTACTTTATTAGATATGGTGCAATCTATGATGTCTCTTACCGATTTACCACTATTGTTTTGGGGTTATGCATTGGAGACAGCTGCATTCACGTTAAATAGGGCACCATCTAAATCCGTTGAGACGACACCATATGAACTGTTGTTTGGTAAGAAACCAAAGTTGTCGTTTCTTAAAAGTTTGGGGTTGTGATGCTTATGTGAAAAAGTTTCATCCTAATAAGCTCAGACCCAAATCGGAGAAATGTGTCTTCATAGGATACCCAAAGGCGACAGTTGGGTACACCTTCTATCACAGATCCGAAGGCAAGACATTCGTTGCTAAGAATGGATCCTTTCTAGAGAAGGAGTTTCTCTCGAAAGAAGTGAGTGGGAGGAAAGTAGAACTTGATGAGGTAACTGTACCTCCTCCCTTATTGGAAAGTAGTTCATCACAGAAATCCTTTCCTGTGACTCCTACACCAATTAGTGAGGAAGCTAATGATGATGATCATGTAACTTCAGATGAAGTTACTACCGAACCTCGTAGGTCAATCAGAGTGAGATCCGCACCAGAGTGGTACGGTAATCCTGTTCTGGAGGTCATGTTGCTTGACCATGATGAACCTACGAACTATGAGGAAGCGATGATGAGCCCAGATTCCGCGAAATGGCTTGAGGCCATGGAATCTGAGATGGGATCCATGTATGAAAACAAAGTATGGACTTTGGTGGAATTGCCTGATGATCGGCAAGCCATTGAGAATAAATGGATTTTCAAGAGGAAGACAGACGCTGATAGTAGTGTTACTATCTACAAAGCTAGACTTGTCGAAAAAGGTTTTTGACAAAGTTCAAGGTGTTGACAATGATGAGATTTTCTCACTCATAGCGATGCTTAAGTCTGTCCGAATCATGTCAGCAAATTGCCACATTTTATGAAATGTGCCAAATGGATGTCGAAACTACATTCCTTACTGGATTTATTAAAGAAGAGTTGTATATGATGCAACCAGAAGGTTTTGTCGATCCTAAAGGTGCTAACAAAATGTGCAAGCTCCAGCGATCCATCTATGGACTGGTGCAAGCATCTCGGAGTTGGAATATACGCTTTGATGAGTTGATCAAAGCATATAGTTTTATGCAGACTTGCGGTGAAGTCTGTATTTACAAGAAAGTGAGTGGGAGCACTACAACATTTCTGATAAGTATATGTGAATGACATATTGTTGATCAGAAATAATGTAGATTTTTCTGGAAAGCATAAAGGAGTATTTAAAAGGAGTTTTTCAAAGAAAGACCTCGGTGAAGCTGCTTACATATTGAGCATCAAGATCTATAGAGATAGATCAAGACGCTTGATAATTTTTTTCAATGAGTACACACCTTGACAAAATTTTGAAGTAGTTCAAAATGGAACAGTCAAAGAAAGAGTTCTTGCCTGTGTTACAAGGTGTGAAATTGAGTAAGACTCAAAGTCCGACCACGGCAGAAGATAGAAAGAGAATGAAAGTCATTCCCTATGCCTCAGCCATAGGTTCTATAAAGTATGCCATGCTGTGTACCAGATCTATTGTATACCCTACACTGAGTTTGGCAAGGGAGTAAAATAGTGATCTAGGAGTAGATCACTGAACAACGGTCAAAATTATCCTTAGTGGAATAAGGATATGTTTCTCGATTATGGAGGTGACAAAAGGTTCGTCGTAAAGGGTTAAATCGATGCAAGTTTTGATACTGATCCAGATGACTCTAAGTCTCAATCTGGATACATATTGAAAGTGGGAGCAATTAGCTAAAGTAGCTCCGTGTAGAGCATTGTAGACATAGAAATTTGCAAAATACATACGGATCTGAATTTCGCAGACCCGTTGACTAAACTGCTCTCACAAGCAAACATGATCACACCTTAGTACTCTTTGGGTCTTAATCACATGGTGATGTGAACTAGATTACTGACTCTAGTAAACCCTTTGAGTGTTGGCCACATGGCGATGTGAATATGGATATTAATCACATAGTGATGTGAACTATTGGTGTTAAATCACATGACGATGTGAACTAGATTATTGACTCTAGTGCAAGTGGAAGACTGAAGGAAATATGCCCTAGAGGCAATAATAAAGTTGTTATTTATATTTCCTTATTTCAAGATAAATGTTTATTATTCATGCTAGAATTGTATTAACCGGAAACATAATACATGTGTGAATACATAGACAAAACAGAGTGTCACTAGTATGCCTCTACTTGACTAGCTCGTTGATCAAAGATGGTTAAGTTTCCTAGCCATAGACATGAGTTGTCATTTGATAAACGGGATCACATCATTAGGAGAATAATGTGATTGACTTGACCCATTCCGTTAGCTTAGCACTTGATCGTTTTAGTTTACTGCTATTGCTTTTTTCATGACTTATACATGTGCCTATGACTATGAGATTATGTAACTCCCGATTACCGGAGGAACACTTTGTGTGCTACCAAACGTCACAACGTAACTGGGCGATTATAAAGGTGCTCTACAGGTGTCTTCGATGGTACTTGTTGAGTTGGCATAGATCGAGACTAGGATTTGTCACTCCGGTTGTTGGTGAGGTATCTCTGGGCCCTCTCGGTAATGCACATCACTATAAGCCTTGCAAGCAATGTGACTAATGAGTTAGTTGCGGGATGATGCATTACGGAATGAGAAAGAGACTTGCCGGTAGCGAGATTGAGCTAGGTATGAGGATACCGACAATCGAATCTCGGGCAAGTAACATACCGATGACAAAGGGAACAACGTATGTTGTTATGCGGTTTGACCGATAAAGATCTCCGTAGAATATGTAGGAGCCAATATGAGCATCTAGGTTCCGCCATTGGTTATTGACCGGAGATATGTCTCTGTCATGTCTACATAGTTCTCGAACCCGTAGGGTCCGCACGCTTAACGTTCGGTGATGATCGGTATTATGAGTTTATGTGTTTTGATGTACCTAAGGTAGTTCAGAGTCCCGGATGAGATCGGGTACATGACGAGGAGTCTCGAAATGATCGAGACGTAAAGATCGATATATTGGACGACTATATTCGGACATCGGAAAGGTTCCGAGTGATTCGGGTATTTTTCGGAGCACCGGGGAGTTACGGGAATACCGGGGAAGAAGTATTGGGCCTCATGGGCCAAGTAGTGGAAGAGAGGAGGCAGGACAAGGCAGGGCGCGCGGCTCCCCTAGCCCAAACCGAATTGGACTAGGGGGGTGGCCCCCCTTTCCTCCTTTCCTCCCTCTCCTTCCTTCTCCCTCCCTTCCTCTTGGTGGACTCCTACTAGGACTTGGAGTCCTAGTAGGACTCCACACTTGGGCGCGCCTCTAGGGCCGGCCGGCCTCCCCTCCTCTCCTCCTTTATATACTGAGGCAAAGGGCACCCCATAGACACAAGTTGATCAGTTGATCATTTATCCGTGTGCGGTGCCCCCCTCCACCATAATCCACCTCGTTCATATCGTAGCGGTGCTTAGGCGAAGCCTGCGTCGGTAACATCATTATCACCGTCATCAAGCCGTCGTGCTGACGGAACTCTCCCTCGAAGCTCTGCTTGATCGTGAGTTCGAGGGACGTCATCGTGCTAAACGTGTGCTGAACTCGGAGGTGCCTTGCGTTCGGTACTTGGATCGGTCGGATCGTGAAGACGTACAAATACATCAACCGCGTTGTCATAACGCTTCTGCTTTCGGTCTACGAGGGTACGTGGACAACACTCTCCCCTCTCGTTGCTATGCATCACCATGATCTTGCGTGTGCGTAGGAAAATTTTGAAATTACTACATTCCCCAACATCATCTACATCCGCGTCGCCTTCGTCACCACCATGAGTCAGCAATCCGAAGCCGACTGACTCGTCACTGAGGAACTTGGAGCCGAGAAGAAGACGGTCGAGGACATCACCGCCGCTGAGGGAGTCCTGGATTAGGGGTATCCAGACAGCCGGACTGTGTACAACGTCCAGACTATTGAAGCGTGAAGATACAAGACTCAAGACTTCGGCCCGTGTCCGGATGGGACTTTCCTTGGTGTGGAAGGCAAGCTTGGCGATCCGGATATTATATTTCCTTCCTTCTAACCGACTCCATGTAAACCCTAACCCTCTCCGGTGTCTATATAAACCGAAGAGGTTGGTCCTTAGAAGGCCGATCACAATTACAATCATACCATCATAGGCTAGCTCTTAGGGTTTAGCCTGCACGATCTCGTGGTAGATCTACTCTTATACTACCCATATCATCAATATTAATCAAGCAGGAAGTAGGGTTTTACCTCCATCGAGAGGGCCCGAACCTAGGTAAACATCTGTGTCCCTTGCTTCCTGTTACCATCGGCCTTGACGCACAGATCGGGTTCCCCTACCCGAGATCCGCCGGTTTTGACACCGACATTGGTGCTTTCATTGAGAGTTCCTCTGTGTCGTCGCTGTCAGGCTCGATGGCTCCTTCGATCATCATCAACGATGCTGTCCAGGGCGAGACTTTCCTCCCTGGACAGATCTTCGTGTTCGGCGGCTTCGCACTGCGTGCCAACTCGCTTGGCCATCTGGAGCAGATCGACAGCTACGCCCCTGGCCCCCAGATCAGGTTCGGAAACCTGAACTACACAGCGGACATCCGCGGAGACTTGATCTTCGATGGATTGATGCCTATGCCAGGAGCACTAGACAGTCACGACAAGCACGGCTTAGACCTGCCGTCGGACGAAGCTCGGAGTATCGCCCCCGTAGTATCCTCGGACCTAGATCCGGAGCAGGCTGCGCTGCCTAAGGACGGAGGGATGGACCCCGCCCCGCAGGTCGCACACTCATCGGCGGTGGAGCCGAACACGGGCCTTACCCCTGTGGTGGCCTGCGAATCCGGACCCCCTGATTCGTATCCGGATGTTGGTTCCAGTCCGCACACTCCCGAGCCCGTCGGGCCAGGATGGGCTCCGGTAATGGAGTTCACCGCTGCGGATATCTTCCAGCACTCGCCCTTTGGCGACATGCTGGACTCACTAAAGTCTCTCTCTTTGTCAGGAGGCTCTTGGCCGAACTATGTCCGGCTCGAGTGGGAAGCAGGCGATGAAGGAATTCTTTGCCCACCCACCACCCACTTCATTGCCACGGTCGATGATCTAACCGACGAGATTGACTTTGAATCCAAAGACATCGATGGTATGGACGATGATGCAGGAGAATCACAGGAGCCACCTCTCACTGGGCGGTGGATAGCCGCCTATCCCCAGGATATATACATGGCGGACACTCCGAAGGAAACCAATGGCAATGAGGCAGCGGAGGATAATCCCCCAGGGGGAAAAGCAAAGCATGGGCGTCGTCGGCGCCGCTCCAAGCCCCGCCACAGGAATACCGGCCCAGAAGTCGAAAACAATCTGGATGGCGTCGAAGATGAATATAACCCTAGTCGGCTTGCCTTTCGGAAGGCAGGCGGCCTTGTGGGATACTTGGAGAGGGACAACTATATGACCCCCTCAGGGCGAGGCAAGCCTTGGCAATGGACAATTGGCGTGCTGAAGATCCAGTGGAACAAGCTCGCTTGACGACGGCTCATAGCCACGACAAAGAGCACTGCAAAGGAAGCAACAGCAACTTAAAGCTGACCAAGATTCATTGGTGGACAGATGGACCAAGGTCACAGCCTTTGAAAGATCTGGACCCGACCGCCCGACAAAGGGCACACAGGGCACAACCGGCCACCCCAACCTAAGCAGAAGAACTCAAGGCACATGCCCCGACGTCAACACACCACTATGGTCCAAAACAATATGAAGGACAAAAGAAGAAGCATCCTCAAGCCTCGGCGCAATTGTCATAAGCGTCAAAACAGGAAGGCTGGGGCTAATTCCAGCAACTCCCAGTCCGTTCAGCGGACAAAGAACAGCTCAGACCCATCCGGCCCGAGCCACACACTCGATCAACCATGTGAAATCCATGGTACTCCTAGAAGGACGGCAAAGCATACCAATAGAGAATGCTGAATCATCAAAACAAAGCGGCTGGTCGTGTGCCGGAAACAATGAAGGGAGGCATCTGGTCAAGAGCCCCCCCCCCTCATAGCATAAAAGTACGGCCGATCGCCCCCGACCGCATTAACCAAAGCAACTCAATTGCAGTACCTCCGGACTAGCAAACCAGGGGCCCCATAACACATAAAACCCCCGTAGGTGTGAAACCACAAACAACATCTCCTAAAAGATGCTAGGGGCAAACGCCAAATTTTTCTGGCCCATCATTCTAAACGGTTGTCTTTGGATCACCAAAAAATACTTCACCAAAGAATAAATCTTCGGCACCTTCCCACCATGCGGTAATTTACTAGATTCCGCGTGGTCAATCACTCAGGCCAACACCATGTGATACAATCACACAGCCGAACCCCGCCCTCAGAGCGGAAATCATACAGCTGCCGGAGTAGCGAGTTGCGCATGCCTATCAAAATTTTGATATGACAGCCAACTATCCGGACACCAATTGAGGAGTCCGCGCTACCCAACGGTATAACGGCTGGGTTTACCAGGGTCCGATCAGGAGCCCTCGGACCAACCACAAGAGGACGCTAGGCTACCTCCGAGTATTTGCCTTACAAACTAACTTTGACGCAGAACAAGATTGGTGATGTGGAATCAGCCAGGACACACAAGGAGCCCTCCCCCCTAAATGAAGGCAGCCCAGATTCATGCTTGATCCACCGACAACTCCCTCCAGTCTGGCCATCACAGGTTCCGCCAAAAAACACCTCTTTTCATAATCATACATCGTACTCGTATGCATAGACATATCATTTTACTACAATGCGTAGACTTAAATAACACTTACCGGCCGTCGCTTTTCATCGACACCCCGTGTTACGCCCGATTATGCCAGGGGATTCATAATACGGCAATAAAGTCCGACCACCTTCTCGGTCGTCCGGCACCCCGAACTTATAGCACTATATGCATCAGCTCCGAATCATGTCTTGGGACATTGGTTGGGTTTGCCCGGATCCCTTGTTTTGGCACCTTACGTTCTGTTATATCGGCTAAGGTAGCGCAGGAGAACTCTGCGATTGTGTCCGGATCTGCGGACGAGCACCTTAGTAGAAAGCCGAAAACCATTGTCATGATACAACGAGCTGGTCAGCTGTTCGAGAGGTTGTAAAATCCCTAAAGATTTATTCCACACAGCGCCATTATAAATGCAGAGTCTGACGGATCGGTCTTTGATCGGCGCCAATAGAACCCTAGTTAGTCCTTCGAACACTAGGGGCTCTTGCCGACTCATACTCAATTCCTATGGCTAAGTGAGAGTAATAAAGCCTTATAGTCCGATTGCATGGTTCATGGTGAGAAACACCTCCGTAAAAGGACCCAACTCTGGGATAAAGAGCGTTCAGATATATCCCGAACACCCCCGTATTCTTTTTACGTGGGGGCAGAAGCCGACGACCGGCCAACTCTCAGGATTTACATACAATAAGCGATGCATACGGGAAGAACATATGTTCAAACAAAATAGGCAATATATAAACGCCATAATCCCATATTACAAAAAGTGGCATGAATGCCCTCAGGGAAAAATAATGTCTTTGGTACATTTATCCGCCGCAAAAGTAACTCCTCGATACACCTTCATAGTACAGTTCGGGCTTGCGAAGCTCCTTACCCTCTGGCGGCCCCTCAGTCATCAGCTTCTCCGCGTCAAGCTTCCCCCAATGCACTTTTGCATGGGCGAATGCCATACGTGCACCCTCTATGCAGACCGATCGCTTAATAGCATCAAGCCGATGACAAGCGCCCACAATCCGCTTCACGAGCCCGAAGTAACTGCTCGGAATTGGCTCTGCTGGCCACAACTGGACAATCAAGTCCTTCATGGCTAGTTCGGCCACCTGGTGCAGTTCGACCAGCTATTTCAGCTGATCGATAAAGGGCACCGGATAGTTCGGTGCCAAATACTGCGACCAGAAATCCCTCTCCGCAGACTTCTTCTCCTCGGTTCGGTAGAATTGGGCGGCATCTGATTGTGGCGACCGATTCTCCGGGTGTTAATCCCAGGAAAATGGCCCTTGTGCTCATCAGCCCCAGGACTACTGTTAGCTGATGAGGCACCAACTTGATACAGAAACTGCAAGAAAAATACAATATAAGTAGTACACGACCATTCTGGCCTGTGAGTACAACAAATGGTTTCTAAAGGTTGATGGCGGAAGCGGGTTATGAAACATCCTCGTCTATGGGACTCCATTTCCCACAGGAACAGCTGACCAGGTTAACTCCTATCTTCGCGGGACTGCTATCACCATTGTCTAGGTTCTGGGACTGTCATCATAGCGCTCTTCTCCAAGCATGAAATCTGGCCAAGACAATAGCGAGGGACAAGCCGGTGAGTACTTTGAATGTACTCATAAACACAATGAACACAGGCATGATTTAACAATGATGTCTGAAAATATAATATGCTCATGACGTTCGTCACATAAGATACATAAAACTCTGGTGCGTGCAAGCATGTTATTTATGGATATGCAATAATATGGTAGTATTAAAATTTATGACATAAAAACATAAAGAACTTCAAAAGGATAGCCACGATCGGGCGTCTGAGCGACACCGTAAAAAGGACTTTAAAAGAAATGCCACAGTCGGGCGTCTGAGCGACACCGCATAAAGGGCTTTAAAAGGAATGCCACAGTCGGGCGTCTGAGCGACACCGCATAAAGGGATTTAAAAGAAATGCCACGATCAAGGCGTCGGGCGACACCGCATAAAGGGCTTTAAAAGAAATGCCACAGTCGGGCGTCTGAGCGACACCGCATAAAGGGCTTTAAAGAAATGCCACAGTCGGGCGTCTGAGCGACACCACTTAAAGGGCTTTAAGAGAAATGCCACAGTCGGGCGTCTGAGCGACACCACTTAAAGGGCTTTAAGAGAAATGCCACGATCAGGCGTCGGCGACACCATAAAGGGCTTTAAGAGAAATGCCACGGTCGAGGCGTCGGCGACACCACTTAAAGGGCTTATAAATAAATACGGTGAATATCCAGGAGGTAGAACCATCCCAGGGATATTCGATAATACCAATAAAATCATGGGTTAGTCAACAGTAATAATAATGATCATAATCATCACAATCCACAAGTTGTGAAATTCAATTCTGGTTTAACAGTTTCACCTCCGAAGACCGACACTAAGACCGACACTTGACCCATCCCAGACTGTAATCCTTAACCATGGACACGGCTATTCGAATAGGTTTAATCTCTGCATTGGGTGTACTCTTTACCCACGAGTAACGGATTCCTTTAGTCCATCGGGACTAATTCCGTCTACGGTCTTTTTGTTGAAAACACACCTAACTTGCACACACGAGCTTAACTCACATGTGTCTGGATTCACCCACGACACTTGTTAAGCAAAACTCTAAGTGGGGAGGCTACAACCTCGACGTATCATGGGATCACAAAATTTATACCGCGCGCAAACTGGGGAGCTACCCCCTTTCGGCTACAACCGAAACACCCATGCTCCCGGACCCGATGGTATGACTACCGGAGGCCTCCTGTATCTTCCACCATGGCCTCTCTGTACGGTGTGTGCTAGGAAAGGGGTTGACAACTTACTAAACCGTACCCTACTTGTTGTTGAGGCAGTGGTTATGCGAAGCAAGTATGGGGGTTCTTGGCACAAGACTCGATCTCTCTGTCGACTCGGGAGGTTGTAATGTTCCTGCAAGATTAGTATAACAATGCATGTACTTCAAACAACAGATAGAAACACCACCGACATACCCCTCATGCCATACGGACACGTCCGTCTCGACGGAGGACTAGGGGCAAGACCGTGTCTACCCAAGACAGGGCCTTCCGGCTTTCCTCCCGGTATGCATGAAAGACGTATGACGGTGATTTCCATCACAAATCATGTCAGCTTCAATAGCATAAACTCATTAATATGCACCCATAAATAGGATCACATCCTCACATAAAATGACGCATGTATATGTCGGGGTGGTGTTGCCACCGTGCTATGCAACATACACAAAAATTTACGCCAGGGTTCAGAATGCTTGCCTTCAGGTCATGGGAAGAAGGGTGTATCTTGAAATCTTCCAAAAATCCTATTTAAAAGAATATATTTGAATTAACACACAAAATAAAAACAGCACAAAAATTTGTTTTGAAATTTTTTCAAATAAATCTTAAAATAAACTAGACAACATTTGAGAGAGGAAGCAAAAAGGATCAATTCATTTGGAGTTGTATTTAAAAAGTTATCGACAGTCAAAGTTCTAGTCAAATCTGATTTTAAAATAAAACCGAAAAACAGAAAAACGGTTCGATAAGACACGTACACGTCGAAAGCGTAATCTGGAAATATGCTTCCACTTACTCTGCGTGGACCGTGCATGGTCACCGACAGTGGGTCCTAGGTGGCCCACTAGTCAGGTTTGACTAGTCCGCCTTCCTTCATCTCCCTACGCCCGGCGGGGCGGGACTCGGCGACCGTCGCGTGACAGCGGGTCCTTGAGGAAGCCGAGGCGGGATGGATCCATGGTCGAGGATGATTCTACTGGTAGTCGCTGGGTCGGCGAGGACGGTGTGGGCTGCCGACGGCGAGCTTCGCGGCGGAGAAAAGCTTCAGGGCGAAGTGGTTTTGGGGCGGCGGTGGTTCCCGATCGAAATGGCGTAGGGGGATGTGATCACTGGAGGAAGGGAAGGTTCCTGGTGGAGAGAGTGGAGAGGGGGATGCCCTGGATGTGCCGGAATGGCCTGGTTAGTGGCGGCGGCTGGAGTTGCGGAGAGGTTGAAGATGGCCTGCTCCCTCAATTAGTGGCTAGGGGACACTAGCGAGGCGTTCGAGGCTGCTGCGTGCGGGCTTGAGCTCAGTCTCCTTATATAGTGTGGCTAGGTTGGTCCGGCGGCCGTCGATAAGAACAACAATGCGGCGTTACTGTAACAGCAGGGGGTCGTGGCGACGACGGAAGCTAGGCGACACGCTTGCGGATGAGCACGTACTGCTCACAAGGGCGGGTGGCGAGCCGGGGTGGCTTTGGCGGCGCCGACCATGGTCGGGCCTGCTAACGGCCGGCAGCTAGCCGCCACGGCCATCCTGGCGGTGGCGCTGTGGGGTGCCTAGGGTGGTCGGGGTGGCGTGGCGGTGCAAGGGGACACGGCGAGCTGGCTGGGGCCGGGTTTTGAGAGGCGGGGTGTGTGGCGGCTCGGGTGCATGCGGGTGCCAAGCATGCGCTCTGGCGCGCCAGAGCACGCCTGGCTGTGCTCGACGAAATGCCAGGGCAGTCTAGAGTTCAAACCACAAGGGAGTTAGCGAGAAAGGGGTTATGGGCTGAGGCAAAACCTTAGGACATCTTTGGGTAGGTCGGGAGCTCAAGCTCACAATGTAAACTTGAAATCATGCCAAAACTGGTCATGTACTCAGGGTGTTTGACAAAATGCCAAAGGCACCTAGGTAGCTCTTGGGTGGCCAAATTCTCCAGATCATTGTCTCTATGGATATAAGAGAGGGTGGTGAAATCAGTTTGCAAAAAGGAGAAACTTGCTAGTGTAAGTTTTGCAAAACTACACTTCTGGACAGTGAGTGAATGGCATCATTACATGGACCAAAAGTGTTCCAAATAGAGCATGCTCCTGGACTTAGGGGTTTTGCAGGGTTGACTACAAGCATGAGAAAACACAAGGTCATTAGAGCAAGAAATAACAGAGTTGTAGTAGAAAACACAAGTCTGGTCCAGAATGAAAAAGAGGCTGTTGCACTCAAATTTTCCAAAGAACATCACTATGTTTTTGCATAAAGTTGAATGGCATGCTACCACTGACATACCATAATTTTGGTGGAGGCCCTAGGGAAATATTTAAATGGGTTGTAGTGCAAAAATGCCCACTGGACCAGAGAAGCAAACCAGGTGAAAGACCCAAAATAAGCAATGAAATAATTTTATTAATGCACATAATTGATTTAGAGACATCTCATGACATCTCCAAATTTTGGTTGAAATTTTAAGTGATTCTATCAAATGGTTGTAGTACAAGCGAGCTCCAAAAATCTAAAACAATCCATTTTAATGAATAAAGCTCGGGATGAAATGATCTAATAAATAAATCCTTGATTAAGAAAATGTTATAATGAGCTGGCATAAAAGTCCCATATATTTTGAAAGCTCCACTTGGGAAAAGATGCAAAACTCCTTAACAATAAAAAAAGAGTTACGAAAATCCACGAAATAAAATTTAAAACTCTGGCAAAAATTTTAATATCAAAAACTTGGCCAGAAAATTTGGGGTGTTACAACTACTATCCCCTTAGGAAAAATCTAGTCCTCGAGATTTGCAAAAGTAAAACTAATTGAATAAAATTAAAACAAAAAGCGGCCACGATTAGGCGCAATAAGTGATGCAAAAAAATACGGTGTAGGTCTTGGCGGCGGTGTGGGGAAAAATCCACGGTCGTGGGGAAAGCTAGCGATTTCTACTTTGGACAAAATTTAGAATAAATTCTAAATCTCAGAATCGCTGAGTCGCACCCGAGAGCACAGTGCTCTCTCTGGTGATTGGTGGACCCGGGCCTGATCAACCTCTTCTCCTTCCTCCGGCTCCTTCTTCTTCCTCTCTCCCTTGCGGTCTCCGCGCTCTCCATGGCGGCGCCTAGCGCGTAGGGTACCAAGGCCGTACAGCAGTAGTCTTGTGGCCTTAGCTGCTGGTGCAGCGTGCACTCACCTCATGGGCAGTCGTTGTCGGCCTTGCTCATGGATTCGCCTCCGAACACCGGCGGTCAGGCGACGAGCGGCGCTGGTGGATCTCGCCCACCATACACCGAGCTCGAGCTATAAAATGACCGCGGCATTTCTCCTCTTCTTCCTCACACCTGGCCTTACTCCTCCCTCTCTCTCTCTTCCTCCTCTGTTTCCGTTTGTTGGAGCTCGAGACGAGGCGCTAATGGCAGAGGCGGCGCCGGACTGGTACGTGATCCTGCTGTGCGGAGGGCTGGCAGCAGTCTTTGGGGCTCTTGGTGCTCCTGTGCGCGATGATCCTCGGCGATCGTCGCGATGCCGCTTCTTTCGGTTCTTTGGCTCTCCGTGGTGGCGGTGACCACGATGAGTAGGTGGGGTGTGCGGGTGTTAGCTGTTGTTGGAGGTGCTTAGTTAGGCGCAACACAGTTGCAAAATTTTGCAAGCAGTGTGTGTGTTGGGTAATTGTGGTGGTGAGTCTGCTGTCGTGGTGCTGTGTGAAATAAATGATCTATGTCGTGAGAAAACATCGATCGGCAACTCGGGGAAAAGAAATCACGCTCGAGTTTCCCTTGAGAAAACATAATACACTAGAGTCCAAAGCGTGAGCTTCTTACATTAATGAATTACTATTGCGAGAAACTCGGGGTACTTAGCATAAGTTACAACACATAAATGAAAATTGCGACAATAAATACAGCGGTGCATCTAAATTGAAAGCGGTGGCGGGCGGGTCCCGAGAAAATGTTTCGGTACTAGGATACACTCTTCTTCTATCGGAGGAGTGGATTGACCCGTCGATGAATGTGTCTCTCTGGTCGGGACCTCGGTGATCTGCCGATGGCGATCTGAGGTTTAAATCCATGAGGCTTTGCAGATAACCCATCACATGTTGGGTCAAACGTTCTTAACCGATGACGTATTGGACGAGGTTGGCCAAGACTGGGTCCCTCTCAATACGTCCACCTGGAAAAGATGTTACTCCTCCGGGTGCTGCTCGGCTCGGAAAATAATAATACCCTCGTTCGCTGGTGTAGGGTACCGTGAATCGAAGGCGAGCAAGCGCTTCATACGCAGCAGCTTCTCTGACCATGTTGGGGTTGGCATAGATTTCCCCCGAAGGAGACTTCGTGGGGTCTTGGTTTGGGTTTCTGGTGGGATGTGCACGGCTGCCCAATATCTCGAGGTGGAAGGGTGATCCTCGATTTGAACAGCTCGTCTTGGGGTGGCTGGGTAGCGCCCATGTATGCTGCGGGTAAAATCCCACAATATCTTGACAAAACTACAGGGTAGCATCTGGAGTCCTCAGATAAATACTAGGGCTCGGCATGGCAGGAAATGGTTGTGGGGATGGTGCACAAAGTGAAGGGTGCTTGGCAAGGTCACTCGGTGGCCCTTTTTATAGCACCGGGGCTGGGTCTTTTACCGTGGTAAAAGTAAAGAATTGGCCGGCTCAGCTCGGGTCAACCACAGATACACACATCTCACTAAAGTGACGTATCCCTGTGGGGGTTGTCGGGGCCGTTTTTGGTAGCTGCGCCAAGGATAGAGAAATCACACTGCATGCTAATACATCCATGCAAGACTACCATAAAAAATAGACGCACGATGCCAGGCTGCACTAATTTAAGGAATCACGAATTAAGCGAGTGTACCGTGGACTCGCCACTACTCGAGTGTCTCGGTCTGCCGTTTACATCAGCGGGCGTCCCTTGTGGGCGTCGAGGCTTCTCCACAGTTCTCACCGTCGAATTTCTTTGGAGAGGGCTGAGGGTTGCAGGCTCGGGGTAGTGATGATGACCATCGCGGGGATTGTTGACTACAACCCGTTGGAGTGTGCTCCTGGAGGCGACAAGCATACGGGGTCATCAAAGCACCTTGGGCGGCGGTGGGGCTGACCTCGGGGTCTCGATCGGTTGTCCAAACAGCACGACTGGGTTGTCTGCGTTGGGCTCGATCTCCTCTCTCGCTGGGGCTCGACGAACCAGCTCTCCACGAGCTGCGATCAGGTCAATAGTGATCTGATCGAAAAGGTCCTCCAGTGCACTTACATAGCGCACTAGATGCAGTAGTGCAGGGTCTGTCTCGTGGTCTCCGTTGTCAACTTGAGGTGGTCTACCATACCCTTCACGCTGGGGTAGTAGTGGAATGAGCGACGATTAACTCGGGCGGCAGTGCACGAGATGAACTATAGCCTCTCGAGCAGCTAGTTGGATGGCTTGTGGCTCAAAGGAAGTTGTTCTTCGGTGAACACAGTAAAGGCGCTCGGGTGCAGACCCCTACCATAGATATGTCTGATGGCCCAGAATTGGCGGCTCTCGCCACTAATGGGTCCTTGGTACACAACATATTGGTGTCTCTTCTAACGCATAGGCACGACGGGTAAGGTTTGCAGTATGGTCAAAAACCTCCAAGGTTGGTTCTGTAGTCTCATGGTGTACTACGGGACCAGGCATTGTGGCTTGGTTTTGGGGTAGCGGCTGTCTTTGGGCTGGGTTGAGGCGAAGCGCGTCCTTTTTATAGAAAAGGGGCGAAGTCTTCCCATGCGCTTGCGAATGAGACGCCTTTGGTGCTGATCACTGGTGGGTGATAGACGGGCTAGTTGATAGGTTGGGCACCGACTGCAGAAAGCATCGGGTCACTGTGTGGCTATCTTGTGCGAGAAGCTTGGCTGAGGTCTTGGTTATGGCTTGGTGGGTTATTAGCCTAACTTTATTGACCTGGCTAAGATAGAATTAGCCAATGGTCAGCCTGGCTATGATACCAAGTCTGTGGCGACCGATTCTCCGGGTGTTAATCCAAGGAAAATGGCCCTTGTGCTCATCAGCCCCGGGATTCTTCATAATGATGAGGCACCAACTTGATCTGAAACTCAAGCAAAATACAATATAAGTAGTACAAGACCATTACGGCTGTGAGTACAACAAATGGTTTCTAAAGGTTGATGGCGGAAGCGGGTTATGAAACATCCTCGTCTATGGGACTCCATTTCCCACAGGAACAGCTAACCAGGTTAACTCCTATCTTCGCGGGACTGCTATCACCATTGTCTAGGTTCTGGGACTGTCATCGCAACGCTCTTCTCCAAGCATGAAATCTGGCCAAGACAATAGCCAGGGACAAGCCAGTGAGTACTTTGAATGTACTCGCAAACACAATGAACACATGCATGATTTAACAATGATGTACTGAAAATATAATATGCTCATGACGTTAGTCACATAAGATAGATAAAACTCTGGTGCGTGCAAGCATGTTATTTATGGATATGCAATAATATGGTAGTATTAAAATTTATGACATAAAAACATAAAGAACTTCAAAAGGATAGCCACGATCAAGCGCCCGGCGACACCGTAAAAAGGACTTTAAAAGAAATGCCACGATCGAGGCGTCGGCGACACCGCATAAAGGGCTTTAAAAGGAATGCCACGATCGGGCGTCGAGCGACACCGCATAAAGGGATTTAAAAGAAATGCCACGGTCGGGCGTCGGCGACACCGCATAAAGGGCTTTAAAAGAAATGCCACATCGGGCATCGGCGACACCGCATAAAGGGCTTTAAAGAAATGCCACGATCAAGGCGTCGGCGACACCACTTAAAGGGCTTTAAGAGAAATGCCACGCAAGGCGTCGGCGACACCACTTAAAGGGCTTTAAGAGAAATGCCACGATCAAGGCGTCGGCGACACCACTTAAAGGGCTTATAAATAAATCGGTGAATATCCGGAGGTAGAACCATCCGAGGATATTCGATAATACCAATAAAATCATGGGTTAGTCAACAATAATAGTAATGATTATAATCATCACAATCCACAAGTTGTGAAATTCAATTCTGGTTTAACAGTTTCACCTCGAAGACCGACACTAAGACCGACACTTGACCCATCGGTGTAATCCTTAACCATGGACACGGCTATTGAATAGGTTTAATCTCTGCGAGAGGTGTACTCTTTACCCACGAGTAGCAGTTCCTTTAGTCCATCGGGACTAATGCCGTCTCTGATCTTTTGTTGAAAACACACCTAACTTGCACACACGAGCTTAACTCACATGTGTGCGGAATCACCCACGACACTGTTAAGCAAAACTCTAAGTGGGAGGCTACAACCTCGGCGTATCATGGGATCACAAAATTTATACCACGCAAGCAAATTGGGGAGCTACCCCTTTCGGCTACAACCAAACACCCATGCTCCGGACCCGATGGTATGACTACGGAGGCCTCTGTATCTTCCACCATGGCCTCTCATGCGGTGTGTGCTAGGAAAGGGTTGACAACTTACTAAACCGTACCCTACTTGTTGTTGAGGCAGTGGTAGTCTGAAGCAAGTATGGGGTTCTTGGCACAAGACTCGATCTACGGTCGACTCGGGGAGGTTGTAATGTTCCTGCAAGATTAGTATAACAATGCATGTACTTCAAACAACAGATAGAAACACCACACGACATACCCCTCATGCCATACTGGGACACGTCCGTCTCGACGGAGGACTAGGGGCAAGACCGTGTCTACCCAAGACAGGGGCCTTCCCGGCTTTCCTCCCGGTATGCATGAAAGACGTATGACGGTGATTTCCATCACAAATCATGTCAGCTTCAATAGCATAAACTCATTAATATGCACCCATAAATAGGATCACATCCTCACATAAAATTACGCATGTATATGTCGGGTGGTGTTGCCACCGTGCTATGCAACATACACAAAAATTTCCGCCAGGGTTCAGAATGCTTGCCTTCAGGTCATCGGAAGAATGGTGTATCTTGAAATCTTCCAAAAATCCTATTTAAAAGAATATATTTGAATTAACACACAAAATAAAAACAGCACACAAATTTGTTTTGAATTTTTTTCAAATAAATCTTAAAATAAACTAGACAACATTTGAGAGAGGTAGCAAAAAGGATCAATTCATTTGGAGTTGTATTTAAAAAGTTATCGACAGTCAAAGTTCTAGTCAAATCTGATTTTAAAATAAAACCGAAAAACAGAAAAATGGTTCGATAAGACACATACACGTCGAAAGCGTAATCTGGAAATACGCTTCCACTTACTCTGCGTGGACCGTGCATGGTCACCGACAGTGGGTCCTAGGTGGCCCACTAGTCAGGTTTGACTAGTCCGCCTTCCTTCTTCTCCCTCTGTCTCGAGCGGAGGCGGGACTCCGGCGACCGTCGCCGGCGAACGGCGGGTCCTTGAGGGAAGCTGAGGGCAGGGATGGATCCGCGGGTCGAGGATGATTCTACTGGTAGTCGCTGGGTCGGCGGGGACGGCGTGGGCTGCCGCCGGCGAGCTTCGCGGCGGAGAAAAGCTTTGGGGCGAAGTGATTTTGGGGCGGCGGTGGTTCCCGATCGAAATGGAGTAGGGGGATGTGATCACTGGAGGAAGGGAAGGTTCCTGGTGGAGAGAGTGGAGAGGGGGATGCCCTGGATGTGCTGGAATGGCCTGGTTAGTGGCGGCGGCTGGACTTGCCGGAGAGGTTGAAGATGGCCTGCTCCCCTCCAATTGGTGGCTAGGGGGGCACTAGATAGACGTTGCGAGGCTGCCTGCGTGCGGGCTTGAGCTCGGGTCTCCTTATATAGTGTGGCTAGGTTGGTCCGAGGCGGCCGACGATAAAAACAACGGCGAACCGACGTTCTGTAGCAGCAGGGGGGTCATGGCAACGACGGAAGCTAGGCGACACGCTTGCGGATGAGCACGTACTGCTCACAAGGGCGGGTGGCGAGCCAGGGTGGCTTTGGCGGCGCCATGCAGTCGGGCTGCTAGCGGCCGGCAGCTAGCCGCCACGGCCATCCTGGCGGTGGCGCTGTGGGGTGCCAGGGGTGGTCGGGGTGGCGTGGCGGTGCAAGGGGACACGGCGAGCTGGCTGGGGCCGGGTTTTGAGTGCGGGGTTGTAACACCCTGGATGTAAACTTCCCTTTTTGGGCAATATATCAACTTGACCTCATCCAAATTCTTGTGGGTTTTTGTCATGCTTGGCCTCATGTTGTTTGGTTATGTGGGTTTCTCTTTTCTTTGTTTTGCTCTTTTTTTACCATATTGCATTTGTGTCTCTTGTCATCTTGCATTCCATTCTTATCATGTGTTTGTGGTGTTCTCTAACATGTTATGTTGTTGCATGTGGCATTCTCATTTTTGCATTACCATCTCCTCCTTCCCTCTACTTCTTTCCTTAGCAAGTGCTATAATTTCCTTTCTCAATTAATGTTCATCTTCTCCCTGCAAATCTTGCTCCTTGCATTTAACCTCTCTGCCAAAGATCTCCTCATTTGAAGTTGTTTTGGTCAGGTTCAAAAATGACACAAGTTTGAAATATTTCCAAACTTGTCTTATTTTTCTACTTCTAAAAATGCCCATTACAATTTATTAAAATAGTGGGGAATTCCAGGAGTTTGGGGATATTTTCCTTTCACCCCAACTCTTCTCATTTCTCTCTGTGCTTTCTTTTCTCTTCTTTTTGATTAAAAAAAAAGAGGAAAAGGGAAAAGGGAGGCAGCAGCAGAAGTGGCAGCCCAGCGAGGCCTCCCCACCTGGGCTCCGGCCTCCCAAGCCGGCCCAGCCCCCTTCAACCCCCGCAGCCCAGGGAGAGCGCGCCAGCCCGCTCGCTCTTTCTCTCCCTGCCTTCGCGCACCCGCAGCCGCGCATACCCCCGCTCGTTTCAGTCCACGTGGACGCGCCGGTCCCGCCTGGCAGCGACAGTTCTCTTCCCCTCACCCACCTTTTCCTTCTCCTCTCGCCGTCGCCATGGGGACCCCGAGCACGAGGGCGCGCGAGCTCGACCCCGTCGCCCTAGCCCCCTACTTATCCCCTCTCTTTGCCCTCAAGCCCCTAGGGTTCCCCTCTTCCTCTCGCCGCCGCCGCCAGGTGAGAGGACCACCAGATCCGCCGCCCCCGCTCCGTCCCGAGCGCATCTGAGAGCGCGCCTCGTCGCCGGCGTGCTCTCCGGCCACCCCAACCCTGCGGCCCGTGTCCTTCTTCTTCCTCGTCGTCGACTTCGTCCACGACGTCGACTACGGTGCCCGGATCGTCAAGTTCCTCGACGCCCCTGCTTCCGTCTTTTTCTCTGTCAGTCGCCGCGCCGAGATTCAGAGCTCCGTGGCCTCGCCGTCAGCCCGTCTCCGTCGAACCCGTCGCGTCCTAGGGTGAGCTGGGTAACGCTCCTCCCTCTCCCATCCTTCCCCTTGGCATTTTGGCACCCGGTCTCGTTCTGGTCCGTGTCCTTGCTGCGCCCGTAGTGCTCCGGCGTGTCTGTAGTTTTGGGATCAGCGTAGTTGGCGTGCGTGGTTGCGCGTTCCCCTCTCGGGTTCGTCCCTTCATGATTCCGTGGTGTTCTCCCGCGCGCACCCATCTTGTTCGAGGCCGCAGAGCCGCTGTAAACGCCGTTGCCTCGCCGGCGTCGTCGTTTGTTTCTCTGCCTCGAGCCAGGGCCTGGTAGTTTGGTCTAGTAGGCCCGAGTCCCTTACCTTACCGAACCCCTAGCCTAGCCGAGCTGGTTTGACCCCCGCGCTCTCACTGCGGCGACACAGGTTCGAATCCGTGCACGCCCCTTTTTATTTCTGTTTTCGTTCGCTCTTGGTTCGTCTCATCAGCGATAGCAGCAGTTAAGGCCCGAGGCCCTTCTCTCTCTCGATCGTCGCCGCCTAGCTCGATGGTAGCTGGGCGAGTTCAACAAGGGAGGCCGGGTTCGATTCCCCGAGGCTGGTTTTCTTCCCCTTTTTTAAACTCTTGACCTTTGTCTCTATATGAAGAGGGTCCCACCATGTCAGCCTCTCAGCGCCTCCTTCATATGCATATTTTTTTTCCCTACCCCGCGTTTCCATTTCTGGATTGTTTCCTTTTCTGTTTTAGGCAAGTCCATTTCTGGACATTTCCAAATCTGGAATTTGCCATTTCTGTTAACTTCCATTTTAGGCAGGTTTTGACTTAGGGCATTTGTGATGATTTCTCTACGGTAACCCTAACATATTATATATGTTTTTGGGGTAGAAAAATCCCACCAACTCAGTGGTGGCATTAGTTTCTGCATTTGAGCAAGTTTAAGATCATGTCTTTTTGCATCATGTTTATGTGTTGTCTCTCATGGGCATATTTATTTGATTTATGCTATGAGGTAGTTTGCACACGATGCATGGCTTTGTTCATCATTTGTTATTGGAGGTTTCGCGCCATTCTTGTTTTGCTCGCCATATCCAACCCGTGCATCCGATTCGGTGATCTCTATATCGATTTCTACGAAGTCATCTCATCTTTCCGATGGCATGCTTGGTTTGCCAAGATGATGCCTGGTTTTCATTTACCTTCGGGCCTTTATCGCATTGCATATCACTTCCGCATATCATGTCATGTTTTGCATCATGTTGATTGTGCATTGCACCGTGATTTATTGTGGTTCCTTTGTTTGTGTTGTTGCTTTGGGTAGAGCCGGAGGCGAGTACGTGAGCGAGGAACCTGTTGAGAACGTTTTGAGGATCAGGCTTTCGACAACTCGAGAACATTGCGAGCAAGATGATCATACCCTCGAAATCACTTCTATCTTTGCTATGCTAGTTGCTCGCTCTTTTGCTATGCCTATCTTGCGATGCCTACCACTTGCTATATCATGCCACCCATATTGCCATGTCAGCCCCTAACCATCCTTTTCCTAGCAAACCGTTGATTGGCTATGTTACCGCTTTGCTCAGCCCTCTTATAGCGTTGTTAGTTGCGGTGAAGCTGAAGTTTGTTCCTTGTTGGAACATGGAGATGTTGTTCCTTTTTGGAACATGTTTACTTGTTGGGGATATCACAATATATATATCGCTATAATTAATACATCTATATATTTGGTAAAGGGTGGAAGGCTCGGCCTTATGCACAGTGTTTTGTTCCCTCTTGCCACCTAGTTTCCGTCATACGGTGTTATGTTCCTTGATTTAGCGTTCCTTACGGTTGGGTGATTTATGGGACCCCTTGACAGTTCGCTTTGAATAAGACTCCTCGGCAAGGCCCAACATTGGTTTTACCATTTGCCACCTAAGCCTTTTCCCCGGGTTTCGCGAGCCGAGGGTCATCTTTATTTTAACCCCGGGCCAGTTCTCCTTCGATTGCTGGTCCAACTGGCGATGTCCGGCGCCCCTGGGCAATCAGGTCTATGCCAACCCGACGTCTTGCCCATCCGGTGTGCCACGAGCGAGATATGTGCAGCTCCTATCGGGATTTGTCGGCACATTCGGGTGGCTTTGCTGGTCTTGTTTTATTGCTGTCGAAATGTCTTGTAGTCCGGGATTCGAGATTGATCGGGTCTTCCGGTAGAAGGAATATCCTTCGTTGACCGTGAGAGCTTATAATGGGCTAAGTTGGGACACCCTGCAGGTAATATCTTTCAAAGCCGTGCCCGCGGTTATGAGGCAGATGGGAATTTGTTAATGTCGGTTGTAGAAAACTCAAAGTTGACCTCAAATAAAATACACATCAACCGCATGTGTAACGTGATGGTCTCTTCTCGGCGGGTCCGGAAGTGAACACGATGTTGGAGTTATGTCGGCGTAAGTAGTTCAGGATCACTTCTTGATCACTACTAGCTCACGACCGTGCTTTGCTTCTCTTCTCGCCCTCTTTTGCGATGTAGCCACCATAAATGCTAGTCGCTTGCTGCAGCTCCACTTTACTACTATGTCCTTCCTAAAAGCTTAAATAGTCTTGATCTCGGGTGTGAGATTGCTGAGTCCCGTGACTCACAGATACTTCAAAACAGTTGCGAGTTCCGGCGATGTCGGTGCAGATGATTCCACCGAGCTCAAGTGGGAGTTCGACGAGGCGTGGTCGTTACTATGTGTCTTTCCAGATGATCGATAGTGGTGCCCAGTTGGGACGATTCGGGATCTGTGTAGCATTTGGGGTATCTTCTTTTATTTTGGTTCCGTAGTCGGACCTTGAGTGTACTCGAATGATGGATGTTTATTTATGTCTTGTGTGAAGTGGCGATTGTAAGCCAACTATGTATCTCTTTCCTTATTTATTACATGGGTTGTGTGAAGATTACCTCACTTGCGACATTGCTTTCAATGCGGTTATGCCTCTAAGTCGTGCCTCGACACGTGGGAGATATAGCCGCATCGGGCGATACAAGTTGGTAATCGAGCCTTCCCGACTTAGGAGCCCCTACTTGATTGTTTCTTGGCGTTGTTGAGTCTAGAATGGAAAATGTTTTGAGTCTTAGGATTATATATATCGGAGAGTAGGATTCTTTTTACTCCCGGTCCCTTCATCGCTCTGTGAGGTCTCGACGTAGAGTTTTGACTCTTCTCTTCTCAAATTTCACTAAATTTTTTTAGGATCACGTGGGTATCTTGGAATCGTTCCGATGGTTTTGTGGCGAGAACATTGTTCTTGGTGCCTCGACATTTAGGGGTTGTGGTAGTGTCCGGGGAGTTGAGCTCCGAGGTGTTGTCGTCACAATTTTATCGTTGCGATTCTGGAATACGAGTTTTGCCGACATCGAAATCTCTTTTGTGCAGTTGTTGGTGAGATAACCCGATAGCCCGATCTTGTGGCGAGAAAAGGGAGTATTGCCATGACTTGCATAACGGATGTTTTTGAAGGTCGAGGTACACGATTTCGAGGATTTCTTGGTTATGTGTTGACGGATGGATACAATTGGATCTAGGTATTGTTAGTTTGGGTGATATATTTTGTGTCCCTGTATCCCCAACACCAGATTGCATAACCAGAAAGTTTGGGAGTTTATAGGTGGGAATTCTAGTAGCTTACGGGATATTCTTTCCGACGGATGTATGATTTGAGATTGGGGTTCAAAGTTTAGTGGTCCGCCCATTCACGGTCGATTCGATGGTCGTGAGGCGTCTTAAAGAATCCTTGGCTATGCTGATTCGGGGCGTCTTGTTAGTCATTCGTGGCGTCCGCTATCGTCGTGTCCATGTGGGCCCCACCACGAACACTTTGGGCGAAATCTCTATCATGTGTTTGTTCCGGCTCATTCTAGAAGCCAATCTTTTGTTTTCAGTTGTGATATTCGATTTGTTTCTAAGACAGATGTTGTTTCCATATCTTTATCTAAGTGGCTTCTCACCTTAATGGACGTGTGATGATTAACTTTGGAATTCATTCGTTCATTCTTGTTCGAATGTTTATTGTGAAGACTATATGTTGCAATTTCTATCCGTTGATTCTACTTATCAAATTGTCTATCAAAGGACTAACGGATGTCACCCTCTTCAGGATGGCTCCGCCAACGCGTCTGAATCCGGATCGCAATGATGGGGATCAGTCGAACCCTCCACCTCCACTTCCACCTCCGCCTTCAGAGGCCTGGCAAGCTATCATGGCAGCCACCAATGCCAATGCTCAGATGATTTTGCAGCTCTTGCAAGAACGTACTCAGGGGCAAGGCAATCAAGGCAATCAAGGCAATCAAGGTCAAGGCAACAATCAGCCACATTTTGCTACTCTCAGTCAGTTCCTCGCTAGTCAGCCGAAGTCTTTCAGTTTCTGTGTCGAGGCCACAGATCTTGACGATTGGTTAGTGGATATCTGCAAGCACTTTGATTGTAGCAATGTCGACCCACGAGGACTTTGTCAAGTTTGCATCGTTTCAACTCAAGGATCAAGCTGCTTTGAGTGGTACCGACAATACAAAGATTCGAGAGGAGGTCGTGTCATTACAGGATGAGTTCGCCGTGATTTGAGCTCATCACATTCGAAAAGTGTTGTTGAGAGCAAGCGTGAGGAGTTCCGCAATCTCAAGCAGGGCACCTTGTCTGTCTATCAATACAATATCTAGTTCCAGAAGCTCGCTCGTTTTGCTAAGCAAGACGTACCTGATGAAAGGAGTATGATCTATCAGTTCAGAGGTGGTCTGAGAGAAGATCTGCAATTATCTCTTGTGCTGTTTGAGCCAGATAAGTATGATGATTTCTACAACATGGCTCTGAAGCAAGAAGCGGCCCAACTCAAATGTGAGGCTTCTAAGAAGAGAATCAGGGATGCAGTTCAGTCCTCTTCGTCCTCTCAAGTGGCAGCTAAGCAGCAGAAGTTTTACCCCCCTCCTCCGTTTCGTCGGCCTTACCGTGAGAAGAACTCGGTGGCGTGGATCTTCCCACCCACCCAACCCAAGCTATCGAACAAGTCTAATTCTCGAGCTCCAAGGTCAAGTGCTCCTTACCACCGCCGCTCTCTCGAGGTCACTTGCAACAAGTGTCGCGAGAAGGGTCACTATCTTGAACAAGTGCTTCAACAGAGGCGCCTTCCGCCTCCTCCTCTGTGAAATCTTCCGGCAATGCGGTGGTCAAGCATAATCCCAAGTCTGCTAGGGTGAACATGATGAATGCAGCTCAAGCGGAGGAATCTTGATGTGATCATGGGTAATCTTCCGATTAATGATATTCTGCAAAAGTCTTATTTGATCTTGGTGCATCTATTTCTTTCATATCAAGACCTTTTGCATCCATGAACAATTTGCATACTATTGATCTGCCTAAGCCGATAGCGGTTTCCTCGCCGGGTTTGTTCATGAATACAAAAATGATGGCCCCGGATGTTTCTATCAAGATGGGAGATTACAGATTTCTCGCTAAACCAATGGTTCTTGGTGACTCGGATATTGATCTTATTCTCGGAATGGATGGCTTTATCGGACAAAGCTCGGCTTGATTGTGCTGCTGTGGAAATTCAATTGACCCACTCTTCTAATGATGTGATCATCTATGCCTCTCGTGATGAAACCATTGGTTGTTTTCTCTCAATGAGAAGGGCGAACTGAATGCCATCTCTCGATTCGATCGTTTGTGAGTACCAAGATGTCTTTCGGAAGAGCTTCGGGTATGCCTCCTCATCGGCCGATTGAGTTCGTTATCGATCTTGAGCACCGCCTTGAACCCGTTTGTAAGCGTCCATACAAGCTTGGACCTGATGAGCTGAAGGAATTGAAGAAGCAGCTCGATGAACAAGAGCGTCTGGTCTGATCGGACCGAGTTCATCTCCTTGGGGTTGTGGTGTTCTTTTTGTCCGGAAGAAGGATGGCACGGACCGACTTTGTGTCGATTACCGTCCATTGAATAAGAAGACAATCAAGAACAAGTATCCACTTCCCAACATCAATGAGCTTTTCGAGCAACTCAAAGGTTCTACTGATGTTCTCCAAGCTTGACCTTCGTATGGGGTATCATCAGATTCGCATTCGTGAACAAGATATTCCCAAGACAGCATTGAGAACAAGCTTTGGTTCTTATGAATATCTTGTCATGTCTTTCGGCCTCGTCAATGCTCCTCCAACTTTCTCTCGGATGATGAACTTCATATTCAACCCTACACCAATGAATTCGTCTTGGTCTATCTTGATGATATTTTGGTCTTCTCCAAGAATAAGAAGGATCATGCCAAACATTTGCGATTGGTGCTAGACAAGCTCGAGAGTATCAATTCTATGCTAAGTTCTCCAAATGTGAATTTTGGCTTGATGAAGTGCTTTATCTTGGTCATATAATCTCCGCCAAGGGCATCGCTGTTGATCCCAGAAGGTGTCCGCAATTGTGAATTGGGAACCTCCTCGAATGTCAAGCAGCTCCATGATTTTCTTGGTCTTGCAAGCTATTGCGAAGATTCGTTGAGAACTTCTCCAAGATTGCAAAGCCTCTTTCCAACCTCCTCCGAAGCATGTGAAGTATGTCCGGTCTCCCGAGTGTGGCGTTGCTTTCAATACTCTCAAAGAGAAACTCGTCACAGCTCTGTCTTGACTCCTCTGATGAATCCAAGCCATTTGAAGTTTTACGTGATGCTTCTCTTCAAGGTCTCGGTGCTGTGTTAATGCAAGAGAAGAGAGTTGTGGCTTATACCTCTCGCCAGATTGAAGCCCAACGAGAAGAACTACCCCACTCATGATCTTGAGTTGGCGGCAGTTGTCCGAGCATTAATAACTTGGAGACATCTCTTGTTGGGAAGGAAAGTGGACATTTTCACCGATCACAAGAGTCTCAAGTACATCTTCACTCAACCCAACCTCAACCTCAGGCAGACTCGATGGGTGAAATGATTCAAGAGTACAACCCAAGTATTGAGTATACTCGGGCAAGGCCAATGTCATTGCAGATGCTTTGAGCAGGAAAGCTTCTCGCAGCAGTCTAATCCTCAAGCCCTTTCAGCGGATCTCGTGAATCTTTCCAAGCTGAATCTTCAAGTTGTTCCTCAAGGCTTTCTTGCCAACCTCATAGTATCTCCTACTTTGGAAGATCAGATTCGTGAGGCTCAACTTCTGGATGCCATGGCGAAAAAAGTGAAACGTGGTATCGACAAGGGCATTTCCAAGTACAAGTGCTTCAATGTTGATGACAAAGACACTCTGTTCTTTGAGGACGGATTGTGGTTCCTAAGGGTGATCTCTGAAAAGTCATTATGAGCGAGGCTCACAATTCGCTTCTATCCATTCATCCTGGAAATGCGAAGATGTACCATGACCTCAAGCAGTCATATTGGTGGACTCGAATGAAGGCGAAATTGCTCAATTCGTGAATGAGTGTGATGTCTGCAGAAGAGTGAAAGCGAACACCAAAGACCAGCTGGTCTCCTCCAACCTCTTGCTATTCCTGAGTGGAAGTTTGATCACATTGAAATGGACTTCGTGGTGGCTTTCCAAAGTCCAAGCGTGGAAATGATGCTATCTTCGTTGTCATTGACAAGCTTACTAAAGTGGCTCATTTTCTTCCTATCAAAGAATCCATCACAGCAGCTCGGTTGGCGAGCTATACACCTCGAGATTGTCTCCTTGCGGCATTCCTCAAGTGATCTCTTGAGACCGTGGCAGCATCTTTACCTCCAAGTTTTGGGATTCTTTTAGAAGGCCATGGGCACCAACATTCGTTTCAGCACAGCTTTCCATCCTCAAACAAGTGGCCAAGTCGGCGAGTTAACCAAATTCTTGAAGATATGCTCGGGGCTTGTGTCATTTCTTCGGGATGAAGTGGGAAGATTGTCTTCCTTATGCGAGTTCTCTTACAACAACAGCTTCCAAGCGAGTTGGGCAAGGCCCCATTCGAAATTCTCTATGGCGAAAGTGCCGTACTCCTCTCAATTGGTGCAGGGCAGGTGAACGCCAACTTCTTGGCAATGACTTGATCACAAAAGGGAAGAAATGTGCAAGGTCATTCGTGAGAATCTCAAAGCCGCATAATCGCGCAGAAGAGCTATTATGATGATAAGCACCGTGATGTGGCTTTTGAAATCGGAGACCATGTCTACCTCCGCGTCTCTCAATGAAAGGCACTCGCCGCCGGTATCAAAGGAAGCTTGCCCCTAGATCGTGGGTCCTTTCAAGATCATTGGGAAAAGAGGCGATCTCGCCTATCAACGAGCTTCCATCCAACTTTGCAAATGTGCACGATGTGTTCCACGTGTCACAACCGCAAGTGCTTCAAGACTCCTGAACGCACTATCAACTTCAAGAGATTGACCTTCAAGAAGATCTCTCTTATCATGAGCACCCGTTGCTATTCTTGAAGAAACCGAAGCGCAAGACTCGCAACAAGTCAATCAAATTCCTGAAAGTGAAGTGGTCACACCATTCCGACCGAGAAGCTACACAGGGGCGCGAGGATCACCTCCGTTCCGAATATCCGGAGTTCTTTCAGTCCTAGATCTCGGGACGAGATCCTCTTGTAGTGGTGGAGTGTTGTAACACCCTGGATGTAAACTTCCCTTTTTGGGCAATATATCAACTTGACCTCATCCAAATTCTTGTGGGTTTTTGTCATGCTTGGCCTCATGTTGTTTGGTTATGTGGGTTTCTCTTTTCTTTGTTTTGCTCTTTTTTTACCATATTGCATTTGTGTCTCTTGTCATCTTGAATTCCATTCTTATCATGTGTTTGTGGTGTTCTCTCACATGTTATGTTGTTGCATGTGCCATTCTCATTTTTGCATTACCATCTCCTCCTTCCCTCTACTTCTTTCCTTATCAAGTGCTATAATTTCCTTTCTCAATTAATGTTCATCTTCTCCCTGCAAATCTTGCTCCTTGCATTTAACCTCTCTGCCAAAGATCTCCTCATTTGAAGTTGTTTTGGTCAGGTTCAAAAATGACACAAGTTTGAAATATTTCCAAACTTGTCTTATTTTTCTACCTCTAAAAATGCCCATTACAATTTATTAAAATAGTGGGGAATTCCAGGAGTTTGGGGATATTTTCCTTTCACCCCAACTCTTCTCATTTCTCTCTGTGCTTTCTTTTCTCTTCTTTTGATTAAAAAAAAGGAAAAGGAAAAGGAGGCAGCAGCAGCAGTGGCAGCCCAATGAGGCCTCCCCACAGGCTCGGCCTCCCAAGCCGCCCAGCCCCTTCAACCCCCAAGAGCCAGGGGAGCGCGCCAGCCCGCTCGCTCTTTCTCTCCCTGCCTTCGCGCACCCGCAGCCGCGCATACCCCCGCTCGTTTCAGTCCACGTGGACGCGCCGGTCCCGCCTGGCAGCGACAGTTCTCTTCCCCTCACCCACCTTTTCCTTCTCCTCTCGCCGTCGCCATGGGGACCCCGAGCACGAGGGCGCGCGAGCTCGACCCCGTCGCCCTAGCCCCCTACTTATCCCCTCTCTTTGCCCTCAAGCCCCTAGGGTTCCCCTCTTCCTCTCGCCGCCGCCGCCAGGTGAGAGGACCACCAGATCCGCCGCCCCCGCTCCGTCCCGAGCGCATCTGAGAGCGCGCCTCGTCGCCGGCGTGCTCTCCGGCCACCCCAACCCTGCGGCCCGTGTCCTTCTTCTTCCTCGTCGTCGACTTCGTCCACGACGTCGACTCTGATGCCCGGATCGTCAAGTTCCTCGACGCCCCTGCTTCCATCTTTTTCTCTGTCAGTCGCCGCGCCGAGATTCAGAGCTCCGTGGCCTCGCCGTCAGCCCGTCTCCGTCGAACCCGTCGCGTCCTAGGGTGAGCTGGGTAACTCCTCCTCTCCCATCCTTCCCTTGGCATTTTGGCACCCGCAGGTCTCGTTCGTCCGTGTCCTTGCTGCTACCGTAGTGCTCGGCGTGTCGTAGTTTTGGGATCAGCGTAGTTGGCCGTGTGTAGTTGCCGCGTTTCCCCTCTCGGGTTCGTCCCTTCATGATTCCGTGGTGTTCTCCCGCGCGCACCCATCTTGTTCGAGGCCGCAGAGCCGCTGTAAACGCCGTTGCCTCGCCGGCGTCGTCGTTTGTTTCTCTGCCTCGAGTCAGGGCCTGGTAGTTTGGTCTAGTAGGCCCGAGTCCCTTACCTTACCGAACCCCTAGCCTAGCCGAGCTGGTTTGACCCCCGCGCTCTCACTGCGGCGACCTGGGTTCGAATCCCAGGCACGCCCCCTTTTTATTTCTGTTTTCGTTCGCTCTTCGGTTCGTCTCATCAGCAGTAGCAGCAGTTAAGGCCCCGAGGCCCTTCTCTGTCAGTCGTCGCCGCCTAGCTCAGTGGTAGCTGGGGCAGAGTTCAACCGGGGAGGCCCGGGTTCGATTCCCCCCGAGGCTGGTTTTCTTCCCCCCTTTTTTAAACCTGCGCTGACACTGTCTCTATGACAGTAGGGTCCCACCATGTCAGCCTCTCAGCGCCTCCTTCATATGCATATTTTTTTCCCTACCCCGCGTTTCCATTTCTGGATTGTTTCCTTTTCTGTTTTAGGCAAGTCCATTTCTGGACATTTCCAAATCTGGAATTTGCCATTTCTGTTAACTTCCATTTTAGGCAGGTTTTGACTTAGGGCATTTGTGATGATTTCTCTACGGTAACCCTAACATATTATATATGTTTTTGGGGTAGAAAAATCCCACCAACTCAGTGGTGGCATTAGTTTCTGCATTTGAGCAAGTTTAAGATCATGTCTTTTTGCATCATGTTTATGTGTTGTCTCTCATGGGCATATTTATTTGATTTATGCTATGAGGTAGTTTGCACACGTGCATGGCTTTGTTCATCATGCTGTTATTGGAGGTTTCGCGCCATTCTTGTTTTGCTCGCCATATCCAACCCGTGCATCCGATTCCGGTGATCTCTATATCGATTTCTACCGAAGTCATCTCATCTTTCCGATGGCATGCTTGGTTTGCCAAGATGATGCCTGGTTTTTCATTTACCTTCCGGAGCGCACATACGCATTGCATATCACTTCCCGCATATCATGTCATGTTTTGCATCATGTTGATTGTGCATTGCACCGTGATTTATTGTGGTTCCTTTGTTTGTGTTGTTGCTTTGGGCAGAGCGGGAGGCGAATGCGTGAGCGAGGAACCTGTTGAGAACGTTTTCGAGGATCAGGCTTTCGACAACTCTGAGAACATTGCAGGCAAGATGATCATACCCTCGAAATCACTTCTATCTTTGCTATGCTAGTTGCTCGCTCTTTTGCTATGCCTATGCTGCGATGCCTACCACTTGCTATATCATGCCACCCATATTGCCATGTCAGCCCCTAACCATCCTTTTCCTAGCAAACCGTTGATTGGCTATGTTACCGCTTTGCTCAGCCCTCTTATAGCGTTGTTAGTTGCAGGTGAAGCTGAAGTTTGTTCCTTGTTGGAACATGGAGATGTTGTTCCTTTTTGGAACATGTTTACTTGTTGGGGATATCACAATATATATATATCTGCTATGATTAATACATCTATATATTTGGTAAAGGGTGGAAGGCTCGGCCTTATGCCTGGTGTTTTGTTCCTCTTGCCACCCTAGTTTCCGTCATACGGTGTTATGTTCCTTGATTTAGCGTTCCTTACGGTTGGGTGATTTATGGGACCCCTTGACAGTTCGCTTTGAATAAGACTCCTCCAAAGAAGGCCCAACATTGGTTTTACCATTTGCCACCTAAGCCTTTTCCCCGGTTTTCGCGAGCCGAGGGTCATCTTTATTTTAACCCCGGGCAGTTCTCCTTCGATTGCTGGTCCAACCTGGCGATGTCCGCGCCCCTGGGCAATCCAGGGTCTATGCCAACCCGACGTCTTGCCCATCCGATGTGCCACGAGAACGAGATATGTGCAGCTCCTATCGGGATTTGTCGGCACATTCGGGTGGCTTTGCTGGTCTTGTTTTATTGCTGTCGAAATGTCTTGTAGTCCGGGATTCCGAGATTGATCGGGTCTTCCGGTAGAAGAATATCCTTCGTTGACCGTGAGAGCTTATAATGGGCTAAGTTGGGACACCCTGCAGGTAATATCTTTCAAAGCCGTGCCCGGTTATGAGGCAGATGGGAATTTGTTAATGTCGGTTGTAGAAAACTCAAAGTTGACCTCAAATAAAATACACATCAACGCGTGTGTAACCGTGATGGTCTCTTCTCGGAGTCCGGAAGTGAACACGGTGTTGGAGTTATGTCGGCGTAAGTAGTTCAGGATCACTTCTTGATCACTACTAGCTCACGACCGTGCTTTGCTTCTCTTCTCGCCCTCTTTTGCGATGTAGCCACCATATATGCTAGTAAACTGCTGCAGCTCCACTTTACTACTATGTCCTTCCTAAAAGCTTAAATAGTCTTGATCTCGCGGGTGTGAGATTGCTGAGTCCCGTGACTCACAGATACTTCAAAACAGTTGCGAGTTCCGACGATGTCGATGCAGATGATTCCACCGAGCTCAAGTGGGAGTTCGACGAGGAGGCGTGGTCGTTACTATGTGTCTTTCCCAGATGATCGATAGTGGTGCCCAGTTGGGACGATTCGGGATCTGTGTAGCATTTGGGGTATCTTCTTTTATTTTGGTTCCGTAGTCGGACCTTGAGTGTACTCGAATGATGGATGTTTATTTATGTTGTGTGAAGTGGCGATTGTAAGCCAACTATGTATCTCTTTCCTTATTTATTACATGGGTTGTGTGAAGATTACCTCACTTGCGACATTGCTTTCAATGCGGTTATGCCTCTAGGTCGTGCCTCGACACGTGGGAGATATAGCCGCATCGGGCGTTATAAGGGTGTGACGCTGGCTCGGGTGCATCACGGTGTGCCAAGCATGACGCCTGGCGCGCCTAGAGCACGCCCGGGTGTGCTCGATTTAAATGCCGTGGCAGTCTAGAGAGTTCCAAACCACAAGGAGTTAGCGAAAGGGGTTATGGGCTAGGCAAAACCTTAGGACATCTGGGTAGGTCAGAGCTCAAGCTCACAATGTAAACTTGAAATCATGCCAAAACTGGTCATGTACTGTGGTGTTTGACAAAATGCCAAAGGCACCTAGGTAGCTCTTGGAGTGGCCAAATTCTCCAGATCATTGTCTCTATGGATATAAGAGAGGGTGGTGAAGTCGGTTTGCAAAAGGAGAAACTTGCTAGTGCAAGTTTTGCAAAACTACACTTACGGACAGGAGTGAGTGGCATCATTACATGGACCAAAAGTGTTCCAAATAGAGCATGCTCCTGGACTTAGGGGTTTTGCAGGGTTGACTACAAGCATGAGAAAACACAAGGTCATTAGAGCAAGAAATAACAGAGTTGTAGTAGAAAACACAAGTCTGGTCCAGAATGAAGAAGAGATCATTGCACTCAAATTTTCCAAAGAACATCACTATGTTTTTGCATAAAGTTGAATGGCATGCTACCACCGACATACCATAATTTTGGTGGAGGCCCTAGGAAATATTTAAATGGGTTGTAGTGCAAAAATGCCTTTGGACCAGAGAAGCAAACCAGGTGAAAGACCCAAAATAAGCAATGAAATAATTTTATTAATGCACATAATTGATTTAGAGACATCTCATGACATCTCCAAAATTTGGTTGAAATTTTAAGCTATTCTATCAAATGGTTGTAGTACAAACAGAGCTCCAAAAATCTAAAACAATCCATTTTAATGAATAAAGCTCAGGATGAAATGATCTAATAAATAAATCCACTGATTAAGAAAATGTTATAATGAGCTGGCATAAAAGTCCCGTATATTTTGGAAAGCTCCACTTGGGAAAAGATGCAAAACTCCTTAACAATAAAAAAAAAGAGTTCTGAAAATCCACAGAAATAAAAATTTAAAACTCCTGGCAAAAATTTTAATATAAAAAACTTGGCCAGAAAATTTGGGGTGTTACACTGATATGCTGCGAGGAAGATCCGCAAACGCCCCTGGAAAAATAAGAATTCAGCTTACTGCCTAGAATTCCTCCCATTATCATGAACAAATGGCTAAGAATACAGAAGGCCTTACCAGCCGCAACTTTTCGGGCCTCTTGAATGTCCCGTACAGCACCTCGGGCTTCTTCTCGGGCATCTTCCGCGGCTTGGAGCGCTTGGGCGAGCACCTTGTGCTTCTTCCCGGGCATCTTCCGCGGCTTGGAGCGCTTGGGCGAGTTCGGCTTCTTTCCCTATTAGACTCTGCTCCAAGCCCTCGCTCTTCTTCACAGCCTCTTGGAGCTCCCGCTCAGCTGTGACAACCCTGGCCTCGTGTTTTTCACGAAGTGCCCGTTCGGCGGCAGCCTTGTTGTTGGCATCATCCACAGCCTTATTCAGTGCCTCATATTCGGCACTCGCTCCTAGGGCATAAAACACAAATACTTTTCAATAAGCACAATTACTTATTCGTGCCTAATGCAAGACAATGCTTCAACATACCTTGTTTATCTTCTAATTGCTTCCTCACGCAGCCAAGTTCTTCCTTGGCCCGTTCCAGGCTCCGCTTTAGTTCGGACACTTCCGCATTATGAGCGGCCGTCTTCTCCGTAGACGCCTATATTCAAACAAAGAGGTACACATCATTAACATAAGTTCCCACGACAACAGAGGATTTGATCCCCTGCCCGGCTCCCTCTCCTTCGCCAGACAGTGTATCAGGGGCTACTACTCATATTATGACGATTCCTCAAAGGTTTCTTGGGAAACATACCTAAAAGGCCTTTATAAGGCCAAGGCAGGACTCGTTCAGCCCGCTCTCGGCGGACTGAGTCTTTTCAACCACCGCACCCATAAGGGTCCGATGTTCATCGACGATAGACGCGTTCTTTAACGCTTTCGATAGACCGCTTGGCAGCTCTGCCCGAACAGAGGTTGCCGGCGGAGTAGGCAGGCCTCCCACCGTTGAAGGTGGCTGCTCGCCCGATCCGGGAGCTTTAGAGGTCTCCCGGACCTTGTCCGGCTGTGGGCCGAACCCAAGATCGCCCCCGCAGACGGCACACTCCGGGGCCATCGCTCCCGTGTGTCCGGCTCCAGTGATATGCCCCCATGGTCCAAGCCTTGTTGAGACAACACCTCAGTGTCGCGCCGGGAATTTGGGGAAGGGGCCTCTGGAGGCGTCTCGCTCGCCAAGCCGTTCGAGCTTAGCGAATCCTCGGATGAGGACTGGCCGGCGCGAGACCTCACCGGATTGTGCAAAATATAGCAACAGTTAAAACTACTATACCCAAAAAATCCCGGACGCGTATGCGTGTTCGGATTTTGTATACTTGCGACTTCTCCAGGGGCTGGGCCCTGGGATCCCACTCCGGGCTGCTATCGGCAGCCGTGGTGGATGCCTATGGGAGGGAACCTTTTCTCCTCTTGGGCGATTCGGCCTCCAGGGACGAGGAAGCCACATGTTTCTTCCCACCTTCAGAGTGAGGCTTGTCCTCCTCTGCTTCTTCCTCTTCGTTCTCCGAAGAAGGAGCGTCGCTTGAGTCTTCGGAATTTGCATCCGAAGCCTCGCGGTGACGGAGGCCACTCCGGGTCTTCTTGACCTTCTTGGAGGCCTCCTTCTTTGGCGCCTCGTAAGGCGCGGGGATGATGACCCACAAGTATAGGGGATCTATCTTAGTCCTTTCGATAAGTAAGAGTGTCGAACCCAACAAGGAGCAGAAGGAAATGATAAGCGGTTTTCAGCAAGGTATTCTCTGCAAGTACTGAAATAAGTAGTAACAGATAGTTTCGTGATAAGATAAATTGTAACGAGCAACAAGTAACAAAAGTAAATAAAGTGCAACAAGGTGGCCCAATCATTTTTGTAGTAAAGGACAAGCCTGGACAAACTCTTATGATAGGAAAAGCGCTCTCGAGGACACATGGGAATATCGTCAAGCTAGTTTTCATCACGCTCATATGATTCACGTTCGGTACTTTGATAATTTGATATGTGGGTGGACTGGTGCTTGGGTGTTGTTCTTACTTGAACAAGCATCCCACTTATGATTAACCTCCATCGCAAGCATCCGCAACTGCAACAAAAGTATTAAGGTAAACCTAACCATAGCATGAAACATATGGATCCAAATCAGCCCCTTACGAAGCAACGCATAAACTAGGGTTTAAGCTTCTGTCACTCTAGCAACCCATCATCTACTTATTACTTCCCAATGCCTTCCTCTAGGCCCAAATAATGGTGAAATGTTATGTAGTCGACGTTCACATAACACCACTAGAGGTTAGGCAACATACATCTTATCAAAATATCGAACGAATACCAAATTCACATGACTACTAATAGCAAGACTTCTCCCTTGTCCTTAGGAACAAGCGTAACTACTCACAAAGCATATTCATGTTCATAATCAGAGGGGTAATAATGTGCATAAAGGATCTGAACATATGATCTTCCACCAAATAAACCAACTAGCATCAACTACAAGGAGTAATCAACACTACTAGCAACCTACTAGCACCAATCCCGGACTTGGAGACAAGAATTGGATACAAGAGATGAACTAGGGTTTGGAGATGAGATGGTGCTGGTGAAGATGTTGATGGAGATTTCCCTCTCCCGATGAGAGGGCGTTGGTGATGATGATGGTGATGATTTCCCCCGGAGGGAAGTGTCCTGGCGAACAGCTCCGCGGAGCCCTAGATTGGTTCCGCCAAGGTTCCGCCTCGTGGCAGCGGAGTCTCTTCCCGAAAAGTTGCTTATGATTTTTTTCTCATCGAAAGACTTCATATAGGAGAAGATGGGCATCGGAGAGCCACCAGGGGGCCCACGAGGTAGGGGGGCGCACCGAGGGGGGGGGGGGGGGAGGGCGCGCCCCCCACCCTCGTGAACATGGTGTGGCCCCCCTGGCCTTCATCTTTGGCGACGATTTTTCTTTATTTATTTTGAGGTATTCCGTGGAGTTTCAGG
Source organism: Aegilops longissima (assembly GCA_021605205.1). NCBI lineage: Eukaryota > Viridiplantae > Streptophyta > Magnoliopsida > Poales > Poaceae > Aegilops > Aegilops longissima. The sequence continues at coordinate 535,936,992 of CM038679.1, read as the reverse complement.
ACTTTTGGAGTTGCGCAGAATAGGCCTTCAATATTTGCTCCTTTTCCAGCCCAGAATTCCAGCTGCCGGCATTCTCCCTCTTCATGTAAACCTTGTAAAATAGGAGAGAATAGCCATAAGTATTGTGACATAACGTGAAATAACAGACCATAATGCGATAAGTATCAATATAAAAGCATGATGCAAAATGGACGTATCAACTCCCCCAAGCTTAGACCTCGCTTGTCCTCAAGCGAAAAGCCGATAACAATAAATATGTCCTCATGTTTAGAGGTAGAGGCGTCGATAAAAATAAAATACGGACATGAAGGCATCATGATTATTCTCATAACAACAACATATATTGATTTGTCATATGATTACTCATGTTCAAGTGATGATCTTTTCAAAGTGCAAAAGTATGAATCAGAAACCTTATTGGGCACCAACAAATTATAACCTCAGTCATTAAAGCAATTGCAATTTATCATAACATCGGAAAGAGTCTATGTCAGAACTTAAAAGCAAGTCCACATACTCTACTATCACTTAGTCCTTCATAATTGCTAACACTCACGCAATACTTGTGGTTACGGAGTTTTAACCGGACACAGACACTACAAGGATACCCCCTATAAAGCAACATATATGCTACAACATTTTGACTACATGTTGCAAAATTCACGTTAGATACGGATATAAAGTATTGTAGCATATGCGTTGTTGCTGCAGCAAGTAAAGCCCAATGCGTTAACACAACGTTTTGTCTAGCCCAGCCCAAGTTGGCTTTCACGATTAATCTAGGTCGTTCCCTTTCCCCCAACCTCCCCTATTCCTCTTAAGCCCTCCCATGCCGGCCGCCGCCACTCCTTTGCGCGGCTGTGACCTACCTGCATCCCAGCACGCCGCCCCTCACGACTCCCCTCTGACCCTCCGACCCGGCGCGCCGTTCCTCGTCACCACCCTCGCGGCCCTGCATCCGGGCGCGCCGCCCCTCGTCACCGCTCCCTTACGACCAACGGCGGATTAAGGTACGGCCATGAACAAGCACACACAACCGCATGCCTCATTCCACATCTGTAAACCCTCGGGGTACCAATGCATCATCCGCATCTGTAGACTCGTTCGTCCTTCTCTGGTGCTCCTCCTCCTAATTGTTCTCCACTATTCAGGTGTCAACCATATAAAACAATCCAAGCTGGTGCCTTCTCTCCATTATTTTAATCTCATTGCTCCAACGACGCCGCAAGCCATATTGGCTGAGGAGGACGTCCTTCCAATCTCACTTCCATGCCCAACCAAACTGCAATCCAGTGCAGTGGGGAAGGCGTACATCAAAGGCAGTTTGTAGCTGAATGGGCAGCCACTATTGTTGGTGAAGTTGCCGAGAATAGGAATTATTGCAGACTGGTCGCAGGTATGCAAGGAGCAAGAAGAGAGTAGCTTTTTTCTTTTGAGGATTTTTATGTTGTCTTGTGCTACTGAAATCTGAGACGTACATCCTAGAGTTTTGTTTTAGGAGATACTGATGATGTGCTTTCTTTAGTTTCAGACCTCTACTTGGTATATAATGAGAAAGTACATCCTAGAGTTCGTAATGTGGGATGCTGATGATGCGCGTTCTTTAGTTTCAAACATCTGAAGATACATATTACCTGGATGGCTAAGATTTGTAGGTGCTATACAAGCAACTAGGCGATTCAATTCACCTAAGGCGCGGACGTAGTTCTGCACAGCGAACTCAAGCACCACTTCTAGTTTTGTTGGAAAGTGGATAAGTCCTTTTGGAGTATTACATGATTTGTTCAGTCACTTCTCTATGTTCCTTACATGCCAAAGGTACCGGTTTGCTTACTTGGATCTGTTCCTTCAATTTTATGCTCACCCACTGATCCACATCTTAAAAGCACAAACTACTATGTTAGAATGGGATTTCTGGATAGTGTTGTTGAAGACCTGGAGGTATATGCATCAGGAGGTCAAGGTGGCACCGTAGCAGTATTTAATTGAAAATACACGTGAGATCAAAAAATGATGCTAAGTTCCTCTTTCCTCATATTTTTTTCTGCTTGGTTTGTTTTAATGTCGTTCTTTTGTTAAATAGATGTACCAAATAATTAAGAACATATTTGTTGCTTATGTTTAAAAGTTCATGCATATGGTGTATGGAGCTAGAACTTGCTTAGGAAGAGCTGTTATGTAACTAAGATCTGATTTTTGTAATTCGTTGACTAAATCCATGATACTAAATTGTATGTTGTCATATATATGTTATACGTACACATGTAGTTACTAGGCATGCATTGTGAGCAGATAAGTTCCAGTCTCTATTAATCTTGTTAAGCACAAAATATGGCCTTGCATACATGTATCTCCATTCTCATATATTGGAATATATACTAAGGAAAGACTCATGCTGTATGCTTCTGATTCATGTTAAAAGCGTGTAACCTCTTTACCGCTATGCTTCCTTTTCACATAATAGGAAAAGGTCTCTACCAAACAAAGGAAGCTCACTGAGCACATCATTACAAATTACCTGGCGAAAGGCCAGGCGATGAAGAGGATCAAGTTGTGAGCCCCCAACATAGACGTATAGTGGCTGAATGTGCTTCTCATCAACGCTTTGGCTGCATCCCGTGTCTCCAGGTGTGTAGGTATTGGATTCATACAGTTCTATTTTATACACGTACGTACTGGACTGTAGATTTGATTTTTCTAGGACAATTTCTTATTACTCGCATTATATAGTGTACATATGCATGGTTGTCTGCCTCACATTATGCAGTGTAAAAATGATATAGACCAGAAGGAAAAACCAGCCACTTCTTTTCTGTTATCTAAAAGGAAAACCAGTCATCTCCTTTGTGTTATCTGTAGAGCATTTCAATGGATTTGTTGTATATCACCAAAACAAAATAAATGCCTCCTTTTATGTGTTCATCCCATATACAGGAGCCAAAACACCTCTTCTACAGAAACATAGATATATGGTCACATCTAAATATTCCTTGGAATATTTTATTTGGAGTTTCCAGTTTTATCGTCCCATAGTGTCAATCTTTTTTCTTCTTCTGAATCCATGACATAAAATGACCAGTTGCGAGATTTTCAAAATGTATTACACGTTCTATTACATTACCACAAAAAGTTATTTGATTTTTTAAATAATGTTATGTTTCCAATATGTTGGTGTTTGATCGATGTACAAATAGAATTTTGATGTGTAGTTTCAGCAGCCTTGCTTAGGAGTATTCTCCTTTCATTTTCCATATGGAGGGACTATAATAGCATTTATGAAGCTCTTGAAATTCCTTTACGAGTTCTTTCATTTTGATCCCATGATGACTTTGAGTTTTTCTAACAGGCAGGAACTAAAGTACTCTTTAAGAGCCTGAAAATCAAAACGGAAACGTAGCTCTTCCTACAGATGTAAGTTGTGATCCTAAATTTAAACTTGATGGTGCTGAACTTTCAAATGAATTCTGGGCAGTGCATGTCGATATGGATCTTGCGAAAACTTAAGATTTGGTGCGAAGTCGCAAAAACTGCTACTCTTTGGTAATGCAGAAAAAAAAAGATTCATGGCCTTCAACCTTTGTATGTGACTAACATCCTTCATCTATCACTACATTAATCATGTCAATGCATTGTGTATTAACAGTTCATTTTGTTTTTTGTTCGTAGATTCAAAATCTTTAGCCACATGCGGAAGTGCGGTGAGATCCGAAGAAAGGCCTTGCACACGACAATGAACGTCGAGATATTGAGGAAGGAGTTGGGGGGAAAGATCATGAAAATCAATCCCGTAGTAATACATGACTCCGCGAACAAATGGGAGTAGGGGAAACCCAAGCCCGCTGACAAAATGGGGAAGGAACACGACTCTCTCGTGAGGTTCTGGAGTGGGGACGACCTATCCCACCGGAGGGAGACAATGGCCGATCTTCTGGGCCAGATACTCGGCGTCTCGGAGCTTCTTGATATCCTTCTCCCGGACAGTAGAGGCAATCCATCTGCCTCCTGCTCTGGAACCGGACATCTTTGGAAAGCCTCTCTTTGGTGGAAAAGAAGAAGTTCTTGGGCGCTAGGGCTCGGAAAGAGGGGAATGGGCTAGCGGAAGGAGAAAGGCGTGGGTCAAGAGAAAGAGGCCTTGTCTCTTTATAGGGGCGGTAAGTGCTTTTTGCACCTCCCCACTTGCCTGGTGAAACCCGTTTGCCTCCCGCTCGCCGCAATTAGCGGTGCGGTTGGATTACCCATACCCGTATTAATGAGAATCTCTGCTTTGACAAGACGTGTCAAGGAAAACGCCTCACAATATGCGCTGTGGCTGGCTATGGGAAAACGGTTCGAACAATGACCCGACCGTAATGACACGTCGCATTGTCTAAAAAGTTGTCAGCATATTGCATTTGTGAAATGCCATTCTCTCTACGGTGGCATGTGAAGATCATTTTGTGGATCCGGACACGGTTCAAGTGTTCGATAATTACCTTGGAGTACTCGGAGGAGGAACCCGCCCTGCAATGCCGAAGACAAGACTGCCCGCCGGACTCATCGTCATTGAAGCCTGGTTCAGGGCTCTTGAGGAGTCTGGATTAGGGGTATCCGGACAGCGGACGGTGTACAACGTCCGGACTATTGAAGCGTGAAGATACAAGACTCAAGACTTCGGCCCGTGTCCGGATGGGACTTTCCTTGGCGTGGAAGGCAAGCTTGGCGATCCGGATATTATATTTCCTTCCTTGTAACCGACTCCATGTAAACCCTAACCCTCTCCGGTGTCTATATAAACCGAAGAGGTTGGTCCTTAGAAGCCCGATCACAATTACAATCATACCATCATAGGCTAGCTCTTAGGGTTTAGCCTCCATGATCTCATGGTAGATCTACTCTTGTACTACCCATATCATCAATATTAATCAAGCAGGAAGTAGGGTTTTACCTCCATCGAGAGGGCCCGAACCTGGGTAAACATCTGTGTCCCTTGCTTCCTGTTACCATCGTCCTTGACGCACAGATCGGGTCCCCCTACCCGAGATCCGCCGGTTTTGACACCGACAGCCGCCACTGCTGCGGCTTTGTCATGGTCTACAGGAGGGTATAAGCCGCTTATCTCGCTCCTGCTTATTTCTGTATTAGCCGTACTAGCGTTATGTGTAGATGTGTCTACTGTTTGCATAGTACGTGCTTATGTGATCGAATATCACTATGTGCTTAGTACTGTTTATTTCATGCGTATGATTTATTCCTGGATTAAATTAATCAAAAAATTTCTTATATACTCAAGAATCCAAAAACCTAATATGTGTAGGCAATTTTTGATCCAAGGCTTTGCCGCTGCACTAAAACCGGCCCCATTTACGGGGACACACTTTAAACGTTGGTAGACCAAAACCACCTTATGGCTCACAGCTATGAACATGTTATGGGTCGCTGATGTTACTTCCACGGGAACGATTGCTCCTGAGCAATCGAGAAGGCGTTCAGGGAGGCCACTGTCGTCTTTCCCAAAGCAGTTCTAAGTGTGATCGGAGATAAGTTGGTTGATGCATATGTACATATGCAGGTTTTCAAGGACTTGTGGGAGGCGCTCAAATCTAAATTCGGTGCAACCAATGTTGGTAGCGAGATGTATGCAATCAAGCAGTTCCATGATCAAAACTGGTTGAGAACTGTTCTATATTGGAACATGCTCATGAGATACAGTGTGTCGTTAAGGAGCTTGAGCTTCTTAACTGTAATTTACAAGACAAATTTGTCGCAGGATGCATAATCCCTAAGCCCCCTAATTCCTAGAGGAACTTTGCTACTACTCTGAAACATCAGAGACGAGAATTCTCAGTTGAGGATGTCTTAGGTCATCTAATTGTTATAAAAACTTGAGAGCAAAGGACTCACACGAAGAAGGGAACGAGGGAGCCTCTGTCACCAATGTGGTACACATAAACTTCTGCAAGCCCAAGGGAAAGAATGGTGTCCAACAAAATATTGACTTTAAGAAGAAAGGTAAGAAGACCTTCAAGAAGAACAAGAAGGGGGGTGGCTGCTTCACTTGTGGTTCAGAGGAACATTGGGCTAACAAATGCCAACAATGTTGGGGAATGTAGTAATTCAAAAAAAATCCTACGATCACGCAAGATCTATCTAGGAGAAGCATAGCAATGAGTGGGGGGTGTGTCCACGTACCCCCGTAGACCGAAAGCAGAAGTGTTTAGTTAACGCGGTTGATGTAGTCGAACGTCTTCACGATCCAACCGATCCAAGTACAGAACGTACGACACCTCTGTGTTCAGCACATGTTCAGCACGATGACGTCCCTCGAGCTCTTGATCTAGTATTGATCTAGTAGAGGGTCGAGGGAGAGTTCCGTCAGCACGACGGCGTGGCGATGGTGTTGGTGATGTGATCCGCGCAGGGCTTCGCCTAAGCACTACGACAATATGATCGAGGTGGTAAACTGTGGAGGGGGCACCACACACGGCTAAGAAACAACTGTTGTGCCTTTGGGGTGCCCCCCGCCACCATATATAAAGGAGGGGGGAGAGAGGCCAGCGGCCAGGAGGGGCGCGCCATGGGGGGGGGGTCCTACTTGGACTCCTAATCCAAGTAGGATTCGCCCCCCCTTTCCTTTCTTCCACTGGAGGGAATAGGAAGGAAAGGGAGAGGAAAAGGGAAGCGCCCCCTCCTCCTTGTCCTATTCAGACTCCCTATGTGGGAGGCGCGCGGCCACCCCTCGCGGGCTTCTCTCTCTCTCCCTTAGGCCCATGTTAGCCCAATACTTCCCCGAGGGGTTCCAATAACACCTCGGTACTCCGGAAAAATACCCGAATCACTCGGAACCATTCTGATGTCCGAATATAACCTTTTAATATATGAATATTTACCTCTTGAACATTTTGAGACTCCTCGTCATGTCCGTGATCTCATCCGGAACTCCGAACAAACTTCGGTCACCAAAACACATAACTCATAATACAAATCGTCATCAAACGTTAAGCGTGCGGACCCTACGGGTTCGAGAACTATGTAGACATGACCGAGACACATCTCCGGTCAATAACCAATAGCGGAACCTAGATGCTCATATTGGCTCCTACATATTCTATGAAGATCTTCATCGGTCAAACCGCATAACAACATACGTTATTCCCTTTGTCATCGGTATGTTACTTGCCCGAGATTCTATCGTCGGTGTCATCATACCTAGTTCAATCTCGTTACCGGCAAGTCTCTTTACTCATTCCATAATGCATCATCCCGTAACTAAATCATTAGTCACATTGCTTGCAAGGCTTATAGTGATGTGCATTACCGAGAGGGCCCAGAGATACCTCTTCGATACATGGAGTGACAAATCCTAATCTCGATCTATGCCAACTCAACAAACACCTTCGGAGACACATGTAGAGCATCTTTATAATCACCCAGTTACGTTGTGATGTTTGATAGCACGCATGGTGTTCCTCCGGTATTCGGGAGTTGCATAATCTCATAGTCGGAGGAACATGTATAAGTCATGAAGAAAGCAATAGCAATAAAACTAAATGATCATAATGCTAATATAACGGATGGGTCTTGTCCATCACATCATTCTCTAATGATGTGATCCCGGTCATCAAATGACAACACATGTCTATGGTTAGGAAACTTAACCATGTTTGATTAACGAGCTAGTGAAGTAGAGGCATACTAGGGACACTCAGTTTTGTCTATGTATTCACACATGTACTAAGTTTCCGGTTAATACAATTCCAGCATGAATAATAAACATTTATCATGATATAAGGAAATATAAATAACAACTTTATTATTGCCTCTAGGGCATATTTCCTTCAGTCTCCCACTTGCACTAGAGTCAATAATCTAGATTACATAGTAATGATTCTAACACCCATGGAGTCTTGGTGTTGATCATGTTTTGCTCATGGAAGAGGCTTAGTCAACGGGTTTGCAACATTCAAATCCGTATGTATTTCGCAAATCTCTATGTCTCCCTCCTTGACTTGATCACGGATTCCTTCACTAAGGCAATTGCTCCAGTATTGTCACAAAATATTTTCATAGTACTCGATGCACTAGGTATTACACCTAGATCGGATATGAACTCTTTCATCTAGAGTCCTTCATTTGCTGCTTCCGAAGCAGCTATATACTCCGCTTCACACGTAGATCCTGCCACGACGCTCTACTTGGAACTGCACCAACTGAGAGCTCCACCATTCAATATAAATACGTATCCGGTTTGTGACTTTGAGTCATCCAGATCAGTGTCAAAGCTTGCATCGACGTAACCATTTATGACGAGCTCTTTGTCACCTCCATAAACGAGAAACATATCCTTAGTCCTTTTCAGGTATTTCTTGATGTTCTTGACCGCTGTCCAGTGATCCACTCCTGGATTACTTTGGTACCTCCCTGCTAAACATATAGCAAGGCACACATCAGGTCTGGTATACAGCATTGCATACATAATAGAACCTATGGCTGAGGCATAGGGAATGACTTTTATTTTCTCTCTATCTTCTGTAGTGGTCAGGCATTGAGTCTAACTCAACTTCACACCTTGTAGCACATGCAAGAACCCTTTCTTTGCTTGATCCATTTTGAACTTCTTCAAAACTTTATCAAGGTATGTGCTTTGTGAAAGTCCAATTAAGCGTCTTGATCTATCTCTATAGATCTTGATGCCCAATATATAAGCAGCTTCACCAAGGTCTTTCATTGAAAAATTCTTGTTCAAGTATCCTTTTATGCTATCCAGAAATTATATATCATTTCCAATCAACAATATGTCATCCACATATAATATTAGAAATGCTACAGAGCTCCCACTCACTTTCTTGTAAATACAGGCTTCTCCAAAGGTCTGTATAAAACCATATGCTTTCATCACACTATCAAAGCGTATATTCCAACTCCGAGAGGCTTGCAACAGTCCATAAATGGATTGCTGGAGCTTGCACACTTTGTTAGCACCTTTAGGATCGACAAAACCTTCTAGTTGCATCATATACAACTCTTCTTTAAGATATCCATTACAGGTCGTTTGGTACCCCTCATTTCATTTCATTTGGTAGAAATGAAATGAAATGAAGTCTCCATGGGGATTTCATTTGGTTGGAATGAAAATCCAGTTCCAAAAATCATGTTTGGCTGCCACAAGGATTTCTAGATTGAAATGACTACCATATCCTGTTTGGCTGCCATTTTGGCAAGAATTGATAAACACACACATGGTCTACCTTCAAAATGAACATCATAATACACAAACATCTCCTTTCCAAATATTTAACATCCATGCCCACATGAAACAAGCTGCGGCATGCCATATTTCACATAAGAATCAACTGCATTAAGCACAAATCTACATATTTAAATTCAGTTACAACTGCCATGTCCATCTCAAAATGTAGTCTGACACAAGCAAAACAAAGATTCAAAGCTTCAAAGTTTGTACTAAGCAAGGTTTGGAAGATAAAATACTACAACTTATAATAACAAGTACATTATGACAATAAAAACTGAAAATGTGCATCCAAGTAAGGTCATATAGCTTGACTCCAGGACCCAATTCTTTTTCATTCCATCTGGACTTGAACTTATGTCATAGACTACCAACATGTCATCTTCTAGATCCTGCCCGCTTTCTTACATTTGTCTTGTCAACTACTGAACTAGAAAATTTAACAGCGAGGCATTAGTTTGGCGTCAATGAAAGGTAATATATTCTCATCAAAGAAAAAAGAAAGAATAAATACTCATCATGGAAATTGATGGAGAATATTATCGCTTCCGTTGTATGTATCAAGTAGGCAATGCATTCTCATCAAAGAAAAAATGGAAAATATTGCTCATCAAGAAAGGTAATGCATGTAGGTTGGTACCAATATGAGTTTTCACACTAGAGAATGACAAAAAATAACAAGTGTGCCAATTTAACAGTTGCCTTCACATATTTGAAAAGAAAGATCAATATAACACTTGACATAGCAAGAACATGGCAGTAACATGAATAAATATAGTTGTAGGACATGCAATTTGCTACAAGTTAGTGCATTGAGAAGAGGTGTCAAACTAGTGAGTATATCTCTGTGATGCAGGGTATGGTAAAAGAGATTGAGCATGTGCATAACTGAACTGAATATAACACCAACATATTGCCAGAACTGAACTTAAGTGAATCTCAACTGCTGCCCAGAAGTGTACTAGAACAAAACCATCCTGTACATGCACACAAACATGAGTGCATGTACAACAAGTAGCTAACTAAGAGCAATGTGAGTAGTCTTCTATTGTACTACTATTCCATGAACAATCTTCTGTTGTACTACTATTCCATGAACTGTTTCAGATCATAGTGAAAATAAATAAAAGAAGCACATAAATTGAAGAGGAGTTAAGCAATAACGAGGACAAATTTAATCTGACATTATACATCAAGCCAGAAAGGAATCGATTACAAATTAGAGCAGGTGGTTTGTATTTTTCTTTGCATATAAAGTTTTAGAACCTGAAAAAAAACCCTGCTGGATAGCTTGTTTCCCTCCAGAATTATGTCAAAGAGTACACTATTACCCACCCTTCACATATAATGTTAGCAGTAGTAGTACCATGCTATTCATGCTGCTTGATAACTGAAACCCATCTTATTCAAACCAACAAGTAGTAGTAGTACCATGCTATTCATGTTGCAAGAATCATACAGGGACAATGGAGCCACTTTACAATCAAGTGCATCAACAAGTTGTACTAGTTGTTAAGTTATCCAAGAGCTTTAATTAAGCCATGGACAGACTATACCTTGCAAGGTGCCGAAAGAAGGTGGGCTTGGAGGTCGGGATCTGTAGCGGAGACAGACTAGGGCAGTGCTAGAAGATCGATCTGTAGTGGAGACGGCAAGGGGTGGATGGATCCCGCAAAAGATTGCAGTGGATGAGAGCGGATTGACGAGGACGACGCCCTGCTGTAAATCGAATGAACTGGTTAGGGTTGGGAGATGCAATAGAAGGTAGTGGGAAGGAGAGGCTGAGGAGAAGCCCTACCGGCGGCGAGAGGGATAGGAAACCTTGATGTCGGAGTGTCCTTGCGCCTTGCAACCTTGCCAAAGGAGGGAACCTTGCGGAGGAGAGGGAGTGGGACGTGCTGACCTTGGCAGGGGAGAGGAAGCGGGGCGGGGCGATGGTGGTGTAGGAGAGGGAGAGGGGCGGCCGTGGCGGAGGAGAGGGAGCGGGGCGGAGGAGAGGGAGCAGGCCAGAGGAGAGGGAACTTGGGATCTCGCCGGAGGAGAGAGCGGCGGCGGGGTGGAGTAGTTGGCATCGGAAGAGGGATCGGGAGAGGAGAGCTGCGTGGAATCCATGAAAATTATAGGGTCTGGGGAGGGATTTCGATCTAGGTGCGGTACCTATCTGCTGGATTTGAGAAATGAATTCCAAGGTCCAATGTGGTGACAGCCAAACAATTTGGGGTCGGAATTCGCAAATGAAATCCGTGAATTTCGGCCCAAATGACAGGAGCCAAACGACCTGTTAAGGAATGCAGTTTTGACATCCATTTGCCAAATTTCATAATCAAAAAATGCGGCAATTGCTCACATGATTCGGACAGACTTAAGCATCGTTATGGGCGAGAAGGTCTCATCGTAGTCAACTCCTTGAACTTGTCGAAAACCTCTCGCAACAAGTCGAGCTTTGTAGACAGTAACATTACCATCAGCGTCATTCTTCTTCTTGAAGATCCATTTATTCTCTATGGCTTGCCGATCATCGGGCAAGTCAACCGAAGTCCACACTTTGTTCTCATACATGGATCCCATCTCAGATTTCATGGCCTCAAGCCATTTTGCGGAATCTGGGCTCATCATCGCTTCCTCATACTTCGTAGGTTCATCATGGTCTAGTAACATGACTTCCAGAAAAGGATTACCGTACCACTCTGGTGTGGAACATACTCTGGTTGACCAACGAGGTTCGGTAGTAACTTGATCTGAAGTTTCATGATCATCATCATTAGCTTCCTCACTACACTAAAAAAAAGACACATCCGTGACATTTTGAGCCGAATGAAAATTTTTCTGTCATGCTTATGACGCTTCTGTGACAAAACCCGGTATCATCATAGATGTGGTGGGCTCCTATTTCTATGACAAAAAATCATGACAAAAAATGGGCTTTTCGTCCAGGGCGGGCCGGAGACGCAACTGCATGACATTCTTTGGGTCGTGCATGACGGAGAAAACCGTGGTAGAAGCGAGGGCGAGGAAAATATCGAGGAGTTCCCGGTTACGGTGGGTGGTCGGGGGCCGAGCGATGCACGTTTCTCTCGTACACGTAGGCGCATGGGTGCAAGGCGTTGGGCCCTAACTGAACCCGAGCGAGGCGTTCGCCTACTAAACCCGAGTGATTGCACTGCAGGCTAGGCGTTACTGAACCCGAGCGATCGATCGATGGCTGTTAACTGAACCCGATCGAGCGATTCCTTCACTACTGCTGCCTACTGAATTGGATCAAACACTGCTGCCTCCTTCCCTTGATGAACAGTGAGCGTCGTTGGGGGGGGAGGGTGGATGAACAGTTCCCAGTGGGGGGTTGGATGAACAGGACCCTGTGGTAGTAGAGGCCGTTGCCGCTGGATGAACAAGACCCCGATCGAGCCGGTTGGGGGGTGGATGAACAGGACCCCGTGGACGGGTGGATGAACAGGACCCCGATCGATTGAGCCGGTGGATGAACAGGACCCCGTGGAGGGCTGGCTGAGCAGGACCACGTGGAGGGCTAGATGAATAGTAGCCGGTGGAGGGCTGGTTGAACTGTAGCCGGTGGAGGGCTGGTTGAATAGTAGCCTATGGAGGGCTGGATGAACAGTAGCCCGTGGAGGGGTGGTTGAACAGGACCCTGTGGAGAGGGCTGGTTGAACAGTAACCGGTGGAGGAGCGCTCGGTGGAGGCTGGATGAACAAGAGCCCGTGGATGAACAGTCACAGGTGGAGGCTGGAGGAGGTCGACGGTGGATGAACAGTAGCCCGTGGAGGCAGTCGACGGTGGATGAACAGTAGCCCGTTGAGGCAGTCGACGGTGGAGATGAATAGTATCCCATGGAGTCCCATTTTGCGGTACGCCACACCCCTCCCGATGAACAGGACCCCTGTTTCGACCGTAGTGCTCCAACACAAGTCTGTTTCCTCCATTTTGCGGTACGCCACACCCTCCCGATCAACAGGACCCCGTTTCGACCATAGGAGGTCCGTTTCCTCCATTTTGCGGTACGCCAGACCCCTCCCGATGAACAGGATCCCGTTTCGACCGTGGCTGGTCGAACACAAGGCCGTTTCCTCCATTCTGCGGTACGCTAGGCCTCGTTTCCATCGGCTATTCCGTCCAAGCCGGTTGGCTCCCGATGAACACGACGCGTTCCGTTGCCTCCCAATGAACACGACGCATTCCGTTGCCTCCCCATGAACACGGCGATGAAGCAATTTCTCCGTTCTGACCCAGCCATGTACACGAGCCCTGGCCGTATGTATGCGCGACTAGGCGTTCGAGACCCCTCCCGTATGTAAGTACGTGGCCGTATTCACTTTCTTGCACCCTAGCTGTTGTACGTACGTGTACATGCTGCGTGCACACCTCTACTATGACATGTGCCCTTCCTTACACAGCCACGGTTCATCGCTGCAGCCTGCAAACAAACCGATCGTATGTATGTACACGTTCGCGACCAGAATGACAACGCTACGTACGCTTCGACCGGGTGGGTCCCGACTGTCAGGCACTTCCTTGCGTGCGAAGATGTAGCTGGTGGGTCCCAGCAGTCAGGGGGGAAACATATTTTTGTGAAATACGGTGGCCCGTCTGATGGGTCCCTGCTGTCAGGTGGAGGAATCATTATTTTGCGCGTAATAAGGAGGGACTTCCTTGCTGTGGCTGTGGACCCAGCTGTCAGCCTCTCCACATACAGTACTCTTCCGATCGAAGTCGTTCATTAACCACTTTGACCATGCCACGCAGAGAGCAACAGGGCGGGTGGACGACGGCGAGGCCTTGGAAGGGAACGACGCAGAGCCGGGGAAGATGCGGCAGTGGATGCCCACGCGGAGAGGAGTACATGGGTTAACTGCTTTGGCTGTGGTGTGAGGCTACTGTCGCCGGAGAATAACAGGAGGTGTGGGTGAGTATAGAGGGATGGCATGGCCAGCGGTGGCAGCACAGCCGGACACGGGAGGCAGGAGCAGGCGGCACGATCAACGCTTGTTTGGGCGGCTGGAGCAAGAAGACTAGAGGTTGAAGAAGCACTACGACCGTTGGATGGACATCGTACGGTCACTGGAGCTAGAATCATTCATATTGACTAAGTTGACAAAGCCCTCCGTCCCCGTCATCTTAGTAGGCCCACAAGTCAGCCTCCCACAATGGTGGGTTCCAGCTAGCAGGGGGAGTATTCATTTTTTTGTGCGTAATAAGTTGGCACTTCCTTGTGTGCGAAGATATAGCTGGTGGGTCCGAGCTAACAGCGGGGGGAACGTGTTTTTCAAGAAATACAGAGGCCCTTCTGGTGGGTCCCAGCTGTCAGGTGGAGGAATCATTATTTTGCGCGTAATAAGGAGGCATTTCCTTGTGTGGACTGATACGTCTCCAACTTATCTATAATTTATGAAGTATTCATGCTATTATATTATCCATCTTGGATGTTTATGGGCTTTATTTTACACTTGTATATTATTTTTGGGACTAACCTATTGACCCGAGCCAGTGGCCGCCTGTTTTTCCCTTGTTTCAGTGTTTCGAAGAAAAGGAATATCAAACGGAGTCGAAACGGAATGAAACCTTTTGGAGAAGTTATTTTTGGAAGGAAAGCAACCCGGGAGACTTGGAGTGCACGTCAGGAAAGCAATGAGGGAGGCACGAGGCAGGGGAGCGCGCCCACCCCCCTGGGCGCACCCTCCACCATTGTGGGCCCCTCGTGGCTCCCCTGACGTATTTCTTCCGCCTATATATATCCATATACCCTAAAACAATAGGGGAACAGAATAGATCGGGAGTTCCGCTGCCGCAAGCCTCTGTAGCCACCAAAACCCAATCGGGACCCTGTTCCGGCACCCTGTCGGAGGTGGGGGATCCCTCACCGGTGGCCATCTTCATCATCCCGGTGCTCTCCATGACGAGGAGGGAGTAGTTCACCCTCGGGGCTGAGGGTATGTACCAGTAGTTATGTGTTTGATCTCTCTCTCTCTCTCGTGTTCTTGAGGTGATACGATCTTGATGTATCGCGAGCTTTGCTATTATAGTTCGATCTTATGATGTTTCTCCCCCTCTACTCTCTTGTAATGGATTGAGTTTTCCCTTTGAAGTTATCTTACCCGATTGAGTCTTTAATGATTTGAGAACACTTGATGTATGTCTTGCCGTGCTTATCTGTGGTGACAATGGGATATCACGTGATCCACTTGATGTATGTTTTGGTGATCAACTTGTGGGTTCCGCCCATGAACCTACGCATAGGGGTTGGCACACGTTTTCGTCTTGACTCTCCGGTAGAAACTTTGGGGCACTCTTTGAGGTTCTATGTGTTGGTTGAATAGATGAATCTGTGATTGTGTGGTGCATATCGTATAATCATACCCACGGATACTTGAGGTGACATTGGAGTATCTAGGTGACATTAGGGTTTTGGTTGATGTGTGTCTTAAGGTGTTAGTTTACTATGAACTCTAGAGCTGTTTGTGACACTTATAGGAATAGCCCAATGGATTGATCGAAAAGAATAACTTTGAGGTGGTTTCGTACACTACCATAATCTCTTCATTTGTTCTATGCAATTAGTGTCTTTGGAGTGACTCTTTGTTGCATGTTGAGGGATAGTTATATGATCCAATTATGTTATTATTGTTGAGAGAACTTGCACTAGTGAAAGTAGGAACCCTAGGCCTTGTTTCCTATCATTGCAATACCGTTTACGCTCACTTTTATCATTAGTTACCTTGCTGTTTTTGTATTTTCAGATTACAAAAACCTATATCTACCATCCATATTGCACTTGTATCACCATCTCTTCGCCGAACTAGTGCACCTATACAATTTACCATTGTATTGGGTGTGTTGGGGACACAAGAGACTCTATGTTATTTGGTTGCAGGGTTGTTTGAGAGAGACCATCTTCATCCTACGCCTCCCACGGATTGATAAACCTTAGGTCATCCACTTGATGGAAATTTTCTACTGTCTTACAAACCTCTGCACTTGGAGGCCCAACAACGTCTACAAGGAGAAGGTTGCGTAGTAGACGTCAAGCTCTTTTCTGGCGCCGTTGCCTGGGAGGTGAGTGCTTGAAGGTATATCTTTAGATCTTGCAATCAAGTCTTTTAGTTTCTTTTTTATCACTAGTTTAGTTTATAAAAGAAAACTACAAAAAAATGGAATTGAGTTTTCCTGATACGCTTCATCTTTTTAATATCTTTCTTGAAAATGATGGGAAGGAAAATTGTGCTCAAGTACTAGAAGAAGAATTACATAGAATGCTTGGCATAAAATATGTGAATGATGAGCATGATTGCAATGTTGTTAGTATGAATTTTTTGAATACCCATGATGCTAATGATATGCAAAGCCACTAGCTTGGGGATGCTATGTTTGATGAAGATGATATATTTAGTCCCCCAAGTTTTGATGAGCAAATTTATTATGATGAAAGCATGCCTCCTATTTATGATGATTATTGTAATGACACATATGCTATAAATAATAAAGATAACCATGAAACTTGTCATCATGATTTTAATTTTCAATTGGATTTTTCTTTACATGCTAGTTATTTTGTTGAGTTTGCTCCCACTACTATTGATGAGAATAAATTAGCTTATGTGGAGAGTAGTAAAATTTCTATGCAAGTAGATCATGAAAAGAATGCTTTATGTGATAGTTATATTGTTGAATTCATTCATGATTCTACTGAAAATTATTATGAGGGAGGAATACATGCTTTTAGGAATTTCAATAATATCAGGTTTCCTCTCTATGTGCTTAAAATCTTAAAGCTATGCTTGTTTTGCTTTCCTATGCTGGTTGATTATTGTTCCCATAAGTTGTTTGCTCACAAAATCCCTATGCATAGGAAGTGGGTTAGACTTGAATGTGCTAGTCATATTATTCATGATGCTCTCTTTATGTTTTAATTCTTATCTTTTATGCGAGCATCATTGAAATCATCATGCCTAGCTGGGGGCGTTAAACGATAGCGCTTGTTGGGAGGCAACCCAATTTTATTTTAGTTTATTGCTTTTTGGTTCTATTTAGTAATAAATAATCCATCTAGCTTCTGTTAATATGTGGTTTTATGTTTTAATTAGTGTTTTTGCCAAGTAGAATCTTTGGGAAGACTTGGGTGAAGTCTTTATGATCATGCTGTAAAAAACAGAAACTTTAGCGCTTACGATATTAGCTAAAACTTTTTACTGGAGAGTGATATTTAGTTGATTATTTTTGAAGATGATTACTAGACAAATTCCTCAGGTCCACCAATTTATTTTAGAATTTTTGGAGTTCCAGAAGTTTGCGTTAGTTACAGATTACTACAGACTGTTCTGCTTTTGACAGATTCTGTTTTTCGTGTGTTGTTTGCTTATTTTGATGAATCTATGGCTAGTAAAATAGTTTATAAACCATAGATAAGTTGTAATACGGTAGATTTAACACCAATATAAATAAAGAATGAGTTCATTACAGTACCTTGAAGTGGTGTTTTGTTTTCTTTCGCTAACGGAGCTTATGAGTTTTCTGTTGAGTTTTGTGTTGTGAAGTTTTCAAGTTTTGGGTAAAGATTCGATGGACTATGGAATAAGGAGCGGCAAGAGGCTAAGCTTGGGGATGCCCAAGGCACCCCAAGGAAATATTCAAGGACAACCAAGAGCATAAGCTTGGGGATGCCTTGGATGGGATCCCGTCTTTCGTCTTCGTTCATTGGTAACTTTACTTGGAGCTATATTTTTATTCACCACATGATATGTGTTTTGCTTGGAGCGTCATTTTATTTTATTTTGTTTTGCTTGCTGTTTTAATAAAATATCAAGATCTGAAATTCTTAAATGAGAGAGAGTCTTCACATAGCTACATAATTATTTAACTACTCATTGATCTTCACTTATATCTTTTTGGAGTAGTTTGTCATTTACTCATGTGCTTCACTTATATCCTATGAGTAGATGGTTGAATGATTTGAATATCATAAATCTGAAATTATATATGTTTCATATGCCTTTCCCATGGGGAGTAATGACTTTACATATAAGAAGTAGAGCTGGTAAATTTTTTGAAGGTTAGAAAACATTGTATTAGTCACTTGAACAATTCATGAAAGAATATTGAAGGAAGAGAGATTTCAGATATAAATATACTATCTTGGACATCTTCTATGATTGTGATCCCCATTAATTATTTTCAAACCTGAGCAAATTAGTTGAAGTTGGACAAGGAACACAACATAATGAGTTATGCTTGGGTATATTTGTATAGAAGTTATATTGTTATGGATCCTCTAACATGTGGTGCTTGCTATTTAGAATCCTTTGCTAGCCAAAATATCTGTACTAAGCGGGAATACTGCTTGTGCATCCAAATTCCTTGAACCAAGTTTATTCCATGAATGTCCACCATATCTACCTATATGCAGTATTTACCTGCCGTTCCAAGTAAGTTTGCCTGTGCCAAACTCTAAATCTTCAAATAATAATCTGTTTTGTATGCCCGAATCGCTCATGTAGCGACTAGGGGCTAGCAGTATCTTCCATGCTAGGTGGGTTATTCTCACGATGAGTGGACTCCGCTCATCATTCATGAGAAAATGGCTGGTAACTGGGATGCCCAGTCCCATGATCAAAAGGTCGAAATCAAATCAAAAATAATTGCAAACAAAACTCCCCCAGGATTGATGTTAGTTGGAGGCACCCATTGTTTTGGGCAAGCCATGGATTGATGATTGTTGGTGGAGGGGGAGTAAAAATCTTTACCTTTCTATTTGGGAACCACCTATAATGTATGTAGTATGGAAGATATTGGGAACTCTTGGTCGTTATGTTGACAATGAAAGCATACCTCTCAAAATTATTTTCATCTCTGTTTTTGCTTCGAGCTCTGGCACCTCTGCAAATCCCTGCTTCCCTCTGCGAAGGGCCTATCTTTTACTTTTATGCAAGAGTCAGTAGTATTCCTTCTCATTCCAACCTACTCTTTAGTTGGCAAGCATCATGTGATGGAAAGATCTAAGCATATATGGCCATTCAAATATATTTGTGCATGAATTATTACTGTTGACATTACCCTTGAGGTAAAAGGTTGGGAGGAAAAACATTAAGCCCCCATCTTTCTCTGTGTTCGATGAATACTATTGGTTCTAAATATATGCTTTGAGTGGTAGCAATCATGGAAGACTAAATGATAGTTGAGTATGTGGAGTTTGCTAAATCAAAACTCTGACATAGACTCTTCCTGAAAATAAGATTAATTGTAATTTTTTGATGACTAATAACACGGTTTGTTAGTTTTCAAGAAAGTTTATGATATATACTTTAACATGTGAATAGTTTGTTACTTGATCATGCAAAGTTTTATGATATGAGCTACTGTTATGACATATAATGATGCTAGAAAAGGTGATTGAAATTATCATTGATCAAACTTGTGCACCTGCTAGCATTCACACTTCATAAATTATTTCTTTTATCATTTACCTACTCGAGGATGAGCAGGAATTAAGCTTGGGGATGCTGATACGTCTCCAACGTATCTTTAATTTATGAAGTATTCATGCCATTATATTATCCATCTTGGATGTTTATGGGCTTTATTTTACACTTTTATATTATTTTTGGGACTAACCTACTGACTCAGAGCCCAGTGCCAGTTCCTGTTTTCTCCCTTATTTCAGTGTTTCGAAGAAAAGGAATATCAAACGGAGTCGAAATGGAATGAAACCTTCTGGAGAAGTTATTTTTGGAAGGAAAGCAACCCGGGAGACTTGGAGTGCACGTCAGAAAGCAACGAGGAGGCACGAGGCGGGGGCGCGCCCACCCCCCAAGGCGGGCCCTCCACCCTCGTGGGCCCCTCGTGGCTCCCCTCGACGATTTCTTCCGCCCATATATATCCATATACCCTAAAACGACCGGGGAATAGAATAGATCGGGAGTTCCGCTGCCATAAGCCTCTATAGCCACCAAAACCAATCGGGACCTGTTCCAAGCACCGCCGAAGGGGGATCCCTCATCGATGGCCATCTTCATCATCCGGCGCTCTCCATGATGACGAGGGAGTAGTTCACCCTCGGGGCTGAGGGTATGTACCAGTAGCTATGTGTTTGATCTCTCTCTCTCTCTCTCTCTCTCGTGTTCTTGAGGTGATACGATCTTGATGTATCGTGAGCTTTGCTATTGTAGTTGGATCTTATGATGTTCTCCCCTCTACTCTCTTGTAATGGATTGAGTTTTCCCTTTGAAGTTATCTTATCGGATTGAGTCTTTAATGATTTGAGAACACTTGATGTATGTCTTGCCGTGCTTATCTGTGGTGACAATGGGATATCACGTGATCCACTTGATGTATGTTTTGGTGATCAACTTGCGGGTTCCGCCCATGAACCTATGCATAGGGGTTGGCACACGTTTTCGTCTTGACTCTCCGGTAGAAACTTTGGGGCACTCTTTGAGGTTCTATGTGTTGGTTGAATAGATGAATCTGAGATTGTGTTATGCATATCGTATAATCATACCCACGGATACTTGAGGTGACATTGGAGTATCTAGGTGACATTAGGGTTTTGGTTGATGTGTGTCTTAAGGTGTTATTTTACTAAGAACTCTAGGGATGTTTGTGACACTTATAGGAATAGCCCAATGGATTGATCGGAAAGAATAACTTTGAGGTGGTTTCGTACCCTACCATAATCTCTTCGTTTGTTCTCCGCTATTAGTGCCTTCGGAGTGACTCTTTGTTGCGTGTTGAGGGATAGTTATATGATCCAATTATGTTATTATTGTTGAGAGAACTTGCACTAGTGAAAGTATGAACCCTAGGCCTTGTTTCCTATCATTGCAATACCGTTTACGCTCACTTTTATCGTTAGTTACCTTGCTGTTTTTTATATTTTCATATTACAAAAACCTATATCTACCATCCATATTGCACTTGTGTCACCATCTCTTCGCCGAACTAGTGCACCTATACAATTTACCATTGTATTGGGTGTGTTGAGGACACAAGAGACTCTTTGTTATTTGGTTGTAGGGTTGTTTGAGAGAGACCATCTTCATCCTACGCCTCCACGGATGGATAAAACTTAGGTCATCCACTTGAGGGAAATTTGCTACTGTCCTACAAACCTCTGCACTTGGAAGCCCAACAACGTCTACTAGGAGAAGGTTGTGTAGTAGACATCATGGACCCCTACTGTCAGCCTCTTTCGACGGCTGTTGTTTGTTGACCATGTTGACCTCGCCGCGCCGAGAGCACAAACACGGTGCATTAGGGCGAGGCCCAGGAAGGGAATGACCTGGAGCCGGCGAAGCCACCGCAGCGGATGCCCACGCTGAGGGGTGTACGAGCGCTGACTGGTCGGCTGCGGGGTGAGGCTAACGTCGGCGAAAAATAACAGGATGTGTGTGTGGGTAGAGGGATGGCCTGGCGGCAGCACAACCAGCCACGGGAGGAGGGAACGGGCAGTCCCGCCGGTGCTGGTTTTGTCGGTTGGAGCAGGAAGATCAGAGATTGAAGAAGCACGGCGGCCATTGGATGTACATCCAACAGTCACTGCTCTGTGTTGACTAAGTTGACAAAGCCTTGCGTATGCGTCAAAAAAAATTAGGACAGCGTCATCGTCAACCTAGTAGGCCCAGAAGTCAGCCTCCAAATATGTTGAAAAGAACATACAACCCATTAGCCATTATTTTCAATAATTACAGCCCATTTTCTAATTCTTAAGGATATTTGAAGCCCATATTCTTTTTATTAGCATTACAGACCATATATTCTGGGCACTGCTAAAAAATTCAACGAAACTTTGCATATTTTGGTGGGGTCTGAACTCTTTTAATCACGAAATTTTGAGTCGCGTTAAAAATAATTTTTAAAAAATTATATCAAAATAAAATTCAAAACCAATTCTCCGCAAAAAATATGAATGAAATTTAAAATCTTAACTAGCAAGATGCCCATGCGTTGCACGGAACATGAAGATGCATTTGTATGAGTAGTTTATCTTGTGGGAGAAAAGACGATATTTTAATGTAATTGCCAGTTGGCTTTGGTTTTTATAAGAGTAGAGAGTAGAGAAATCCAGAAAAAAAAATGATATTTTAATGTAATTACCGGTTGGATTTGGTTTAAAAATTTACAGCCCATTTCTTACAACTTATAGCCCATTTTCTCGGGAAGCCCATTTCTTACTACTCACATCCCTCCCTCCTCGTCTTGAAAGATTTGCTGCCCAGCAGGGCTGAGAAAAGCAAGTAGGCCTCGGTTTTGGTGTTCTCCAAAAAAAAGAACTGGGCTAGCCATTTTCAGAAAGAAAAAAGATATCAACTGGGCTCGTCATGTGCTTAAATAAAAGCGTAAGCGTGGGCTAGACGGGCCACAGCCCCAGCACAACGCACAGTTGAGCTCCGTATCTGAAACTAAAAAAACAACTGGGTGAGCTGCTAGGTCCCTGGTTTTATCCGCTCGTTGTGTAATTTTCTCATTTATTGACTACATTGACAATGGTGTGGGACCTAGTTGTGAAACAATTAGGAGGAAGTATTTTTTGGCTTGTAATAACGAGGCACCTTCTTGCGTAATGCAATCAACCTGGTGGGTCCCTACTGTCAGCCTCTCCACGTACAGTCATCTCCTAATTCCTCTTGGTTGTTGACCATGTTGACAACGCCAGACGGCGGCGGGCACAGCGAGCGAACCAAGGCGGAGAATGACGGCGAGGCCTCGGACGGGAACGAACAGCAGCCGTGGAAGATGCGATAGTGTAGTGGCAGGTGGAGGGGAGTACGAGGGCAACAACATGCAACTCAAGCTTACAAACGGTACAAAAAGCCCAGGGATTGATTGTTCATCAATTTTTTAGACAAAACCCAGATTGAACATGGCAGTAACATCTAACCCAACCACTCTTTTTCGCAGTCACAAACAAATGGATCGGTCTGATCCATAAAATCATCATCCTGCGCAAAAAAAATTATTGCACGACGACTACAACTTGTTGTAAATAGAAGCCGAGCATGTTTAGAAGCCCATTTTTCCACCTGAAACTTCTTTTTTTTTGCTATTCAACGTGTCCGTTCATGAGAAATCTCTTGCGGTAAAACTTAAGCCTCATGGACAATAGTAACCTCGCATTCAACAGGAAGAATGTGACAAAGCTTCTATTTTCCTGGTTGGATGCATATCCTTCCATCATTATTGTCCTCAAACGAACTTCATGAGAACTGAGAAAATCCTGGTGCTTATTACGCCACCGATTGGTTATACATTTTCCTCCATGTGGTTGCAGTACCTAAGTAGACATGAAGATTCACTACTAGAAAAACCACTACTAATGGCGCACCTAATTTGGCCATTAATGGCGCATCACTGGTGCGCCATTAATAGCACGCCATTAGTAATTTTTACTAATGGCGCACCACCTGGTGCGCCATTAGTATATGCGAGGGTGCGCCATTAGTATGCCTCGAAGCATGTATACCAGTGCTTTGAGATACTAATGGCGCACCACATCCGGATGCGCCATTAGTAATCACAGATACTAATGGCGCACTACCCATGATGCGCCATTAGTATGCCTTTGTCATACTAATGGCGCCTTTATCATGTGATGCGCCATTAGTATGAATATTAGGTTTTTTTATTTTTTATTTTCTGTTTTTGCACAGGTTACAAAATGTATAATTTGACAAAATATAGAGAGCACACATCAACAATAGATTCATCAAATACAATAGAAGATTAGTCTTTGAATACAATTCATCATATTAGTCTCCGAATACAATTCATCATATTAGTCTCCGAATTGAAAAGACCGAACAAAGATAGAACATTATATTACAAGTCTCGAGACCGCGAGTAGCGAGTTTGTCTTCACATTACAAGTCGATATCAATCATCTAAACTACCATCACATAGAAGAGAGCTGCGGTCATCACGATGAGCATCATCACGATGAAACTCGTCTTCATCCGGTTCCTCCAACGCTCCCTCCCCTCTCCCGCTAGATAGAAGGCGTATCTAGATTCGGCCTCAGCCCTAGTGGTGTACCCTTTGTAACTGTTACCGCTGAATCGGTGAACCTGTCTCCGACACTCCTCCCAGCCATCGTAGACTCCGAACCTTACCCTTGTACACGACATACGTCGGCATCGCTATGCTCTAGCCAAAGTAAACGTTAGTACCAATTCACGACAATACATAAGCAATATATAAGTATGCAATGAACGATCGGAAGAGAAAAGCAAGACATTAATAGCATCGATTACATCTAAGTTGAATGACTCTCAAACCAAAGAGACATACTACAAGTTCATTAAAGTTTAATTACAACATGAGCCAATCGATGTTTCAGAACTAGACAACTCGACTCAAGGGACGAGCGTGGATGAAGCCGCCGCTCATCGTGGGAGTCATGAAAGAACAGGCGTTGTCATCCTGCATTTGTAGCATTGTGTCGATGTCACCGTTGGACGGTTGATTTCGAGGTAGAACTGCCCGAGGTACGGCGACATCTTGATGGATGATTTCCGCAAACTCCGATTGGATGCGAAAGAATTCTTGTCTGAGGTCCGCGTCTGGATTGCCGACACGCCGCGCCCAATCTTGGAGTTTACTCGGTAGCGAAGTTGATGATGGTCCCGCACGATCGCCCGCATGTGATGGATGGCGAGTAGGCACCCTTCCGACCGCCAGCGGCTGCTTGACGCAATGTAACGTCAGATTGTGGGAGAACACGTGCTTGTCGATTCGAATAGGCCTGGTGAAGGTGCCTCCAGATTTGGCGAGTCGGGAGAACATCATCAAGAACCTTCTTGACATTTGTGTAGTCTACGCTCGATCGACGGTCCGGGTCGAAATACGTGGCCATGGAATATTTGGGGCTTAGGAGGATGAGCGTGCAACGTGTGTCACCGCAGAAAACACGGAATGTTAAAAGAAAACGATCGAAATGTAAGAATTCATATGTTACGGGCGGTTGAGGGGAGGACTTACTCGGAAAGTAAGGCACGAGGAAGTTATCCTTATCTTGGTTTGCCGAATGACGCCTTCGAGGTAAGAACTCGCGACTTGCGGTCCCAGGCGCTGCCCAAGATCTTGGCACGCATGTAGAAGGGGTCAACTATCACGATGTCCGGTCTTGTCGCGAATGATCCGCATCTCCATACTCAGCGAAAATAGCCGAACGAAGGTGTAGTGCAGCAGATGAAGGTTCAACATAGCGTGGATGTCATCAAAACGCAGGACGATCGACGCCCGATGGAGTTATCCACAAAGCCCTTGCCCTCCGCACCTTGGCCGCAAAACCGGTATGCCACATCCTTCTCCCGAGACGCCGCTTCTCCAAAGAAAGAACACCGTCATGCAGACTCCGATAGCACCGGTTGCAGCATTGAGCATATTTGTCGGTAGCATCGCCCTACCCGCCACATGCACCCTCCTCGAGATATCCTGCGGTGAATGTGGCCCGTCCCCGAGCACGGATCGTACTCGGTGCCGGCTGGCTCGCACCCTTCTTAGTCTTTCTTTGCGTGCCTTCTTCTTCTCCTGTAATGGGACCAAGTTTTGCTCACAGACCGCCTTCTTGAGTGTGTTGGGGCTGATAATATTTCGCACCTCGCCTATCCGAGGCTCGGTGAAGTCGGCAGGGAGGCGTCTCTCGAGAGCTGAACGCCGACGGCGCTGTTGTAACTTGGCTTCTCCGATGCACGAGCTAGATCGCACATGTCTTTTGTTGGGTTTGGTTCTTGAGAAGGAGGCCCCATGAAGTCGCCATCGCACCCATGCTCGGCAAAGTCTTGATCGACGTTGCCAAATGTATCATAGTCGCCGCCGTCGTCGTTCGATCCTGTGCCATATGCATGTTTGGATCCATGGCATAGGGATGTCCGCACCGTTACGGCGGTCTTGCCATGGGGCCGACTTGGCGCCGCACGATTGGCGGTGTTGTCTTTGGGGTGGTGTCCCCGCCCCAAACGAATCTGGCTCTTCGCCAAAGCAGGGCCAGCTCAGCAAGCGCCGAGGGTCATCACGTCATCATCGTCGGCCCCGACGGGTCGATTCGAGGTAACAAGTCGTCGCAGCCTGGCAGCACCAACCAGTTGAACCCTAAACAAGTTGGGTGGCATCTGGGTACCGTGGAACAAGGGTTGCCGGTTGAACGATTTTGCCCTTGGCGACATCGACCAACTCGTTGTTCACGAAGTGGAGGAGAGTGCACGGAACGTCGGCGGCGCCCTGCGAAAACATGTAGGGCATCAGGGATGCCCAGTCAAAGGCAAGGAGATGAAGTCCTCGGCCGAGAGAGGCTTAATTAGTTACTGTGATGATGGCGTCGAGCTCGGCTAATGTAGAGGCACCACCAACGGCGGGCGTGCAGTTGACGGAGGGGCCGCTTGCTGCATAGGTGCCGGCCGGCGTACACCCGGGTGCATTAAGCTCCCGTGCCGGCGTCGGAGACACTAATGCCGCCTCCGCCGGAGGCACCAATGGCCCCGCCATCGCATTATGCGAAGTTGTTGGCCGTGAAGCTAGGAATCGGGCGGCCTCGCTACGCCCGCAATCCACGACTCAACCCCGAGATCAAGGTAGGCACAAGGGCGGTGATCGTCGCCCGAGTCGTTGTTCCACTTGCTCTTGGACAATCTCCGAATCCGCGCCACTGTGCCTTGAGTTCTTGAACCTCTCGCGCTGGCTTTCCGAGCTGGTCTTTTCTCCTTCCGCACACCAGCCGTATAGTATGACCCCATTTTGTCGACAAGCCTTTGCCGCCACACGACCAGATGACGTCGGCCATCGAGCTTATCCTTGTTCTTCATTACATTCAACCCCTATTTAGAGTGGTGTCCCAAGGGTTGCTCTGAGTCGACCCAGCGCCATCGCTTTCGGTTGCTGCGGAAGGAATATGAACCATTTAGAAATTCGCTTCATTAATTAGAATGCAACCATATGGAGCTAATTACGGGGTGTATTCCTTACGAGAACAAGCTCAAGCTGCCTGGTCTTCGGATCCGTGGTAAGCTCCTTTGTTTTGGGTCCTTCTTGTACCGGCCCCGACAAAGTTCCTGGTCCGCTTGTCACCGTATGTATCAAGAGGGGCGGTAGGCCTTGCTCGCACGGTCCGCCTCCTCCTTGTCCCATATAGGCTCCGCCACTCTGAACCGCCCGGGACCGAGTGTGTGTTCCCCTATGTTCAGCTCCGCATTTGTTTCCCCACTCACTTGATTGGGAGCTTGCGGTGCTCGAGCAATTGATCTTGAAGTCGTTGTAGTCATCTTCGTGATCGAAGGATTTTCTCCTTGATCTTCCGATAAGTCTCACCTTTCTCGATCATTCTCTTCACATTGCTTTTCCAAGTAGACAGGGCCTTGTTCATCTTCATGAGGGCAGCATTGTTCACTTTATTCCCTTTGAGGCTTGTGTTTTCAAATTCAGCGGGAACTTGTATCGCTCGTGCAGCCGTGAAGAGGAGGTTGCGCAAATTCCCTCGGTCGGGATGCCTCGGGTTCTCGGTGTTGATCGAGACGGTGCTCGGACAATGCACCCGAGCTGAAGCGAGTACCCCTTGACTATTCGTTCGGCGCCGTTGGATTCCGTTGGAGTCCACTTCAAGAACTTCCTCCTTGAGGGTGAGCACGATCGGGCGCCGGTCCTTCCGCTGCCTCTTGGTTGGCTGCCATCGTGCGTGCGCCGCCATCATCGATGGTAGCATCCTCGGCGGCACCATCGGTGGTGGCATCGGTGTGGTCATCCTCGGCGGCACCATCCGTGGTCTCGTGGATCGGTGGGGAAGGCGGCGGCCTCATACAAGTGAGGTTGTTCCTCCATCTCCGGGACAGCTCCCGAATGCCTTGCCGCCAACCCCGGCCTCATCGTTGTGGGCCATGTTTCTCTCTAAATACAAACAAAGTTTGGTCAAAAAGTTGGTTATTGTCAAGGAACAAGATCATGGTCTCATCATTTAGGGTTTGTCGACACCGAGGCATCCTAAAATCTAAGCTTTTATCATTGAGGGTTTTTCGACGCCAAGGCACCCTAAAAGCCTAACCTTTCATCATTTCGGTTTTTATCGATACCGAGGCACCCTAAAAGCCATGCATTAGTCACAAGTACGCCGGGGCACTTGATCCTACTTAATTAACTACTAAGATACCCCGGCCCATGCATTAGTCACAAGTACCCCATATGTCCTATTTTTAGCAAAGTCATGCTAAAATTCACGGAAAATTTCAGCATGACCTTTGCTGAAAATAGGACATATGGAGTACCAATTTGCGGAACGGAAGTTAATCGACATTCCAGCAAACTCAAGGGCCTCTCGGGTACCTGCAAAATCATTATCACAGGTGGACATGGATGCAATGTCACATGTCACATGGATCCCACACCCACAGTGAGCTGGTGAAGCTTCATGGCGAATATCATATACAAGCACCTAATTTTGTTCACATTTATATAGCAACAAATATTTATACACTCATATAGCAGCACTAAGTATATTGCACTTAGAAGAAGACTTGCTTTTACATCCCACCCAACTTAACAATCTAGTAGAGTTGTTAGTAAGATCCTAGCTCTCTTTTCTTAGAAATAATAAATCGCCAAGCAGGAATGAAAAGATTATTTGATTGAAGAAACCACCATGGCAGCAAATAACTGAACCTTCACTCTGTTTTAACTGAAAATATATTTGAAAAAAACTTTTACACGTGTGAAAATCTTCTCTACAGGTGGAAGAACACATCAAACACAGTGCAAAAACTAAACCCTTGCACTCTGTCAAAACTAGAAGAAAATGAACATATATTCCTATACAAATTGCAAAAACTAAATATATGCCCTCTGTCAAACCCTTGCACTCTTGCACTCTGTCAAACCCTTGCACTCTTGCACTCTGTCAAACCCTTGCACTCTTTTAATTGAAGAACCTAAACATTTGATCATATTCAAGTGCAGCAGAGTTTATAATATTTTGAAGTGGACAAACTCAAGATTGGCTTTTTAAGTGCAAAACTGAAGATACATGCTACGTTATTGTGCAAAACGCTTACATTAACTCTGTGTAAGTGCAAGTGATGTGCCTATTCATTTTCCAAAGCAGATTGATTGCATGTTTCTTGTAACCTGAAAATGTGTAATCTGATTCACAGATACTTACTAGTAACCGTAGGTTCAGTATTGATTTTCTTATTCTTGATTACTTTTGTTTTGTTAAGACCTCCAGATTATTTTTCAGTTATAAATGAATGAATCGGGCACCTAGACCCCAAGAACTGACCAAGCATGGGCTTATGCTCGAAAGACTGTTTGGCCATTGCCCCGTCTCGACAAGAGTACAAGATGATAGTACTAGTGTCCAACAAAGTGCTGCCAAGACTTTGGTAATAATATTCTCAAGAGAGAATATATGCATGTTCCGACCATGCATCATTTCAACATCTCGTAAAGCACCAATCATACATACACAGATCCAAATGTCGAATACTCTATGTGTATTATATATCAGATCTGGCAGAGCCCCAAAGATACAGCTTAAAACGAAAAGTTAAGAGTTATAGCCTCCATGAGTGAACAAATCAATCGAGCAAATGCCAAAATTTTCCTTAATTTCTAATAATACAATTGGAGATATGTTCGCTACAAATAGTACACAAATGTTCATCTATAACATCCCTTCGACTATACTACAATGATCTAATGCATCTTAGCTAAATATATATTATCAAAATCTACATAAAAAGAATTGACCAGCACAAAGGTAAGAAACTTGTCAAGAAATAAAAAGTGATAATTCGCATGTAAACTCTTTTGTCCATAAAAGAACAAATATATCGATGGTGGCCTTATTCTTGGAGCATTTCTTTAATTACTTGAGAAACCAAAGCTACATAGTGTCAAGAATTCCATTTCAATATCTACATACTTTCAACAGATAGCCTTGTATAGGTTGAAAGCAACATCAAGCTATGGTTCAGAATTGAACTTCTCCTATTGGGTTCACCTATATATTTTTTTTTGAGAAAGTTCTTTCCATTTTTCCCTCCTCTCTAATTTTTTTTTGATATATCATGCTGCAAATTTCTTGATTATTCTTTGCTGCAATATGTCGTGCTCACTTAGTTGTAACAGATTTGGTAAAACTGCTTATAGTGGTATTTAATCAATCTGCTTTGTTTCTTCTATGGATTTATAGCATGAAGAATCAATATGAGAAAATAGATATAACTAAATCCCATGATCTCTTCGCAAATGAATGTTTACAAACTGCAATTCACATGTATAGGACATCATCGACAATGTTATTTTCATTCAAATGCAGGGGAGGAGGAGGGGAGGAGGAGGGGAGCTCACGGGGTGGTGGTGCTCCGCGACGGTGGTGTGGACGGGCGGGTCGAGGTGGGGCAGCGGCGTGGGCGGGTCGAGGCGGCGCTGGGCGGCGAGGCAGCAGCCGAGGCGGAGTCGGGCGGCGTCCGAGCAGCGGGTCGCGCCGAGGCGTCGCGCTGGGCGGCGGGTCGGCCGAGGCGGCGCTGGGCGGCGGCCCGGGCGGCGGGGTCGCGCCGAGGCGGCGCTGGGCGGCGGGTCGCGGCCGAGGTGGCGCTGGGCGGCGTCCGGCGGGCGGGTCGCCGAGGCGGCGGGCAGCCGAGGTGGCGGGACGGTGGCGTCGAGGGAGGCGGGGCGAGGGAGAGGGAAGGCGAGGAGAGGGCGAGGGAGGGAGAGGGCGAGGGCGAGGGCGAGGGTCAGGGCAGCGGTGGCGGCAGCGGTGGGTCGAGAGGGAGAGGGAACTGGCGAGGGGAGAGGGAAGGGGGATCGGGCGAAGGGGAGAGGGCAGGGGATCGGGCACAATACTAATGGCGCACCTCACCGTGGTGCGCCATTAGCATGTCCATACTAATGGCGCACCTCACCGTGGTGCGCCATTAGTATTTTTTTATTTCAACTCGAGCCAAAAGGTTATGTACTACTGTAACCTATCCACGTCAAGCCCACTCTACTAGCTCGTTGGTCAGCAGCAGTTCACACCGGGAGGTCCCGGGTTCGACTCCTGTGCTCCACAATTTTTTTAGCATTTAAAAAGCTGTTTGATACTTATTTATGTTTAAATATGTTCAAACTTGTTTAAATAATAACAGTAATATTTTTTATAAGACAAGAGCATTTAAAAAGCTGTTTGATACTTATTTTTTTATAAGACGGTGCTGGGTGGTGGAGGGGTGACGGCGGTTGAGTAGGGGAATCGAGGGTGCGGGGGTGGTGTGGCGGCCGTGGACTGGGGGTGCTCGGCGGTGAGGGGACCGGATCTGACGAGGTGGGATAGCGATCGAGATGGAGGGGATCGAGGTGGGCTCCACAAATTTTTTTTAGCATTTAAAAGCTGTTTGATACTTATTTGTGTTTAAATATGTTCAAACTTGTTTAAATAATAACAGTAATATTTTTTATAAGACAGAGCATTTAAAAGCTGTTTGATACTAATTTTTTTATAAGACGGTGCTGGGTGCGGGGGTCGGCGGTGGCGGTTGAGTAGGGAATCGAGGTGCGGGGGTCGGCATGGCGGCCGGTGGATCTGGGGTGCTCGCGTAGGGGGACCGGATCTGGCGAGGTGGGATAGCGATCGAGATGGAGGGGGATCGAGATCGAGTGTCCATGAAATTTAAAAATATTCATGATAGTTCAAAAAGTACCCATGAAATACAATCGAGAAATGAAGGCTATGATTTAAATACAATCGATCTTAGCTAGCTATCTGTTCACAATCTTCTTGCCCTTCTTTTTCGCAAATGGAGTTCTTCTGTGGAACGGACGTCCTTTAGGTAGGGTGGTCCTGCTTCTTCTTGTGGTATATGCTGCTACTTCATCATCGTCGTCATGTTTGATCCTCGGGTCGCCGTACTTGTCGAAGTCTTGCTCATTGGCTACTCCATCCATTCCGATGATCTTCCTTTTGACTCTCCTCACGACAACACGACTGGGCTTTGGCGGGTCGGTAATGAAGAAGCATTGGTCCACTTGGGAAGCCAGTACCCATGGTTCATTTTTCGCGGTGACGTTTGCGCCCATGGTCTTGGATTGGCCGGGTATAACCATGGTGGTGAAATACCGGTCTTCTTTTATGACGTTCTTGGCCCATCCGACACGGAACATGGGACCTTCTCTCCAGCAGTAGCTCAGCTCCCAGATCTCCTCGATCCTTCCGTAGTATCTGTCCTTGTCGTTACCGTGTAGGATTCCATCGTTACCGGAGTTCGATAACCATCGCTCTTCATGTCTTTGGCCTCGTGTAGAATGTGTAGCCGTTGATATCGCACGCCTCATAGGTCATCAGGTTGTGCTTGGCGCCTGTGACAAGGCGAATATGAGTTGTTCTTCCGCGGAAGAATCCTCATGTAAAGGGTAGGACTGAAGCTTATGCTTGAACCAACGCGTGAAACATGAGTTGTGCTCTTTGAGTGTATCTCCGTCCGTCCTCTGTTGGCCTCGGTCATTGTACGCCTTTTTAATAAAGGTTTTGTGCTCTACCACCCAAGGATCGACCACGCCTATGTGTTGTAGCGCGACTAGGTTTGCTCTTTCAAAGTCGGCGAGTCGACCCTCGAAGTCGACATGCATTTCGCGGCGACCCTCACGGTGACCCCATCCGGTGAGCCTGCCGAGGTGCTGCTGACGGGCAGACCAACGGGTTCTCGATGCCTAGATAATTCGTGCAGAGGAGATGCACTCTTGGTCGAAAGCCCCGGCTATGCTTCCTTCGACGTGACATGTTGCGAACGTATCCTTTGATGACACCATTCATCCTTTCGAACGGCATCATGCTGTGCAGGAACGCCGCCCGAGTTGGATGATATCCTCCACTATATGGACCAGCAGATGCACCATAACGTCAAGAATGCGGGCGGAAGTACATCTCAAGCTCGCATAGTATCACCACGATCTCTTCTGTAGCCTTCGAGTTGCCTCACGCCAATCGACTTCCAAGAGATGACGTCGAAGAAGTTGCATAGGCCAAATAGCGTTTCACGGACGTGCGCGCCCATGATCCCACGGATTGCAACTGGAAGTATCTGCGTCATCAAGACGTGGCGGTCGTGAGACTTCATCCCGCTGAACTTCGCTTCACTGGGTCTAGGTATCCGCTTATCTTCCCACAGAATCAGAAGGAAGTTTTACTCCTAGGAGGCAGGTGAAAACTGCTCGATCTCCTCCCCGACTTAGAGTGAAGCACGCGGGAGGGTAGTCATTTCCGGTCTTCTTGGCCTTTTTGCCTTTGCGACGACTTTTCGTGGTCCTGCTTCGCCTCATCATCATCATCATCATCATCATCATCATCATCATCATATATAGCGTGAAGCTCCTGCCGATGCCCATTGATTTCAAGTCTGCCCTTGCTTTCGCCCATCTTTGGTCCTCTCGCATGTTGAGCAGGGTACCAAGCAGACTCTCGCACACGCTCTTCGTGATATGCATGACATCAAGGCTGTGAGGCACACGGTGGATCTTCCAAGACGGCAAGTCCCGTAAAACAGACCTCGTTTTCCATACCTTCAGCAGCGGCTCGCACCTTTCGCTTCTTTCCGGCTCTGGCGCCTTTTGCTTCTTTCCGGCGGTGGGCAGTCTTTCCAATTTTGAACAGCTTGTCTATTTCTCGCCGCCTCGTACAGGCGTTTTGGGTTCGGTTTCACCATCGAACAGATCCTTGCGCTTCCTCCACGGGTCATCGCCGAAGCCACCTTCGATGTCCCATGAACACGGTTTTCAAGACCCGGATCTCTATCTAGCTGGCGATACATTGTGTCATCCATGCACCTTACGCATCCGTAAAATCCGTGGACTACCTGCCCGCGAGATATCCGTAATCGAGATAGTCGTGCACCGTCATGAGCAAAGGCGGCTCTCATAGGGAAATATTCTTTCTCTGCGGCGCCCCACGTATTGACTGGCATTTTCCACAGCGTGTCAAGCTCCTCTTTCAGCAGCCCCGGATATGATTGATGTCGTTCCTGGTTGTTTCGCCCTTCAATTAGCATACTCATGTGAATGTACTTCCTCTTCATGCACAACCAGGGGAAGGTTGTACATCCACACAAACACAGGCCAGGTGCTATGTGTGCTTCTCTCGCTGCCAAACGGATTGACTCCATCGGTGCTCGCGCCCAAAGACGATGTTCCTTGATCGCTCCCAAATTCCGAGTCTTGAAGTTCAACGCTACACCGCTCGCATCCTTAGGGTGACTCAAAGATCTTGTCTTTTTATCTATCTCCGGATCATTTGCGTCATCTTCCCGCTTCTTCTCCTCCCTATCCGTGTGCCAACGCAGGAGCTTTGCTACCTTAGGGTCCGCGAAATAGCGCTGCAGACGAGGAGTGATCGGAAAGTACCACACCACTTTTCAAGGAGCTTTCTTCCTCTTCTTGTATCGAGTGACGCCAAGACACCGGACATATGGTAGACTCGCGTGCTCGTCCCGATAAATGATGCAATTGTTCATGCACACATGGTATTTCACGGCAGTAAATCGAGAGGACACACGATTTTCTTCACCTCCTCCAAACTGGTCGGGCACTTGTTCCCCTTGGGAAGACGTTCGTGCGTAATGACATGTTCTCGCCGAAGCATCGTCGGTCATTTTGTGTTTTACCTTCATCTCCGAGCCATGAGCGTTACTTTCAAAGCGGGTATCCTCGGCCTGCATCCTTCATACAATGGAGTAACGCGTCTAACTCAAGTTGATCCATCTTGGCTTTCTCTCGGGCGGCAGCTCTTGCGTTATCCGCCCGCTTGAGAAGCAGCTCTTGAATATGAGGGTCCTGCACCCAGCCCATCGATGGTCCAGCGTCGTCGCTCCGCCGCATCATCATCTTCATGATCATGCCCGCCGCCTGCTCGGCATCTTCCTCATCATCATGTCCCGCATCTTCTACATGATGACTGTGTACAAGATAACAATCGTGATCATCTCCGGGATTCTTCGTCTTCTCCCGCCCGAGCCGCGGTGGTTGTCTTGCTGCCCTTCCTCATTTCTTGCCCGCCCGCATGGACGACTTTGTAGTCATCTTCATCACCTTGCCACCGATAGCCATCCATGAAACCACGCAACAGCAGGTGGTCCCGCACCTGCCGAATCCGGGTCCGCAATAAGGCTCTTTAGCTTGCATCTTCGACACGGACATCTTATCTCCGCCTCGTTCTTTTGAAGCATCTCGCCTTCGCGGACCTCAAAAACCTATTCACGATGCCTTCGGTCATCGTGCGGACCATGGTCGCCACGGGTAGAGCAAAACGATATTTTAGAACCAAACAAAAATTTGGCATGACTTTCCTAAAAATAGGACCAAAAGAATGCTTAATGCCAAAATTCTCGCCAAACGGAAATGAATCAACATTCCGCAAAATATTGGCAACTATCGCATTTCAAATACCGTACACCTCCAAACACAAACACATATGCAACACCACAAACATATGCAACACCACGAACATACATAGATCTAGCTAGGCCGTAAAAAGTGCATGTGCACATTGTTGTAGGGAGAACAACCTAAATATAGCTTCCCCCCTTACTTACCTATTAAAACAAGGTAATTTAACCACTTAATTTGAATGAATCTATGGTGGAAATGAGGTGAAAAAGAGGAGGCACCCGAGACAAGGAGGAGGTGGAGAGAATGAAGTGGGGAGAAAGTGAGTGTGTGGGTAGGAGAGGCTGTCCCAAATATCTTGTTGCTGCCCACTTACTAATGGCGCACCTCTTGCATGGTGCGCCATTAGTAGTTACAACTACTAATGGCGCACTTAAGCAGGATGCGCCATTAGTATGTTTGGATAGGCGCACTAGTTCAAAAAAATTTCTATACTAATGGCGCACCCATCGCTGGTGCGCCATTAGTAGTTACAACTACTAATGGCGACTTGGGCAGGATGCGCCATTAGTATGTTTGATAGGCGCACTAGTTCAAAAAAATTTCTATACTAATGGCGCACCTATTGTTGGTGCGCCATTAGTAGTTACAACTACTAATGGCGCACTTGGGCAGGATGCGCCATTAGTATGTTTGGACAGGCGCACTAGTTAAATTTTTTTTTATACTAATGGCGCACCCATTGCAAGGTGCGCCATTAGTAGTTTAAACTCTAATGGCGCATCAGATGGTGGTGCGCCATTAGTATATACTAATGGCGCACCATCTTTCTGGTGCGCCATTAGTGTCAATCCCATCTATAGCCCTTTTTCTAGTAGTGATTTGAAAACAGTTAAGGTCTGAAAAAAGAGTATGTCGAAAGAGAAACAACTGAACGATTAATTCTAGTACAATATATACTGTCTTTCAATGTGCATGAAATCATCACCTTTATATATAAATTCTCCAGAGGCCGAAAGCATCGCAGCATGCCAATAATTAACTTCAGATCATAACTATACATTCCGATATATAAGATCTTGACAGAATCCAGCAACATTGATAGGCTATCCATGGACGAACTCTTCATTGAACATATAACATAATATTAGTACCCAAAGTGTACTCCAAGATGATATAAAACTTATGCGCACAAATGAAAAATGCAGCTTATGATTACAAATGTGTAGATGATAATATACGGTACCTGAAAAAGTGAGGAGCCAAACACCAACTTGTTGTGATCATCAAACGGAGCAGTTAGACCACTAATTAGACCCAAGGTCTCCAGTTTGGGCGCAGAGACGACAATTATTTGTGAAGGTTTATAACAATGATCAAGGAGCAACCTTTGAAGTGAAGGGGCATCTTCGATGATGAGCTGATGTCCTTCAAAACAAATTCCAATGCTTTTAAGGTGAGGCGACTTTATTTGGAGACAACAGATAGGGATTTCTATTCCCAAAACAATCAGCAAGCGCTCTAGGGCAGGGCAACTGGAGTGGATGATGCTGTGCATTGAGGCCTCCGACAGATAAACCACCACAAGCGAAAGTTTTTTTAGCAGTGGGAGTCGAAGCATTTGTACCAGATCGTCTGATAGATGGTACCGGGCGAAGGTGGCGGTGTGGAGAGAGGAGGAAAACCGCGAGATGGAAAACAGTGGTGTGGACACGAATTCTTGGTGTGTTCATGGTATGAAACTTTCGTGGTAATGGTAGAACTCAAACTGCTGGAGTTTTCCGAATTCAGGGGATGTCAGCCAAGCGTCCACCGTGCCGGGTATGGACAGCAGGTAGCGTGTCGGGATGCGGAGGTGTTGAACGGGGCCCTTCTGGTGAGAGGAGACGATGACTCTGAGGAGATCAAATTCAGGAAGGACAGATATCTGACAATAGTCGAGATTGAGGGGCGCGGTGCACCATAGAGGGCGCCACCGAGTTGAGAGGACTTGTTGTTGGGGAACGTAGCAGAAATTCAAAATTTTCTACGCATCACCAAGATCAATCTATGGAGAAACTAGCAACGAGGGAAAGGAGAGTGCATCTACATACCCTTGTAGATCGCTAAGCGGAAGCGTTCAAGTGAACGGGGTTGATGGAGTCGTACTCGTCGTGATTCAGATCACCGATGATCAAGTGCCGAACGCACGGCACCTCCGCGCTCAACACACACGACAGCCCGGTGACGTCTCCCATGCCTTGATCCAGCAAGGAGAGAGGGAGAGGTTGAGGAAGACTCCATCCAACAGCAGCACAACGGTGTGGTGGTGGTGGAGGAGTGGCATCCCAGCAGGCTTCGCCAAGCACCAAGGGAGAGGAGGAGGAGGAGAGGCGGGGCTGCACCAAGAGGGAGAGGTTCTCATGTGTTATGGGCAGCCCCTGTGGCCTCATATATATAGGGAAGGGAGGGCTGCGCCCCTCTAGGGTTTCCACCCCTAGGGGTGGCGGCCAGCCCTAGATGGGTTTGGGGGGCGGCCAAGAGAGGAGGAGAGGAGGCGCCACTAGATGGGCCTTAGGGCCCATCTCGACTAGGGTTTGCCCCTCCCACTTCCCCTGCGCTTGGGCCCCTTGTGGGCGCACCAGCCCCTTGGGGCTGGTTCCTCCCACACTTGGCCCACGAACCTTCCGGGCAGGTGGCCCCACTTGGTGGACCCTCGACCCTCCCGTGGTCCCAGACATTACCGATATCGCCTCAAACTTTTCCGGTGACCAAAACAGACTTCCATATATAAATCTTTACCTCCGGACCATTCCGAACTCCTCGTGACGCCCAGGATCTCATCCGGACTCAACAACATTCGCAACCACATACAAGCTTCCTATATAACCCTAGCGCCACCGAACCTTATGTGTAGACCCTACGGGTTCGGGAGACATGTAGACATGACCGAGACGTTCTCCGGTCAATAACCAACAGCGGATCTGGATACCCATGTTGGCTCCTACATGTTCCACGATGATCTCATCGGATGAAACACGATGTCAAGGACTCAATCGATCCCGTATACAATTCCCTTTGTCTAGCGGTATTGTACTTGCCCGAGATTCGATCGTCGGTATACCGATACCTTGTTCAATCTCGTTACGGCAAGTCTCTTTACTCGTTCCGTAACACATCATCCCGTGATCAACCCCTTGGTCACACTGTGCACATTATGATGATGTCCTACCGAGTGGGCCAGAGATACCTCTCCGCTTACACGGAGTGACAAATCCCAGCCTCGATCCGTGTCAACCCAATGGTCACTTTCGGAGATACCGTAGTGCACCTTTATAGTCACCCGCTACGCGTTGTGACGCTTGATACACCCAAAGCACTCCTACGGTATCCGGAATTGCACGATCTCATGGTCTAAGGAAGAGATACTTGACATTGGAAAAGCTTTAGCATACTGAACTACACGATCTTTGTGCTAGGCTTAGGATTGGGTCTTGTCCATCACATCATTCTCCTAATGATGTGATCCCGTTATCAATGACATCCAATGTCCATGGTCAGGAAACCGTAACCATCTATTGATCAACGAGCTAGTCAACTAGAGGCTTACTAGGGACATGGTGTTGTCTATGTATCCACACATGTATTGCTGTTTCCGGTCAATACAATTATAGCATGAATAATAAACGATTATCATGAACAAGGAAATATAATAATAACTAATTTATTATTGCCTCTAGGGCATATTTCCAACAGTCTCCCACTTGCACTAGAGTCAATAATCTAGTTCACATCGCCATGTGATTAACACTGATAGGTCACATCGCCATGTGACCAACATCCAAAGAGTTTACTAGTGTCTTAAACTAGTTCACATCACCATGTGATTAAGTCTCAATGAGTTCTGGGGTTTGATCATGTTTTGCTTGTGAGAGAGGTTTTAGTCAACGGGTCTTAACCTTTCAGATCCGTGTGTACTTTGCAATTCTCTATGTCATATTGTAAATGCTGCTTTCACGCTCCACTTGGAGCTATTCCAAATGGTTGCTCCACTATACGTATCCGGTTTGCTTCTCGAGTCACCGGATAGGTGTTAAAGCTTGCATCGACGTAACCCTTTACGCCAACTCATTATCACCTCCATAATCGAGAAACATGTCATTATTTACTCCAAGGACAATCTTGACCTGCTGTCCAATGATCCCCATTCTGGATCATTCTTGTACCCTTGACCGACTCATGGCAAGGCACACTTCCGGTGCGGTACACAAGATAGCATACTATAGAGCCTATGTCCGAAGCATAGGGACGACCTTCGCCCTTTCTCTCTTTTCTGCCGTGGTCGAGCTTTTAACTCTTAACTCCATACCTTACAACTCAGGCAAGAACTCCTTCTTTGGTCGATCCATCTTGAACACTTTCAAGATTATGTCAAGGTATGTGCTCATTTGAAAGTACTATTGAGCGTTTTGATCTATCCTCATAGATCTTGATGCTCAACGTTCAAGTAGCTTAATCCAGGTTTTCACTTGAAAACACTTTTCAAATAACCCTATATGCTTTACGTAAAATTCTACATCATTTCGATCATCCATATGTCAACAACATATACTCATCAAAATTCTATAGTGCTCCCACTCACTTCTTTGGAAACACAAGTTTCTCATAAACTTTGTATACACCCAAAATCTTTGATCATCTCATCAAAGCGCACATTCCAACTCCGAGATGCTTACTCCGGTCCTTAGAAAGGATCGCTGGAGCCAGCATACCTTTTAGCATCCTTAGGATCGACAAAACTTTCGATTGTATCACATACAACCTTTCCTTACGTAAAACCGATAAGGAAACTCATTTTGACATCCATCCGCCAGATTTCATAAATGTAGCTTATGCTAACATGATTCCGACGGACTTAAGCATCGCTACGGATGAGAAAATCTCATCGTAGTCAACTCCTTGAACTTGTGAAAACTCTTTGCCACAAGTCGAGCTTCATAGAAGGTGATATTACCGCCCACGTCCGTCTTCTTCTTAAAGATCCATTTATCTCAATGGCTTGCCGATCATCGGGCAAGTCCACCAAAGTCCATGCTTTGTTCTAATACATGGATCCTATCTCGGATTTCATGGCTTCTAACCATTTGTCGGAATTTGGGCCCACCATCGCTTCTCCATAGCTCGTAGGTTCATTGTTGCCTAGCAACATGACCTTCAAGACAGATTGCTGTACCACTCGTAAGTAGTACGCATCCTTGTCACCCCACGAGGTACGGTAGTGACTTGATCCAAACTTCATGATCACTATCATAAGCTTCTACTTCAATTGGTGTAGGTGCCACGGAACAACTTCCGTGCCCTGCTACACACTAGTTGAAGTGACGGTTCAATAACCTCATCAAGTCTCCACCATCCTCCCACTCAACTTTTCGAGATGAACTTTTCCTCGAGAAAGGACCCGATTCAAGAAACAATCCCTATTGCTTTCGGATCTGAATTAGGAGGTATACCCAACTGTTTTGGGTGTCCTATGAAGATGCATTTTATCCGCTTTGGGTTCGTGCTTATCAACCTGAAACTTTTTCATATAAGCGTCATAGCCCCAAACCTTTAAGAAATGACAGTTTAGGTTTCTCTAAACCATAGTTCATACGGTGTCATCTCAACGGAATTTCGTGGTGCCCTATTAAAGTGAGTGCGGTTGTCTCTAACGCCTAACCCATGAACGATAGTGGTAATTCGATAAGAGACATCATGGTACGCACCATATCCAATAAGGTGCAACTATGATGTTCGGACACACCATCACACTATGGTGTTCCAGGCGGTATTAATTGTGAAACGATTTGCACAATGTCTTAATTGTGTGCCAAA
Source organism: Aegilops longissima (assembly GCA_021605205.1). Taxonomy (NCBI): domain Eukaryota; kingdom Viridiplantae; phylum Streptophyta; class Magnoliopsida; order Poales; family Poaceae; genus Aegilops; species Aegilops longissima. Next base: position 535,895,576 of record CM038679.1, on the reverse strand, counting down.
ACTCATAACTCAGATATTCATCTCTATGATCATATCATAGACATTCTATCCTCTTGTCACGAAGATCTTAAACTTCACTCTGAAATTACTTGAACCATTCAATAATTCAGACTTGTGTTTCATCAAGTAAATATACTCAACATCTACTCGAACCATCTGTGAAGTAAGAACATAACGATATTCACTGCATGCCTCAGCACTCATTGGACTGTACATATCAAAATGTGTTACTTCCAACAGGTTGCTACCTTGTTCCATCTTACTGAAACCGAGGCTTTTCAGTCATCTTGCCCATCTGGTATGATTTGCATATCTCAAGTGATTCAAAATCAAGTGAGTCTAAACGATCCATCTGCATGGAGTTTCTTCATGCATATACACCAGTAGACATGGTTTGCATGTCTCAAACTTTTCAAAAAACGAGTGAGTCCAAAGATCCATCAACATGGAGCTTCTTCATGCGTTTTACACCAATATGACTTACATAGCAGTGCCACAAGTAAGTGGTACTATCATTACTATCTTATACCTTTGGCATGAAAATGTGTATCACTACGATCGAGATTCAATAAACCATTTTTTAGGTGCAAGACCATCGAAGGTATTATTCAAATAAATAGAGTAACCATTATTCTCCTTAAATGAATAACCGTATGCGATAGACATAATCCAATCATGTCTATGCTCAACGCAAACACCAAATGATAATTATTCTGGTTTTAATACTAATCTTGATGGTAGAGGGAGCGTGCGATGTTTGATCACATCAACCTTGGAAAAAACTTCCAACACATATCGTCAGCTCACCTTTAGCTAGTCTCCGTTTATTCCGTAGCTTTTATTTCGAGTTACTAACACTTAGCAACCGAACCGGCATCTTAATACCCTGGTGCTACTAGGAGTACTAGCAAAGTACACATTAACATAACGTATATCCAATATACTTCTATCGACCTTGCCAGCCTTCTTATTTACCAAGCATCTAGGGTAATTCCGCTCTAGTGACTATTCCCTTATTACGAAGCACTTAGTCTCGGTTTGGGTTCAACCTTGGGTTTCTTCACCAAGCAACAACCGATTTGCCGCTTCATGAAGTGTCCCTTCTAGCCCTTTCCTTCTTGAAACTAGTGGTTTCACCAACCATCAACAATTGATGCTCCTTCTTGATTTCTACTTTCGCGATGTCAAACAACGCGAATACCTCAAGGATCATCATATCTATCCCTGATATGTTATAGTTCATCACGAAGCTCCAGCAGCTTGGTGGCAATGACTTTGGAGAAACATCACTATCTCATCTGGAAGATTAACTCCCACTCGATTCAAGTGATTGTTGTACCTAGACAATCTGAGCACAAGCTCAACTATTGAGCTTTTCTCCCTTAGTTTGCTGGCTAAGAAAATCGTCGGAGGTCTCATACCTCTTGACGTGGGCACGAGCCTGAAATCCTAATTTCAGCCCTCGAAACATCTTATATGTTTCGCGACGTTTCGAAAACGTCTTTGGTGCCTCAACTCTAAACCGTTTAATTGAACTATCACGTAGTTATCAAAACGTGTATGTCCAATGTTCGCAACATCCACAAACGACGTTTGGGGTTTAGCACACTGAGCGGTGCATTAAGGACATAAGCTTTCTACTGTCCGCATAATCGCTACTTTCAACTTTCAACTATATTTTCTCTAGGAACATATCTAAACAGTGGAACTAAAGCGTGAGCTTACGACATAATTTGCAAAAGGTCTTTTGACTATGTTCAGGATAATTAAGTTCATCTTATGAACTCCCACTCAGATAGACATCCCTCTGGTTATCTAAGTGATTACATGATCCGAATCAACTAGGCCGTGTCCGATCAACACATGAGACGGACTAGTCATCATCGGTGAACATCTTCATGTTGATCGTATCTACCATACGACTCATGCTCGACCTTTCGGTCTCCGTGTTCCGAGGCCATGTCTTCACATGCTAGGCTCGCAAGTTAACCTAAGTGTTTACTGCGTGTGTAAATCTTGCTTACACCCGTTGTATGTGAACGTAAGAATCCATCACACCCGATTAACACATGGTGCTTAGAAGCGACTTAACTGTAGTAACGGTGCACGCTTAGGGAGAACACTTCTTGAAATTTGTAAGGGATCATCTTATTTACTACCGTCGTTCTAAGTAAACAAGATGCATAAACATAATAAACATCACATGCAATTATATAGTAGTGACATGATATGGCCAATATCATATTGCTCCTTTTGATCTCCATCTTCGGGGCTCCATGATCATCATTGTCACCGGCATGACACCATGATCTCCATCATCATGATCTCCATCATCGTGTCTTCATGAAGTTGTCTCGCCAACTATTACTTCTACTACTATGGCTACCGGTTAGCAATAAAGTAAAGTAATTACATGGCGTTGTTCAATGACACGCAGGTCATACAATAAATAAAGACAACTCCTATGGCTCTGCCGGTTGTCATACTCATCGACATGCAAGTCGTGAATCCTATTACAAGAACATGATCAATCTCATACATCACATATCATTCATCACATTCTTCTTGGCCATATCACATCACATAGCATACCCTGCAAAAACAAGTTAGACGTCCTCTAATTGTTGTTTGCATGTTTTACGTGGCTGCTATGGGTTTCTAGCAAGAACGTTTCTTACCTACGCAAAAGCACAACGTGATATGCCAATTGCTATTTACCCTTCATAAGGACCCTTTTCATCGAATCTGTTCCGACTAAAGTGGGAGAGATCGGCACCGCTAGCCACCTTATGCACCAAGTGCATGTCACCGGTGGAACCTGTCTCACGAAGAGTACGTAAGGTCGGTCCGGCCGCTTCATCCCACAATACCGTCAAACAAGATTTGACTAGTAACGTAAGCATATTGAACAACATCAACGCCCACAACTACTTTGTGTTCTACTCGTGCAAAGAATCTACGCAATAGACCTAGCTCATGATGCCCTTGTTGGGGAACGAGCAGAAATTCAAAATTTTCACGCATCACCAAGATCAATCTATGGAGAAACTAGCAACGAGGGAAAGGAGAGTGCATCTACATACCCTTGTAGATCGCTAAGCGGAAGCGTTCAAGTGAACAGGGTTGATGGAGTCGTGCTCGCCGTGATTCAGATCACCGATGATCAAGTGCGAACGCACGGCACCTCCGCGCTCAACACACGACAGCCCGGTGACGCCTCCCATGCCTTGATCCAGCAAGGAGAGAGGGAGAGGTTGAGGAAGACTCCATCCAACAGCAGCTGTGGCGTGGTGGTGGTGGAGGAGCGTGGCAATCCCAGCAGGCTTCGCCAAGCACCAAGGGAGAGGAGGAGGAGAGAGAGCAGGCTGCACCAAGAGGGAGAGGTTCTCATGTGTTATGGGCAGCCCCTGTGGCCTCATATATATAGGGGAAGGGAGGCTGCGCCCTCTAGGGTTTCCACCCCTAGGGGTGGCGGCCAGCCCTAGATGGGTTTGGGGGCGGCCAGAGAGGAGGAGAGGGAGGCGCCACCAGATGGGCCTTAGGGCCCATCTCGACTAGGGTTTGCCCTCCCACTTCCCTTGCGCCTTGGGCCCCTTGTGGGGAGCACCAGCCCCTTGGGGCTGGTTCCTCCCACACTTGGCCCACGCAACCTTCCGGGCAGGTGGCCCCACTTGGTGGACCCAGGACCCTCCGTGGTCCCAGACATTACCGATATCGCCTCAAACTTTTCCGGTGACCAAAACAGGACTTCCCATATATAAATATTTACCTCCGGACCATTCTCGAACTCCTCGTGACGTCCAGGATCTCATCCGGACTCAACAACATTCGTAACCACATACAAGCTTCCTATATAACCCTAAGCGCCACCGAACCTTAGTGTGTAGACCCTACGGGTTCGGGAGACATGTAGACATGACCGAGACGTTCTCCGGTCAATAACCAACAGCGGATCTGGATACCCATGTTGGCTCCTACATGTTCCACAATGATCTCATCGGATGAGACACGATGTCAAGGACTCAATCGATCCCGTATACAATTCCCTTTGTCTAGCGGTATTGTACTTGCCCGAGATTCGATCGTCGGTATACCGATACCTTGTTCAATCTCGTTATCGCAAGTCTCTTTACTCGTTCCGTAACACATCATCCCGTGATCAACCCCTTGGTCACACTGTGCACATTATGATGATGTCCTACCGAGTGGGCCCAGAGATACCTCTCCGCTTACACGGAGTGACAAATCCCGCCTCGATCCGTGTCAACCCAATGGTCACTTTCGGAGATACCTGTAGTGCACCTTTATAGTCACCCGATTACGTTGTGACGCTTGATACACCCAAAGCACTCCTACGGTATCCGGAATTGCACGATCTCATGGTCTAAGGAAGAGATACTTGACATTGGAAAAGCTTTAGCATACGAACTACACGATCTTTGTGCTAGGCTTAGGATTGGGTCTTGTCCATCACATCTGAAACGCCCTCGATGCGGCTATATCTCCCACGTGTCGAAGCACGACTTAGAGGCATAACCGCATTGAAAGCAATGTCGCAAGTGAGGTAATCTTCACACAACCCATGTAATACATAAGGGAAAGAGATACATAGTTGGCTTACAATCGCCACTTCACACAATACATGAGTAAAACATTACATCATACAGATACAATCAAGGTCCGACTACGGAACCAAAATAAAAGAAGACTACCCCAAATGCTACACAGATCCCCGATCGTCCCAACTGGGCTCCACTACTGATCAGCTGAAACGAAACAACACAATGAACAAGATCTTCATCAAGCTCCTCCTTGAGCTTGGATGCGTCACCTGCACGGTTCATCGGCACCTGCAAACTGGTTTTGGAAGCATCTGTGAGTCACGGGGACTCAGCAATCTCACACCCGCGAGATCAAGACTATTTAAGCTTAAAGGTAGGACAAGGTAGTGAGGTGGAGCTGCAGCAAGCGACTAGCATATATGGTGGCTACATACGCAAATGAGAGCGGGAAGAGGAGGCAAAGCACGGTCGAACAACTATGATCAAGAAGTGATCCTGAAACTACTTACGTCAAACATAACTCCAACACCGTGTTCACTTCCCGGACTCCGAGAAGAGACCATCACGTTACACACGCCGTTGGTGTATTTTAATTAAGATCAACTTCGGTTTTCTACAACCGACATTAACAAATTCCCATCTGCCACATAACCGCGGGCACGGCTTTGAAAGATCAAAACCCCGCAGGGTGTCCCAACTTAGCCCATGATAAGCTCTCGCGATCAACGAAGGATATTCTTCTCCCCGGAAGACCCGATCAGTCTCGAATCCGGCTACAAGACATTTCACAGCAATAAAACAAGACCAGCAAAGCCGCCCGGATGTGCCGACAAATCCTGATAGGAGTCGCACGCGTACCTCGGTCTCGTGGCACACCGGATAAGTCAGCCCACGAGTAAAACCAGCCCTCGAGTTGCCCCGAGGTGGCCCATGATCTGCTCGGTTCGGACCAACACTGAAGGAGCACCGCCCGGGGCTAAAATAAAGATGACCCTCGGGCTCCGAAACCCAAGGGAAAAGGGTATAGGTGAGGCAAATGGTAAAACCAATGTTGGGCCTTCTGGAAAAGTCTTATTCAAAGCGAACTGTCAAGGGGTCCCATAAATCACCCGACCGCGTTAGGGACGCAAAGATCCGGGAACATAATACCGATATGACGGAAACTAGGCGGAAAGAGTGGAACAAAACACAGGCATAAGGCCGAGCCTTCCACCCTTTACCAAATATATAGATGCATTAATTAAATAAGATATATTGTGATATCCCAACAAGTAAACATGTTCCAACAAGGAACAACATCTCCATGTTCCAACAAGGAACAAACTTCATCTTCACCTGCAACTAACAACGCTATAAGAGGGCTGAGCAAAGCGGTAACATAGCCAAACAACGGTTTGCTAGGAAAGGATGGTTAGAGGTTTGACATGGCAATATGGGAAGGCATGATAAGCAAGTGGTAGGCATCGTAGCATAGGCATAGCAAAAGAGCGAGCAACTAGCAAGCAAAGATAGAAGTGATTTCGAGGGTATGGTCATCTTGCCTGAAATCCCGCAAGGAAGAAGAACGAATCCATGAAGAAGACAAATGGACGAAGTCGAATGAATCCTCACAACTCCGGAACGGAACCGAAGCTAACGAGAAAAGCAACCCGGAAAGAAGCAAACAACAAAGTAAAACAACCATCACATAAACATGGCATGATGCACAATCAAGTATGATGCATGACCGGTTTAAATAGCATGGCAATATGCACAAACAATCCTACAAATTAAGTGGAGCTCAATATGCAACGGGTTGCATATTGACAAAACTTCACAACATTTATTTAGTTCACTCTCGGTTAGGTACTCAACAATATTAAATGTTATTAAACATGGCAAGAGGGTGAAGCATATGAAACTAACTATTTAGGCAAGATTAAATGAGGCCGGAAACAACAACAACAATTCCGGAAAATCCCCATATGCAAATTATGGATTCGGAACAGATCTGACCTAAAGCATATTTTAGAGTTGTTAAACATGCAAAGTAAAGCTACCATGTTAAACTAGGCATTTTTCTACCCCATTTACATATATAATTTATTTAAAATGGAGCTACGGTTATTTAGTTATGAAATAAATCATTTTAGCATGGCATATTAGCATATTAATGCAAACAACAATTATAAACATTTAAATGTTGTTATCATGATGCGGATGACATGTGCAAGTTTTATGCAATCTTTTATGAAAACGTTGACAGGAGCATGTTACGAGGCATTATGTCACCGTGGTGGAAGAAAGGGGTGCCACGGCAACGAATCCGAAAATGATGCCACGGCAACATATCGGTTCCGATAACTCGATTGAGATATCAGTACAAAGGAAAACGTGATGGAAGCGAGTCATGCAAGATGGTGGGGTGATCCGGATTCCGGTTCCCACGGAACGGTGGCATGGCAAAAGAGGGGCATCGCAAGGATGATTCGATCACGGCGGTCGTCACGGGTTATACCTTCGGAACGAGCAATCGGGACGGGTCGAGTTGTCGAGGGAAGTAGACGTTCACGGGTCGTCGGGGAAGTAGAGGAAGTAGTCGTTCTCGCGATGTAGTGGAAGTCGTACACGGCGACGGTAGAGGAAGTAGTGGTTCACGTTCGTTTTCGAATAGGTACTTGACGGGTCCGAAACCCTTCGGGGTTGTCGTGGTACTTGCGGTCTCGCGATGGTAGTCGTACACGGCGTAGGGGAAGTAGACGTTCATGTCCCGTGGATGTTCGGGGTCCACGGGGTCTTCGAGGGTCGACGGTAGTGGTACTTGGTGAATCCCGAAACGGACTTGGCGTCTTCGCGCGTAGGGGTACTTGTCGGATTCGTGTAGTTGAACTTGACGAAAACGGGTCTCCCAAAGACGTCGTGGTACTTGGCGCATCCACCTGTAGTCGAACTTGACGGAATCCGAACGTCCTCGTTGACCTGGTACTTGGCGAAAATCCCGAAGCTGGCCCTGGCGTCCTGGTTCGGAGGTTGTGGAGGCAGGGGACTCCGGCCCCTTGTGGAGTTCCTGGTGGTCGCCACCACCGGAGGAGGCGGCAAGGGCGAGGGGGACCGGCGCAGGGAGCAGCGAGGGTCGCCGGCGAGGACGCAGGAGGCCGGGCGCGTGGTGGAGGCGAGCGACGGTCACGGCAGCGAGGAGAAAGCGAGATGGCGCGGAAGCGGCCAGGGAACGACGGCTCCAGCGCGGGGCGGACGTTGCAGCTCCGGCAGTGACGAGGTACGAGGCGAGGACGAGGAAGCAGAGGGGAGGCGTCGCGAGGCAGAGGAGGTGCACGGGCGCAGGAGGCTGAGGATGGCACGACGGCGGTGAGGAGAACGACGGGGCTCCGGCCTGGCCCTCTTCTCCGGCGAGGGCGGAGCGCGGGAGCAAGGGGAGCACCAAGGAGGCACGGCGAGGCTGGCGATGGGGACGCTGGGGGAGAGAGAGAGGGGGGCGGGAGGAGGAGAGAGGAGGCGGGCGGGGGGAGGTGCAGAGGTGAGGGAGATGGGGGTGGAGGCCGGCTTGAGGCGCCAAGGAGAGGCGAGAGGGAGAAGGAGATCGAGAGGAGGGAGGCGAGGAGATCGAGCGGGGGTTCGGGAGCGACTGCGCGAGGGAGGAGCGAGGGGATCGAGCCGATGTGGTGGCGCTGCGGGATCGGGAGAGAGATGGCTGCGGGCTAGGGTTAGTTAGGGCACCGCCTGGGCCTTGGGCCGGGAGGCTAGTCTGGTGGAATGGGCCGGCCTGGTGGAGAAGGAAGGCCAGGGGCCGGCTGGGCCTGCGGGAGGTTAGGCCGGCCTGGAGGGGAGGCGCTAGGTGGGCTGATGAGGGGGGCTGGACTGGGCTGGCTGCCTGGAGAAGGCCGAGCTGGGCTGGCACTCTTCTCTCTCTCTAATATTTAGCAGAAAAGAAAAAATAGAGATAAGAAAAGAAGGGAAGGTTAGGGAAAGAATTTGGGAACGAGGACAATTTTCCCGGACTCACAAAAATATGAGGGATTTAACAAAAATGTCCCAAGGATTTTTGGTGGAACTCCGGAAAATGATAGAATAAAATGGCAAGGTTTTTAGGTCAATTCGGAGCAGAAAAGGCATGGGATTTATTATGCAAGTGGGTTATGGTTAATTCCAAATAAATGGAATAATTTTATTATAGCTCCCTAATATTGGGAGGATATGTTATAAAGAGAAATCACCATGTGAATCCCTCGGTTTAAATGGATCGAAAAATCCATACAATTTATTTAGAAGAGTTGCAAAAATTAATGATATGATGGCATGATGACATGATGCAATGCAAAAACAAAACAAACCACACGACAAAACTCGAAACCCCGAAGGCAACTGAAACTCCGGTCTTGAGGAAGGCCACAACACTCCACCACTACGAGAGGATCTCGCCCCGAGATCTAGGATGGCACCGGAGAAAAACGGAAGAGGAAGAGGTAAAACAAAGTTGCTTCTTTGACAAACGAGTGAACCCAAAGAACCTTGAGAGGTTGAACAAAATGAAAGAAAGAAAACAATGAAGATGAAGAAAGTTGAAAACACTCTGTTAGAAAAGAGGAACAAGGGATACGACGAAAACCAAGAGGTTTAGTGATAAAATAAATATTGAAACCACTCTGGTTAAAACTAGATAGACTAGGAATAAGATTGATAAAATTTGGGCAGCACTCCGACTAAAAGAAGAAGGAAAACTTGATAAGATGAAAAGAACTTGAAGAGATGACACAACCTCCGGTTAAATGGATAAGCAAGAAAAGAACATGATCTTGGCAAAACGAGACGATGGGTCGAAGAGAGCAACATCACAATGCCTCTGGAAGAAATAATAGAAGATAGATCATATGAATAAGGAATGGAGAAGAAAAATGACAACTTCTACCACAAATGAATTTGGAAAAAAGCACCCTTGCAAAGAAGAATTGAACGGAGTTGTTGGAAAACCAACAACGAAAAGAATAACCTTGTAGTGGGCTTATGAAAACATCTCAAAATTATGAGGTGAGCTTCTGCCACTAACGGAAACAAATGGTTGGATTGATATCAACAAGGAGACGAGAAAACTTATTTCACCGAGAGGACAAATGAAGAACTTGGGTCCTTTATAAGCACCATAAATAGCAACAATCCTTAGGGAAAGCTTTAGGTGAAATATAGCCCAAGATAACTCCAATGAAGAGATTGATGGATTTAAAATACCTCATTCTTGACAACATGTGAATCATGAAACACGAAGGAAAATTGCCAAGAGTGACATAACACCATCTCAAGAGATAAGGTAGAAAGAATTGCACTTCAAAATGCAAGAAGAAGAATACTTGAACTCCCCAAAACAAAACATGTGTTGAGCACCATGTTCAATTTGAGTATGGCTTGACGGATCTAAACTCCGCGAGAAATCTTGATGAACAATTGAAGAATGAAAAGAATCCTTGAGGAAGCACCATGTAGAGCCTCCAAGAAGAACTCCGGTAAATAAGAGGATGATAAAAGAAAGAGCAGTTGACAACACAAGGTGAAGCCTTGCAGTGATAAGATGAAGCTTTGAAATGATATAACCGAGAAAACTTGGAACTCCGGAAAGAAAGATGAACAAATGAAATCACGAATTTTGACGATCCTCCGGAATAAGGAATTGAACTTACTCGATGAAACAAGAATAAGAATTACATTATGCTCATCCTTCACCAATTAAATTGATGACAAGCAATGGATTAGGCATACTACTTATTCTCGTTGATAAAATGATTACAGATAGAGATATAGCGCAAACTTGGGAAGGTATTGATGGAACCACCGGTAGGATTGAAACAACGAATAAATTGATGTGATAACAAAGGAAGTGAAATCTTGAACAAACCACCGTAAGAATTAAAAATGAAAGTAGCAAAGGCACAATTCACCGGGAAGAATTGGAAAACGAATGAAGATATTTGAGGGGATTTAGATACAAGTGAACGAATAGATGACGAGCTGATTAGTGAATACTTGAATGATGCACCGTTAAGATTTGGAAAACAAGAGTTGAACGCTTGAATGAATAATTCTGAGTTGATGGGCTCCAGAGAATCAAACTGAAAAGACTCCTGAAATGCTCCGGGTGGGTTAAAAGAATTCTCACAACCGAAAATAATTATGAGAGGATGGCATCAAACTAGAACCATGAATCTTGAAGAGAAAGGAGCGAGATTTAAGAGAAACTCTTCTTCGGCCTTCAAAATTCGAGAATGACGACGAGAAACACCACCATGAATTATTGAAGCACTCCGGAATGAAAATTAGAAAGGTTGGACCAACAATGAAAATAATTTGAAAGATCTTGTAGAAAGACATTTGACTGATGAAATCCATACTTACACCAAACTTTGCAAAGAATTTGAGAATAACTCCGAAAAAATTAGAAGAGTCAGGTAAGATCCTGGGAAAAGACCTGTGGGTTAAGGCCCACTCAAAAGAACCACCGTTGAACAATTGTTTGAAATAGATATTGCACTGGTAGAATTAAATGGCTTGAATGAGATAGCATCCTCAAAAGAACTTGAGTTAATTGAGAATGGAAACTAGAATCTTCTGAGATATCTTCAACACTCCGGAACAATTGAATAACGAGAGGTGAATGATTAGGGGATGCATCGGCATGAGAAAGCATTTGAAACGATGAAAATAATACGATCAACACTGAAAGCTTGAGTTAAATCCACCGGAAAAGAAAAATTAGAATGGAACAATGATAAGGTTAAAGCTTCCTTAGCGTCTTCATGAGAAATCACCGGATACAACATTAAAGGAAAAGAATGAAGAAACTTCACTCAATAAAAATGGATACTTGATTAAGAAATCTGAGTCCTTGAAGAAAAAGGGTGGGAGGGCGGGAAATCAAAACAACTTGGGTCGGATGAAACGAACACCGTTGAGAAAAAGGTTAGAATTGATCTTGCGAATGTTGGAATGATCGAATCCACTTGAAGAGAAGCACGCCGGTTGGAAAAGAATTAACATGACAAGCTCAGTGATCAAGAAGGATTAGTATACACATAGCAATATGAGAACACCATTTAGAAAGGTATGGAATCAACACTTGGCATTGAAGCAACTCGAATACCACAAAACGGAACAAAAACAAAGGATTTGGCTTGCAGAATAAGCCAGAAACAAACATATGATAGATCCCATATCGTATCATGTGTGTGTTGGAAAGATATCCTACGAGATACTTGAATTCCCACCTATAAACTCCCGAAACTTTCTGGTTATGCAATCAGGTGTTGGGGATACAGGGACACAAAATATATCACCCAAACTAACAATACCTAGATCCATTGTATCCATCCTTCAACACATAACCAAGAAATCCTCGAAATCGTTTACCTCGACCTTCAAAAACATCCGTTATACAAGTCATGGCAATACTCCCCGACTCGCCACAAGATCGGGCTATCAGGTTATCTCACCAACAACTGCACAAAAGAGATTTCGATGTCGGTAAAACTCGGTATTCCGAATCGCAACGATAAAATTGTGACGACAACACCTCGAGCTCAACTCCCGGGACACCGCCACAACCCCTAAATGTCGAGGCACCAAGAACAATGTTCTCGCCACAAAACCATCGAACGATTCCAAGATACCCGCGTGATCCTAAAAATTTTTTGTGAAATTTGAGGAGAGAAAAGTCAAAACTCTACGTCAGATACCTCACCAGAGCGACGAAGGACCGAGGAGTAAAAGAATCCTACTCTCCGATATATATGATCCTAAGACTCAAAACATTTTCCATTCTAGACTCAACAACGCCAACAAACAATCAAGTAGGGGCTCCTAAGTCGGGAAGGCTCGATTACCAACTTGAACGCCTCGATGCGGCTATATCTCCCACGTGTCGAAGCACGACTTAGAGGCATAACCGCATTGAAAGCAATGTCGCAAGTGAGGTAATCTTCACACAACCCATGTAATACATAAGGAAAAGAGATACATAGTTGGCTTACAATTGCCACTTCACACAATACATGAGTAAAACATTACATCATACAGATACAATCAAGGTCCGACTACGGAACCAAAATAAAAGAAGACTACCCCAAATGCTACACAGATCCCCGATCGTCCCAACTGGCTCCACTCTCGATCAGCTGAAACGAAACAACACAATGAACAAGATCTTCATCAAGCTCCTCCTTGAGCTTGATGCGCCACTGCACGGTTCATCGGCACCGCAAACTGGTTTTGAAGCATCTGTGAGTCACGGGACTCAGCAATCTCACACCCGCGAGATCAAGACTATTTAAGCTTAAAGGTAGGACAAGGTAGTGAGGTGGAGCTGCAGCAAGCGACTAGCATATATGGTGGCTACATACGCAAATGAGAGCGGGAAGAGGAGGCAAAGCACGGTCGAACAACTATGATCAAGAAGTGATCCTGAAACTACTTACGTCAAACATAACTCCAACACCGTGTTCACTTCCCGGACTCCGCCGAGAAGAGACCATCACGGTTACACACGCGGTTGGTGTATTTTAATTAAGATCAACTTCGGTTTTCTACAACCGACATTAACAAATTCCCATCTGCCACATAACCGCGGGCACGGCTTTGAAAGATCAAAACCTGCAGGGTGTCCCAACTTAGCCCATGATAAGCTCTCGCGATCAACGAAGGATATTCCTTCTCCCGGAAGACCCGATCAGTCTCGAATCCGGCCACAAGACATTTCACAGCAATAAAACAAGACCAGCAAAGCCGCCCGGATGTGCCGACAAATCCTGATAGGAGTCGCACGTATCTCGGTCTCGTGGCACACCGGATAAGTCAGCCCACGAGTAAAACCAGCCCTCGAGTTGCCCGAGGTGGCCCATGATCTGCTCGGTTCGGACCAACACTCGAAGGAGCACCGCCCGGGGCTAAATAAAGATGACCCTCGGCTCCGAAACCCAAGGGAAAAGGGTATAGGTGAGGCAAATGGTAAAACCAATGTTGGGCCTTGCTGGAAAAGTCTTATTCAAAGCGAACTGTCAAGGGGTCCCATAAATCACCCGACCGCGTTAGGGACGCAAAATCCGGGAACATAATACCGATATGACGGAAACTAGGGCGGCAAGAGTGGAACAAAACACTGCATAAGGCCGAGCCTTCCACCCTTTACCAAATATATAGATGCATTAATTAAATAAGATATATTGTGATATCCCAACAAGTAAACATGTTCCAACAAGGAACAACATCTCCATGTTCCAACAAGGAACAAACTTCATCTTCACCTGCAACTAACAACGCTATAAGAGGGCTGAGCAAAGCGGTAACATAGCCAAACAACGGTTTGCTAGGAAAGGATGGTTAGAGGTTTGACATGGCAATATGGGAAGGCATGATAAGCAAGTGGTAGGCATCGTAGCATAGGCATAGCAAAAGAGCGAGCAACTAGCAAGCAAAGATAGAAGTGATTTCAAGGGTATGGTCATCTTGCCTGAAATCCCGCAAGGAAGAAGAACGAATCCATGAAGAAGACAAACGGACGAAGTCGAATGAATCCTCACAACTCCGGAACGGAACGAAGCTAACGAGAAAAGCAACCGAAAGAAGCAAACAACAAAGTAAAACAACCATCACATAAACATGGCATGATGCACAATCAAGTATGATGCATGACCGGTTTAAATAGCATGGCAATATGCACAAACAATCCTACAAATTAAGTGGAGCTCAATATGCAACGGGTTGCATATTGACAAAACTTCACAACATTTATTTAGTTCACTCTCGGTTAGGTACTCAACAATATTAAATGTTATTAAACATGGCAAGAGGGTGAAGCATATGAAACTAACTATTTAGGCAAGATTAAATGAGGCCGGAAACAACAACAACAATTCCGGAAAATCCCCATATGCAAATTATGGATTCGGAACAGATCTGACCTAAAGCATATTTTAGAGTTGTTAAACATGCAAAGTAAAGCTACCATGTTAAACTAGGCATTTTTCTACCCCATTTACATATATAATTTATTTAAAATGGAGCTACGGTTATTTAGTTATGAAATAAATCATTTTAGCATGGCATATTAGCATATTAATGCAAACAACAATTATAAACATTTAAATGTTGTTATCATGATGCGGATGACATGTGCAAGTTTTATGCAATCTTTTATGAAAACGTTGACAGGAGCATGTTACGAGGCATTATGTCACCGTGGTGGAAGAAAGGGGTGCCACGGCAACGAATCCGAAAATGATGCCACGGCAACATATCGGTTCCGATAACTCGATTGAGATATCAGTACAAAGGAAAACGTGATGGAAGCGAGTCATGCAAGATGGTGGGGTGATCCCGGATTCCGGGTTCCCACGGAACGGTGGCATGGCAAAAGAGGGGCATCGCAAGGATGATTCGATCACGGCGGTCGTCACGGGTTATACCTTCGGAACGAGCAATCGGGACGGGTCGAGTTGTCGAGGGAAGTAGACGTTCACGGGTCGTCGGGGAAGTAGAGGAAGTAGTCGTTCTCGCGATGTAGTGGAAGTCGTACACGGCGACGGTAGAGGAAGTAGTGTTTCACGTTCGTTTTCGAATAGGTACTTGACGGGTCCGAAACCCTTCGGGGTTGTCGTGGTACTTGCGGTCTCGCGATGGTAGTCGTACACGGCGTAGGGGAAGTAGACGTTCATGTCCCGTGGATGTTCGGGGTCCACGGGGTCTTCGAGGGTCGACGGTAGTGGTACTTGGTGAATCCCGAAACGGACTTGGCGTCTTCGCGCGTAGGGGTACTTGTCGGATTCGTGTAGTTGAACTTGACGAAAACGGGTCTCCCAAAGACGTCGTGGTACTTGGCGCATCCACCTGTAGTCGAACTTGACGGAATCCGAACGTCCTCGTTGACCTGGTACTTGGCGAAAATCCCGAAGCTGGCCCTGGCGTCCTGGTTCGGAGGTTGTGGAGGCAGGGGGACTCCGGCCCCTTGTGGAGTTCCTGGTGGTCGCCACCACCGGAGGAGGCGGCAAGGGCGAGGGGGACCGGCGCAGGGAGCAGCGAGGGTCGCCGGCGAGGACGCAGGAGGCCGGGCGCGTGGTGGAGGCGAGCGACGGTCACGGCAGCGAGGAGAAAGCGAGATGGCGCGGAAGCGGCCAGGGAACGACGGCTCCAGCGCGGGGCGGACGTTGCAGCTCCGGCAGTGACGAGGTACGAGGCGAGGACGAGGAAGCAGAGGGGAGGCGTCGCGAGGCAGAGGAGGTGCACGGGCGCAGGAGGCTGAGGATGGCACGACGGCGGTGAGGAGAACGACGGGGCTCCGGCCTGGCCCTCTTCTCCGGCGAGGGCGGAGCGCGGGAGCAAGGGGAGCACCAAGGAGGCACGGCGAGGCTGGCGATGGGGACGCGGGGGAGGAGAAGAGAGAGGGCGGGCGGGAGGAGAAGAGAGGCCGGCGGCGGCGGGAGGGTGCAGAGGTGAGGGAGATGGGGGTGGAGGCCGGCTTGGAGGCGCCAGGAGAGGCGAGAGGGAGAAGGAGATCGAGAGGAGGGAGGCGAGGAGATCGCGGGGGTTCGGGAGCGGCTAGCGAGGGAGGAGCGAGGGATCGAGCCGATGTGGTGGCGCCAAGGGATCGGGAGAGAGATGGCTGCGGGCTAGGGTTAGTTAGGGCACCGCCTGGGCCTTGGGCCGGGAGGCTAGTCTGGTGGAATGGGCCGGCCTGGTGGAGAAGGAAGGCCGGGGGCCGGCTGGGCCTCAAGGGAGGTTAGGCCGGCTGGAGGGAGGCGCTAGGTGGGGCTGATGAGGGGGCTGGACTGGGCTGGCTGCTGGAGAAGGCCGAGCTGGCTGGCACTCTTCTCTCTCTCTAATATTTAGCAGAAAAGAAAAAATAGAGATAAGAAAAGAAGGGAAGGTTAGGGAAAGAATTTGGGAACGAGGACAATTTTCCCGGACTCACAAAAATATGAGGGATTTAACAAAAATGTCCCAAGGATTTTTGGTGGAACTCCGGAAAATGATAGAATAAAATGGCAAGGTTTTTAGGTCAATTCGGAGCAGAAAAGGCATGGGATTTATTATGCAAGTGGGTTATGGTTAATTCCAAATAAATGGAATAATTTTATTATAGCTCCCTAATATTGGGAGGATATGTTATAAAGAGAAATCACCATGTGAATCCCTCGGTTTAAATGGATCGAAAAATCCATACAATTTATTTAGAAGAGTTGCAAAAATTAATGATATGATGGCATGATGACATGATGCAATGCAAAAACAAAACAAACCACACGACAAAACTCGGAAACCCTGGAAGGCAACTGAAACTCCGGTCTTGGGGCGTCACAACATCATTCTCCTAATGATGTGATCCCGTTATCAATGACATCCAATGTCCATGGTCAGGAAACCGTAACCATCTATTGATCAACGAGCTAGTCAACTAGAGGCTTACTAGGGACATGGTGTTGTCTATGTATCCACACATGTATTGTTGTTTCCGGTCAATACAATTATAGCATGAATAATAAACGATTATCATGAACAAGGAAATATAATAATAACTAATTTATTATTGCCTCTAGGGCATATTTCCAACACTTGTGTGCGGCAGCAATCCTTGGTGGGGAGAAGCGAGATGATCTCCTCAAGGATGACGTCCGCGATATTACTGATGTGGTCCATCGTAGATTCTACCGGTTCCTCAGATCCGGGTGGGGGGGGGGGGGGGTTCGCTGCTTCTCCCCGCGATGTCGGGTGCAGGATCTACAACCGGCGTCGCCGCTGGCGGGAGCCTCATCTTCTTGGCGTTGGGGCCAGCCGACTCCATTTTCCTTGTGGGCGTCGCGCTGAGCTCACGGGTTTGAGGAGAGTAGCCAGAGACGAGCCTAGTGGTAGTGCGAGTGGGGAAGAAGGAGGGCTGGGGTTTCCTGTAGGAGTGGAAGAAGAGGAGCAGGCGTTTCACACGCAGTGAGGAAGAAGGTGAGCGGGGTTTTCTCGGACGAGTGAGGAAGATGGGGGGGGGGGGATTGGGGCGGCAGGAAGGGCGAGTCCAGCGAGCTGTAGTATAAGTGGAAACGAGGAGGAAGGAGGGTTTTTCTGGGATCGCCCCCAGAAATATGGGCTTCTCCTCGCAAAAAACAAAAACAAATGGGCTTTAAGATGGATAGGCTTTTGTATCGGCCCAGTCCGCTGCCCGTGCTTCATACTGGAGGGCCTTGTGCTAGAGGCAGCCCGAGACACTCTCTAGCTTATTGCCCATTCGAAAGAAAAAAGAGACGCCTCCAGCTTATGGCTACTCATCGGTAACCTTTTTCAACTTGGCATCCACCAAATTAGAGGATGCGGTACTGGATGCAGACACTCACACTGGTCGCGTAGCGTGGCAAAGTGAGGTGTCAAATAATAGGCCTACAATATACTTACTAGATTGTGAAGGTTCACAGGCTAGTCACATTTACATTAAACTAAGCTTCAGAAGATACGGTATGCATACTAACATTCAGAAGAACAAAAGTTCAGCATGTTTATGCATCGCAATGATTCACCATACTATAACCAATACAAAGCTGTGAGAAGGTGTGGAAATAAAGAAAATTGGTCGATGCTTCTGTCACGCCCAATATGCGACCCTATCCAAAAGGAACTCGACGGTCCCACCAAGGATAGACCCGCATATTGAAACGCTTTTGCAAGGTGGATATAATTACATCAACATTACATAATAGATGGGGATACATACATAAGGCGCAAATGCCACAAGAATACATCAACATCAAATACAAGAACAACATTCGACTACGGATGAAACATAAACAGAAGCTCAAACGACATCCACCCTGCTAGCCCAAGCTGCCGACCGAACCTATCCCCGATCAAGAAGAAGCGTAAGAACTCCAACACAAGCAAACATCGCTCTCACGTCATGATCATCGCAAACCTGTACCTGCAACTGGTGGTGTAGTAATCTGTGAGCCACGAGGACTTAGCAAACCCATTACCATGGGTATCAAGACTAGCAAAGCTTAAAGGGAATGGAAGGGGGTAAAGTGGTGAGGTTGCAGCAGCGGCTAAGCATATATGGTGGCTAACATACGCAAATGAGAGCGAGAAGAGGAACAAAGGAACGGTCGTCAACTAGTAATGATCAAGAAGTGATCCTGAACTCCTACTTACGTCAGACATAACCCAGAAACTGTGTTCTCCTCTCGATCAACCCCGAAAAGAGACACTCATGGTTACGCACACGGTTGGTGTATTTTAGAAGAGTTTGCTTCAAGTTTACTACAACCGGATATTAACAAATTCCCATCTGCCACATAACCCATGGGCACGGCTCTCGAAAGTTTATACCTGCAGGGTGTCCCAACTTAGCCCATGATAAGCTCTCGCGATCAACGAAGGATATTCCTTCTCCCGGAAGACCCGATCAGTCTCGAATCCGGCTACAAGGCATTTCGACAGCAATAAAATAAGACCAGCAAAGCCGCCCGATGCGCCGACAATCCCGATAGGAGCTGCACATATCTCGCTCGAGGCAACACCGGATGAGACATCCTACGAGTAAAACCAAACCTCGAGTTGCCACGAGGGGGCCCCGCAGTCTACTCGGTTCAGGCCAGCACTTAGAGAAGCACTGGCCGGGGGCTAAAATAAAGATGACCCTTGGGCTCCGGAAACCCAAGGGAAAAAGGGCATAGGTGAGGCAAATGGTAAAACCAATGTTGCGCCTTGCTGGAAAAGTCTTATTCAAAGCGAACTGTCAAGGGGGTCCCATAAATCACCCGACCGCGTTAGGGACGCAAAATCCGGGAACATAATACCGATATGACGGAAACTAGGCGGCAAGAGTGGAACAAAACACAGGCATAAGGCCGAGCCTTCCACCCTTTACCAAGTATATAGATGCATTAATTAAATAAGATATATTGTGATATCCCAACAAGTAAACATGTTCCAACAAGGAACAACATCTCCATGTTCCAACAAGGAACAAACTTCATCTTCACCTGCAACTAACAATGCTATAAGAGGGCTGAGCAAAGCGGTAACATAGCCAAACAATGGTTTGCTAGGAAGGGTGCAAAAGGTTAGAGGCGACATGGCAATTTGGGAGGCTTGAGGAACAAGTGACAGTAGCGCAGCATAGCGATAGAACGAAACAACTAGCATAGCAATGATAGTAGTGAGATCCAGGGTAGCGGTCATCTTGCCTGAAATCCCGCAAGGAAGAAGAACGAGTCCATGAAGAAGATGAACGGATGAAGCCGAACCAAGCGTAGACGAACGAATCCTCACGATCGCAACGAAACAGGAACTAACAAGAAGAAGCACACAACATAGTAAACACACCACACATGAACAAGACATGATGCACAACAAACATGATGCATGACAAATGTAGATGAGGCTACTCATGGCAAGGGATGATGCAAACAAGAGCAACGCATCAAGGCAAGTTTAAATGAGGCCGGGAACAACATATAACAATTCCGGTAAGTCCTCATATGCAAATTTCGAAATTGGTCCAGATTTGAATAAAGCTTATGTTCAAGTTGTTAAACAGCAAGTTAAGATGCACCACGATGATCTACACGAAATTCTAGTCAAGTTACATATAAAGTTCATTAGATTCGGAGCTACGGCCTAGAAGATATGAGCAAAACAAGTCAAGCATGACATTGATGCAAAATGCATACAAACATCAAGCAAACACCTCAAAACAAGGATGCAACATGATAATATGAAACTACATGCAAAATCAAGCAAGTTTCATATAGGGAACACTCAAAACGGAGCAACGGTTCAACACATACACACTATACAAGTTTAAAGGACAAACTGTCCAAAACAGCAACTAGGCATATGGCAAGCACCAAAACACTATGCTACAGCATCTCAACGTAATAACAAAAGGCATGGACATGATGTACAGGTAAAGCATGACAAAACATGAACACTGAGCTATCTCCAGAAATCACTAGAACATGCTCAAAAACACATGGCAAGATTGCAAATAATAACAGTTTCAGACTTTGCAGAAAATAACATCAGGTTGCAATGTTTAGAGCTATCAAACAACATGTTACAGGAACTTATCATGGCAAACAAAGGCATGGCATGAATCTACTAATAGCATAGATCAAAAGTCCTTTACTGACCATGAGCCAAAAAGGATCAGAAAATATGATGGCACCCACGTAAACATAGCAAGTTATATTACAGATTTAAACATGGCAGGAACAACGATATGTAGGCATGTTGGTGAGCTTGAAACACTCACCACAGAGCAATACATGGCATGGCAAGGCAACAAACAGTAAGAAGACATGACATAGAAGCTATACATGGCAAGAACAACATCATAGCAAGGATCAACTACAACAACCTTGGCAAAATTGAATAACATGTAAACAACCTGCCAGGAAACATTTTATAGCAAAAGTAGAGCTCGATTGACTCAAGCTAGACTACTCGATAATTGCAAACAAGGGCATGGATGGATAGACAAAGACATGTATAACAAAACATCCTTACTGAAGTATCTCAAAATATGCATGGAACTCTCTCAGAGCATCAAGTTAACATGGCATAAAAATATCGCAGTAACAGGCTGAAATCAGCAACATCAGGAAGCCTAGTTTGCATGCTTGTGCTAGTCACCATAGAGATCACAAAAATACATGGCATACACTCCTGTAAATATGGCATGGCATATTACAAAACACATGTAGGAATCAAGTTCATAGGGTGCACACATCAATCATGGCAAAAATGACAAAAGTGCATGTTCTGATAAGAAACAGAAACTAACATCACATAGCACTCTTCTAACAGCATTTCGGGCATCAAGATGAGCTCAAATGAAAATGATGCAATGAGATGAAATGATGTACTCGTGGAGGCGAACAATTTGACATATTATACGCACGAAATGGAGCTACGGATGCAGAGTTATGACATGATGAAAATGCAACAAAATATCAAAAACTCTCAGGACTTAGTCGAAATTTATACCCTCCGGAAGTCAAGGCGGGACGGGAAGGTGCGGGACGGAGGGATCCGGTTCAGGCGCGTGTCGTTTGGATCCCGGGACGGGTGGATCTCATCCACCCGCCCGGATCTCGCCGGAGCGAACGGGCGGCGGCGGTTGAGGGACGCCGGCGAGGGGAGAGGGCTGGGCAGCGCCGGGCGGCCGGGCGGCGCGGCCGGGCGGCGCCGCGGGAGCGGCGGCGAGGAGGCGCGCCGGGGCGGCGGGGAGCCGCGCGCCTCGGAGGCGCAAGGCTGGCGGCGTGAGGCCTCCGGCGAGGCGCGGGCGGCGCGGGTCACGGCCGCGACGAGGAAGAGCAACGGCGGCGGGTGGAAGCAGCAGCGGCGGCGGCGGCGGGCGGGCCGGGCGGACGGCACGGGCGGCGGCGACCGGCCCTGCTGGCCTGCGATGGGCTCAGGCGGGCGGTGGTGGCATGGCGGGAACGGCGGCGGAGGCCAGGTGGCGGGCGCGGGTTGGTCGAGGGGGCGGCGGCGGACATGTCCGGCGGCGGGATGGACATGTCCGGCGCGTGAGGAGGGAGAGGGTTAGGGTTCATCTGCGATTTTTCGGGGGGAGGCACCTATAAATAGGTAGAGGGAGCTAGGAGAGTCCAAATGAGGTGCGGTTTTCGGCCACGCGATCGTGATCGAACGACCGAGAGCATGGAGGGGAGTTAGGTGGGTGTTGGGCCACTTTGAAAGGGGTGTTGGGCTGCAATACAAAAGAGGCTTTTACGGTTACCCGGTTAACCATTGGAGTATCAAACGACCTCCAAATGGCACGAAACTTGACAGGCGGTCTACCGGCGCTATACCAAGGCCGCTTGACAAATCTCGGTCCATTCCGAGACCGTTTAACACCCGCACACGAAAAGAGGTAAAAGAGGGCGCCGGGAGACATAGGAGTGCCGGATTGCAAAACGGACAACGGGGAAAATGCTCGGATGCATGAGACGAACATGTATGCAAATGCGATGCACATGATGACATGACAAAAATGCAGATGATGACATGGAAAAGTGCAACACACAAGCACATGACATGGCAAAGACGGCGAATAACTGGCAGACACCTGGCGCATCGAATCCGGGGCGTTACAGCTTCTCTGAGCAAAGGGCCTCCCTGCGCATGCATTAATTTCCTGGGCATGCTTGTTTCTTCTCAATGTTGCGAGCACTTTGAGCATGTTGGCAACTCCACAGCTAGCTAGCTGCCTCATCTTGCAATTGATGCTGACACATTTGCAGCAAACACATGAGGCAATAGAGATGACTCAACATCAGTCCATATTGTGCAGTTCCCCTGAAATCATCTTCATTGTCCTGAATCTGAAAAGATAGGAAAACAATAGTTATACTTAAACGGTGTTGCAAAATAGTAGCACATATCAATAGCTCGGCATGAAAAAACATGATCATCTGGACGAAGGGGATACTGACCTGCCTGAGGAAGATTATATATAATTTTATAAGTCTTTGGTTGATTTCCACCTTTGGTTGCACTGCTTGTTTGCTACTCCACACATGACAGGATCGTTCCGCACTGCAATCAGCAAGTCAATGTACGAATAAGCTTATTTCATCTTGTGGTGGTCATTGTACCTAGTTACGAATGTAGGAATACCTGGAGCACCATGAGGTTAGCTGACAGAAGGTAGATGCAGCCATATAAGTTTTGTGCAGTGCTACCAAAATTGAGGTTTGTATCACTTCCCTTTATGAGAATTCTTCTTGAAGTTGGTAGAATGTGACGGCTTGTTCTTTGCATCAAACTTGCCTTTCCCCTGAGATTTGTTCTTGTTGTTTTGGGGCTGGTTTGGCTGGAAGTTCTTCTCGTGTACCATGTGGGCACTAGAAGCTCCCTCAGCGACCCGAGCATGTGTGTCTTTTTTCTCTCGCCTTCTCTTCAAAATGAAGAGTGCTAATGAGATTCAAAATGGAAAACTCATGTCTCTTGTTTTTTAGAGAAGTAGCAAAATCGTTCCACGAAGGTGGAAGCTTGGTAATGATGGTCCCAGCAACAAATTTGTCCGGCAACACACACTTGAAGTACTCAAGTTCCTTAGCAAGTGACTGTATCTCATGAGTCTGCTGAACAACAGAGCGCTCATCAGTCATCTTGTAGTCACAGAATTTCTCCATGACATACAACTCGTTGCCAGCGCCCGAGGCCCCAAACGTGGCCTCTAGCACAGCCCACATGTCTTGCCGCTATCAAACGACATATATGAATCCACAATGGAATCGTCAAGAACACTCAGCAGGGCAGCTTTCAAGAGGGTATCCATGTTCTCAAAAGCTTCCTACTGTGTAGGATTAAGATCGCCCTCAGTCTTACCCTTAGTGGCGTCATAGCAGTACATGATTTGAAACCAATATACTGCTCTTGTGCGCCACCTTTTATATTGCACCCCTTAAAAGTAGGCGGCTTCAAAAGCGCAGCAAAACCATAAATTGCCTATAATCAGGTTTTTGGATTGTATTGTTGAATATATGAGCAATTTACTATGAGATGTAATCCAAATCAACAGTAAATAGATCATGACGACAATTGCAAAGATCAAAGTAATGATGCGTACTAAACGAGGAGGACAGAATCACATACTGTACAGCGGGAGCAGAACCGCCGTGGTTGATGTTGTCACTCATGTCGTTAATGAAGAGGTTACCGAGGTCGGGGAAGAAGGCTGTCGTTGAGGAAGTCGTTGCTGGCAGCAGTCATAGGAGTGTGCTCCCCAAAAACCTGATCGCCCCTCTCCTGTACAGGATCACGAAAGGCGGGGTTCCGAGGACTGTTGTCCCTTCTCGCGGTGCACGCCGGAAGGAGGGATGGAGAAGAATTGCGTGGCGGTGCTAAGATCTGGAACGGTGCGAAACCATATGATACAGTGGCGGCTAGGGTAGAGCCTCTCAGGTCGGTCGTGCGAGTAAGACCAAGTATAATAGTAGGCCTTCGGCCCAAACCCCACGTACAAGTCAATAATAGCCCCACTATCCAAAAGAATTAGAAACGGCTGAGTAATTAAGGCGTCTGTTAATTATTAATTAATGACTTAATAAATTTTCTGACTCACACAACACTTAGAGCATGGTTAATAGTATTGCCAACATCCGGCTATATGAGGTTGACACATCATCTAGAACCAACCTAATACGTAGCCTGCTTACAATAGTTAGTCCCTTTACTATATCATTAATAATGGCCCCACCTTTTGTCTCACAAAGTATGTGTAGTCTGAAATGTCGGGCGTGCAGCGAGCGGTGCTTCGGTCGGCGGGCTCAGCTGGCGCCGGGCGGGAAGGTTTCGGTTTTTGATTCAGTTGCTATGCTGCTACCGTCCAATATTCGCGTGTGGTTGTTTCTAGAATAAAAAAGGAGGTACTCCTACTTATGTTACTCCCACTATGGCTAGCCTAAGGTTAGTAGGTGACCTTGCGCTTGGCTCTTCGCCTCTTCTGGAAGTCGAACAATAATGGTGGTACTATAGTAGTACTTCTGGCAATCTGACACCAAATGAACTGCTACACGTCCACCGCTTGTAAACAAAAGTTTCTCCTCGTGCTGCGAGCCACCGCGCACGCACTGGCGAGGGAGAAGGCAAGATTCTCGTCATTCTGCGAGTTGACGGGACACATCAAAGTTATTTAGTACGTACTCTCTCCAAAAAAAGGGCTGACCATGTCATGGCTACCATCCTGTGCTCCGTCGTGGAGTACATGCACTATTCACGTGCCATCGAGGAGAAAAAATATTGCATAGTAGGAGTAGGTGCCATCGAAGTGCGCGACTCACTTACGCACTACTTATCTAATTATCTCCATTTTCTTGCATGACACGTGCACCTTGATGCTAGATATCTCGTGTGTTGGCAAAAGGATGAACAAAGCTCACGTAAAAAAGAGAGTGAAATAACATAGATTCCCGACGACCGAGAAGGAGCAAGGAACCTCACGGTGGAGCGCCTGCAAGGAACCTTGCGCGTTTCCCCTGTTTTCTGCCGCCTGCCCACCTATAAACAAATAAAAGAACATGAACTCTTCACTAACCACTAGAGACGATACATCAGGATGCTAAGTTGAAGATATTTTACTAGTTTATATTGATAACCGTGCAGGAAGCCACACATGTACAGGATGCATGCAGCCACACATGTACACACGCCGACGCACTAACTCATGCCGATCCAACTCATGCACAAACGCGCATAGCATGGAGCACACAACGCACGTACACAACACATGCATGCACATACACTCGGCCACAGAATGCACATGAATAACACATGCATGCGCACACACTCAACTGCATGGAGGCGTGCACCATCTACGGCGACGTCCGGTTCGTCGTGCTATGATACGTCCATTTTGCATCATGCTTTTATATCAATATTTATTGCATTATGGGCTGTTATTACACGTTATGTCACAATACTTATGCCTTTCCTCTCTTATTTTACAAGGTTTACATGAAGAGGGAGAATGCCGGCAGCTGGAATTCTGGGCTGGAAAAGGAGCAAATATTAGAGACCTATTCTGCGCAACTCCAAAATTCCTGAAACTTCACGGAAGCAGTTTTTGGAATTAATAAAAAAATACTGAGCGAAGAAAGTACCAGAGGGGGCCCACACCCTGGCCACGAGGGTGGGGGCGCGCCCTGCCCCCTGGGCATGCCCCCCTGCCTCATGGGCCCCTTGGCAGACCTTCGGTGCCCATCTTCTGTTTATGAAGTCTTTCGTCCGAGAAAGAATCATAAGCAAGCTTTCGGGAAGAAACTTCGCCGCCACGAGGCGGAACCTTGGGGGAACCAATCTAGGTCTCCGGCAGAGCTATTCTGCCGGGAAACTTCCCTCCGGGAGGGGGAAATCATCGCCATCATCATCACCAATGATCCTCTCATCAGGAGGGGGTCAATCTCCATCAACATCTTCACCAGCACCATCTCCTCTAAAACCCTAGTTCATCTCTTGTATCCAATCTTTGTATCCAAACCTCAGATTGGTACCTGTGGGTTACTAGTAGTGTTGATTACTCCTTGTAGTTGATGCTAGTTTGTTTATTTGGTGGAAGATCATATGTTCAGATCCATTATGCATATTAATACCCCTCTGATTATGAACAAGAATATGCTTTGTGAGTACTTATGTTCGTTCCTGAGGACATGGGAGAAGTCTTGCTATAAGTAGTCATGTGAATTTGGTATTTGTTCGATATTTTGATGAGATGTATGTTGTCTCTCCCCTAGTGGTGTTATGTGAACGTTGAGTACATGACACTTCACCATTGTTTGGGCCTAGAGGAAGGCATTGGGAAGTAATAAGTAGATGATGGGTTGCTAGAGTGACAGAAGCTTAAACCCTAGTTTATGAGTTGCGCGTAAGGGGTTGATTTGGATCCATATGTTTCATGCTATGGTTAGGTTTACCTTACTACTTCTTTTGTAGTTGTGTATGCTTGCAAAAGGGGTTAATCATAAGTGGGATGCTTGTCCAAGCAAGGGCAGCACCCAAGCACCGGTCCACCCACATACTGTCGGATTTCGGGTTCCGGCAGACCCTTGAGGTTCGAACACTTGGGTGCGCGCGAAATCTCGCCCTCTACCTACCTGCACCCCGCTGCCTCGCTAGGATCTAAACTACGAAAGGAACAACACAAGAGACACAGGGTTTATACTAGTTCGGGCCACCATTGTGGTGTAATACCCTACTCTAGTTTGTGGTGTGGTGGATTGCCTCTTGGGCTGATGGTGAAGAACAATACAAAGAAGAACAGCCTCGCGAGGGTCTGTTCTTGGCTGGTGCGATGAACTGCTAGGAGGAGTTCAGTCGCTTCTCTCTATCTCTCTGCCGATTCCAGATCTCCTCCTTACTATGGTGGCTAGCTCTACTTATATAGGCAAAGGCCCTGGGCCTCTTCCCAAATATTGAGCGGGAAGGGCGTCAACAATTGGCCATTTTGAAGGGGAACATCTGGTACACTTATCCTGACTAAAGTTGGTCCTCGCCTGTCAAAGGCTCTGGTGGTGACGCCGGCTTGGGCTCCACAATGACTTCCTTCCTGCCGTTGGACTGGTCTTGGTCTTGTTGCACAAAAATGGGCGCCTTTGCTTGATGCCCTCGCCTGCGCTTGCTCCCTTTGCACAAAGAGGAAAGGAGGACAATGCGCGGGCTGGCGCCCGCTTGGCGCCCTTGGTCGTCATGGCTTGCGTCATGGGCACCTCGTGAGGTACCCCGCCTTGATCTCTCCGCCTCCTCGCGAGCCAGCCTGATGAGGCCGTGCCTGAGGAAGCTACCTGTCGTCCGCCCCGCGAGGCTTGGCCCCTCGCGAGGGTCTTGAGCTTGTGTTGATGAAGATGGGCCATGATGGGCCCCCCTTTGAGCCACGCCGCAGGCCGCAGGCAGGCAAGTATGGGGACCCCCATTCCCAGAACGCCGACAGTAGCCCCCGGGCCCAAGGCGCGCCCGGACTTGACTGAGCAGAGAGGCAAAGGGGCAAGTGCGAAGCACCGCGGGCCCTAATAGCCTGCGGCCTTGGGCGCCGCGTGGCGGTTGATTGGACGTGGGCGGCACTTTTCCCCCACGCCTCCTTATTTTGTGCCATGCTAGGCGGACTCGTAGCCGCACACAGCCGCTCCTCCTTTCCGCTGCTCGACCGTCCCCCACTCTTCCTCCTCTCGAACTCCAGCTTCTGCTCCCAATCCAATCTCAAACCTTACTCCCCCCCTTCCGTTGCCATGGCTCCGACGAAGAAGGGAAGAGGGAAGAAACCCATGCCTCCGCCTCGCTCGCCGTCGTCGGCGGCCCCCGCCGTCGATCGGTCAATCATACTCAATCGAGAGGGCCTGGGCAAGTTCAGCTCGGCTTTGGCCACCATCTTCAACGAATGTGGGCGGACGACGGCCTAGCCCGCGTCCCACTTCGCCATTGACAAGATAATCACTGAGGTCCAGTATTTTGCCGAGGCCCTATGGGCGAGGCTGGTTCCCCCCTTCTCCGATTTCTTCAATGCTGTACTCTCCCACTATCAGATCCATATGATGCACTTGGGTCCGGAATCCATCACTCTTCTTGCGGTCTTCGCCTTTGTTTGTGAGGCGATGATGGGCATCCTTCCCTCGGTTGCCTTGCTGCGCCACTTCTTCTCTCTGCGCCTTGTTGACCCCACCCAATGTTCGGGGTGCGTGAGCTTCATTGCTGCATCTGAAATAGCGGCTTCAGGGATTGACTTCACCCTTCCTCCGCCCGTGCCTAGGTTCCGCGAGCGGTGGCTGTACGTGGACGTGGGGGTGCCCAGCCCCCTGCCGTCGGAGCCAACATCACCCGCTGTCCCCAATTTAGGCTGGGGCCAGGAGACGCTCACGAGCCCCCGACTCGCCTTCATCTGGCGTCGCTTCGCGCTCTTGAGGGCACTCGAGGTGAAGGCGCCCAAGGTGGTGAAGGAGTTCCTGTTGTGCCGCATTGCCCCTCTCCAGCGCCATTACCGCCGGATGTGGGCCTTCAACGGGCGTGAAGACCGCATGAGGCTCTAGGCGGAGGACTTGACGCCTGAAGCGCTGAGGAAGGTGCTCTTGGTCTTGAGAAGATGCCAACCCTGGCAGCGTCTGGCAAGGGTTGGGTTCTCGCGAGACCCCATGAGGCCTGCGGTGCGCAGCCCCCATTCGTCGAAGCTGGGCATCTGCTCACAAAGTCGCCCCTGCTTGAGAAAAAGTACAGCAAAGCAGGGGCAACTTTGTGAGCAGATGCCCAGCTTCGACGAATGGGGGCTGCGCACCGCAGGCCTCATGGGGTCTCGCGAGAACCCGGTGGTGGTGACTGCCCTTCCAGTCTGCCGTGGCGGCTCTTCCTCGAGTGGCGAAGCAGGGAGGCACGAGCTGCTGGGGGCCGAGGGGGCCTCCGCAGGGGTGACAGTCCCAGGCGGCGCTCTTGAGGGAGCAGCTCCTGAGGCCCAGGTTGCCGTGGTTGGGGGTGGCGAGCAGCTGCCCGTGGTGCCTGCGGCTGAGGCCCCTGGGGCCCCAGCTACCCTTCTTGGTGAGGCGACCGGCGGCGTGCGCCAGGACGACGCCCCTGACGCAGGTCGTCTCGATGCTCCTTCCTCGCCGCAGGTTGACCCCTGCGCTCAACTCTTGGGTCGCTTCCGCATGGACTTCGAGGCTCTCCGGAAGAGAAGGGAAGCCTTGGGCGATGATTACCCTTGTCGCCTGCTGAAGCGCAGGAAGTACTTCGCCACCGATGAGTAAGCTTTCCCTTTTTCTGGCCCCTGATTCTCCTGTTGCTTTTACTGATCCTTACTCCGCAGGGCCCTTCCCGCCGAGCTCACGGAGATGGATGAGGAGCCATCTCCCTGGGCTCCGCCTTCTCCGCCATCTTCGAGCACTCCGAGTAGCAGGGCCCTTGTGGTGAGGTCGGCCGGAGAGACGAGCCATCCTGAGGCGCATCGCGTCCCCGCGTGCCTCGCGACCCTCCTTCGCGAGCCCTCTCGAGGCATAGCTAGCCTGCCGTGGGCTTCTCGTCTGGTCGTCGACCGTGATTGGCTGAGGCATTCCCTGCGCTCTTCTTTGGGGGATGGGCTGGCTCCTGGCCGGGCTCCTGGCGAGGCGTGCCCGGCCATGGCGAGGGCGCCAGCCCCCAGCCCCCTGCCCGGAGGGGGAGTGCTGATTAGTGGCCCTCGGCGCTCGCTTGGGGCGGATGATGGTGTGGAAGACATACTTGAGCGCTCCCGGGAGCGTCGCGCTCTTCGCCAAGGGTTTCTTCGAAGGGCGGCTAATGCGGTGAGCCTGCCCAGTGAAGAGCTCGCCGATGAAGACGCGTGCCTCGAGGCCGAGGGCCTGCGCCTGGCTGCGGTGAGGCACGAGCTGAAGGCAGCTGTCGCCCTTGCGCGGCACCAGCGTGATCTTGGCGATGAGGAGGCCAAGGCGTCGCTGGCGGCCTCTCGGGAGGTCCGTTCTCCGGCCGTTGAAGAGGCTCGGGAAGCTGACCGGCGGTGAGAGGCGGCGGAGGAGCGGCGCGGGAACTCTGGCCCGTTGCCGCCGGAGGAGGAGGAGGAGCTGGAGAGACGGCCCTAGCGTCGATGAGGGTGGCCTCAGGCGACCCAGCAGAGCTTCAGAAGCGGGAGGAGGCGCTGACGCTGGAAGCCGCCGAACGCGCACGCGAGTACGAGCGCCCGGAAACAAGGGAGAGCTTGGTGACGAGGGCGGAGGATGATGTCGCTGAGCGGGAGGCCCGTGTCCTGGAGGAGGTCAGGCGTCGGGTGGCGACGGCGCGCTTGAACCTCGAGCATGAGTTCGAGGAAAGGCTGGGGTTGATCCGGGCTGAGGCCGAAGGTAGGACCGCTGCCGTGAGGGCCAAGCAGGAGGAAGCGTCGCGGCGGGCCGATGCTTTTTGGGCCGCCCTTTAGGTGGCGCAGGATGAGTTAACTACCTCCCGTGCCGAGGTGCTTCTTCTTCGCCAACGTGTGGACGAGGCTAAGGCCGTTGCGTGACAGAATGCAGACGAGATGCGCCAATGGCGGGTCCTGGAGCTTGAGCACGGCCCCATGCTCACCACGCTCCGGGAGAGAGCCAACACAGCCTTGGGTAACATCTGCGAGGTGGCTGTTGGCGAGCCGCACGCAATTAACTACGCCGGCAACCTTCAGCTCTTCACCGATCTGGAGACTCGGCTGGAGGCGCGGTCGGTCAGGGCCGACAGGTTGGTGGAGGAGAGGAGCCGCGCCCTGCTCGAGCGCGCCTTTTCTCGCGTCTTCAGCTATCTCCGGAATATGGACCCTCACTTTGACTTCGACGCAACCATCGCCCCGGTACCCCAGGCCGTCCGGGACGACCTGGCGCACAGGGTGGAGGACAACGTGGATGCCTTGTCAGGGCCTTTGCTTCAGACAACGATGGCGTGATCATGGCTGCTGATGAAGGCGGCGTGGTGGACGGCCCTGACGCCGCTGGTGACGACGCAGAGAGCGACGGCGAGGCCAGCGACGCCAGCGACAATTCAGGAGGTGCCCCTGAGGATGCATTGGGGGATTTATCCGACTGACCGTGCACCGTTCCTGTTTCCTGCACGAATAGAACTCAGGTTTTGCCCTGACGGTCGTGAGAGCATTTTGGGAGGGGGAGCCCCTCATGTAAAACTTGTGTTCTGTGTATTAGTAGATGCTATACCACTCGTACGCCTGTGCCAAGCGGCTGGCTAGTTTACCTTTGTCCCGCGCGGGCCCCGAGATAGCCTATGGAGGGCCGTGGCGAAAGGCGTCTCCGATCGAACCCATAGGATCTGCAGTAAAAGCCTCCCCGAGAGGATGCGCGGCGGCAGTCTGGGCTGCACGCAAGCTAGGCCAAACCCGGCTCGCGAGGGGCTCACGAGGGGAGGCAGCTGAGGCAAAGCGGTAACCGGAACGTGAGAGATTGCTCGAACAAGACTAAACACCCCCTTCCCCAAACACACGCAAATATCGAATTCGAATCCAACTTAAATCCAGCGGGGGAAAGTGACAACCAAAGGGAAAAGCAATGAAAGCAAACCAAAAAAGGCCGCGTCCGGCACCTAGTCTAGTCTTGGACGTCTTCTCACCAACGCGGAGCTAATTGCTGCCATCGGGCGTGGGGGAGCCCGTGGCCTGAGGCGGCACCTCGAGACTCGGGCGTGTACAGCCCCACTCATTATTACGTGAGAGTGTCACGGGGGCGGCGAGCTTCACAGGCACTGGGCCTTCTTCACAGGTACCGGCATTGCTTCATATCGCCAGACGAGGGCCCCGCCTTGCGCCGCACTCTAGTGCCATCAACGACGACCGGAAACCAGGACGCCGCCGATGGGGTAGAGCGGTCGCCAGCGGTTCCCCCGACGACCACGGGTCCTCCGCCAGGGGCAGGCCCTGAGGCACCTCCCCAGCGGAGGGCCTAGCTCCAAACGCCGCGGTGGTGATGCCGGATCTCGGCCCCTCTCCTGCAGCCCCCGGCGCCCACCTCCCGACGGGTAGGAGACTGCGGGAGCGGGGCAACCGCTTGCTGTGGCGACCTGCACCTCCTGTGATTCATGATTAACGTATGCCTGCTCCTGAGGAATTAGTGGTACCCGATAATCGTCGCCTCCAGCGTGGCCGGTGGGGCCTTCACGGGGCTCTTGGAAGAGCTCAGCTTCTGTCGCCTCGTCCCCCCAGCCTAGGTTGAGGAGCGAGCCTTTTTCTCCTTCATGTTGGTGCCCTTGGTCCATCATGTGGGGCACGTATTCTTCTAGGGTCGTCATCCCGAAGGCCGCGCCATAGTGCTCCACGTGCCATGCGGTTCTGCTTGGAGCGCCCACCTGGGGGTGGTAGCACGGCGGCCCACTGGGGCCGTGGGTCGCGGCGAGTCCTTCTTCGCTGGCCGGGAGCGGAGGCAGCGCTACCGCTGGCCCGGTGCTGATAGCTTCGCTGGCGTTGGAGTAGCCTTGGGGCCCGCGGCCGCGTGTGGAGCCCCCGCGCGGGCCGCCCTGGACTTGAGGTGGGAGCTGGGTGCAGAAGGGATGAGCCCCCGAGGCGGCAAAGCCCAGGAGCTCTGCCACCCACTCTAGCAGTACGTCGCGGCCGCCCCAAAGAGCTTGCACTGCAGTAGCTCCGGCCACCGTGAGCGCGCCTCGAGTTCGCTTTGCTCCCGGCGGGTGTCTGGCGTCGCGGCATGGCGTGGTTGGAGGCCCTCATTGTCGACCGCGCTGCCGCGGCATGAGAGTTGTCGGCTCTGTCCACGTCGCCCATGCCCGCAGCGCCCTGCGGACCGCGAGCTGCCTGGGCATGGGGTCTCCCGAGGCGAAGGAGCTCTGCGTGGGCGGGCCAAGCCGCCTGAGGACGGGTTGCCCACTGTCGCCCGGTCATGATGAGGACGATGCGACGGGACACGAAGTGGCAGGAGGTGGATCCCGGCGCACCCCTACCTGGCGCGCCAAATGTTGGATTTTGGATTCCGGCAGACCCTTGAGGTTCAAAAACTGGGGCGCGCGCGGAATCTCGCCCTCTACCTACCTGCACCCCGCTGCCTCGCTAGGATCTAAACTACGAAAGGAACAACACAAGAGACACAGGGTTTATACTAGTTCGGGCCACCATTGTGGTGTAATACCCTACTCTAGTTTGTGGTGTGGTGGATTGCCTCTTGGGCTGATGGTGATGAACACTACAAAGAAGAACAACCTCGCTAGGGTCTGTTCTTGGCTGGTGCGATGAACTGCTAGGGGGAGTTCAGTCGCTTCTCTCTATCTCTCTGCCGATTCCAGATCTCCTCCTTACTATGGTGGCTAGCTCTACTTATATAGGCAGAGGCCCTGGGCCTCTTCCCAAATACTGAGCGGGAAGGGTGCCAACAATTGGCCATTTTGAAGGGGAACATCTGGTACACTTATCCTGACTAAAGTTGGTCCTCGCCTATCAAAGGCTCTGGTGGTGACACCGGCTTGGGCTCCACAATGACTTCCTTCCTGCCGTTGGACTGGTCTTGGTCTTGTTGCACCGAAATGGGCGCCTTTTCTTGATGCCCTCGCCTGCGCTTGCTCCTTTGCACCAAAGAGGAAAGGAGGACACTGCTGGCTGGCGCTCGCCGGGCGGCGCGCCTCGGGCGCCTTGGTCGTCATGGCTTGCGTCATGGGCACCTCGTGAGGTACCCCGCCTTGATCTCTCTGCCTCCTCGCGAGCTAGCCTGATGAGGCCGTGCCTGAGGATGCTACCTGTCGTCCGCCCCGCGAGGCTTGGCCCCTTGCGAGGGTCTTGAGCTTGTGTTGATGAATATGGGTCGTGATGGCCCCCCCTTTGAGCCACGCGGCAGGCCGCAGGCAGGCAAGTCTGGGGACCCCCGTTCCCAGAACACCGACACATACCAAATTATCAAAGTAACAAACGCGAATCATATGAACGTGATGAAAACTAGCTTGACGATAATTCCCATGTGTCCTCGGGAGCATTTTCCTTCATATAAGAGTTTGTCCAGGCTTGTCCTTTGCTACAAAAAGGATTGGGCCATCTTGCTGTACCTTATTTACTTTCATTACTTGTTACCCATTACAAATTACCTTATCACAAAACTATAGGTTACCGATAATTTCAGTCCTTGCATATAATACCTTACAGAAAACCGCTTGTCAGTTCCTTCTGCTCCTCATTGGGTTCGGCACTCTTACTTATCGAAAGGACTACGATAGATCCCCTGTACTTGTGGGTCATCAAGACTCTTTTCTGGCGTCGTTTCCGGGGTGTGAAGCGCCTTTGGTAGGTGGAATTTGGTAAGGAAAAATTTATATAGTGTGCTGAAATTTACTGTCACTTGTTACTATGGAACATAATCCTTTGAGGGGCTTGTTCGGGGTATCTTCACCCCGTCCAGTAGAGCAAAGAGTTGCTCCTCAACCCACTGAATCTACTGAAAATGTTTACTTTGAAATTCCTTCGGGTATGGTAGAGAAACTGCTAGCTAATCCTTTTACGGGAGATGGAACATTGCATCCTGATTTACACCTAATCTATGTGGATGAAGTCTGTGGATTATTTAAGTTGCAGGTATGCCCGAGGATGTTATCAATAAGAAGGTCTTCCCTTTATCTTTAAAGGGACAGTCATTGAAATGGTATAGGCTATGTGATGATATGGGATCATGGAACTACAACCGATTGAAATTGGAATTTCATCAGAAGTTTTATCCTATGCATCTTGTTCATCATGATCGTAATTATATATATAATATTTGGCCTCGCGAAGGACAAAGCATGCCCCTATCATGAGCTCTCAATAGAAATGATTATTCAAAAAAATTATGCTCGACTTTCTCTCAATAATCGCTCCATGCTCGATACTTCTTGTACTGGCTCTTTTGTGCTGAAGACTATTGAATTCAAATGGGATTTATTGGAAAGAATTAAACGTAACTCTTACGATTGGGACCTCGATGAAGGTAAGGAGTCATGTATAACACCTAAGTTTGATTGTGGTAAATCTTTTATGGATACCGATGCTTTCCATGAATTTAGCACTAAATATGGACTTGACTCTGAGATAGTAGCTTCTTTCTGTGAATCATTTGCTACTCATGTTGATCTCCCTAAGGAGAAGTGGTTTAAATATAATCCTCCCATTGAAGTAAAAGTAGTTCCACCTATTAAAGTTGAAGAAAATACTATCACTTATAATGATCCTATTGTTCCTACTGCTTATGTTGAGAAACCACCTTTCCCTGTTAGAATAAAGGATCATGCTAAAGCTTCAACTGTAGTCAACAAAAGTAATATTAGGACACCCAAACCCCCTGAAAAATTAAAGTTGAACCTAATATTGCTATGGTCAAAGATCTCTTGGCTGGTAATATTGATGGGCATGTTATTTATTTCTGTGAGGAAACTGCTAGAATTGCTAAACCTGATGCTAAAGATAAGCATAGACATGTTGTAGGCATGCCTGTTATTTATGTTAAATTAGGAGATCATTGTTATCATGGCTTATGTGATATGGGTGCTAGTGCTAGTGCAATACCTCATTCTTTATATGAAGAAATTATGCATGATATTGCGCCCGATGAGTTAGAAGGTATTGATGTTACAATTAAGCTTGCCAATAGAGATACTATATCACCAATTGGGATTGTTAGAGATGTTGAAGTCTTGTGTGGAAAGGTTAAATATCCTACTGATTTTCTTGTTCTTGGTTCCCCACAAGATAGCTTTTGTCCCATTATATTTGGTAGACCCTTCTTGAACACTGTTAATGCAAGGATAGACTGCGAAAAGGATGTTGTTACTATTGGTGTAGGGGATATGACTCATGAGTTTAATTTTGCTAAATTTCATAGACAACCCCGTGATGAGGAATTGCCTAGTAAGGATGAAATTATTGGTCTTGCTTCTATTGCCGTGCCTCCTAATAATCCTTTAGAACAATATTTGCTTGACCATGAAAATGATATGTTTATGAATGAAAGAAGGGAAATATATGAAGTATTCTTTAAACCGGGATATATTCTGAAACACAACTTGCCTTTTGAAATCCTAGGGGATCCTCCTCCTCCCAAGGGTGATCCCGTGTTTGAGCCTAAACCATTACCTGATACTCTTAAATATGCTTATCTTGATGAAAAGAAGATATATCATGTTATTATTAGTGCTAACCTTTTAGAGAAGGAGGAAGAGAAATTATTGAAAACTCTGAAGAAGCACCGTGCTACTATTGGATAGACTCTTGATGATCTTAAGGGCATTAGTCCCACT
The DNA here is from genome assembly GCA_021605205.1 of Aegilops longissima. NCBI lineage: Eukaryota > Viridiplantae > Streptophyta > Magnoliopsida > Poales > Poaceae > Aegilops > Aegilops longissima. The sequence goes on along the minus strand of CM038679.1, from coordinate 535,858,800 downwards.
CTATGTCAACACAAAATAAATTTGGAGAAAGACGCTAAACCAGTTATTGATCACCAACGACGGCTAAATCCTAAGATGAAAGAAGTGGGTAAGTCCTGTCCATTGTGTCAATTCCCTAAGAAGGGAGGTATTACTGTGGTTCCTAATGATAAAGTGAATTGATCCCGCAAAGAATTATTACAGGTTATAGGATGGTAATTGATTTCTGCAAATTAAATAAAGCTACTAAAAGAGATCATTACCCCTTGCCTTTTATTGATCAAATGCTAGAAAGATTATCCAAACATACACATTTTTGCTTTCTAGATGGTCACTCTGGTTTCTCTCAAATACCTGTGTCAGCTGAGGATCAATAAAAGACCACTTTTACTTGACCTTTCGGTACTTTTTCTTATAGACGTATGCCTTTTGGTTTATGTAATGCACCTGCTACCTTTCAAAGATGCATGATGGCTATATTCTCTGACTTTTGTGAAAAGATTTGGGAGGTTTTCATGGATGATTTCTCGGTTTATGGATCCTCTTTTGATGATTGCTTGAGCAACCTTGATCAAGTTTTGCAGAGATGTGAAGAAACTAATCTTGTCTTAAATTGGGAGAAATGCCACTTTATGGTTAATGAAGGCATTGTCTTGGGGCATAAAATTTCTGAAAGAGGTATTGAAGTTGATAAAGCTAAAGTTGATGCTATTGAAAAGATGTCATGTCCCAAGGACATCAAAGGTATAAGAAGTTTTCTTGGTCGTGCCGGTTTTTATAGGAGGTTCATTAAGGACTTCTCAAAATTTCTCAGCCTCTGACTAATCTATTACAAAAAGATATACCTTTTGTCTTGGATGATGATTGTGTAGAAGCATTTAAAATACTTAAGAAAGCTTTGATCTCTGCACCTATCGTTCAGCCACCTGATTGGAATTTACCGTTCGAAATTATGTGTGATGCTAGCGATTATGCTGTAGGTGTTGTCCTAGGACAAAGAGTTGACAAGAAGCTAAATGTTATCCAATATGCTAGTAAAACTCTAGATGGTGCCCAGAGAAATTATGCTACTACTGAAAAAAAAAGTTAGCAGTTGTATTTGCTTGTGATAAGTTCAGACCTTATATTGTTGATTCTAAAGTAACTATTCACACTGATCATGCTGCTATTAAATATCTTATGGAAAAGAAAGATGCTAAACCTAGACTAATTAGATGGGTTCTCCTACTACAAGAATTTCATTTGCATATTCTTGATAGAAAGGGAGACGAGAACCCCGTTGCAGATAACTTGTCTAGGTTAGAGAATGTTCTTGATGACCCACTACCTATTGATGATAGCTTTCCTGATGAACAATTAGCTATCATAAATGCTTCTCATACTGCTCCATGGTACGCTAATTATGCTAATTACATTGTTGCTAGATTTATACCGCCTAGTTTTACATACCAGCAAAAGAAAAAGTTTTTCTATGATTTGAGACATTACTTCTGGGATTACCCACACCTTTATAAAGAAGGAGTAGATGGTGTTATTAGGCATTGTATACCTGAGCATGAACAGGAACAGATCCTATGCAAGTGTCACTCCGAGGCTTATGGAGGGCACCACGCGGGAGATAGAACTGCACATAAGGTATTGCAATCCGGTTTTTATTGGCCTACTCTCTTTAAGGATGCTCATAAGTTTGTCTTGTCTTGTGATGAATGTCAAAGAATCGGTAATATTAGTAGACGTGAGGAAATGCCCATGAATTATTCACTTGTTATTGAACCATTTGATTATATGGGACCGTTTCCTTCCTCTAATGGGTATACACATATTTTAGTTGCTGTTGATTACGTTACTAAGTGGGTAGAAGCTATTCCAATTAGTAGTGCTGATCATAACACCTCTATTAAGATGATTAAAGAAGTTATTTTTCCGAGGTTTAGAATCCCCAGATATTTAATGACTGACGGTGGTTCACATTTTATTCATGGCGCCTTTTGTAAAATGCTTGCTAAGTATGATGTTAATCATAGAATTGCATCTCCATATCACCCACAATCTAGTGGCCAAGTAGAATTGAGTAATAGAGAGCTCAAATTAATTTTGCAAAAGACTATTAATAGATCTAGAAAGAATTGGTCCAATAAACATTATGATGCATTATGGGCCTATAGAACTACGTATAAAAATCCTATGGGTATGTCTCCATATAAAATGGTTTATGGAAAGGCATGTCACTTACCTCTCAAACTAGAACATAAGGCATATTGGGCTATTAAAGAGCACAATTATGATTTCAAACTTGCCGGTGAGAAGAGGCTTTTTGACATTAGCTCACTTGATGAATGGAGAACCCAGGCCTATGAGAATGCCAAATTGTCAAGGGCTTGATTATCTTGCTATGATCTTGAGTGAATAAAATAAAAAGAAAAGAATAAAAATAAATAAAGGGATCATATTGATCTTATGGAAAGTAATGACTTCACATATAAAGAGTATCAGGAATAAAAGTTGTTGAGAGTTAACAAACATAGTTTTGGTCATCGTTGCAATTAATAGGAAGTAATAAAGAAAGAGAGGTTCCACATATAAATATACTATCTTGGACATCTTTTATGATTGTGAGCACTCATTAAAATATGACATGCTAAAGAGTTGATGTTGGACAAGGAAGACAACGTAATGGGTTATGTTTTCTTATATCCGAAATAAAGTATATTATCATGGATCATCCAACATGTTGAGCTTGCCTTTCTCCCTCATGCTAGCCAATTCTTTGCACCAAGTAGAGATACTGCTTGTGCTTCCAAATACCTTTAAACCCAGTTTTGCCATGAGAGTCCACCATACCTACCTATGGATTGAGTAAGATCCTTCAAGTAAGTTGTCATCATTGCATGCAATAAAAAATTGCTCTCTAAATATGTATGATTTATTAGTGTGGAGAAAATAAGCTTTATACGATCTTGTGATGCGGAAGAAATAAAAGCGATGAACTGCATAATAAAGGTCCATATCACAAGTGGCAATATAAAGTGACGTTCTTTTGCATTAAGATTTCGTGCATCCAACCTAAAAGCACATGACAACCTCTGCTTCCCTCTGCGAAGGGCCTGTCTTTTACTTTTGTCTTATACCTTATGCAAGAGTCATGGTGATCTTCACCTTTCCTTTTTATATTTTATCCTTTGGCAAGCACATTGTGTTGGAAAGATCCTGATATACATATCCAATTGGATGTACGTTAGCATGAATTATTATTGTTGACATTAACCTTGAGGTAAAAGGTTGGGAGGCAACACTATAAGCCCCTATCTTTCTCTTTGTCCGATTAAAACTCCATACCCCTAAGTATTGCGTGAGTGTTAGCAATTGTGAAAGACTAAATGATAGTTGAGTATGTGGACTTGCTGAAAAGCTCTTATATTGACTCTTTCCGATGTTATGATAAATTGTAATTGCCTCAATGACTGAGATTATAGTTTGTTGGTTCTCAATGAAGTTTCTAATTCATACTTTGCATTGTGAACAGATTATTACTTGAGCATAAGAAATCATATGACAATATCCATATATGTTGCTGTTATAAGAATGATCATGATGCCCTCAAGTCCGTATTTTATTATATTTTATCGACACCTCTATCTCTAAACATGTGGACATACTTATCGTTATCGGCTTCCGCTTGAGGACAAGCGAGGTCTAAGCTTGGGGGAGTTGATACGTCCATTTTGCATCATGCTTTTATATCGATATTTATTGCATTATGGGCTGTTATTACACGTTATGTCACAATACTTATGTCTTTCCTCTCTTATTTTACAAGGTTTACATGAAGAGGGAGAATGCCGGCAGCTGGAATTCTGGGCTAGAAAAGGAGCAAATATTAGAGACCTATTCTGCGTAACTCCAAAAGTCCTGAAACTTCACGGAAGCAGTTTTTGGAATTAATAAAAATATTGAGCGAAGAAAGTACGGAGAGGGGCCCACACACGGCAGCGAGGGTGGGGCGCACCTACTAGGCGCGCGCCTGCCTCGTGGGCCCTCGGCAGGCCTACGGTGCCCATCTTCTGCTATATGAAGTCTTTCGTCCGAGAAAAAAATCATAAGCAAGCTTTCGGGAAGAAACTCCGCCGCCACGAGGCGGAACCTTGGTGGAACCAATCTAGGGCTCCGGCAGAGCTGTTCTGCCGCGGAAACTTCCCTCCGGGAGGGGGAAATCATCGCCATTGTCATCACCAACGATCCTCTCATCGGGAGGGGGTCAATCTCCATCAACATCTTCACCAGCACCATCTCCTCTAAAACCCTAGTTCATCTCTTGTATCCAATCTTTGTATCCAAACATCAGATTGGTACCTGTGGCTTACTAGTAGTGTTGATTACTCCTTGTAGTTGATGCTAGTTGGTTTATTTGGTGGAAGATCATATGTTCAAATCCATTATGCATATTAATACCCCTCTGATTATGAACATGAATATGCTTTGTGAGTAGTTACGTTCGTTCCTGAGGACATGCGAGAAGTCTTGCTATAAGTAGTCATGTGAATTTGGTATTTGTTCGATATTTTGATGAGATGTATGTTCTCTCTCCTCTAGTGGTGTTATGTGAACGTCGACTACATGACACTTCACCATTGTTTGGGCCTAGAGGAAGTCATTGGGAAGTAATAAGTAGATGATGGGTTGCTAGAGTAACAGAAGCTTAAACCCTAGTTTATGAGTTGCTTCGTAAGGGGATGATTTGGATCCATATGTTTCATGCTATGGTTAGGTTTACCTTAATACTTCTTTTGTAGTTGCGGATGCTTGCAATAGGGGTTAATCATAAGTGGGATGCTTGTCCAAGCAAGGGCAGCACCCAAGCACCGGTCTACCCACATACCAAATTATCAAAGTAACGAACGCGAATCATATGAACGTGATGAAAAGTAGCTTGACGATAATTCCCATGTGTCCTCGGGAGCGTTTTCCTTCATATAAGAGTTTGTCCAGGCTTGTCCTTTGCTACAAAAAGGATTGGGCCATCTTGCTGTACCTTATTTACTATCATTACTTTTTACCCGTTACATATTACGTTATCACAAAACTATCTGTTGCCGATAATTTCAGTGCTTGCAGAGAATACCTTACTGAAAACCATTTGTCATTTCCTTCTGCTCCTCGTTGGGTTTGACACTCTTACTTATTGAAAGGACTACTATAGATCCCCTATACTTGTTGGTCATCATGCTATGGCGAAGCTCACACACAACGGCGCCTACGCATCTCTTGCAACACCTCTTTGCCATCGTTGCTCAACGACTAGCCGGAGACGAAGACGACCGCAGCCTCGGCCTTAGAGCTAGCACCGATGGAAAAGCACACACGCTGCATGCACACGAGCACATACAGAGTGCTCACGACGTGATGCGTCTCCAGTCCCCTCTACTCCTTCTGCGCATGTTGTCTATGAAGGAGGCTGCATGCCTCATGATGATGTGGGTGAGATTTTGTAGGACTCAGATGACGACGAGGAAAATTATGGGAGGGGGGGGTGGTGTCTCCAACAGTGTTCCACGGCTCGCACCTCTTGCATCACGGTGGTCGAGCTTGGAGTCATTCATCTGGTACACATGGCATCTCAGATCTGGAGACAAGGTGACATACACCGTCAAGGTCCACGGTCAAGGGTGTCAGGGCGGACGCGACCTCTCACTGCGTCCGCCATTTGAAGCGGCGCGCCGGCCCAGGGCGCCGCCCGCTGCACTCCCAGGAGTACCCGCCTCCTCGCCGCATTCAAAAACCTACATTTACAAGTATGTATACACGTGCAAGGCACGTCTTAATATAACAGAGAGATTTTGGTAAAAGGGAAAAGAAGTAATATATGTCGGCGTCCTGGGAACGGGGGTACCCAGACTTGCCTGCCTGCGGCCCAGGGCGTGGCTTCTCTAGCGGCCTGGTACAACCCATCTTCATCAGCAAACGCACAAGACCCTCGCGAGGGGCCAAGCCTCATGAGGCGGACAACACAAGACCTCCTCAGGGGCAGCCTCACTAGGCTGGCTCGTGAGGAGCAGAGAGATCAAGGCGAGGGGCACCTCATGAGGTTCCCGTGACGTGAGCCATGACGACCAAGGCCAGGCGGGCACTAGGCGGGCGCCAGCAAGCGCAGAGTACTGGTTTCCTCTTTGGTGCTAAAGGGGCAGGCGCAGGCGAGGAGTCCCAAGGCATCAGGCAAAGGTTTCCATATCGGTGCAACGAGACCAAGACCAGCTGGATGGTAGGACGGAGGTCATCGCGGAGCCCATGACAGCGTCACCACCAGAGCCTTTGGCAGGCGAAGACCACCTTTTGTCAGGATAGCTTGTACTAGTTGTCCACCTTCAAATTGGGCGTTGTGGGATCCCTTCCCGCCTAAACATTTGGTAAGAGGACCAGGGCCTCTATAAATAGGACTAGCCACCACCATAGAAGGGAAAGAGAGGGACGACGTATCTGGGGACCCCAACTGATCAGAGACTGAACTTATCTTGGATCACCCAGACCATCTTGACACGCACAAGCTCCTCGAGCTCAAGAACACCTCACCTCAGGAGGTTGTTCTTCCCTTGCAATTGTTCATCCCCAGCCTACGAGGCAATCCACCACACCACACTGGAGTAGGGTATTACACCACATCGGTGGCCCGAACCAGTATAAACTCTTGTGTCCCTTGTTCTTTGGGTTTGACGAGCTTGGCTTTGAGATCGTTGCGAGAGTGTGAGCTAGGGGGAGAGAGATCTTCGTGCGCACCCCAGTGTTCGAACCTCAAGGGTTTGCCGGAACCCGTAATCTGACATTTGGCGCGCCAGGTAGGGGTGCGCTGAAGCTTTTCTCCCGTTGATATGCGCTCCACTGCTCCACCGCGTCCATGGCGGATGCACGCCGAGCCCGCGCCGAGCGCCGGGCCACCATGGCCGCTCGTGTCACTCCGACAGCTCCTGTCGGCGGGCCTCCCTATCGTACTCCATCCTCCGCCGACAACGTCGCCACCGACCCAGCGGGAAACGAGCAGCAAGCATCATCGCTGCACCCCTCTGTGCGGCGGGACAGCCGCACCGCCACCCCGTCGCTGACTCCGGCCGGCTCATCGTCCCACGCTCGTCGCGCGCCCCTGGACATGCAGGACACGCTGCTCATGGCACGCGAGCTCTTGCGCTACCGCTCGGTCGACGATCTCTACGAGGACTGGCTGGACCACATTGCCAAGCTCGTCAGCGCTGCTGGGGGCTTCCCTGTACCATCTCTCTCGCTGCCTCGCCCTCCTCCGGCCGTGGGCGACATAGCTCACGGGGCGCCTCCGCCACCTCCGCACCAAGACGGAGTCCTAGCCCCAAGACGCGCGGCCCCTCGGGGCGACCCACCGCGCCGGGTGCCTGTGCGCGAAGAAGGAAGCTGCCAAGAAGTCCCTCAAACACGAGAAAATGCTCCTACACTCCCGGCGCCACCACATCAAGATCGTGTGCCGCCTGCGGCAGCGGTACGTGGACATCGGGATCAGGCTCCGCCCCTGTGACGGGCTCCGGTGGCCACAGCAGGCTGCCAGGCCTTTACTCCGGAGCTGTGTAACGTCGTCTGGCCAGGAAAGTTCAAGCTGAACCTGCCCCCGTGCTACGACGGCACCCCCGACACTACGGAGTTCTTGCAGCTCTATGAGCTAAGCATCGAGGCGGCCAACGGCGACGAGAAAGTCATGGTGAACTGGTTTCCTGTGGCTCTCAAGGATGGTGCTCGCTCGTGGCTCCTAAATTTGCCCCCGGGGTCTATCTCCTCTTGGGGTGATATGCGTGACCGCTTCTTCGCCAACTTCCAGGCACTCGCAACCGCCCGCCGGCTGCAGGTGATCTACCTCGCATCAAGCAGCACCCAAGAGAGACCCTGCAGAAGTACATCCAGCACTTCAACAGCGTTCGCCTCAAGATCCCCAAGGTGATGGACGAGGCCATCATTTTAGTATTCTCTGATGGCGTCCGTGACGTCAAGATGAAGGAGGAGCTCGCCATCCACGAGGAGTTATGCACGGCTCTGGAGATGTTCAACATGGCGACCAAGTGCGCAAGAGCTGACGAGGGGAGCCTCTCCCTCCTCGAGCTCCCTGCTGCCGACCCAGAAGAGAAGAAAGCCAAGGCCAAGGACATGAAGCGCAAGGTAGTAGTCGTACTCGCGGTGGAGCCGGACATGAAGCGTGACCGAGACCACCCCGAGTCATCCAAGAGCAGCCGTCCATTCTGCGCCTTCCACAACGTGCACAACCACAACACCAGCGACTGCCAAGAGCTCAGGGCCATTTGAGATGAACGCTTCGGTCGATGCCCCGAGCGCAGCGACCGGGGCTACAGCCGAGGAGGAGGACAAAGTGGAGGACGCTGGGACAACCGCGACCCCTGTCAGGAGTGGCGCGACCGGCCTGATACGTCTCCAACGTATCTATAATTTTTTATTGTTCCATGATATATTATATTCTGTTTTGGACATTATTGGGCTTTATTATACACTTTTATATTATTTTTGGTACTAACCTAATAACCGGAGGCCCAACCCAGAATTGCTGTTTTTTTGCCTATTTCAGAGTTTGGCAGAAAAAGAATATCAAACGGAGTCAAAACGGAATGAAACCTTCGGGAACGTGATTTTTGGAATGAACGTGATCCAGAGGACTTGGACCCTACGTGAAGACATCAACCAGGAAGGCACGAGGTAGGGGGGCGCGCCCTCCACCCTCGTGGGCCCCATCATGCTCCACCGACGTACTCCTTCCTCCTATATACACCTACGTACCCCCAAACGATCAGATACGGAGCCAAAAACCTAATTCCACCGCCGCAACCTTCTGTATCCACGAGATCCCATCTTGGGGCCAGTTCCGGAGCTCCGCCGGAGGGGCCATCGATCACGGAGGGCTTCTACATCAACACCATAGCCTCTCCGATGAAGTGTGAGTAGTTTACCTCAGACCTTCGGGTCCATAGTTATTAGCTAGATGGCTTCTTCTCTATTTTTGGATCTCAATACAATGTTCTCCCCCTCTGTGACGCCCCCGATTCGACCGTACACTAATCATACACGCAAATGTGTACGATCAAGATCAGGGACTCACGGGAAGATATCACAACACAACTTTAGACACAAATGAAATAATACAAGCTTTATATTACAAGCCAGGGGCCTCGAGGGCTCGAATACATAGCTCGATGCACAAGAGTCAGCGGAAGCAACAATATCTAAGTACGGACATAAGTTAGACAAGACTGCCTTAAGAAGGCTAGCACAAAAGCAACACGATCGAAGAGGCAAGGCCTCCTGCCTGGGACCTCCAAACTACTCCTGGTCTTCGGTGGCCTCCATGTAGTAGTATCCATCGGCGGAGGCATCTGGCTCTAGGGATCCACCATCTGGTTGCATCAACCAAAAAGAAGAAGGAAGGGGGAAAAGGGGTAGCAAAGCAACCGTGAGTACTCATCCAAAGTACTCGCAAGCATCAGATCTACACTAAGTATGCATTGGTATCAAATGGAAGGGTTGTATCTGTGGACTGAACTGCAGAATACCAGAATAGGGGGGAAGGCCTAGCCTATCGAAGACTAGCATCTTCAAGCAGCTCCAAGCATCTTGCAGCATGTAGAAGAGTAAAGAATAGCAGTTATAATTAACAAGCATGTTGTAACAATAACGCCCAGAGATCCTTTCTCGACTCCCTGCGAGAAAGCAATCCCGGAGCCATATAACTTAAGTATCCATTTCTAGTTGTATTAAATCAAGATATATGTCTGAACGTCCATTACCATGGACACGGTATTCGAATAAAGATCTTCCCTGCAGGGGTGCACCACGTTTTCCAACACACTCGATCACTCTGGCCAGACACGCCTTTCTGGGGTCAATGCCCGGCCTCGGAAGATCAACACGTCGCAACCCTACCTAGGCTCAGCAGAGAGGTCCCCGCCGGTGTACCTCCTAAGCACTCCGGGGTCTGGGCCCATCGCCCGCAGCACTCTGGGTCGTTGTGCGACGAGCCGGCACGAGCACCACCTCATACTGGATGGCACTGGCCCGACAGGCCCACGATGCTGAACTGGACGTCTGACAAAGCTTCGGCTGATACTGCAACGTCGAGGCCCATAACTATTCTCACGTGGTGTTTGGTGCGTAAAGTCCAAAGGCCAATTCAGAACAAATACCCAAACCATACTGTATTATTAGCTCGCGGAGACGAGCAGAGAATCATGATAATGTGACCTCGTCGCCCCGTCTCGAGGAAATACGGCAAGGGCAAGCCCAGCCCACTCGAGGGCTGCCAGACTTCCCGGCCGTGCCTCGTAACCATCTTGCGGGTGCTCTCCGGGCCCGCCCGACTTTCCCAAAGGTCTCAAGTAATGTCAAGGTAACCATGTGTCCAAACATCAAGGGGAAAACCCAAGGAATCATCCTCGGAGGATTCCACTCGATGTAATCATCAAGGTGAACGTAAGAGGAACCACCCTCGAGGTTCACACTTGAGGGGTTGCACGACAGAGCCGTATCGGGAATGGTGAAGGAGGAAATCACCCTCGATGACCACGACCGAATAGCTACACTACATAATTATCATCAGGAGTGCGTCATGAGGGATCACCCTCGGCACTCGATAGTAGCTCTCCAGAGTCGAACAACTAAAGGGGCGTGATGTGATGTGCGGTGTCGGGCTCAGGTCGTCGATCATGTAGCTCGAGTCGTCGATGATGAAGCAGGGGCAATAAGGACAAGGTGGAGGTCACTGATGGATCACTATCCAACCTATACTAAGCAGTTTAGGATAAGCAGGTAAGGTACAACAGCAGGTACAAAAGCAGGCTATGCATCAGAATAGGAGCAATAAATAACAGTAGCAAAATCTAATGCAAGCATGAGAGTATAGAATGGGTGATATCGGGATGATCAAAGGGGGGGCTTGCCTGGTTGCTCAGACAAGGAGGGTCGCCGCTAACGTAGTCGATCACAGGGGCATCAGCAACGATCTCGGGGTCTACCGGAGAGAAGAGGGGGAAGAAACAGTGAATACAAGCATACAGTTGCAGCACTAAGCATGACATGACGATATGCGGTGTTAGGCGTGTTCTAACGCGATGCTACACGATACCGACGAAGGGGATAACATCCGGGAATGTTTCCCCAGGTTTAGCATTTTTGGACAGATGAAACGGAGGGGAAAAGTTCCATGTTTGCTATGCTAGGGACGTGTGTCAGACGAACGAAGGACATACCCGGATTCGTCTCGCCGTTCTGAGCAACTTTCATGTACAAAGTTTTTCGGTCCGAGATACGGTTCATTTTATATGGTTTTATAAGGAATTAACCATTTTCTAGGATTATTATTATTTAGCTAAATCAAAAAAGAATTACTGCGCCATCATGATGTCAGCATGACATCAGCGGTCAAAGTTGACCGTTGACCAGTCAAACTGACGTGTGGGTCCCGTTCGTCATAGGCTCAGAGTAATTAAGCAAGGTTAATTAGTTTTAACTAAAAGATTAGATTAACTAATTTTAATTAGTTTAGTTAAACAGGATTAATTAACTTAATTAACTCATTAATTAATTAATTAATTAATAATTTATTTATTCTAACATTTTTTTATATTCTTTTTTTATTTAGACAAAATCGTTCTGGGGGCGGTCCCCCCTGTCATTGGCCTAGGGGGCCTTAACGGGTCGGGCGAAACAGGCGTGAGCGCCAACCCGCAAGTCGCGGTTGTGGGCAACGGGCGCCTGGGCACGCACTCACCGGCAGGGAGTGCGACGAGGCGAGGCCAGCGGCCAGGGTGGTGCTCGCGCGTGGGCACGAGCAGGGGAAAAACAAGGTCGCGGCGACTGTCGGTATCAAAACCGGCAGATCTCGGGTAAGGGGTCCCGAACTGTGCGTCTAGGCGGATGGTAACAGGAGACAAGGGACACGATGTGTTTACCCAGGTTCGGGCCCTCGCGATGGAGGTAAAACCCTACTCCTGCTTGATTAATATTGATGATATGGGTAGTACAAGAGTGGATCTACCACGAGATCAGAGAGGCTAAACCCTAGAAGCTAGCCTATGGTATGATTGTTGTTCGTCCTATGGACTAAAACCCTCCGGTTTATATAGGCACCGAATAGGGTTAGGGTTACACATAGTAGGTTACAATGGTAGGAGATCTACATATCCGTATCGCCAAGCTTGCCTTCCACGCCAAGGAAAGTTTCATCCGGACACGGGACGAAGTCTTCAATCTTGTATTTTCATAGTCCAGGAGTCCGGCCAAAGGTCATAGTCCGGCCATCCGGACACCCCCTAATCCAGGACTCCCTCAGTAGCCCCTGAACCAGGCTTGAATGACGACGAGTCCGGCGCGCATATTGTCTTCAGCATTGCAAGGCGGGTTCCTCCTCCGAATACTTCATAGAAGATTTTGAACACGGGGATAGTGTCCAGCTCTGCAAAATAAGTTCCACATACCACCGTAGAGAGAATAATATTCACACAAGTTCAATCTGCTGACGTATCCCGCGGCGTGACATCACACCACGGCCAAGCCTTTATTCGAATCATTTTCACTGCCCTGCCTCAGCGCGTTTAGCAAGGCGGTTTCCTTGGCACGTCTTGTCAAAGCAGAGGTCATGTCCCCTTATTCTGGGATTCTCATCAATACGGGCGTGGGTAACCCAACCGTGCCATTGATTACGGCGCTTGGGAGATAAGCGAGTTTTATCAGGCCGGTGGGGACGCATAGCTTTGTCCGTCCTAATAGGGGATAAGGACCCGTTTTTTCCACACACGCCTTCTTCCTCCTTTGGCTATCCATTTCCGCGCACTTGAGCCCCAGCGCCCAAGTCCGCACATCCCACCTCAACCTTCTCCAACCATGTCCGGAGCGGGAGGCAAGTGTATGGCCTCCTCCGTTACGGAGGGGCACATCAAAAAGCTGCGGAAGGCCGGATACTTGTCCGGCGACATCGCGTGTCGGCTCCCCAACAAGGGGCAGCTCATCCCCACCCCCATGCCCCATGAGAGGGTGGTGTTCCTCCCCCACTTCCTCCACGGACTAGGGTTTCCACTTCACCCATTCGTCCGGGGGCTCATGTTCTACTACGGCCTAGATTTCCCAGATCTGGCCCCGAATTTTATCCTCAACATCTCGGCGTTTATCGTCGTGTGCGAGGCCTTCCTCTGCATCCAGCCCCACTTCGGCTTATGGCTGAAGACCTTCAATGTCAAGCCGAAGGTAGTGGGCAGCTGCCAAGCGGAGTGCAGAGGTGCCATGCTGGGCAGGATGGCCAACGTCCTATGGCTCGAGGGCTCCTTTGTGAAGACCATAAAGGGGTGGCAATCGGGGTGGTTCTATATCACCGAGCCGCGCGACTCTCAATGGGCGGCGGCCCCCGAATTCCGATCTGGCTTCCCCACATGGCTCACATCATGGAAAGAGACGGGCCTGGCGTGGGGTGATTCGGAAGAGCTGTCCGGACTCCAAACCTGCATCCGAAACCTGGTGGACAAGAATCTCAAGCTTGTCAATGTAATCCAGGTGATGCTCATCCGCCGGATTCTCCCATGCCAAGAACGGGCCTTCAATTTGTGGGAGTTTGATCCGCACAAGACCAACCTTGAGCCGCCTCTTTGACACTACGTACGAAGATGCCTGGAAGGTGCTGTTCAAGGGCGCCGAAGCTCCCGCATCCGCTACCGAAGATAGCGGATTCAGCTCGCAGCGTCAAGCCAGCGAGGTAAGTTATTTTACCCTTTACGGGATTCTTTTTTCATAGTTTGACTCTATGCGGGATCTAAAACTCCCTAACCTTTGACAGGAGTGGCTGAAGACGTCCGGACAGATTGACTGTCCGACCCCCTTGCCAGAACACCCAGCAGACGCCCGATTGACGGGGCTGCTGGCTCCGGCACCTCACGTGGTGCCGGAGAAGAAGGCCAAGAAGAAAGCCACGGGAACTCGAAGGAGCTCCCGCCGCCAGGTGCTGTCGGACTCATCGTCCGATGACTGCGAGGCAGACTCCCCCCACGAAGACGAGGAGGAGGAAAAAGAGGCCTCTCTCCCAGCGGGGGGAGAGAAGAAAAGGAAGGCCGCCCCAACTAGGGAGGCCGGAGGGTCCAAGAAGGGAAGGACCCTCCCTCCGAACTACACCGCCAACGCCGACGACGACAAAGAGGGGTGGGCACCAAGGACAAAGCCCCTGGCGAAATCGTAAGTGTCCGGACACCAGAATAACTCATGGCGTTCCGTTTGTCGCACAGCATTATCTAACACCGAATATAACCATGCAGCCCGCCTAAGGATGGGCTCGACGATTCGTCGAGCGGCTCCCTGGACTCGTCGGACGTGAATAGCGCCTCACTTCCGACCGCCTCGTCTCCTCCCACCATGGATGACGCCAAGGTGGAGTCCCAAAAGGGGCCCAGCCAGGAGGAGGTGGCGCTGGAGGCGCCGCAAGGCGACCTCCCGGACTCCGGGCGCAAAGGGGATAAAACCCCTAAGGGCTTTAAGTCCGGCCCTTTGCCGGACTCCATACCGGAACCTTCAGTGGTTCCGGAGTCCGGCGGGCGACCCCTTCATAAGAAGGGCAAGACTGCGACGCCGGTGACCTCCGTCCAACTGAACGCACTGGATTATTTGATGGAGGCGCTCAACGACACTTCCATCAACGAGGAGCACCGCACTGTTATGAGTGTGGTGATCCAGAATGTTCAGTCCGCCAAGAGCGGGCTGACTGAAGCCTGTACTAGCCTTCTAACAGGCTTTGAGATATGTATTTAAGATATGTAAAAATATTACCGCATAGACAGTAGCCCCTGATGCTCAGTTTGGTGTTTGGAATGAAAAGCCGAACTGAGGATCTAAAAGATATACGCAGAAGACTAACATAAGTATGTCAATAAGGGAATGCAGTCTACGCTGCTGACCTCTGCCGCACTGACTGCGGAGGTTGATGCATTAAAGCAGAGCCTCGAGCGGTCCGAGAACGAGCTCGGACTTGCCAAGAAGCAGCTCGAGGACAAGGAAGGTAAGTAATACCTTATGGGAGTATTTAAGAAATGTGGTTGCAAAAAATGACAGGGATAACGTGAATATTGCAGGGGCCACGAACGAGGTGGCGACCCTGAAGGAAGCGGTGTCCAAGGCCGAAAGCAATGCGGCCGCGGAGTGTACCGAGCGGGAGAAGCAGGAGGCGCGGGGGGCAGAGGTGCGGCAAGAGCTCCAGGCTCTCGCAGAAAAACACGAGAGTTTGGAGCGTGACTCAAAGACTCGAGAGTCCGAGCTTGCCTCGGCCCTTAAGAGCGCCAAGGCCGCAAAGGCCGAAGCCCAAAAAGCCCTCCAGGAGATTGAGGCGATGAGGAAAATAGCGGCGGGTAAGGCATTCTATATGCAAAGCAAGCATGTGAAAGTGAATTATCTATTACTTACCCGAATCCGGAGCTCTCCAGGAGCATTCGCAGATCTGCCCCGTAGTGTGGCTGATGCTGCCGCACTCTACCGAGTCGAGGAGGGAAGCTCGACAGAGAAGGTGTTCTGGTCTCAGTATGCTGAGGCCGGACACCCGGTGCCCTTGAGCGACCAGCTGAAGCAGCTGGTCGAGCTCCATAAGGCGGCCGAATAGGCCATGAAGGGCCTCGTAGGTCGGTTGTGGCCCAAGGAACCCATGCCTGGGAGCTACTTCGGGCTGGTGAGGCGGCTGGTGGACGCCTGTCCATGGGTTGAAGTCATCAAGCGCTCCGTCTGCATCGAAGGTGCCCGTAGGGCCCTTGCCCTTGCTAAGGTGCACTGGGGCAAGATGGACGCTGAGAAGCTTGTGACGGACGGACCACCACCGAAGAAGGAGCATCGTAAGCCTGAAATGTATTATGAGGGCGTCCTGAAGGGTGCCTGCCTTATAGCGGATGAATGCTCCAAAGATATTATTTTTGAGTAGACTCGCATTTGTTATCCTGTACGCTGAAAACTTGTTCATATGCGCTAAGCAACGCTTTTGAATTTAAAATATTACCTTCTGTGCGGCCGTTTATTAAATTTGAGAGATGGCGAGTCGTCGGCTTCAGCCCCCATGCCACGAGTGCTGGGGTGTTCGGGATAAACTCGAGCGCTCTTGTTCCCATTTTGGGTTCTTCGAGGAGGCGCCAACAACGTAACAAGGCAACCGGACTATAATGCTTGAACACTCTCACTTAGACATAGAATTCTATAATTTTAAATTTCGGCGAAGCCCCTAGTATTCGGAATACCGAGTTCGGGGCGCTATCCACGCCTTAGCCCGGACAATGCCGACTCCTCGCTCTAAGCGGCATAAGTCTTTAGGGACTCGAAAACCTCTCGAACAGCGACCAGCTCTCGCCCTATCATGACGGTCAGTTTTAGCTTTCTTCACTGAGGTGCTTAACCCAGCTCAACCGGGGCACAATCGCAGTGGTTCTCCCAGCGCTACCTTAGCCGATATAACCGAACATAAGGTACCAAAACATGGGAGCCGGGCAAACCCAACTATTTACCCAAGACATGATTCGGAGCCGATGCATATAATGTTATAAGTTCGGGGTGCCGCACTTGTGAAAGTGTTCGGACTTATCACACCATATTGCGGGGTACTTAAGCCCTCGGTGTATTGCCCGTACTAAAGTGTACGGTTGTACAATGTCATAAATGAATATATATATATATATATATATATATATATATATATATATATATATATATATATATATATATATAAAGGAATTCAATAATAGGCGAAGCTATATATTGTTTATTTGAAAGAGCTGCAGTAAGAGAAGAACGATACAAATAGTGCGATAAGCAAGGGACGGGACTTTTTTAACATGTCCCCCTCCAGGGGTGAGCCGCGGGATAGTGTGTAAAACAGATATATTGCTCGTAATAGAGACCACCTGGACACTCGACGTAGCTTTCTGCTTCCCTGGCTGTTGCATCGTGTGTTCGGCGATTCTAATGCCGACAGGGCTTCGTAAGAACGGAGTCCTGCGAAGAAAAAAGAAAGAAAAATAAAAGAATGACACAATGGGGAGCCCCTGGTGCGGTTAAGCCGCATTCTGGGCATGCCGTGGTCGTGCCTTTCCCCCTATGCCCATGCTATTTCTAGAGCGTAATTATGTACGCATAGTACTGGTTTCGCAATGCCGCGTGGGCTGGGGTTTGGCCGCATTGCTATGCGTGCTCGGAACGTGCCAGGCGGTCTTGTTGTAGGTTACTCCGGGCGCGCTTGACGGTGTCCAGGCGTTTAATAGCCGGACTTGAGAATTGCCTTAAGAGGCTACTTTGTACTTCCGCCGCGAGGGCCGCCGTATGCTCCTCCGTCCGGAGAGAGCGTTCGGTGTTTCCATTGACCGTAATGACTCCTCGAGGACTTGGCATCTTGAGCTTGAGATATGCGTAGTGCGGCACCACATTGAATTTTGCAGATGCGGTTCGTCCGAGCAGTGCGTGATAGCCGCTGCGGAACGGGACGATGTCGAAGATTAACTCCTCGCTTCGGAAGTTATCCGGGGATTCGAAGACCACTTCAAGTGTAATCGAGCCAAGATATTGACCTCTACACACTGGTATGACGCCTTTAAAGGTCGTCTTCGAGGTTTAATCCTTGATGGGTCTATGCCCATTTTGCGACCGTATCCCGATAAAGCAGGTTCAGGCTGCTGCCGCCGCCCATTAGGACTCTAGTGAGGTGAAATCCGTCAATGATTGGGTCTAAAACCAATGCGGCAAATCCGCCATGGCGGATGCTAGTGGGGTGGTCCCTTCGATCAAAAGTGATCGGGCAGGAAGACCACGGGTTGAATTTTGGGGCGACGGGCTCCATCGCGTATACGTCCCTTAGTGCATGCTTCCGCTCCCTTTTGGGTATGTGGGTTGCGTATATCATGTTCACCGTCCGCACTTGTGGGGGGAAGCCCTTCTGTCCTTTATTGTTCGGCGGCCGAGGCTCTTCCTCGTCATCGCTATGCAGCCCCTTGTCATTGTTTTCGGCATTTAACTTGCTTGCCTGCTTGAACACCCAACAATCCCTGTTGGTGTGGTTGGCTGGCTTTTCGGGGGTCCGTGTATCTGGCACGAGCGATCGAGTATTCGGTCCAAATTGGACGGGCCCGGAGTATTTCTTTTAAATGGCTTTTTCCGCTGACCGGGGTTAGAGCCTCTGAATCCGGCGTTGACTGCCGTATTCTCAGCATCATCGCCGTTAATGCGGCGCTTGTGCTTGTTGCGACGCGACCTGCCATTGCAGTCCTTGGTATTCGAATTACCAGGGCTCTTGGTCATGTTGTTACTATGAGCTCGCCAGCTGTCCTCTCCCGCGCAAAAGGGCTCTTGGTCATGAGTGATGTGAGGGCTACCATGGATTTCGGCTTTTCCTGTCCCAGGTGCCGGGCAAGCCACTCATCGCGGATGTTGTGTTTGAAGGCTGCAAGGGCCTCTGCGTCCGGACAGTCGACGATTTGATTTTTCTTGGTTAGGAACCGTGTCCAGAATTGTCTGGCCGATTCCTCTGGCTGCTGAATTATGTGGCTTAGGTCATCGGCGTCTGGTGATCGCACATATGTGCCCTGGAAATTGTCGAGGAATGCGGCTTCCAGGTCGTCCCAACAACCAATTGACTCTGCTGGCAAGCTGTTAAGCCAATGTCGGGCTGGTCCTTTAAGCTTGAGTGGGAGGTATTTGATGGCGTGTAGATCATCACCGCGGGCCATGTGGATATGAAGGAGATAGTCCTCGATCCAAACCGCAGGATCTGTTGTGCCATCGTATGATTCAATATTTACGGGTTTGAAAACCTCGGGGATTTGATGATCCAT
Source organism: Aegilops longissima (assembly GCA_021605205.1). NCBI lineage: Eukaryota > Viridiplantae > Streptophyta > Magnoliopsida > Poales > Poaceae > Aegilops > Aegilops longissima. Next base: position 535,839,985 of record CM038679.1, on the reverse strand, counting down.
TACTTCATCTGTGAAGCACAGTGGGTGTGCAGCGCCTCTGTATTGGGCTATATCACGACGCAGCTCAGATGAGCTTTGTCTACTGTGTTCGGCCTGGCCGGAGTTGCCATATCCGGCGTGACGGTCATCGTCACGTATCATGGGGCGCCCACGCGATCCATAGATCGATTTTGTTTGCCTTGCCTTGTCCTCCAATATATCTCGCAGGTCCGGCGCATTTCCGTGTGCCTTTGTATTTTTTGAGCGCCGCCGGGGTGCGGCTTGAGTTGAGGGCCAAGAGGCCTCTCTGTCGCGGCCACGAGGTGGCCGATCAGCCATGTCATGCACTGGTGATGTAGGTTTGGGTGCTTCCTCCTCTAATCGGGGTAGCAACCCGCGCCTTGGGTAGCTCTTGGAGGGCGCCGATTTCATACTCTTCGCCGCAAGGACTTCAGTCCATCTGTCAGCTAGCAAATCTTGGTCAGCTCTCAGCTGTTGCTGCTTTTTCTTGAGGCTGCTTGCCGTGGCCATGAGCCTGCGTTTGAAACACTCTTGTTCGAGGGGATCCTCAGGTACGACGAATTCGTCGCCGTCGAGGCTTGCCTCATCTTCGGAGGGAGGCATGTAATTATCGTCCTCTACCTCTTTTTCTGCCGCTCTCTCATGAGGGCTGGCTTCTGCATCCTCCTGCGTTGAATCTTGCTGGAGGATGTTGTCTTCGGCACTGTCCGGGTGTTATTGTCTCTCGTGCCAGAATCACCGCTTTTGCTGTGGCGGGATTTAGAGCGGCGCCGATGGCGCCGGCACTTAGGTTGTTTCTTGGAGGGGTCATCCTCCGTTGTTCCATCGCCATTCCCATCTTTTGGGATGTCCACCATGTATATGTCGTATGACGAGGTGGCCTTCCAGTGCCCTGTAGGCGCTGGTTCTTGGTCGTCTCCTGCATCGTCGTCCATACCGTCGATGTCTTAGGAGTCGAAGTCGAGCATGTCGGTTAAATCGTCGATAGTGGCTACGAAGTGGGTGGTGGGTGGGATTTGATTTTCTTCGTCGTCCGCATCCCAACCTTCCTGACCATAATCCGGCTAGGGTTCTCTTGATAAAGAGAGAGACTTTAATGAATTCAGAATGTCGCCAAAGGGCGAGTGCTGAAAGATGTCCGCGGCCGTGAATTCCATGGTCGGCGCCCAATCGGATTCGATTGGCAGGGGCGCGGAAGGCTCGGAGTCCGGAGAGGAGTCCGGCACCTTGGAGTTACGAGCTTCGCAACGGACGGGGTAGGTGTACGTCTCAATCACCGTAGGTATTGCAGCCCCCGAGGAGGTGTCCAGCCACCCGTCCTCGATCGGCGCGGTCGGCTCCGAGCTAAAGGTCGGAGCGGACTCTGGTGCGGCCTCCAGGACACTGTTTGGCGGCAGAGGTAAATCATGCCCCTCGTGACAGTGCGGCGCGCTTGGCCGTGGCTCGAACCCGTCGAAGATCAAGTCTCCGCGGATGTTAGCTGTGTAGTTCAAACTTCCAATCTGACCTGATGGCGGGCGTAGCTTTCAATCTGCTCCAGATGGCTGCTTAATTGGCCCGCAGTGCAAAGCCGCCGAATACGAAGATCTGTCCGGGGAGAAAAGTCTCACCCTGGAGCGCATCGATGTTGATGATCGGAGGAGCCATCGGGCCTAAAGATGACGACACAGAGGAACTCTCAATGAAAGCACCAATGTCGGTGTCAAAACCGGCGGATCTCGGGTAGGGGGTCCCGAACTGTGAGTCTAGGCGGATGGTAATAGGAGACAAGGGACACGATGTTTTTACCCAGGTTCGGGCCCTCGCGGTGAAGGTAAAACCCTACTCCTTCTTGATTAATATTGATGATATGGGTAGTACAAGAGTGGATCTACCATGAGATCAGAGAGGCTAAACCCTAGAAGCTACCCTATGGTATGATTGTTGTTCGTCCTATGGACTAAAACCCTCCGGTTTATATAGGCACCGAATAGGGTTAGGGTTACACAGAGTCGGTTACAATGGTAGGAGATCTACATATCCGTATCGCCAAGCTTGCCTTCCACGCCAAGGAAAGTCCCATCCGGACACGGGACGAGGTCTTCAATCTTGTATCTTCATAGTCCAGGAGTCCGGCCAAAGGTCATAGTCCGGCCATCCGGACACCCCCTAATCCAGGACTCCCTCAGCGACCGTGGGAGGTGCACGACCCGGTGTGGCAAGCACGAAGCGGGGCGAGGCCGTGGTGGTGCGCGAGCGGCCGCCGGAGGCCGTGCGGGCGGCAGCCAGAGGCGGCGCTCGGCTGCGGTCATGCGCGCGCGAGTGGACAGCGCCGTTGACAGAGAACAAGGGGAGAGAGCGAGGGAGGCCCGAGCTCACGGGGGCCGTAGGGGTTCTGCAGCGGGGCTCGGGGTGGAAGACGAGGACGACGCGTCGGAGGCAGTGAGGTAGTCCGATGGGGAGGAGATGAGGAGGTCCGGCAACGGCGATGCCTTCGGGCGGTGGCGCGTCCAGATCCGGGGAGAAGGGGGCAAACGGGGACAGCGAGGCGGCCTCGGTGAGGTGCGGGGCCGGTCGGGGTTGCCCCGATCCGATCGAGGGGGGAGGGAGAGCGAGCGATGTGGGGAGAGTGGGGGAGATCGAGGGGAGTGGGGTGGACGAGAGGATAGGGCTAGGGTTCGGTTGGGGGAGTTGGGGTTATAGGCCGGGGGTGGGCCGGCCTAGTGGGCGGCCTGGTGGGTTGAGGCCCAAGGGGGCGCGGTTGGCCAGCTGGGCCAGTCGGTTGGCCAAGGCCCAAAGGCAGTGGGGGTGAGTTTCTTCTAATAAAACTGCCCCACTATTTTCTTTTAAAAAAACAAGACTAAAAGAGCTTTGTTAGAAAAGAGGCTTGTCAAACTAAACAAGCACATTATTTCTAGGAGTCACAAAATGTTTTGTGGCCAAAAGTAGTTGCCTAACCAATTTTAAAATTGGAAAGGCCAATTTAAAATGCTGCTTGACCACTAAATAATTTCCAGGGGCACTTTGGGAATCCAAAAGGGGTTGTTTCCAACATGGCAATTATCCAGGGATTATTTGCCACACATTGAACATTTTTATTTGCATGTTTGAGAATTTTGAATTTTGACTTCAATTTGAATTTGGAATTTGAACTGTGTTGGAAAGAAAAGGGGGATTAGTAACAGTAAGAGTGATGACATGGCACCATTAACATGGGATTACTGTAGCTTAATTATCCGGACGTCACACCCTCTCTCGTGGAGATCTATTCGATGTGATCTTCTTTTGCGGTGTGTTTGTTGAGACCGATGAATTGTGGGTTTACGATCAAGTTTATCTATGAAAAATATTTGAATCTTCTCTGAATTGTTTTATGTATGAATAGTTATCTTTGCAAGTCTCTTCGAATTATCAGTTTGGTTTGGCCTACTAGATTGATCTTTCTTGCAATGGGAGAAGTGCTTAGCTTTGGGTTCAATCTTGCGGTGTCCTTTCCCAAAGGACAATAGGGCAGCAAGGCACGATTGTATTGTTGCCATCGAGGATAACAAGATGGGTTTTTTTATCATATTGCATGAATTTATCCCTCTTCATCATGTCATCTTGCTTAAGGCATTACTCTGTTCTTATGAACTTAATACTCTAGATGCATGCTGGATAGCGGTCGATGTGTGGAGTAATAGTAGTAGATGCAGGCAGGAGTCGGTCTACTTGTCTCGTACGTGATGCCTATATACATGATCATTCGTAGATATTCTCATAACTATGCTCAATTCTGTCAATTGCTCAACAGTAATTTGTTCACCCACCGTAAATACTTATGCTCTTGAGAGAAGCCACTAGTTAAACCTATGGCCCCCGGGTCTATCTTCATCATATTAATCTTCGAACACTTAGTTATTTACATTGCTTTTTACTTTGCTTTTATTTTACTTTGCATCTTTATTATAAAAATACCAAAAATATTATCCTATCATATCTATCAGATCTCACTCTCGTAAGTGACCGTGTAGGTATTGACAACCGCTTATCGCGTTGGTTGCGAGGATTTATTTGTTTTGTGTAGGTGCGAGGGACTCACGCGTAGCCTCCTACTGGATTGATACCTTGGTTCTCAAAAACTGAGGGAAATACTTACGCTACTTTGCTGCATCACCCTTTCCTCTTCAAGGGAAAACCAACACAGTGCTCAAGAGGTAGCAAGAAGGATTTCTGGCGCCGTTGCCGGGGAGGTCTACGCAAAAGTCAACATACCAAGTACCCATCACAAACCCTTATCTCCCGCATTACATTATTTGCCATTTGCCTCTCGTTTTCCTCTCCCCCACTTCACCCTTGTCGTTTTATTCACCCTCTCTTTTCCGTATTGCCTCTTTTTGCCCGTCTCTTGTTTGCTCGTGTGTTGGATTGCTTGTTTGTCACGATGTCTCAAGATAATACCAAATTATGTGACTTTACCAATACCAACAATAATGATTTCCTTAGCACTCCGATTGCTCCTCTTACCGATACTGAATCTTGTGAAATCAATGTTGCTTTGTTGAATCTTGTCATGAAAGATCAATTCGCCGGCCTTCCCAGTGAAGACGCCGCTACTCATCTAAATAGCTTCATCCTATTTGTGTGATATGCAAACGAAGAAAGATGTTGATAATGATATTGTTAAAGTGAAGCTATTTCCTTTTTCTCTTAGAGATCGTGCTAAAGCTTGGTTTTCGTCTTTGCCTAAAAATAGTATTGATTCTTGGAATAAGTGCAAAGATGCTTTTATCTCTAAGTATTTTCCTCCCGCTAAGATTATCTCTCTTAGAAACGATATTATAAATTTTAAGCAACTTAATCATGAACATGTTGCACAAGCTTGGGAGAGAATGAAATTAATGATACGTAATTGCCCTACACATGGTTTGAATTTGTGGATGATTATACAAAAAACTTATGCCGGATTGAATTTTGCTTCTAGAAATCTTTTAGATTCGGCCGCGGGAGGCACTTTTATGGAAATCACTTTAGGAGAGGCTACTAAACTCCTAGATAATATTATGGTTAATTATTCTCAATGGCACACTGAAAGATCTACTAATAAAAAAGTGCATGCGATAGAAGAAATTAATGTTTTGAGTGGAAAGATGGATGAACTTATGAAATTATTTTCTAGTAAGAGTGTTTCTTCTGATCCTAATGATATGCCCTTGTCTACTTTGATTGAGAATAATAATGAATCTATGGATGTGAAATTTGTTGGTAGGAATAATTTTGGTAACAACGCGTATAGAGGAAACTTTAATCCTAGGCCTTATCCTAGCAATTCCTCTAATGATTATGGTAATTCCTACAACAATTCTTATGGAAACTTTAATAAGATGCCCTCTGAATTTGAGACTAGTGTTAAGGAATTTATGAATTCGCAAAAGTATTTCAATGCTTTGCTTGAAGAAAAATTTCTTAAAATTGACGAATTGGCTTGGAACGTTGATAGAATTTCTCTTGATGTTGATTCTTTGAAACTTAGATCTATTCCTCCTAAGCATGATATCAATGAGTCTCTCAAAGCCATGAGAATTTCCATTGATGAGTGCAAAGAAAGAACCGCTAGGATGCGTGCTAAGAAAGATTGCTTTATGAAAGCGTGTTCTTCAAATTTCTATGAAAATAAAGATGAAGATCTAAAAGTTATTGATGTGTCCCTTATTAAATCTTTGTTTTGCAACATGAATCTTGATAATGATGGGACTGAATATGATCCAGCTTTACCTAGAATGGGTTCCAAAAATTCGGAGTTTTTAGATCTTGATGCTAAAATTGATAAAAGTGGGATTGAAGAAATTAAAACTTTAGATGTTAATAAACCCACTATTTTGGATTTCAAGGAATTTAATTATGATAGCTGCTCTTTCACAGATTGTATTTCCTTGTTGCAATTCGTGCTAAATTCTCCTCATGCTTATAGTCAAAATAAAGCTTTTACCAAACATATCGTTGATGCTTTGATACAATCTTATAAAGAAAAGCTTGAGTTGGAAGTCTCTATCCCTAGAAAACTTTATGATGAGTGGGAACCTACTATTAAAATTAAGATTAAAGATCATGAATGCTATGCTTTGTGTGATTTGGGTGCTAGTGTTTCCACGATTCCTAAAAATTTGTGCGATGTGTTAGGTTTCTGTGATTTTGATGATTGCTCTTTAAATTTGCACGTTGCGGATTCCACCATTAAGAAACCTACGGGAAGAATTAATGATGTTCTTATTGTTGCAAATAGGAACTATGTGCCCGTAGATTTTATCGTTCTTGATATCGATTGCAATTTTTCATGTCCTATTATTCTTGGTAGACCTTTCCTTAGAATGATTGGTGCAATTATTGATATGAAGGAAGGGAATATTAGATTCCAATTTCCATTAAAGAAAGGCATGGAACACTTCCCTAGGAAGAAAATAAAATTACCATATGAATCTATCATGAGAGCCACTTATTGATTGCCTACCAAAGATGGCAATACCTAGATATATCCTTGCATTTATGCCTAGCTAGGGGCGTTAAACGATAGCGCTTGTTGGGAGGCAACCCAATTTTATTTCTAGTTTTTTTCTTTTTGCTTATGTTTAGGAATAAATATTTGTTCTAGCCTCTGGTTAGATGTGTTTTTATGTTTAATTAGTGTTTGTGCCCAGTTAAACCTATAGGATCTTCTTGGATGATAGTTATTTGATCTTGCTGTAAATTCCAGAAACTTTCTGTTCACGAAAACAATTGTTAAAAATCACCAGAATGTGATAAAATATTGATTCCAATTTCATCTAATAAATAAACAAATTGCCTAGGTCTTCCTATTTTGGATGATTTTTTGGAGTTCCAGAAGTTTGCGTTAGTTACAGATTACTACAGACTTTTCTGTTTTTGACAGATTCTGTTTTTCGTGTGTTCTTTGCTTATTCTGATGAATCTATGGCTAGTAAAAGAGTTTATAAACCATAGATAAGTTGGAATACAGTAGGTTTAACACCAATATAAATAAATAATGAGTTCATTACAGTACCTTGAAGTGGTCTTTTGTTTTCTATCGCTAACGGAGCTCACGAGATTTTCTGCTGAGTTTTGTGTTGTGAAGTTTTCAAGTTTTGGGTGAAAGATTTGATGGATTATGGAACAAGGAGTGGCAAGAGCCTAAGCTTGGGGATGCCCGTGGCACCCCCAAGATAATTTAAGGACACCAAAAAGCTAAAGCTTGGGGATGCCCCGGAATGCATCCCCTCTTTCGTCTACTTCCATCGGTAACTTTACTTGGAGCTATATTTTTATTCACCACATGATATGTGTTTTGCTTGGAGCGTCTTGTATGATTTGATTCTTTGCTTTTTCATTTACCACAATCATCCTTTCTGTACACACCTTTTGAGAGAGCCATACATGATTTGGAATTTGTTAGAATACTCTATGTGCTTTGCTTATATCTTTTGAGTTATATAGTTGTGCTCTAGTGCTTCACTTATATCTTTTAGAGCACGGTGGTGGATTTGTTTTATAGAAACTATTGATCTCTCATGCTTCACTTAGATTATTTTGAGAGTCTTAAATAGCATGGTAATTTGCTTAAATAATCCTAATATGCTTGGTATTAAATAATCCTAATATGCTTGGTATTCAAGATTAGTAAAACTTTCTTATGAGTGTGTTGAATACTATGAGAAGTTTGATGCTTGATAATTGTTTTGAGATATAAAGATGGTGATATTAGAGTCATGATAGTTGAGTAGTTGTGAATTTGAGATATACTTGTGTTAAAGTTCGTGATTCCCGTAGCATGAACGTATGGTGAACCGTTATGTGATGAAGTCGGAGCATGATTTATTTATTGATTGTCTTCCTTATGAGTGGCGGTTGGGGACGAGCGATGGTCTTTTCCTACCAATCTATCCCCCTAGAAGCATGCGTGTAATACTTTGCTTTGATAACTTGTAGATTTTTGCAATAAGTATATGAGTTCTTTATGACTAATGTCGAGTCCATGGATTATACGCACTCTTCTTCCTTCCACCATTGCTAGCCTCTCTAATATCGCACACTTTTCACCGGTATCATACACCCACCATAAACCTTCCTCAAAACAGACACCATACCTACCTATCATGGCATTTTCATAGCCATTCCGAGATATATTTCCATGCAACTTTCCACCGTTCTGTTTATTATGACACGCTCCATCATTGTCATATTGCTTTGCATGATCATGTAGTTGATGTTGTATTTGTGGCAAAGCCACCGTTCATAATTCTTTCATACATGTCACTCTTGATTCATTGCATATCCCGGTACATCACCGGAGGCATTCATATAGAGTCGTATTTTATTCTAAGTATCGAGTTGTAATTGTTGAGTTGTAAGAAAATAAAAGTGTTATGATCATCATTTTTAGAGCATTGTCCCAAGTGAGGAAAGGATGATGGAGACTATGATTCCCCCACAAGTCGGGATTAGACTCCGGACGAAAAAATAAAAAAAAGAGAAAAGAGGCCACAAAAATAGAGAAAAGGCCCAAATAAAAAAATGAGAGAAAAAGAGAGAAGGGACAATGTTACTATCCTTTTACCACACTTGTGCTTCAAAGTAGCACCATGATCTTCATGATAGAGAGTCTCTCATTTTGTCACTTTCATATACTAGTGGGAATTTTTCATTATAGAACTTGGCTTCTATATTCCAATGATGGGCTTCCTCAAAATGCCCTAGGTCTTCGTGAGCAAGCGAGTTGGATGCACACCCACTTAGTTTCTTTTGTTGATCTTTCATATACTTATAACTCTAGTGCATCCATTGCATGGCAATCCCTACTCACTCACATTGATATCTATTGATGGGCATCTCCATAGCCCGTTGATACGCCTAGTTGATGTGAGACTATCTTCCCCCTTTTTGGATGAAAAATTTGATGGATTATGGAACAAGGAGTGGCAAGAGCCTAAGCTTGGGGATGCCCATGGCACCCCCAAGATAATCTAAGGACATCATAGAACCAAAGCTTGGGGATGCCCCGGAAGGCATCCCCTCTTTCGTCTACTTCCATCGGTAACTTTACTTGGAGCTATATTTTTATTCACCACATGATATGTGTTTTTCTTGGAGCGTCTTGTATGATTTGAGTCTTTGCCTTTTAGTTTACCACAATAATCCTTGTTGTACACACCTTTTGAGAGAGACACACATGATTCGGAAATTATTAGAATACTCTATTGAGCTATATAGTTTTTCTCTAGTGCTTCACTTATATCTTTTAGAGCACGGTGGTGGATTTTTTATAGAAACTATTGATCTCTCGTGCTTCACTTATATTATTTTGAGAGTCTTAAAACAGCATGGCAATTTTCTTTAATTAATATCATGAGAAATTTGATGCTTGATAATTGTTTTGAGATATAAAGGTGGTAATATCATAGTTGTGCTAGTTGAGTAATTGTGGAATTGAAAAATACATGTGTTGGAGATTGCGATTCCCGTAGCATGCACGTATGGTGAACCCTTATGTAACGAAGTTGGAGCATGAAGTATTTGTTGATTGTCTTCCTTTGTGTGGCGGTCGGGATCGCGCGATGGTTAATCCTACCAACCCTTCCCCTAGGATCATGCGTAGTAGTACTTTGCTTCGAGGGCTAATAAATTTTTGCAATAAGTATATGAGTTCTTTATGACTAATGTGAGTCCATGGATTATACGCACACTTACCTTTCCGCAATTTTCTAGCCTCTTCGGTACCGTGCATTGCCCTTTCTCACCTTGAGAGTTGGTGCAAACTTCGCCGGTGCATCCAAACCCGGTGATATGATACGCTCTTTCACACATAAACCTCCTTATATCTCCCTCAAGATAGCCACCATACCTACCTATCATGGCATTTCCATAGCCATTCCGAGATATATTGCCATGCAACTTTCCACCGTTTCATTTATCATGACATACTCCATCATTGTCATATTGCTTTGCATGATCATGTAGTTGACATTATATTTGTGGCAAAGCCATCGTTCATAATTCTTTCATACATGTCGCTCTTAATTCATTGCATATCCCGGTACACCGCCGGAGGCATTCATATAGAGTCATATTTTGTTCTTAGTATTGAGTTCTAATTCATGAGTTGTAAGTAAATGAAAGTGTGATGATCATCATTATTAGAGCATTGTCCCAAGTGAGGAAAGGATGATGGAGACCATGATTCCCCCACAAGTCGGGATGAGACTCCGGACCAAAAAAAAAGAGGCCATAAAAAAAGAGAAAAGGCCCAAATAAAAAAATGAGAGAAAAAGAGAGAAGGGAAATGTTACTATCCTTTTACCACACTAGTGCTTCAAAGTAGCACCGTGATCTTCATATTAGAGAGTCTCTCATTTTGTCACTTTCATTTACTAGTGGGAAATTTCATTATAGAACTTGGCTTGTATATTCCAATGATGGGCTTCCTCAAATGCCCGAGGTCTTCGTGAGCAAGCAAGTTGGATGCACACCCACTTAGTTTCTTTTTGAGCTTTCATACACTTATAGCTCTACTACATCCGTTGCATGGCAATCCCTACTCCTCGCATTAACATCAATTGATGGGCATCTCCATAGCCCGTTCATTAGCCTCGTTGATGTGATACTTTCTCCTTTTTTGTCTTCCCACATAACCCCTACCATTATACCTTATTCCACCATAGTGCTATATCCATGGCTTGCGCTCATGTATTGCGTAAGAGTTGAAAAGGCTGAAGCGCGTTAAAAGTATGAACCAATTTCTTGGCTAAAACCGGCGTCGTACATGATATGAATATTTTGTGTGGGGAAGATGGAGCATAGCCAGACTATATGATTTTGTAGGGATAACTTGCTTTGGCTATGTTATTTTGATAAGACATAATTGATTAGTTAGTATGCTTGAAATATTATTGTTTTTATGTCAACAATAAACTTTTATCTTGAATCATATCAAATTTGAACATTCGTGCCATAATAAGAAGAATTACATTGACATTATGCCAAGTAGCATTCCACATCAAAAAATTTGTTTTTATCATTTACCTACTCAAAGACGAGCAGGAATTAAGCTTGGGGATGCTTGATACGTCTCCAACGTATGTATAATTTTTTTATTGCTCCATGCTATTCTTCTGTTTTGGACATTATCGGGCTTTATTATTCACTTTTATATTATTTTAGGGACTAACCTATTAACCGGAGGCCCAGCCTAGAATTGTTGTTTTTTGCCTATTTCAGAGTTTCGCAGAAAAAGAATATCAAACGGAGTCCAAACGGAATGAAACCTTTGGGAACGTGATTTTCGGAACGGACATGATCCAGGAGACTTGGACCCTACGTCAAGAAAGCCACCAGGAAGCCACGAGGTAGGGGGCGCACCTACCCCCCCTAGGCACGCCCTGCACCCTCGTGGGCCCCATGTTGCTCCATCGACGTACTCCTTCCTCCTATATATACCTACGTACCCCCAAACGATCAGATACGGAGCCAAAAACCTAATTCCACCGCCGCAACCTTCTGTACCCACGAGATACCATCTTGGGGCCTGTTCCGGAGCTCCGCCGGAAGGGGCATCGATCATGGAGGGCTTCTACAACAACACCATAGCCTCTCCGATGAAGTGTGAGTAGTTTACCTCAGACCTTCGGATCCATAGTTATTAGCTAGATGGCTTCTTCTCTCGTTTTGGATCTCAATACAATGTTCTCCCCCTCTCTCGTGGATATCTATTCGATGTAATCTTCTTTTGCGGTGTGTTTGTTGAGATCGATGAATTGTGGGTTTATGATCAAGTTTATCTATGACCAATATTTGAATCTTCTCTGAATTCTTTTATGTATGATTGGTTATCTTTGCAAGTCTCTTCGAATTATCAGTTTGGTTTGGCCTACTAGATTGATCTTTCTTGCAATGGGAGAAGTGCTTAGCTTTCAATCTTGCGGTGTCCTTTCCTAGTGACAGTAGGGGCAGCAAGGCACGTATTGTATTGTTGCCATCGAGGATAACAAGATGGTTTTTTTATCATATTTCATGAATTTATCCCTCTACGTCATGTCATCTTGCTTAAGGCGTTACTCTGTTCTTATGAACTTAATACTCTAGATGCATGTTGGATAGCGGTCGATGTGTGGAGTAATAGTAGTAGATGCAGGCAGGAGTCGGTCTACTTGTCTCGGACGTGATGCCTATATACATGATCATACCTAGATATTCTCATAACTATGCTCAATTCTGTCAATTGCTCAACAGTAATTTGTTCACCCATCATAAATACTTATGCTCTTGAGAGAAGCCACTAGTGAAACCTATGGCCCCCGGGTCTATCTTCATCATATTAATCTTCCAACACTTAGTTATTTCCGTTGCTTTTTACTTTGCTTTTATTTTACTTTGCATCTTTATCATAAAAATACCAAAATATTATCCTATCATATATATCAGATCTCACTCTCGTAAGTGACCGTGTAGGGATTGACAACCGCTTATCGCGTTGGTTGCGAGGATTTATTTGTTTTGTGTAGGTGCGAGGGACTCATGCGTAGCCTCCTACTGGATTGATACCTTGGTTCTCAAAAACTGAGGGAAATACTTACGCTACTTTGCTGCATCACCCTTTCCTCTTCAAGGGAAAACCAATGCAGTTCTCAAGAGGTAGCAGTGCCCTGGACGCCGTCTACGGATTCCTTGGATCTTCCTCCACACCTCCGACAACCACCTCTGCCTCAACTTCTTCAGCGACCGACCCAATGATTCTGAGGTCGACACGGCTACGGCAAAGAGGTTGTACACTTGTCGCATCTCTTATTACTCTACATTCATGTCGATCCATTAGGGATATTTTAGTTCAACGGAAAAACATAGCAATAGGAAATTTTCCTATGGCACTCTATCATTCAATTATTCATGCATTTTGTTGAAAGGAATGGAGCAAAACATCCACCTGGACCTACTTTTCAAAATCCTATGCATGAAAACAAGACCAAGTGCATTAGTGGCAGAATAACATTCTAACTGTACACGCTTTCATATGGTTTCACTTTATTTTGGCCATGTTTCTTTGCATTCCTCTGCTCCTCCAATTCCTGTGAACCAAACACCCAAGTTGACAAAAATCCTGTGTTCACAAACGCTCTGTTTCCCATGTGCATTCCTATCCTATTCCGGGGTTTTTCCTCCTATCCCTGCGTTTTTAGAATCATGCAAGCCAAATGAGCCCTTACAAAATTACTTCAGTTACAGGTAGGTGTCGAAGAAAACTTTGTGTGGTTTGTCCTGCTCCTGCCGCGACGTCGTCCACCTCACCTGAGCTGCTCCATCGACAGAAGCATCCACCAAACCAGACATCACAACTACTGACCGTCTTTCACCGCCTCAGATCTCCTTCCCTGCCGCCGGCACCCACCGCAATGGCATCACCATCATCGACTCAGCAGATGAACTTGTGGAGTACACTGGTCCACAAGAGAGGTCGCACTCTTTTGTTTCTGCTTATATTATGCATTTCTTAATATTACCTGCTACTTTATTGTCCTGTTCACCTCTTATACTCCAAGTCAGGTCCAAATTGATGTTCAAACCTGAGTTCTAAATTAGTTGTGGGGCACATATTGAGGTAGCAATGAATAGTATCTTTGTCTAATATCTGGTTCACCTAGGGTATGCCTATGTTGTTCATCTTGGGTGGGAAACAAATAGTAAAGCAATCATCATCTAATTTTTATTAAATTAAAGCAATCATCGGCCTGCTATCATTATTTTTGGATCCATCCACTGGTTGTTACCATTACTCTAGATTTCTGCATGCTCTCCTTACATAATCTCACTATATTTTTTTTGTATGCATGTCAGATATTGTACACAGTCATGTTGAACATGTAGAGAAAAAGAGAAGAGTTTTGTGCGGGAATACAATGTCATGCAGACATCGCTCCATGGTGGGTTCAATGGCAAACCCTCCCCCCCCTCTCCAGATTGTAATCCAGAGGAAGATATCTATTCTGAGGCGGATTCAGACACAGCTGACCACTCCTATTTACCCCCAAGGTGTTTGCTCTAACTTGGCATGATGATGTTAGTCATATCATGCATATGTTGCCTTGCAGTGCCTACTTTCGACAGCATATATGTCATTTGCTTAGTTTAGACATGTTCTGTAATGCCACCTCTTTAGTTTCAATATCATATATCGAAATTATGCAGTCTCATGTCTTTTAGCCAGCCATAATATATGTGAAATGTGCAATGCCATCCTGTTTAACTAGGCATCATATATTAGAATGATATCTAGCCCATCACTTTCTTCATTAAATTTCCATTTGTCGACAATGTTTGTACATTAAACTACTCTTCCTGTGAATCAGCCATTTGAGTGGGTGAGGGAAAAATCTGGAGTGAAAACAAGGCCTTCGGAGCAGATAGTGCTACCTGTCGAAGCAAATCTCTTGCTGGGTCCCAATAGCTCCTCAAAGATGGATTCAGAGACAGATGACCAGTCTTATTGCCCCACCGAGGTGTATGCTCTAACTTGGCACGGTTCGACTGCTCATATCATGCATATGGTGTCTTGCATTGCATAGTTTAGACATCATATACACAATATTCAACACCATGTTCTTAGTTCAGACATCATATATGTGAATGCCCTCCGCTTAGCATATAAATCACATATGTGAATTAAATCATGCGATCCTACTTAGATAACATGTATGTGAATTATGTCATGCGATCCTGTTTAGTTAGTCATCATATCTTTGAATTATGTTATGCTATGCTATCCAGTTTAGATAGCCATCATATATGTGAAATTATGTCATGCTATCCATTTTAGTTAAACAATATACATGTCAACTATTTAATGTCCTTTTTTTCCACACTATCTATTGCATCTGTCTCTCATACAATGTCTGTACATTCAGCTATGTTTCCTGTTTATCAGCCATTTCAATTGGAGCGGGTGATGGCAGTATCTAGCGGAGTAAAAACACGGTCTTCAAATAAAACAGTGCTACCTCTTGGTGGAGATAGCACCCCGGTTGTACATGCACGAGAACCAGCCCTACCACACATAACCCAGACTCTCACAGATTTTACCCCTACTACGATGGACAGAGAACCAGGTTCACCCAATCTAACCCCAACCCCCGCAGATAGTAACCCAGTTCCTGTTGACACAACACCATCTCCACCATAGAGCTCCCAAACAAGAGCAATTAGTAAGGCAGCTCCAGTGCCCAAAGCGCCAGTACTACCACGGTGAACCCCAACTCCACCAGTTAGTGCACCTATTGTGGAGGAAGCACAACCAGCCATTCATAGTTTAGCATCTATCACATTTGATGTTGTTAAATCCTATGTGCGTATCTTCCCATCATGGAAATATTATACTGAAGATGAAGGAAAATGCCAGTTGCAGGCGTTTGTCCAGGAGTTATGTGTAAGTAACGTTATTCATGGAAATTACTTTGCTTTGTCCCATACATTCTACCTCCATGATGGTTATAATACAGCAAATTTTCCATCTTTCTCTATAGAGAAGGAATGATTTGGAAACTCAGGATGAGGTAACCTATGCTAATACCTCTGCTATCTTCAAGAATGCTTGGTGGCAGTATCAGAATTACTTGAAGAAAACATACTTCACTGGCAAAGGAACTCATCAAATTCCCTTACGTTCTCCTGAGACATATTTACTGGAAGATGACTAGGAACGCCATGTTCTTTACTGGCCCCGAACCAAGAATGTGGTAAGGTCTATGAGCTCATTTTATTTTAAGTACTATATGCTTGCGTCTTACTGTACTCTGTTCATGTACAACAAGTGCTTAAACCTGAAGAACAATTGTTCTCATTTAAGATTCCATTGCTATCGTGCATACTGCTTTGCTCTTGTATCACTATATTTACTCATACAAACTTATTTTTAAATTGAATGATCCAATGGAAACTCCAATGGCACAACATGCTTTGTCTTTAACAAGTTTGCTCTTTATAGCTCTGTTGATTTCAATTTCAATTCTGTATATAGTTGACTTCTCGTATCATGCACATTACTAGCATCATAACATGGCCAATAGTGTTGTTGTACATGTAGACCCGTGGTACCCATCTGAAATCTTGTTGTGCCGTTTAGTTTCCCACGCTTTGTATTCTTTTAGTGCTGCTTTCTCTTGAACTGATATGATTTTAACCATGTCTCTATTTTGATTTGGCAAGACAATGCAGTGACCATAGGACATAGATATATGTTTGTTTGATGCTTTTATAATGTACTACTTAGCAATAGAAGACTTGGTAGTTTAATCTTGTCCACCTTACTAATGATTTGGTTCACCGAAATGAGTTTCATATACTAGTACATGCTAAACCTGTTATGTGTCTGCTTGTTTCTTCTTTTAGAATGCTGACAGAATATTGGGGAAGAATGCCTTATTAAGCAATGATAAAGGAAGTAATGCAGATAAGGTTCAGGATCGTGAGACATCCTTGTTGGTCTCCAACAAAGCTGATAAAATAGCTAAGGAAAACTATCTTGAAGACAGTGAGGCAACCCCAAAGTCCTATCTTGGTTTACTATTCGGGTTACTGGCCACTACCGCTTGCACAAGCTATTCAAACTCACTGTCTTAATCAGTTCGGTTTCTTGAGTGTCAACTACAAGCTGAAAGACATCGATCAGTTGTGCTGTGACAAGAAGCGGAAGGTCTGCGGAAGTCCCTGGAGCATTCAGATGCATACTTTCTGGTGCAACAGCAAGCGTTGGAGGATTTTAGCGCCAAACATGACAAAGCTAATAAGCTTGCTAAGCTTATTGCCAGCATGGTGGATACCCAGGATAACATTTCTTGAGCTATTCTGAAGTTGTTTCAGTTATGGACTTGTTTTGCTGCCGCATTTATTTGCACTGGTGGCCAATTTTGACGGCCAGTGTATGTAATATGCTGCTCTGTTCCCTATTTGCACTGGTGGTTAACTTTGATGCCCAGTGGATGTAATATGTGTAATAGGCTAGCGTTAGTTGCTTGCTTATTTATTTCCTTATTGTCTTGTTTAGTTGTTTGCTTGTAGTCACTGTAGTTCTTTTTTCGTGTTTTTCTAGTGGCCACAATAACCTATTTTTGGTAACTAGACCACAATAATCATGGCAACACACGGACAGTTGTAACCATGGGCCTCCTGCGGGCTATAGGGTCCATTGGCCTTCTACGGGCCGTAGGATCCATGGACTTTCTACGGGCCGTATGATCCATGGGCCTTCTACTGGCCGTAGGATCCATTGGTCTTCTACGGGCCGTAGGATCCATGGGCCTTCTACGGGCCGTATAATCATTTCTCCAAACATGGGTCGTACTATTCGTGGACCATGACGGGCCGTTAATAGGCCGTATTTGATAACGCTATGAAAACAGCCCAAGGAGTTAACGACCGAATGTAACCACGGGCTGTATTTGGCCCACAAACAGAACATGCCAGTAACGGACCGTATCTAACCGAATTCTGGAAATGAGCCCAAGAATAAATGGGCCCTTAGAAGGCCGAAAGTTAACACAGGCTGGAAACGGCCGACAGAATAATGGGTTGTTAATGGGTATAAAGCGATACACTATTCATTGTAGGCCAGTTTCATCTTGGGCCTTTAATCGGCCAAGTTACAAAGGGCCTCATATGGGCCGAAAGACATCATGGGCCGGAAGTTACAACGGGCTGGAATCATATTGG
Organism: Aegilops longissima; assembly: GCA_021605205.1. Lineage (NCBI taxonomy): Eukaryota > Viridiplantae > Streptophyta > Magnoliopsida > Poales > Poaceae > Aegilops > Aegilops longissima. The sequence goes on along the minus strand of CM038679.1, from coordinate 535,822,282 downwards.
ACGGCCCAGATGAAGCTACTGGGCTTAATTCCGATAGGCCGTAATGGGCCGGTAGTTAGTGGGCCGTAAATGGGCTATATACGAACAGGCCGTTAACAGGCTTTCCATGGGCCGGCCCGTTACCTTTTGACCAAGTCAAACGGGCCGGCCTTTTCACCGGAATGGGCCTTTATTGGGCCGTGCCACGTGTCGACGTATCATAGGCGCCTCCTGTCCAATGAGTGGATGACATCTGTCCCAACGGTGAGCCAACACGTGTTTCCTCTGGCCAATGAGAATTTTACACGTGGAAAATACCCATTGGTCCGGGCTGTTAACGGGTTATCGGGTCCAAAACCGGACCCGATAGCTTAACGGCGACCTGTTACGGTGGATGCCACGTGTCGGTCACCCTTGACGAAAGCACTTCTATGACGCGCAATTTATCGTCATGGAAGTAGACACTTCCGTGATGATAATTTTGGTAATGTCATGGAACGCTTCTACGACAGCACAGGTATGACTATCTTGATTCTGTCATAAAATCGTGATGGATGTACATGCATGACAGAAAACGTGACCTACTGTGACTAACATGCATCATCACGGAAGTGTATTTTTTTGTAGTGCTAATTGGTGTAGGAATCACTTGAACTGATTTGTGTGATAAACTACTTTCCAATTCGGGAGAAGGTACAATTAACTGATCAAGTTCTACTTTCCTCCCACTCACTTCTTTCTAGAAAAACTCCTTCTCTAGAAAGGATCCATTCTTAGCAACAAATATCTTGCCTTCAGATCTGTGATAGAAGGTGTACCCAAGAGTCTCCTTTGGGTATCCTATGATGACGCATTTCTCTGATTTGGGTTCGATCTTATCAGGTTGAAGCTTTTTCACATAAGCACCGCAGCCCCAAACTTTCAGAAACGACAGTTTAGGTTTCTAGCCAAACCACAGTTCATAAGGTGTCATCTTAGCGGATTTAGATGGTGCCTTATTTAACGTGAATCTAGTCGTCTCTAAAGCATAACCCCAAAACGACAGTAGTAAATCGGTAAGAGACATCATAGATCGCACCATATCTAATAAAGTACGGTTAAGACGTTCGGACACACCATTAATAAAAAGGGTCTCCCCCTGCTTTAGATTATAAAGCAACGACCAACCGATACAACGAGCTTGCTGGGGCCGCAGCACAAATGAGCCCAAAAGAAAAAGGAGAGAAAGAAAAAAGAAACTAATGTCGACGCCACAAGCTCAACTAAGCGAAGATGGACGACACCCGCTGCACCCTCCGGAGAAGTACCACCACCCGCCAAGCACTCCGAAGCCTCACGTACCAAGAAACGCCTTCATGAAGGAATGCGATGACGATGCCGCTGCTGCCCAGACAAGTCCTAGGGTTTCCCCCATGTCATGACCGGTTTTTCAATAAACATATTTATTGAACAACCGACCTATGAAGTCCAATATGAGGAAAATACTTCATACCGGTAGACAAAACTTTGATACAATAAGCCAGTAGCATTACAATATTACAGGGGTCGGACTGAAGATGCCCAACCAATTATTACAAACACGCCGATAATTATACATAGTGGCGGATATGACTCAAAGGTGTGGGGTGGGAATACTACTGACTCGAGATATGAGTGGTTGGTGGAGTAACACAGCGGGGTGATTAATAAGTCTACTGCACTGGCGGCTCATCGAGAGTCGCGGTGAGGCTTGATGAATTTATTTGGGTAGCGGAAGCGGATATATCACAATGACTAATCCAGGGGTCGCACGAGACTGACTGAGATTCCTCTAGGCGTCGGACTCGCTTATCAATTCTTCATCCATGAGATCGCTTTCACAAGATCCGCCAAATCAACAAGCCAGGTGAGTACTTTGAAAGTACTCGCAAGACAGTTCGGACAAAAGATATAACAAATGAATGCATGAATGATTCATGATTTAATTTTTACAATGCTCAATTAAATCAGTATAACAAAAACAAATAAGAAGGGAATCGGCGGTAGTCCGCTCGAAAACCCAAAGAAGGATAAACTCAAAACCGATCGAGTGTCAAGTGACACCTCAAGGGTGAAAATAAGTAAAACATGCCACGATGGAGCGTCGGGCGACACCTCATAAAGGGCTTATATTGAAATAAAAATACACGCGTGCCGCAATGGACGTCGGAGCGACATCACGTAAAGGGCTTATAATGAAAATAAATAACAACAATGCCGCATCGGACGCCCGAGCGACATCGCAGAAAGGGCTTATAATGCAAATAAATAACAACAATGCCGCAATGGACGCCCGAGCGACATCAAGAAAGGGCTTATAATGAAAATAAATAACAACAATGCCGCAGATCGGACGTCTGAGCGACATCGCAGAACGGGCTTATAATGAAAATAAATAACAACAATGCCGCGATCGGACGCCCGAGCGACATCGCGAAAGGGCTTATAATGAAAATAAATAACAGCAATGCCGCGATCGGACGCCCGAGCGACATCGCAGAAAGGGCTTATAATGAAAATAAATAACAACAATGCCATGATCGGACGTCTGAGCGACATCGCAGAGAGGGCTTATAATTCATTATTCATAATCGACAAGATATAGTGCTCACGGAAAATATTCATCACAATACAATAAGCGGGTTAGTCCGCTCACGTGAAAGTAAACATATAATACTCAAATGGTTCTCGGAGTTTACATCATCGAGACCGACACTTGACAAGATGAGATGATCACGGTACTTGGACATGAATAAGATGAATTCAAGAATTTTGACTCTGCAGAGTTTGTACCAAAATTGTCCACAGCCAACGGATTTCCGTAGTCATGAAGGACTAGTTCCGTTTACGGTATTTCAGAGGAAACACAACTAGCTAGTACACACCCATCATACCTCACGTTGCCAGGAATCACCCTAGACAGCGTTTAAGAAAAACTTTGAGACGGGAGATCACAATCTCAATATTATGGGATCAAATTTATATATGCGCTCTAAGGGTGCCCCCTCTCGGTCCCAACCGAAACACCCATGCCCCAGACCGATGAAAGGCTTTAATCCAGGGCCATGGAACCTTCATCCCGGCCTCTCGATTTGGTGTGTACCAGGAAGTGGTTTGCAACCTACTAGGCCGTATCCCTTGCAGGAAACAGGTGGTAGTACGGAAAGGAAGACGGACAGGAATCTGACCGATTTATGTTACACTGGGTCAACGATATGGCATAAGCCTGGCATGCTACAACACTGCCATCTTAACCATACTCATGCCAACTCATGGCCATGCTACAAGTTTCCAGCAACTCACGGATTTACCGAGCTCATTTGCCTCAATGCTCACGAGATAAATTATCATCGAAAATGCTCATTAACGTGCCATGATACAAAATAATGCAAACATGCCCAGACACTCATCATATCAAAAGTTCAAACTTTGCTTGCCTGGTTCGGAGTAGTCGGGTCTAGCTCATGAAGTTCGCGGTTCCGTCACCTCCTTCGTATCTACGGAAACAAAAATACACGCTTAACGTAAATACCGTGGGGTGCAGAAAGTTGATCCAATTTTTTAAATAAATATGATAAAAACTAGACAAAATTTGAAGAGGACAGAAAAAGAATCACTCAACAATTCCTTTCTGTTAAAAAGTTATAAGGGTTTTAGCCCAAGGACCCATCTGTAATGAAACAGAAAACTTCCAGGGGGCTTTGCAGAAAAATCCAGAAAAACGGTTCAGAGTGGAACCGTATTTGTCAAAGAACGCTTTCAGAAAACGATTCAAAAAAAAACAAAAGAGAGGCTGACGGGTGGGTCCCACCCGTCAGGTTTGAAATTTCAAACGAGGAAGTTGAGGCTCGTCGGCGCCCGAGAGCCGCGGTGGTCGCCGACGGCGATCCACGGCGAGGCAGGGAGATCGGAGGGTACCTCCGTGTTCAGGGTGCCATTCCGCGCCTGTGGGTGGTGGCAGAGGTCGTCGGCGAGCACCACGTCGACGGCGGCCCTTGCTCCGGCGGACGGTGGTTCAGACGGTCGTGGATCTCGCCGGAGAGAGCTGCGGGGCCAAAATTGAGGTGGGGGTTATCCTACTAGAGGTGGTACGAGGCTACGGGCGAAAGTAGGGCGGCGGAGGAGTCCTCGCCGGAGAGAACGATGCCGGAACCCGAGGCGGACGAAGGTGGCCGGAGTCGAGGAAGAAAGGCCCCTCGAGGCCCCTCCAGTGGCTAGGCGGGATCTGGTGAGGTGGTGGAGTCGTGCGGAGGCGAGAGCAAGCTCGGGGTGCTATATATAGCCGGCCCGAGTCGGTTGCCGTGAACGGATAAGTCCGGCGAGTTGATTACGGCGGCGCTGCGGCTGGACGGTCGGCTTAGGGGCTTGAGCATCGCCTAGGAGGAGTATTGGAGCCGTTCCGTGTCCAACTCAGCACGGAGGGCTGGTTACGGTCGACCCGACGGAACGGCCGCACGCCCGCCGGCGGCAGAGAACGCGCTCTGCGCGTGCGTTGCCACGGCGACGGTGCCATAGCGTCGCTGGCAAGGAGGTGGCCACGCGAGCCACCAGACGCTTGGCGGCGCCGAACGGCGTTGCGCCGCAGTTTTGTCCCCTGTCGCCGTTTCGGTGGTGCAGCCGCCGCAAAGCACGCCGACGCAGGCGGGCCAGGGCGCCACCGACGCCAGGAACGTGCCAAGCGCTCGAGTGAAGCTTCGGACAAGAGGGATAGGCTGCGAGCAACGTGCCAAGGGCACTGTGGACTCGTGACTGAAGTTACTGACGGAGATCGACACTGAACTTCTGAATTTTCTGAAAGTGAACAGCATTAGTGCATGCAAGGTGTTCGACAGAATGATCTAGGCATGTAGGGATTTTTCCTTGAGCTGGTTTTTGGTGGAGGGGCCTCTCATTGCATCTAGAGGCTGCCTGAATATTTGTGGAATTTTTGGAGTAATGTAGATATGAATTTCAGCAAATTTGGCAAATCTGGTCCAAACTTGCAGGGATTATAATTTGAAATTTTTGAACAGAAGAGGAGTGGATCTTGATAGTTCTAGGTTGTGGGTACCAAGGACTATCCAAGGGAGTTGGTTTGAGGTCAAAATTCAAATGCATTAAGGTACTTGCTTTGCAATTTACCTAGGCACAAAATAATAGACAGAAAAGATTTGGGAGAGAAATAATTGAAATAAAAATTCAGAAGAGAGTTGAACTAGTAGAGATAGAGTGTTTGGATTTCCCAAAGTGGAAGGAGATATGTTTGGGAAGATTTTACCATGTGGTGTATGGCCAAATCATGAATGATTTCAAATATGGGAGAGAATGAAAAACCCTTAGAGTTCCTTTTTGAAAGAAAATAAACTTCAAAGATTTTTCTTGAATCCTTGAGGAGAGAGTAATCAGAGGAAAAATTTAAAAACCAAACACCAGAGTTGAAGGAGATGCAAAACTAAAATATTTGCCAGAGGGAAAAAGCTTTTGATAGAGATTTTTGGAAGGGTTTTGGTGACCTCCTTCAAATCCAACAAAATTTTGAAGAAAACCAAAGGAAATTTTTTGGAGTGTCACAACACCTACCCCCTTAGAAAAAATCTCGTCCCCGAGATTCCAGTTGATCCTCAAATAATTGTGGGTGCTCCGCTCGAAGGAAATCCTCTCTTTCCCAAGTGGCTTCACTTTGCTCCACTGAACTTTGAAGAACTTGATGGTTTTCTGTCGGGTTCTCCTTTCTGACTCCTCCAATATTTTTATTGGATGCTCCCGATACGTAAGGTCTGGTTGCACGTCAATATTTTTATGGGGTACTTGTTTCTCTGGGTTGCTTACGCACTTCCTCAATTGGGAGACGTGGAATACGTCGTGGATGTCGGATAATTCTTTGGGTAAGTCTAGCTGGTAGGCCACCATGCCTCTTCGTGCTACTATGCAGAAAGGTCCGATGAATCTTGGTGCTAGCTTCCCTTTAATCTTGAATCGGTGCAGGCCTCTCATGGGTGATAATCGTAGGTACACAAATTCACCGGTTCAAAATGGACTCCACGATGCTTCGATCGTAATAACTCTTTTGTCGACTTTGGGCTGTCTTGAGTCGGTCCTTCATCATTTTGACTTTCTCTTCACCTCTTTGAGCAGGTCTGGGCTGAAGATATGACTATCTCCGGTTTCCGACCAATTTAGCGGGTACGACATCTTCGTCTGTCTGAGCTTCAAATGGTGCCATTTGCAGGCTGGACTGATAGCTGTTGTTATATGCGAATTCTGCGTATGGTAAGCTCTCCTCCCAACTGGTCCCATAGGTGAGGACACATGCTCTCAGCATATCTTCTAGAATCTGGTTTACTCGCTCAGTCTACCCATCTGTCTGGGGGTGGTATGCGGTACTGAATGCCAGCTGAGTTCCCAGAGCTTATTGTAAGTGATCCCAAAACTGGGAGACGAATTGAGTGCCTCTGTCTGAGATTATTTTCTTTGGGACTCCATGTAGGCAAACGATACGGGAGAGGTAGATCCTAGCAAGCTTCTGAGTGGTGTGTGTTGTCTTCATGGGGATGAAGTGTGCTACTTTAGTCAGTCTATCAGTGATGACCCATTTGGCATCATGTCCATGTCGTGACCGAGGTAGTCCAACTATAAAATCCATTACCAATCTCGTCCCATTTCCACTCGGGTATCTTATTTGGTTGCAACAGCCCAGCCGATTTCTGGTACTCGGCCTTGATGCGTTGACAAGAGTCACAACATGCAATAAACGTGGCTATGTCTCTTTTTATACCATGCCACCAAAATGTTTCCTTAAGATCTTTGTACATTTTTGTTCCTCCAGGATGGATTGAATATGGAGCGGTGTGGCCTTCAGCCAGGATTTGCTGTTTAAGGTCATGGATATTTTGTACGCAAAGCCTATTTCCGTACCACAATATTCCTTGCTCATCAATAACAAATTCTGAGGCCTTGCCCAACTTCATCTTCTGTTTTATGCCTTCAATGCTGGGGTGTCCATGTTGAGCCTCTTTAACCTTCTCTATTAGGGTAGGCTGTAATTCTAAGTTCGACACACTGCCTTCGGTGACCATCATCAGATTGAGCTTTGCGAATTCCTGCTGGAATTCAGGTCTTAAGTTTGGCATGATGTCGTTGTCCGGACTGGGGTTCCGACTCAGAGCATCGGCTACAACATTTGCGTTGCCTTGGTGGTAGTGGATTCCAACATCATAATCCTTCACCAATTCCAACCAGCGTCGTTGCCGTAAATTTAGTTCTGGTTGTGTGAAAATATACTTGAGGCTTTTGTGGTCCGTGTATATTTCACAATGATTACCCAGTAAAAAGTGTCTCCATTCCTTGAGTGCATGAATAACTGCTGCTAACTCCAGGTCATGTGTAGGATAATATTCCATATGCTTGCGAAGCTGTCTGGAAACATATGCAACAACCTTGCCTTCTTGCATTAATACGCACCCGAGGCCCTTACGAGATGCGTCACAAAATACCTCAAAGTTTTTGTGTATATCTGGCACAATTAGTACTGGTGTTGTCGTCAGTTTCCTCTTTAGTTCTTGGAAACTTTTCTCGCAGGCTTCCGTCCATTCAAACTTCCCGTCTTTCTTGAGTAGTTGCGTCATTGGTTTTGCTATGGTGGAGAATCCTTCAATAAATCTCCGGTAGTATCCTGCTATTCCCAAGAAACTTCGTACATCTGTCACGCTGGCTGGCGGTTTCCAGCCAAGTACGGCCTTGACTTTTTCCGGGTCTACGGCGATACCTTCTTGAGTCAGTACGTGGCCCAAAAAACCTACTTGCTTTAGCCAAAATTCACACTTGCTGAGTTTAGCGTACAACTGATGTTTCCTGAGTTCTCCTAGTACAATCCGGAGATGTTCAGCGTTTCTTCTGGTGTTTTGGAGTATACCAGAATATCATCGATAAATACCACAACAAACTTATCCATAAACTTCATGAATACTTTGTTCATGAGGTGAACAAAATATGCGGGGGCGTTTGTTAGTCCGAATGGCATCACGGTGAACTCGCACAATCTGTATATGGAGGTGAAAGCGGTCTTGGGAATATCCTCGGTTCGTACTTTCAGTTGATGATATCCCGATCTCAAGTCAATATTTGAGAACACCTTGGCCTTAGCGAGTTGATCGAATAAATCATTTATTCGCGGCATCGGATATTTGTTCTTGATTGTGACCATGTTTAGCGCTCGATAGTCTATGCACAATCTCAGTGTTCCATCCTTCTTTTTGGCGAATAAAATTGGTGAACCCCAAGGTGAGGAACTGGCTCGTATGTACCCTTTTCCAACAGTTCCTTTATTTGCTTCTTTAGTTCCACCAATTTAGATGGTGCCATTCTGTATGGTTTCTTGTATATGGGGGCGGTTCCGGGTGCTAGCTCAATGCTGAATTCAATCTCTCTATCTGGTGGCATGCCTGGTAGTTCTTCGGGAAATACATCTGGAAATTCACACACCACTCGCACTTTGCTTAATTCAGAAATAACTACCTTGTTCAATCTCGGTTGCCGGCATATTTTTCTTTCCTTGGCTGAAACCTTTATGGTCTTCCCGTGGTGATGGGTGAGAATTACGGTCCCGTTGAAGCAGTCAATAAAACCTTTGTTGGTGGTTAACCAATCCATCCCTAAGATGACATCCAGTCCTTTATTTTCCAATACGATAAGATTTGCGTGGAAGTTCAACCCTTCAAACTCGATAACCACATCCTGGCAATAATTCTGGGTAACTTGCTTGATTCCACGGGACTTGACGATCATAGATTTTCCCAAGGGAAGCATCGAAAAATTATTTTGCAAAGCAAAACTTTTCGAAACGAACGAGCGAGAAGCTCCAGAATCAAACAAAACCATGGCAGGTATTGTGTTGACAGGAAACGTACCAAGTACGATATTTGGGGCATTTTGTGCTTCCTCTTTGGTCACGTGGTTCAGATGACCCTTCCTGTGGTTGTTATTTGGGTTGAAATTGTTGCGCTTTGGTGCTGAATTATTGCCTCCGTCGTTCGGCTTTGGGGCCGAGTTCCTTGGCTTGGGGCACTGCTTGGCATAGTGCCCTTCTTCTCCACAAGCATAACAGGTAACGCCTGGGCGGTATGTGAACTCCTTGTCCCTAGCATGGAAATTCTTGATTGGGCGCGAGACGTTTGTCGTGGGTTTGGGTGTCCAGTTTTTCTGAACATCTGTCTTGCTGCGGTGGTTGCGGGTGTGTTTAGACTGGTCCCTCTTCTGCTTGCGAAAATCTTCTAAGCTACATCTCTCATTTTCCAAGGTAATGGCCTTATCCACCAGCGTCTTAAAATCTGGAAATGTGTGTACGACCAATTGACATTTAAGCGCGGTGTCGTAATCGCCTAGGAACTTCTCCATCTTTTTGTTTTTCGACATACGTTCCTCGTTGGCGAAGCGAGACAGCGAGGGTAAACTGACTGTTGTATTCCAACACTTGTCATTGTTCTTTGCTTGAGGTCATCAAATTCTCTCTTTTGATCTTCATAAGACTCTTCGAATATGTGCCCCACGAAAACCTTCTTTAAATTCCTCCCATGATATATTATTTTCGTTGGGGTGCATGTGTAGGAAATTTTCCCACCACGATGCGGCTGCTCCGGTGAGATAGTGCGGAGCATAAAGCACTTTCTCAAGGTCTGAACACTGGCGATAATTAATTTTCTCTCCATGTCTGAAGCCAGTCCTCGGCTTCCAGAGGTTTGTCGGTGTGAGAAAATGTTTGGGGACGCGTCTTCGTAGCTCGGATAACTTGGATTGCTGCTGATACGTGTCGCGGTGATTCCCTATATTGATGACTTGGTTCAAGATTTCTGATGTTGCTGCTGACTTTGTTCATAAAGACGGCACATCTGGGAAAGTGCCGTTTCACTGTCCTGTTGACTTGTCTGTCCCTGTGTGAAATTGTTGCCTGGGGGTGTGCCATAATTTTCCTCTGTCGGAGTTGGCATGGAGCGCGTCCAAGGACGAGACATAATTTACTCTGGGGATATATTTTGAAACACTCATAAGAAAGTGGAAAAAAGTCACAAAAATTATGTCCATAAACGCATAAGGATGGCAAATAAATAAATTAAAAGCCCAAGATTTTTAAGAAAACATGTCGATTGCGCACGGAGAAGGACTGCTCATTACATATCTTACACGCAAGCAGTAATTATACAATACATCACTCAGGATATGCGTACATAAATCCTGACATGTTATTTAGTCTAGTGCACTTCTCCAGATCCTACATGATGCGCAAACAAACTACTTGTCACAGCCTATTTACATATAAACATATCAAACAAGTCGGTACATCGCAAGGCGGCTAAGCGTACTTAGTCGGAGATGGTAAGGATTTCCCTTGGCCTGCAATGGGTGAGGCGTAGGGAGGCTGGGGACTCAACCTCCTCCTCAGAGATAGGCTCCAGACGAGAGGTGCTGCGCGGAGTTGGTGGAGTAGGTGCCCTGTGTGGGACAACTCGAATCTGAGCGGGCACGAGGGGTGGTGCAGAACGAACCGGAGTAGGTGCAATGACATGGTTGAATTCCTCCGTGGTAGGCAGGCGACGAGTAGCGGTGCGAGCAGAAGGAGCGAACGATGCTGATGACGAGACGAAAGTCAGTGGCGGTGCGGCGCGCAGGAGCTCCCTCCTGTTGGCGGCACAGCCATGGACTGAGTCCATGCGGGCGGCTACAAAGTCGTCCACCAGGTTGTCGAAGGCTGCCTCCAAAGCCCGGAGATACTCGATGAGCATCTCAAAGCTTCGCCACGTTCTCCTCCGGGGCAAGAGAACAGCAGAGTGGCAGGTGTATGGCACGTGACATGGCAGGTAGCGGTAGCGACGAGTCTTCATCAAAGGAAGGATATCCACGAGACGAGCTATCGCCTCACGGGCTGCCATCTGCAGTGCATGCTTCTCTGTGGGCATGGCTCTCCCCACGAACCGCAACGCCAACTCGTCCTCTCTTGAATTCCACCGCGCTTGGTGCATGGTTAGACGGTCATTGACCTTGTCTTTGAGAGAGAGAGAAGTGGGCGACATCCGCCCCATCGCGACTTGGACGATGAAGGAGAGAAGCTTGACAAACCCATCGGGCATGTTGGCGAACATCTACGACTCGCAGTCGTTGCTGGCCATCTACAAAAGTAGGCAAAAGTCCTGAGTAGTCAAATCATAAATTTATGCTGACTGTCAGAAATTGACTACATTTGTAAAAAAAATAATAACTAGCTCTATTATGCTAATAGCCGATTAGTGATCGCACCTAGTGGCTTCCTACAGTCATCCTGGCTCTGGTACCAAGCTTATCACGACCGGTTTTTCAATAAAAATATTTATTGAACAACCGACCTATGAAGTCCAATATGAGGAAAATCCTTCATACCGGTACACAAAACTTTGATACAATAAGCCAGTAGCATTACGATATTACAGGGGTCGGACTAAAGATGCCCAACCAATTATTACAAACACGCCGATAATTATACATAGTGGCGGATATGACTCAAAGGTGTGGGGTGGGAATACTACTGACTCGAGATATGAGTGGTTGGTGGAGTAACACAGCGGGGTGATTAATAAGTCTACTGCACCGGCGGCTCATCGAGCGTCGAGGAGAGGCTTGATGAATTTATTTGGGTAGCGGAAGCGGATATATCACAATGACTAATCCAGGGTCGACGAGACCGAGGATTCCTCTAGGCGCCGGACTCGCTATCAATTCTTCATCCATGAGATCGCTTTCACAAGATCCGCCAAATCAACAAGCCGATGAGTACTTTGAAAGTACTCGCAAGACAGTTCGGACAAAAGATATAACAAATGAATGCATGAATGAGTCATGATTTAATTTTTACAATGCTCAATTAAATCAGTATAGCAATAACAAATAAGAAGGGAATCGGCGGTAGTCCGCTCGAAAACCCAAAGAAGGATAAACTCAAAACCGATCGAGTGTCTGAAGTGACGCCTTGAAGGGTGAAAATAAGTAAAACATGCCACAGTCGGGCGTCTGGGCGACACCTCATAAAGGGCTTATATTGAAATAAAAATACACGCGTGCCGCAGTCGGACGTCGGAGCGACATCACAGAAAGGGCTTATAATGAAAATAAATAACAACAATGCCGCAGTCGGACGTCTGAGCGACATCGCAGAAAGGGCTTATAATGAAAATAAATAACAACAATGCCGCAATCGGACGCCCGAGCGACATCGCAGAAAGGGCTTATAATGAAAATAAATAACAACAATGTCGCGATCGGACGTCGAGCGACATCGCAGTAAAGGGCTTATAATGAAAATAAATAACAACAATGCCGCAATCGGACGTCTCGAGCGAGATCGCAGAAAGCGCTTATAATGAAAATAAATAACAACAATGCCGCAATCGGACGTCCGAGCGACATCGCAGAAAGGGCTTATAATGAAAATAAATAACAACAATGCCGCAATGGACGCCCGAGGACATCGCGAAAGGGCTTATAATGAAAATAAATAACAACAATGCCACGATCGGACGTCGAGCGACATCGCAGAAAGGGCTTATAATTCATTATTCATAATCGACAAGATATAGTGCTCACGGAAAATATTCATCACAATACAATAAGCGGGTTAGTCCGCTCACGTGAAATTAAACATATAATACTCAAATGGTTCTCGGAGTTTACATCCGAGACTGACACTTGACAAGGTGAGATGATCACGGTACTTGGACATGAATAAGATGAATTCAAGAATTTTGACTCTGCAGAGTTTGTACCAAAATTGTCCATAGCCAACGGATTTCCGTAGTCACGAAGGACTAGTTCTGTTTACGGTATTTCAGAGGAAACACAACTAGCTAGTACACACCCATCATACCTCACGTTGCCAGGAATCACCCTAGACAGCGTTTAAGAAAAACTTTGAGACGGGGAGATCACAATCTCGAATAGCATGGGATCAAATTTATATCTGGCACGCTCTAAGGGTGCCCCTCTCGTCCCAACCGAAACACCCATGCCCCGACCGGATGAAAGGCTTTAATCCAGGGCCATGGAACCTTCATCCCGGCCTCTCAATTTGGTGTGTACCAGAAAGTGGTTTGTAACCTACTAGGCCGTATCCCTTGCGGGAAACAGGTGGTAGTACGGAAAGGAAGACGCACGGGAATCTGACCGATTTATGTTGACACTGGGTCAACGATATGGCATAAGCCTGGCATGCTACAACACTGCCATCTTACCCATACTCATGCCAACTCATGGCCATGCTACAAGTTTCCAGCAACTCATGGATTTACCGAGCTCATTTGCCTCAATGCTCACGAGATAAATTATCATCAAAAATGCTCATGAACGTGCCATGATACAAAATATTGCAAACATGCCCAGACACTCATCATATCAAAAGTTCAAACTTTGCTTGCCTGGTTCGGAGTAGTCCGGGTCTAGCTCGGCGAAGTTCGCGGTTCCGTCACCTCCTTCGGTATCTACGGTAAACAAAAATACACGCGCTAACGTAAATACCGCGGGGTACAGAAAGTTGGTCCAATTTTTTTTCAAATAAATATGATAAAAAACTAGACAAAAATTTGAAGAGGACAGAAAAAGAATCACTCAACAATTCCTTTCTGTTAAAAGGTTATAAGGGTTTTAGCCCAAGGACCCATCTGTAATGAAACAGAAAACTTCCAGGGGGCTTTGCAGAAATTTCCAGAAAAACGGTTCAGAGTGGAAGCGTATTTGTCAAAGTACGCTTTCAGAAAATGATTCGAAAAAAAAACAAAAGAGAGGCTGACGGGCGGGTCCCACCCGTCAGGTTTGAAATTTCAAACGAGGAAGTCGGGGCTCGTCGGCGCCCGAGAGCCGCGGTGGTCGCCGGCGGGGATCCACGGCGAGGCAGGGAGATCGGAGGGTACCTCCGTCTTCAGGGCGCCATTCCGCGCCTGTGGGTGGTGGCAGAGGTCGTCGGCGAGCACCACGTCGACGGCGGCCCTTGCTCCGGCGGACGGTGGTTCGGACGGTTGTGGATCTCGCCGGAGAGAGCTGCGGGGCCAAAATTGGGGTGGGGGTTATCCTACTAGAGGTGGTATGAGGCTACGGGCGAAAGTAGGGCGGCAGAGGAGTCCTCACCGGAGAGAACGATGCCGGAACCCGAGGCGAACGGAGGTGGCCGGAGTCGAGGAAGAAAGGCCCCTCGAGGCCCCTCCAGTGGCTAGGCGGGGTCTGGTGAGGTGGTGGAGTCGTGCGGAGGCGAGAGCAAGCTCGGGGTGCTATATTAGCCGGCCCGAGTCGGTTGCCGTGAACGGATAAGTCCGGTGAGTTGATTACGGCGGCGCTGCGGCTGGACGGTCGGCTTAGGGGCTTGAGCATCGCCTAGGAGGAGTATTGGAGCCGTTCCCATGTCCAACTCAGCACGGGAGGGCTGGTTACGGTCGGCCCTCGACGGAATGGCCGCACGGCCCGTCGGCGGCAGAGAGCGCGCTCTGCGCGTGCCAAGCCATGGCGACGGTGCCGCATGCATGCGCTGGCAAGGAGGTGGCCACGCAGAGCCCCCAGGACGCTTGGGCGGCGCCGAACGGCGTTGCGCCGCAGTTTTGTCCCCTGTCGCCGTTACGGTGGTGCTGCCGCCGCAAAGCACGCCGACGGAGGCGGGCCAGGGCGCCACCGACGCCAGGAACGTGCCAAGCGCTCGAGTGAAGCTGCGGACAAGAGGGATAGGCTGCGAGCAACGTGCCAAGGGCACTGTGGACTCGTGACTGAAGTTACTGACGGAGATCGACACTGAACTTCTGAATTTTCTGAAAGTGAACAGCATTAGTGCATGCAAGGTGTTCGACAGAATGATCTAGGCATGTAGGGATTTTTCCTTGAGCTGGTTTTTGGTGGAGGGGCCTCTCATTGCATCTAGAGGCTGCCTGCATATTTGTGGAATATTTGGAGTAATGTAGATATGAATTTCACCAAATTTGGCAAATCTGGTCCAAACTTGCATGGATTATAATTTGAAATTTTTGAACAGAAGAGGAGTGGATCTTGATAGTTCTAGGTTGTGGGTACCAAGGACTATCCAAGGGAGTTGGTTTGAGGTCAAAATTCAAATGCATTAAGGTACTTGCTTTGCAAATTACCTAGGCTCAAAATAATAGACATAAAAGATTTGGGAGAGAAATAATTGAAATAAAAATTCAGAACAGAGTCGAACTAGTAGAGATAGAGTGTTCGGATTTCCCAAAGTGGAAGGAGATAGAGTGTTTGGATGGCCAAATCATGAATGATTTCAAATATGGGAGAGAATGAAAAACCCTTAGAGTTCCTTTTTGAAAGAAAATAAACTTCAAAGACTTTTCTTGAATCCTTGAGGAGAGAGTAATCAGAGGAAAAATTTAAAAACCAAACACCAGAGTTGAAGGAGATGCAAAACTAAAATATTTGCCAGAGGGAAAAAGCTTTTGATAGAGATTTTTGGAAGGGTTTTGGTGACCTCCTTCAAATCCAACAAAATTTTGAAGAAAACCAAAGGAAATTTTTTGGAGTGTCACACCCCAGTACATGGATGGTAGTGGGGAAGCGGTATGACCGACGCCCCTCAGGAGGGTCCGACAACGCCCATGGGCGTAGCCGCGCCGGTGACGAACAAGTCGCCAGAGATTTCTCTCGCCCCCAAACCACCACCGCCACCCCAGACAATCGGAAGCGCGCCGCCCAACATGCCGCCCACCAGCCTGTGCCACCACGAACACCACACCATCTTCACAATCTCACTGAGGCCACCAACACGAGACCTGGAGGTAGGACGAGGAGACACCGGACTCGATGATAACCGCAACACAGCCGATAGGAGAGAACCACCTCCACCGCCGCGTGGAGCCGACCGGACATAGCAACAGGGACCTGCCAGGCCGCCACCAGCCTGGCCGGACCCCAATGGGTCCGGACAGTCCCTGTAGCCACGCTGCAGCACGCCGGCCGCCGGAGCCATCCCCACCGTAGCCATGGCCGCCAAGCCTCGCCACCAGGGAGCAACGCTGTCGCGCCCCGACCCACAGGCCCACCCCGGCCCGGATGGGACCCGGAAGGGCCTAGATCTGGGCCGAGCGGGCGCCATTGGCCAGCCGCCCATCACGCTGCCCCGCAGCCAACGGCCACGCCGCCACCGATCGGAAACCCCATTACGCTGTGGTGTTCCAGGTGGCGTGAGTTGCAAAACTATTCCACATTGTTTCAAATGAAGACCAAACTCATAACTCAAATATTCACCTCCATGATCAGATCATAGAAACTTTATTTTCTTGTTACGATGATTTTCCACTTCACTCTGGAATTCTTTGAACTAATCAAATTTTTCACACTTATGTTTCATTAAGTAGATATACCCATATCTGCTCAAATCATCTATGAAGGTCGGAAAATAACGATACACGCCGCGATCCTCAACACTCATTGGACTGCGTACATCAGTATGTATTATTTCCAATAAGTCAGTTGCTCGCTCCATTGTTCCGGAGAACGGAGTTTTAGTCATCTTGCCCATGAGGCATGGTTCGCAAGCATCAAGTGATTCATAATCAAGTGATTCCAAAAGCCCATCAGCATGGAGTTTCTTCACGCGCTTTACACAAATATGACCTAAATGGCAGTGCCACAAATAAGTTGCACTATCATTATTAACTTTGCATCTTTTGGCTTCAATATTATGAATATGTGTATCACTACAATCGAGTTTCAACAAAAATAGACCACTCATCAAGGGTGCATGACCATAAAATATATTACTCATATAAATAGAACAACCATTATTCTCTGACTTTAATGAATAATCGTCCCGCATTAAACAAGATCCAGATATAATGTTCATGCTCAACACTAGCACCAAATAACAATTATTCAGGTCTAAAACTATTCCAGACGGTAGATGTAGAGGTAGCATGCCGAGGCGATCACATCGACTTTGGAACCATTCCCCACGCGCGTCGTCACCTCGTCCTTAGCCAATATTCATTTAATCCGTAGTCCCTATTTCGAGTTGCAAATATGAGCAACAGAACCAGTATCAAATACCCAGGCGCTACTACGAGCATTAGTAAGGTACACATCAATAACATGTATATCAAATATACCTTTCACTTTGCCATCCTTCTTATCCGCCAAATACTTGGGGCAGTTCCGCTCAAAGGACCAGTCCCTTTGCAGAGAAGCACTCAGTTTCAGTGCTTAGGTCCGAGTTGGTCTTCTTCACTTGAGCAGCAACTTGCTTGCCGTTCTTCTTGAAGTTCCCCTTCTTCCCTTTGCCCTTTTTCTTGAAACTAGTGGTCTTGTTAACCATCAACAGTTGATGCTCCTTCTTGATTTCTACCTCCGCAGCCTTTAGCATCGCGAAGAGCTCGAGAATTGTCTTATCCATCCCTTGCATATTATAGTTCATCACGAAGCTTTTATAGCTTGGTGGGAGTGATTGAAGAACCCTGTCAATGACACTATCATCAGGAAGATTAACTCCCAGTTGAGTCGAGTGGTTGTGGTACCCAGACATTTTGAGTATGTGTTCACTGACAGAACTATTCTCCTCCATCTTGCAGCAATAGAACTTATTGGAGACTTCATATCTCTCAATTCGGGCATTTGCTTGAAATATTAACTTCAACTCCTGGAACATCTCATATGCTCCATGACGTTCAAAACATCTTTGAAGTCCTTATTCTAAGCCGTAAAGCATGGCACACTGAACTATCAAGTAGTCATCAGCATTCCTCTGCCAGACGTTCATAACGTCCGGAGTTGCTCCTGCAGCGGGTCTTGCACCTAGCGGTGCTTCCAAGACATTATTCTTCTGTGCAGCAATGAGGATAATCCTCAAGTTACGACCCAGTCTCTGTAGTTACTACCATCATCTTTCAACTTAGCTTTCTCTAGGAAGGCATTAAAATTCAAGGGAACGGTAGCACAGGCCATTGATCTACAACAACATAGATATGCAAAAACTATCAGGTACTAAGTTCATGAGAAATTAAAGTTCAATTAATCATATTAGTTAAGAACTCCCACTTAGATAGACATCCCTCTAGTCATCTAAATGATCACGTGATCCATATCAACTAAACCATGTCCGATCATCACGTGAGATGGAGTAGTTTTCAATGGTGAACATCTCTATGTTGATCATATCTACTATATGATTCACGTTCGACCTTTCGGTCTCAGTGTTCCGAGGCCATATCTACATATGCTAGGCTCGTCAAGTTTAACCCGAGTATTCTACACGTGCAAAACTGGCTTGGACCCGTTGTATGTGAACGTAGAGCTTATCACACCCGATCATCACGTGGTGTCTCGGCACGACGAACTGTAGCAACAGTGCACCCTCTGGGAGAACACTTATACCTTGAAATATAGTGAAGGATCATCTTATAATGCTACCGCCGTACTAATCAAAATATGATGCATAAAAGATAAACATCACATGCAATCAAAATATGTGACATGATATGGCCATCATCATCTTGTGCCTTTGATCTCCATCTCCAAAGCACCGTCATGATCTCCATCGTCACCGGCTTGACACCTTGATCTCCATCGTAGCATCGTTGTCATCTCGCCAACTATTGCTTCTATGACTATCGCTACCACTTAGTGATAAAGTGAAGCAATTACACGGCGATTGCATTTCATACAATAAAGCGACAACCATAAGGCTCCTGCCAGTTGTCGATAACTGTTACAAAACATGATCATCTCATACAACAATTTATATCTCATCACGTATTGACCATATCACATCACAACATACCCTGCAAAAAGAAGTTAGACGTCCTCTACTTTGTGTTGCAAGTTTTACGTGGCTGCTAGGAGCTTCTAGCAAGAACTGTTCTTACCTACGCATCAAAACCACAATGATTTTTTGTAGTGTGCCATTTTTACCTTCAACAAGGACCGGCCATAGTCAAACTCGATTCAACTAAAGTTGGAGAAATAGACACCCGCCAACCACCTGTGTGCGAAGCACGTTGGTAGAACCAGTCTGATGAACGCGGTCATGTAATGTCGGTCCAGGCCGCTTCGTCCAACAATACCGCCAAATCAATGTAAGATGTTGGTAGTAAGCATTATTGTTGGGGAACGTAGTATTTCAAAAAAAATCCTACGGTCACGCAAGATCTATCTATGAGAAGCATAGCAACGAGCGGGAAGAGTGTTTCCACGTACGCTCGTAGACCGAAAGCGGAAGTGTTTAGTAACGCAGTTGATGTAGTCGAACATCTTTGCGATCCAACCGATCCAAGCACCAAACGTATGGCACCTCTGCGTTCAGCACACGTTCAGCTCGATGACATCCCTCGAGCTCTTGATCCAGTTGAGTCCGAGGGAGAGTTCTGTCAGCACGACGGCGTGGTGGCGGTGATGATGAAGTTACCGGCCAGGGCTTCGCCTAAGCACTACGACGATATGACCGAGGTGTATAACTGTGGACGGTGGCACCGCAAACGGTTAAGAGAAGATTTGGTGTCCCTTTGGGGTGCCCCCTCCCATGTATACAAATGGGGGAGGAGAGGTGGCCGGCCCAAGGGGGGCGCGCCAAGGGGTAGTCCTACTTGGACTCCCGGTCCAAGTAGGATTCAGCCCCCTCCTTTCCTTTCTGGAGAAGGGGGGAAGGGGAAAGAGGTGGAGGAGAAGAAGGAAAGGTCGGCCGCCCCCCCCCCCCCAACCCTAGTCCAATTCGGTTTGGGCTTAGGGGGCGCCTCCACCTGGCCGCCACCTCCTCTCTCCACTAGGGCCCATGAAGGCCCATTAACTCCACGGGGGGTTCCGGTAACCCCCGGTACTCCGGAAAATGTTCGAACCTTTCTGAAACCATTACGGTGTCCAAACACAACCTTCCAATATATCGATCTTTACATCTTGACCATTTCGAGACTCCTCGTCATGTCTGTGATCTCATCCGGTGAAGGAAATATGCCCTATAGGAAATAATAAAGTCGTTATTTATATTTCCTTATATCATGATAAATGTTTATTATTCATGCTAGAATTGTATTAACCGGAAACTTAGTACATGTGTGAATACATAGACAAAACAGAGTGTCCCTAGTATGCCTCCACTTGACTAGCTCGTTAATCAAAGATGTTTAAGTTTCCTGACCATAGACATGTGTTATCATTTGATGAACGGGATCACATCATTAGAGAATGATGTGATGGACAAGACCCATCTGTTAGCTTAGCATTATGATCGTTGAGTTTTATTGCTATTGCTTTCTTCATGACTTATACATGTTCTTCTGACTATGAGATTATGCAACTCTCGAATACCGGAGGAACACCTTGTGTGCTATCAAACGTCACAACATAACTGGATGATTATAAAGATGCTTTACAGGTGTCTCGAAGGTGTTTGTTGGGTTGGCATACATCGAGATTAGGATTTGTCACTCCGTGTATCGGAGAAGTATCTTTGGCCCCTCTAGGTAATGCACATCACTATAAGCCTTGCAAGCAATGTGACTAATGAGTTAGTTGCGTGATGATGCATTATGGAACGACTAAAGAGACATGCCAGTAACGAGATTGAACTAGGTATGATGATACCGACGATCGAATCTCGGGCAAGTAACATACCGATGATAAAGCGTACAACGTATGTTGTTATGCGGTTTGACCGGTAAAGATCTTCGTAGAATATGTGGGAGCCAATATGAGCATCCAGGTTCCGCTATTGGTTATTGACCGGAGATGAGTCTCGGTCATGTCTACATAGTTCTTGAACTCGTAGGGTCCGCACGCTTAACGTTCGATGATGATATGTATTATGAGTTTTGTGATTTGATGTACCGAAGGTTGTTCGGAGTCTCGGATGTAATCACGGAAATGACAAGGAGTCTCAAAATGGTCGACACATGAAGAATGATATATCGGACGATGTTATTCGGACACCGGATGAGTTCCGGGGGTCACCGGATAAATATCGGAGTGCCGGAAGTGTTATCGGAACCACCGTTGAAGTAATGGGCCTTATTGGGCCTAGGGGAGAGAGAGAGAGAGGGGCAGCCAAGGGCTAGCCGCATGCCCCCCATGGGCCTAGTCCGAATTGGACTAGGGGAGGGGCGGCGCCCCCTCCTTCTTTCTCTTTCCCCTCTCCTTCCTTCTGCTCCTAGTTGGACTAGGAAAGGGGGGATCCAACTCCTACTTGGAGTCGGATTGCCCCCCTTGGGCGCGCCCTATGAGGGCCGGCCGGCCTCCCCCTTGCTCCTTTATATACGGGGGCAGGGGGGCACCACAGAGAGACACAAGTTGATCTTAGCCGTGTGCGGTGCCCCCCTCCATAGATTTCCACCTCGGTCATATTGTCGTAGTGCTTAGGTGAAGCCCTGCGTCGGTAACTTCATCATCACCGTCACCACGCCGTCGAGCTGACAAAACTCTCCCTCGGCCTCAGCTGTCTCTAGAGATCATGGGACGTCAGCAAGTTGAACGTGTGCAGATCACGGAGGTTCTATGCGTTTGGTACTTGATCGGTTGGATCGCGAAGACGTTCAACTACATCAACAGCTTTACTTAACGCTTCCGCTTTCGGTCTACGAGGGTACGTGGACACACTCGCCCCGCTCGTTGCTATGCATCACATAGATAGATCTTGCGTGATCATAGGTAAATTTTTTGAAATACTGCGTTCCCTGACAGTGGCATCCGAGCCAGGTCTATGCGTAGATGTTATATGCACGAGTAGAACACAAAGAGTTCTGGGCGATAATAGTCATACTGCTTACTAGCATGTCATACTTTGATTCGGTGGTATTGTTGGATGAAGCGGCCCCGACCGACATTACATGACCGCGTTCATCAGACTGGTTCTACTGCCGTGCTTCGCACACAGGTGGCTAGTGGGTGTCTGTTTCTGCAACTTTAGTTGAATTGAGTGTGAGTACGCCCGGTCCTTGTTGAAGGTTAAAACAACACACTTGACGAAAAATCTTTGTGGTTTTTGATGCGTAGGTAAGAACAGTTCTTGCTAAACCCGTAGCATCCACGTAAAATTTGCAACAACAAGTAGAGGACGTGTAACTTGTTTTTGCAGGATATGTTATGATGTGATATGGTCAAGACGTGATGATATATAAATTGTTGTATGAGATGATCATGTTTTGTAACAGTTATCGGCAACTGGCAGGAGCCTTATGGTTGTCGCTTTATTGTATGAAATGAATCCCCATGTAATTGCTTTACTTTATCACTAAGCGGTTGCAATAGTCGTGATAGCAATAGTTGGTGATACGACAACGATGCTTCGATGGAAATCAAGGTGTCAAGCCGGTGACGATGGTGATCATGACGGTGCTTTGGAGATGGAGATCAAAGGCACAAGATGATGATGGCCATATCATATCACTTATATTGATTGCATGTGATGTTTATCCTTTATGCATATTATTTTTCTTAGTTCGGCGGTAGCATTATAAGATGATCTCTCACTAAATTTCAAGGTATAAGTGTTCTGTTGGGTTCTACGGTAGGGTGCGTTGACTGCAAATTAAAATTTTCCTACGCGCAGAACATCCAGGAACATGCTACGGGAGATGGATCACAGTTCGTTACCACTAGACGCGCAGTGCCGTGCAGCGGAAGAAGAGTTGGGGTAGCGCGTCCGCGTGAATCGTCTCCTCCTCGTCCGATCTCCCTCGAATAGCCGGTCGTCCGATCCCACGTACGAGTTTGCCGGAGCGGCGCAAGTGCACCGCCTCTAACGGTATCCACGCATGCAGGAGGAACACCGTGTGGCGGACTGCTAGGTCCGATCACACAGTCAGCAGCGAGTGGAGGTGGCTATTCGCAACACATGCAAACCCTAGTCGCCGCGCCAAAGCAATCAACCACATGAGTGTGTCGCACCTCCACTTTATATAGGTGTCCGTCGCATGCTCAACATTTGGGCCTTGCATGGACCCTAAAGCCCAAAGTCTACTCGGTCACGTTCCTAGTCCAGTTCAGATCACATCCGACCAGTGTCCTACGAACCGACCTCGTAGGTTCCTTCCCTTAAGCTGCGACCCTTAGGTTCAAGTCGGCTTGGTCACAGTCTGGATCACCTCCGACCTGCACGGTTGGTAGCGGCCTCTAGCAAGGCGTGCCGACCACCAAGCAGACTATGAAGCTGGTTAGGCGAACCTGTACAACGTGTCACACTTCTGTTCCTTTTGCCACACGATATATGTTGTCGGGCTCAAGGCGAGACTATCTTCCTTGTGCTAGCCCAACCTCTTTCTCGTTCCAGTGATACCGACAGCAATCCGGATTATCTCATAATCCTTGTCGCATGGCCATGCTGTTCCTGGTCGGATCACGCGAGGGGCCCAGAGTATATATCTCCTGATCGGATGGGCAAATCCCATCTTGCTCGACCATGTCTCGCAACATGGGACTGGACAAACCCGAAACCTATCTTTGTAACTACCCAGTCACGGAGTAGCGTTTGGTCGGCCCAAAGCAAGTCTGTCACCATCCCGAGTACATGCGTCAGCTCAGGTCTTAGGACATAGAACACGCGTTGTACTAGAGACTCACAGATGACATATCGCTGCGTCTCATAGTTGGGTCTGTCCGACTCGGACCTTATCTCGACTCGGATCCGACTACGTCGAATCCGACCAGACCTTTCCAAGTCCATATTATCCGGTTAGCATCCAATGCTCCATGGCGAGTGAGACCAAGCCATCGACCGTGTCATATGCTAGTCTAGTCGGTTGCGCGTCCACACAACCCTTTCGACTAGGGACCTTTTAGGACAGTGATCATACAATGCATAGTCCCACAAACAAGTCACGTACTTGCTGATACACATCATTGATAGTGTCCAAGGACTATCTTTATACGTAAACACATAGGAAATATCATCATACATGATTGCCTCTAGGGCATATCTCCAACAGTCTCCCACTTGCACTAGAGTCAATCAAATAGACATCGAATGCCCATAGCTCTAACATCCCCTCATGCTTGGGTTGTGGAAGCGGCTTAGTCAACGGATCTGCAACATTTGCATCCGTGTGAATCTTGCATAACTCTACATCACCATTCTTTACGATCTTTCGTATCAGGTGATATTTCCGGTCTATGTGTATGACCTTGTGGTGATTCCTCGGCTCCTTGGCGTGTGCGATGGCACCAGAATTATCACAATAAAGGTCCAACGGTTTCACCGAGGCTGGGAAAATACCAAGATCATCCAGAAAATACAGGATCCAAACACCTTCCTTTGCAGCTTCACAAGCCGCAATGTATTCGGCTTCTGTGGTAGAATCGGCCACCGTATCCTGCTTGGAACTCATCCGAGGTAATCGCTCCTCCATTCAGACGTACATGAATCCGGATTGTGATCGACATCATCTCTCGTCGGTTTGGAAACTAGCATCGACGTAACCCCTTACGACGCAGCTCTTCCTCACCTCCATAAACTAGGAACATCTCTTTAGTCCTTTTCGGTACTTCAAAATAGTCTTTACCGCTGCCCGATGACTCTCACAGGTTGGCCTAGTATCTGCTTGTTAGGCTTATTGCAAAAGCAACATCTGGCCTTGTACATATCATGGCATACATGATGGATCCGATTGCCGAGGCATACGGAATCCTACTCATCCCGCTTCGCTCATCGATGTCGAAGGACTCGAGTCTCGCTTAGCCTTATACCATGTGAGAGTGGCAAGAACCCTTTCTTCGCTTTCACTCATGTTGAACCGCTTCAACACTTTATGTATGTACGCGTTCGCTTAAGCCAAGCAGCCTCCTTGATCTATCTCTATAGATCTTAATGCCTAAAATATATACTGCCTCGCCAAGGTCTTTCAACGAAAACTTGCCATTCAATGATTCCTTGACCGAGTTTAGCATCGAAATATCATTTCTGATCAGTAGTATGTCGTCCACATACAAGATCAAAAACACTATCGAGCTCCCACTTAACTTCTTGTATAAACAAGAGTCCTCTTCGCTTCTGATGAAATCGAGACGACTGACGACCTCATCAAAACGAATGTTCCAACTCCGAGATGCTTGCTTCAACCCATAAATGGATCTCTTGAGCTTGCATACCTTTCTAGTGCTAGTCGGATCGACAAAACCCTCGGGCTGTATCATATGCATGTCCTCGGTTAAATTTCCGTGAAGGAAAGCCGTTTTGACATCCATCTGCCATATCTCGTAATCGAAATATGCAGCTATAGCTAGTATGATCCTCACTGTCGGTGGGAACAACACCTATGGGATCACAAGAATCCCTACTACGGTCACGGGGCGCGGGGTCGTGAGAAGAGCGGATCAAACAGATAGCACACGGTTTCTTTATCTAGGTTCGGGCCGCGAGGATGCGTAAAACCCTACTCCTGCTTTGGTGGTTTGTTTATCTGTGTTCTTGAACTAGCAATGGGGTGTGAGGAGCTCCAAAAAGCCGAATCCCCCTCCTGGTCGCCTTGGCCCTGCTTTTATAGGGAAAGGGGTTGCCACAGTGGCACACAGGAGGTGGAAAGGGTATAGTGATGCGAGTTTATCCCTCGCATTACATGACAAGGCGCTTTTAATGCGTCTTGCTTAGGTGTCCTTGCTTTATCGGGTACGGGGGAGGGCCCTATCTCATCCGTCGCCCTCCTTCAGGTTCACACGCCTCGCAGCCAGCGGTGCTCACAGGTGCCATGTAGGCATGCAGCAGCTGAGGTGGCGCAATGGTGGGTCTCCACTAAGATCCGCTTGTCGCCATGCAGGTGCCTGCCCAACTGGTTGGGTCGGCAGCTGCATGCAAATGGTGGTGGAGGTTTGATTGGCGTGGGCTCGATGGTGGCCCCACGGTGTTCTTGGCGAGGGCTGGTCAGAGCCCGGCAAGGGTCTTGCAGGGCCCGCAAGGTCTTGCGGGCCCCGCAAGACCCTTGCCGGGCTACGGCAAGACCCTTGCCGGGCCACTGGCGAGGCCTCGCCAAGAACACCACCAGGGCTCTGGGGCCCCAAGCAAGGGTCTTGCCGTGGCGCCTGCTGTCATCCCCGGCAAGGCTCTTGCCGGGGGCCTTGTGGTCCTCCTTGGCTGGGATCCCACCAAGGGCCGTCATCTTCTATAGTGTGTATATGATCTTGAATGTCTTCACAAAGATCTGCATGCCACCACGGGGATGTCTCCCGAATCCTTGCCCCATGGGGCAGTGGACTCAAGGGTGATTCGCTCCATAGGTGTGGGACGAGCTGCCACGGCAAGGGTCTTGCCGGGTTTGCTAAAACCGCCTCCCGGCAAGGGTCTTGCCGGGGGAGTCCGCTTCGTCCCCTTTGCTTTTTGTGGTCTTGGTCTTGGCGTCGTTCTGCTCCTTTCGAGCTTCGGCCTTACCTTGGCTCACCTCCCTTGTCTTGCTTTCAAGGCGGTGGTGCCCGCTGCTCAGACTGCCCATGCACAGTTATAGGGGTACAAAAGTGTACCCCTCTTTTGTACACCGACAGAGCCCCGGCCTGGCCACACGTAAGCTTAATCGTGTCGTTGGGCTAGGCCCAAAAACGTGCGCGGGCAGCGGGGTGGTTTTTTCATGTAAGTCTCTTCGCTGCGCTTCCCATGCCTCCCAGGCGTGGCTCGGCGTGGGAGGCGTGTGACGGGCGGCATGCGTGGGGCTGAGTCTGCGTGCATGCGCCACGTCGCAGATTAATGTGAAAGGAGGCGCCCGCTTTCCCCATAAGAAGGAATAACCGTGGGCCGCTGCTCACTTTCTCCTCTTCTCTCGCACCTTTTCCAATCTCAGAGCCGTTTCTCTCTTCCTTCCTTCCTAGGCTTTTGCCGCCGCCGCCGTCGCTGCCGCCACCCTCTTCCTCAATCCTCTAGACCTCTCGCCGCCATGGCGCCAAATCCGCCAAGGAAAGGGGTTGGCTAAGGGCTCTGGGACCATGGAGCCGCAGGAGAGCTGCCATTGTCGGGGACCGGACGAAGTCCGCCTTCTTCTTCCCTCGCCGCTTGATGTTCATGAGCTCCGTCCTCCTTCAAGCCTTTATGGGGAGTGAAGATGGGGGAGCGAATTGGGCACCCGCGACGGCGTCATTCCCGCCGCCATACCGATCCTGCTCCAAATCGGTATCCCTTTTTCGCCGACACCTTTCTTGCGGGTTATGCCCCCCTTTTTCCGATTTCTTCTGCGACATCATGCACACCTTCGGCTTTCACCTCTTGGATTTCACTCCGAATGTGGTGGCGTGCCTGGGTCTCTTCGCGCATCTTTGCGAAGGCTTTGCCGGAGTGCAGCCCAACATGGCGCTCTTTCGCCATTATTTCTCCCCTCGAATCCAGCTCGGAGGCGCCGTCTCCGGATGCGTCACCTGGATCTCAAGATCCAAGGGGGCGTACCCGGACGGTGCCATGAAGGAGAGGTGGGATGAATGGCGTGGCCGGTGGTGCTGGATTGAAGACGAAGACCCGTCGGAATTCTGCAAGGTCCGTCGAGCGCCGCTGCCGACGGGAGGCTTACTGTCGCCACCACCAGGATCCTCCGGCTGACCCGGGTTGGGCTCACCCTGGAGATGATCGTGGCGGACTTCATTCGCCGCCGGATCGCCCCGTTGCATAACAAGGGGAGGCCAGCCTGGCTTTTACGAACCCGGCCGACATTATGCGGCTCCGCTACCGCCTCGACCACAACTTCACGGTGATGGCGCATGCCCACTTCTGCCAGCGGCTTTTCCAGCTTGATGTGGGTCGCGACGGCGAGGTCAAACGGACCGGCAAGGCCGCGAGGGCTGCCGCAAGGTCGGCAAGGCCGCCAAGGGGTCGTTCTTCGTTGCCAGCGAGGTGGTCCTGCCAGCAATAACTCACGCCGGTCGAGATAATTGCTATGATGCCGGATTGCAACGCCGCACGGCCCTGTCCCGAGCCGAAGGAGCCGACGGATGCAGATGTGCAGCAATTCTTGACTCCTTGATCGAGCATACGTCAATGCGATGATGAGCGGCGGCTTGTCATGGACACCACCAGCGTGATGGACTACATCGCCACTGTGGCGGCGGAGGCACAGACTTGCCATGGAGCGGCAGCGCCGGGCGTGGAGAACAAGGCCGCGACGGCTGCGGAGGAGGAGCAGTTCTCCCTGTGGGCGGCGGCCACCGAGGAGGTCAGCAGCGTCGATGCTGGAGCTCCGCTTGTCGAGGACGCGGCCAACGAGTCGTTGGAGGAGGAGGACGTGGCAGCGGGCTCGACGCCAACTAGGGGAAGAGGGCGAGTCCTGCGGCAGGCTGGCTCCGGTGAGCCGGTCCGGCCCGGCAGGGCTACGCGGCCTCAATTGACCCTGGAGGGGTCCGGGCGCCACACGAGGGCCACGGCAGCGAAGGGGCTGACGAAGGCCGCTGAGAAGAAGAAGGCGACAGCCCCTTCCTCATCCGGACGCGCACAAACCCTACTGCCTTCTTCATCTCCTCCGGCAGGCGTCGACTCGGATGATGATGTGGAGCTCCCTTTTGATCTCAGGCCTCTCAGCCCGGAGAGGAAAAGGAAACTGGTGGAAGAGGAGGGACGGATGACAGTAAGTACCCGTTCCTTCATGTCATTTCCACTTCCCGAATCGGGTCGCTTGTCTTGATCCATTTTTGCTTTTGCGGGGGAGAGGCGTTGGCCCAGAGGGTGAAGAGGGCGAGGACCTTGGCGGCGGGTCAGTCCCGCAGCTGGGCTTCAAAGACACCCTTGGTGGTGTTGAGCAGGGACAAGCAGCCCGGCGCAGCCCCCAGCGTAAGTTCATCACCCTCTTCTTAGTCGACATGTAGTAGGCGCCGATGCTATGATGCTGACCTTGCCGGGTTCCTGTGAGGGAGGCGGCAGGAGGAGCCACAGAGGGCTACTCCAACACACCACCCCATCGACTCTCTGCCGCTGGGGCGCCCCGCAAGGGCATTAGGCACGGAGCCCACACCCATGGAGGAAGAGGGAACTTGGGTGGTGACTCACCACGGTGCCAAATGTCAAGGGAGGGGCCTTCGCAGCACACAGATGGCACCGGTGAGTCGCCTGCCCTTCGTCTCTGTTTTCCCTTTATTCTTTTCTTGGTTTCATTGCCCCCATTGCTGCCCTGTGCCCTCCTTCAATGAGACATGGAGGACGTGGACACTGTTGTTGGAGATATTGCTGAGGAGGCCGCGGGCGGAGGCCAGCAGGATTGCCGCCCGAGGCCGCCAAAGATGCCGATGAGGCCGCCCGACAAGCCGCCAAGGGTGCTGCTAAGGACGCCGCTGGGGCCGCTAAGGAGACCTGGACGAGGCTTCGCCGAGGGCGCCTGCTGTGGACCTGCCGGTGAGGCCGGAAAGGCTCCGCCGAGGAAGAGGTGGTATGGTGACTAGCCTCCTCCTCCTCAACCTCGGGTCCCGCAGATATCTCAAGGTGGGCGACGATCTTTTCGGCCCATCTTCAGGGCGCTGCCAAGTGCCCGCCAAGGGGAAGCCTTTGACGGCGAGGTGCTTGTCACCACCGGGCTTGAGGTGGTTGATGAGCCATGCTATGGCGACGGTGCTCTAGAAGAGCAGCTTTTCCGCGCATGGGGGCCGATTTCTAAGCTCCAAGTGCTCTACCATGCCCGCTCGACAAGGTCATGTCCGTGGATGCCAACGGTGGACAACGCGGAGGTGGACTTCTTGCTGCGCTGAGACGCAGACCTGGTTCCACCAGACTCATGAGGAGCAGAGGGCCTTCAGGAGGAATTGGCCAAGCGCGATGTGGATCTCACCATGAAAATGGCCGACATTGAGAAGGCCCAGAAGAGGCGGCGAACTTGGCTGCCGCGATCAAGCCGCCCCGGAACCAAGCATCAAGTCGCCTTTGATTCCCAGAAGAGGACCTCTCCGCCAGGAAGCCGAAGCTATCACACGCCCGCTGCAAGGATGAGGAGCCGAGGCTCTTGTCGCGACGACTCGGACTCATGAGCTGGAGCAGAGGCACAAAGAGGCACTCGATGCCGAAGCTCGCCCATGCCGGCAAGGTGAAGAAGCTCGAAGCAGAGCGGCCCGAGCTGAAGGAGCAGGCCCTCAAGCTGTCCGGCGAGAAGAGCACGCTCAACCACGCCTTGGTAGAGGCGCAAGGAGCAGTCATCAACAGGACCGGTGAGCTCTCCGACGCGCAGAACTCCATCAGAGACCTCAAGCTGAAGCTGGAGGATCTCGAGAAGATGTTGTTGGAGAGCAGGGCTCGGGAGGAAACCTTCACCAGGAGCCTCGAGGAGGAGAAGCAGCTGCGGGCAAACGAGGCCGCCTCCCACTAGGAATATGTGGTGGGCGAGAACAGGTGGATCAGCCATTTGGAGGTCGAGAGTGCAGGGTCACCTTGCACTGGCCACCATGGGGATGCCAAACGTGAGGTACGCCTCGAGCGCAGCGGGACCGTCAACGCCAAGCCAACCCAGTTCTTCGAGGGCGCCCGAGCCTTGGCCTATCTTCACTCCAACAGATGGCCACGCTGGTTTCGAGGAGGCCCGGGCGATTTTGCCGAGGGTCGTGACCAAGGTCCTCCCTAAGATGGCGCGACTGGAACCCCGACCTTGACTTCGCGATCGCGATGAAGAGCTTGTCGGATGGTGTTGACCTCACGGTGCTCAAGGAGCGATCAAGCCCATCACCATCGCATCGACAAAATCAAGAGGGTGGAAGGCCAGCGGCCGGGATTAGGTATCCCGTTTTTCTTTGCCGCGGGTTCCCCGACCAAGACAAATTTCATCTTTAGTTAGAACCGCAACTATGACGTGATGTAATATAACTTTGAAGTACTCTTAATTTTCATGCATGTTATTTCCCCGTTCAATTCCTCTTTGTATGTGTGCCCCACGTCGATTGGGTAGGCTTGCCGGTGCGGAAGCCCCTAGCGGCGTTTTGGGGACGGATCCGCAGGGCCTGCCGGGTACGCGTGCTGCCTGACGAGCCACCTTTCCGTTCCGAACGCGGCCGCTCAAACTGTCGAGCTTGACTCGAGTCAGAATCGAGGGCGTTGTCGATCGCGGAAGGTTACTCTGCCATTCTCGACGCGAGCCGCTTGAGCTGTTGAGCAGACTCAAACAGGGCAAGGGCGCTGTCGATCGTGGGAGAGCTTCATGCTGCAGGTTTCTCATACAAAGGCGCGACATCTCCGGGGGGGAATAACCTCAAATAAGAAGGGAAGCACAAATAAGGGTTCAGTGCAACTTAGCTTCTATTTGCGATCGCTCGAGTGTCGATCTTCCGGCCTCCTTTCTTCTTCAAGGGTCACGAAGATGAAGGAGGCCGGGCTAGCTGCCAAAGCCGATTCTCACAACCGCGCCCCCTACCTGGCGCGCCAAAGATGTCGGTGGGAACGATACCTATGGGATCACAAGAATCCCTACTACGGTCGCGGGGCGCGGGGTCGTGAGAAGAGCGGATCAAACAGATAGCACACAGTTTCTTTATCTAGGTTCGGGCGCGAGGATGCGTGAAACCCTACTCCTGCTTTGGTGGTTTGTTTATCTCTGTTCTTGAACTAGCAATGGGGCGGAGGAGCTCCAAAAGCCGAATCCCCTCCTGGTCGCTTTGGGCCTCCTTTTATAGGCAAAAGGTTGCCATAAAGGGCACATGTGGAGGTGAAAGGTATAGTGATGCGAAGTTTATCCTCGTGATTACATGACAAGGCGCTTTAATGCGCCTTGCTTAGGTATCCTTGCTTTATCGGGACGGGAGGGCCTTTGTCTCGTCCGTCGCCGCTCCCTTTCAGGTCGGCACACGCCTTCTAGCCTGGTGCTCAGGTGTTACATGTAGGCACGGCAGGCAAAACAGGTGGCGCAATGGTGGGTCTCCATGAAGATCCGGTTGCCGCCACGCAGGTACTCTGCCTAACTGGTTGGGTCGGCAGCTGCATGCTAACGGTGGTGGAGGTTTGATTGGCGGGCTTCGATGGTGGTTCTACGGGTGTTCTTGGCGGCAGTGCTCACAGTAGCCCCTAAGCAAGGGTCTTGCTGTGGCGCTGTTGTCATCCCCTGCAAGGCTCTTGCCGGGGCCTTGTGGTCCTCCTTGGCTGGGATCCCGCCAAGGGCCGCCATCTTCTATAGTTTGTATCTGATCTTGAATGTCTTCACAAAGATCTGCATGCCACCACGGGATGTCTCGAATCCTTGCCCCATGGGGCAAGTGGACTCAAGGGTGATTCGCCCATAGGTGTGGGACGAGCTGCCACGGCAAGGGTCTTGCGGGTTTGCTAAAACCGCCTCCCGCAAGGGTCTTGCCGGGAGTCCGTCATTCCCTTTGCTCTTTTGTGGTCTTGGTCTTGGCGCTTCTGCTCCTTTCGAAGCTTGGCCTTACCTTGGCTCACCTCCTTGCCTTGCTCGGTGCGGTGGTGCCCTCGGCTCATGACTGCAAAAGTGCACAGTTATAGGGTGCAAAAAGTGTACAGCGACGTCGTCATTCCTGCCGCTGCGCCGATCCTGCTCAAATCGGTATCCCTTTTTCGTCGATTACCTTTCTTGCGGGTTATGCCCCCTTTTCCGATTTCTTCTGCGACATCATGCACCTTGGCTTTCCTCTTGGATTTCCTCGAATGTGGTGGCGTGCACAGGTCTCTTCGCGCGCATCTTTGCGAAGCTTTGCGGAAGTGCCCAACATAGCGCTCTTTAGCATTATTTCTCCCCTCGAATCCAGCTTCCGGGCGCCGTCTCCGGATCGTCACAGGATCTCAAGATCCAGGCGTACCAGACGGTGCCATGAAGAAGGTGGGATGAATGGCGTGGCGGTGGTGCTGGGTTGAAAGCGAACCCGTCGAGAATTCTGCAAGGTCGTCGGCGCCCATTGCCCGGCCAGGAGAGCTCTTGTCGCCACCACCGGATCCTCCGGCTGACCGGGTTAGGCTCACTGCAGAGATGATGGTGGCGGACTTCATTCGCCGCGGATCGCCCGTTGCATAACAAGGAGGCCAGCCTGGCTTTAACCGGTGACATTATGCGGCTCATACAGCCTCGACCACAACTTCACGGTGATGGCGCATGCCCACTTCGCGGCGGCTTTCCAACGATGTGCGTCGGCCGGCGAGTCAAGCGGACCCGGCAAGGCGCGAGCTGCCGCAAAGGTCGGCAAGGCCGTCAGGGGTCGTTCTTCAAGTTGCCAGTGAGGTGGTCCCGTTGTGCAATAACTCACGCCCGATGCTGAGATAATTGCTATGATGCGGTTACCGCGGCCCTGTCCTGTTGGAAGGCCGGCGGATGCAGATGTGCAGCAATTCTTGACTCCTTGATGAAGTATCGTCAATGCTGATGTCGGCGGCTTGTCATGGACACCACCAGTGGACTGGACTACATCGCCACCGGGCGGCGGAGGCTGGCTTGCCATGGAGGCAACGGCCCGGCGTGGAAGAACAAGGCGCGGCAGCTGCGGAGGAGGGCAGTTCTCCCGTGGCGGCGGCCACGAGGAAGTCAGCGGCGTCGATTTGGAGCTCAGCTGTCGAGGCAATAGTCGTTGGAGGAGGAACGTGGCCGGGCTCGGCGCCAACTAGGGGAAGAGGGCGAGTCCTGCGGCAGGCTGGCTCCGGTGAGCATCGGCCCGGCCAGGGCTGGCTCAATTGACCTGGAGGTCAGAAGCCACCACGAGCCCACACTGCCCGGCAGCGAAAGGCGAGGCGGCTGAGAAAGAAAGCGAGCCCCTTCCTCATCAGGACGGCGCTGAAACCCTCTTGCCTTCTTCATCTCCTCAGCGGCGTCGGCTCGGATGATGATGTGGGCTCCTTTTGATCTCAGGCCTCTCAGCCGGAGAGAAAGGAAGCTGAGTGGAAGAAGGAGGGGCGGATGGAGTAAGTACCCGTTCCTTCTGTCATTTCCACTTCCCGAATCGGTCGCTTGTCTTGATCCATTTTGCTGCGGGGGGACAGAGGCGTTGGCCCAGAGGGTGAAGAGGCGAGGACCTTGGCGGCCAGTCAGTCCCAGCTGGGCTTCAAAAGACCCTTCAGTGGTGTTGAGCAGCCAGACGGCGACCCGGCGCAGCCCCAGCGTGGTTCATCACCCTCTTCTTAGTCGACATGTATTGGCTCGATGCTATGATCTTGACCTTGGGTTCCCGGGAGGGAGGCGGCGTGGGAGGAAACCCGAGAGGGCTACTCCTAACACCACCCCATCGACTACGCTGCCATGAGGCGTCCCGGCAAGGGCATTGAGCCTGGAGCCCACACCCATGGGAAGGGAACTTGGCGTGGTGACTCTGCGGTGCCAAATCTTTGTGGGAGGGAATATATACTTCTGACGCCTTTGGTGATGTCATGTCGCCGTCTCTGTTTTCCCTTATTCTTTTCTTGGTTTCATTGCCCCATTGCTGCCAGGCCCTCCTTCAGAGACATGGAGGCGTGGACCTTGTTATTGGAGATATTGCTGAGAGGCAGGCGGAGGCCAACAGGATTGCCGCTGGCGAGGCCGCTTAAAGATGCCGATGAGGCCGCCGACCGACGGCCGCCAAGGGTGCTGCCAAGGGACGCGCTTGGGGCCGCCAAGGAGACTGACGAGGTTTCACGCCGGGCGCTGGTGGACCCTGCCGTGAGCCGGAAGGTTTCCGCCCGAAAGAGGTGGCGTGTGACTAGCCTCCCTCCTCCTCAACCTCTCGTCCCGCAGATATCCTCAAGGTGGGATACGATCTTTTCGCCCATCTTCAGGGCGTCAAGCTCAAGTGCCCGCCAAGGGAAGCCTTTGACGCGAGTGCTTGTCACCACCGGGTTTCGAGGTGGTTGATGAGCTCATGTTACGCGTTGGCGGTGCTCTAGGAAGAGCAGCTTTTCCGTGCTATGGGGCCGATTTCCGAAGCTCCAAGTGCTCTACCATTACGCCGCCGACAAGGCTCGCGTCCAGGATGCCAACGGTGGACAACGCGAGGTGGACTTCAAGCGTAGCGTCGCGAGACGCACCTCGGGTTCCACCAGCACTGCGAGGAGCAGAGGGCCTTTCAGGAGGAATTGGCTGCTGATGTGGATCTCTCCCATGAAAATGGCTTGACATTGAGAAGGCCTGTGAAGAGGCGGCGAACTTGGCTGCCGCTGATCAAGCCGCCTTTGAACCAAAGAGATTCCGCCTTGGATTCTCAGAAAGAGGACCTCTCCAGCAGCGTGAAGCGGTGCTTATCACACGCCCGCTGCAAGACAATGAGGAGCTCGAGGCCCTTGTCGCACACGGACCTCATGAGCTGGAGCAGAGGCACAAAGAGGCACTTTCGATGTCAAGCTCCGCCCATGCCGCAAGGTGAAGAAGCTCAAGCAGAGGCGTGCCCGAGCTGAAGGAGCAAGCCCTCAAGCTGTCTGGGCGAGAAGAGCACGCTCAACCACGCCTTGGTAGAGGCTAAGGAGCAGTCATCATAACAGACCGGTGAGCTCTCGGGACTTGCGAGATCTCCATCGTGAGACCCCAAGCTGGAGCTGGAGGATCTCGAGAAGATGTTGTTGGAGAGCAGGGCCTGGAGGAAACCTTCACCAGAGCCTCGAGGAGGAGAAGCAGCTGGAGAACGAGCAGGCCGCCTCCTGTTAGGAATATGTGGTGGGCGCAGAACAGGTGGATCAGCCATTTGGAGGTCGAGCTGGCAGTGGTCACCTTGCAATTGGCCACCATGGGGATGCTAAACGGGAGGTACTCGAGCGCAGCGGGACCGCTAACGCCAAGCTAACCCAGTTTTCGAGGGCGGCCCCGAGCCTTCAGCCTATCTTCACTCCAACAGGATGGCCACGCTGGCCGAGGGAGGCCCGCGACTTTTGCTTTGAGGGTCGGACCAAGGTCCTCCCTAAGATGGCGCCTGACTGGAACCCCGACCTTGACTTCGCGATCATGATGATGAAGAGCTTGTTTGATGGTGCCGACTTCCAAGTGCTCAAGGAGCGATCAAGCCCATCACCGCATCGCATCGACAAAAATCAAGAGGGTGGAAGGCCGGAGCCGGATTAGGTATCCCGTCTTCTTTGCCGCTGCGGGTTTCCCTACCAAGACAAATTTCATCTTTAGTTAGAACCGCAACTATGACGTGATGTAATATAACTTTGAAGTACTCTTAATTTTCATGCATGTTATTTCCCTGCTCAATTCTCTTGTATGTGTGCCCACGCCGATTGGGTAGGCTTGCTGTGCGGAAGCCCTCTAGCGGCGCTTTTGGGGAGCGGATCCGCAGGGCCTGCCGGTACGCTGCGTGCTGCCCCGACGCGGATACCTTTCCGCTCCTTCCGCCAACGCGGCCGCTCAAACTGCCGAGCTTGACTCGAGTCAGAATCGAGGGCGTTGTCGATCATGCAAGGTTACTCGCCATTCTCGACGCAGCCGCTTGAGCTGTTGAGCAGACTCGAAACAGGGCAAGGGCGCTTGCCGATCGTGGGGAGAGCTTCATGCGCAGGTTTCTTTATAC
The DNA here is from genome assembly GCA_021605205.1 of Aegilops longissima. Taxonomy (NCBI): domain Eukaryota; kingdom Viridiplantae; phylum Streptophyta; class Magnoliopsida; order Poales; family Poaceae; genus Aegilops; species Aegilops longissima. Next base: position 535,785,970 of record CM038679.1, on the reverse strand, counting down.
AAAGGCGCTGGACATCTCCGGGAGAATAACCTCAAATAAGAAGGGAAGTACAAATAAGGGTTCATTGCAATTAGCTTCTATTTACGATCGCTCGAGTAATGATCTTCCGCCTCCTTTTTCTTCTTCAAGGGTCACAAGATGAAGGAGGCCGGGCTAGCTGCCAAAGCCGATTCTCACAAATCACGCTTACCTGGCGCGCCAAAGATAATAAATTGAGGAACGACACCTATGGGATCACAAGAATCCTTTACTACGGCGCAATGCTGGGTCGTGGAGAAGAGCGGATCAAAACAGATAGCTTTACATGCTTTTTTATCTAGGTCGGGCCACGAGGATCGCGAAACCCTACTCCTGCTTTGGTGGTTTGTTTATCTGTGTTCTTGAACTAGCAATGGGGGCGGAGGAGCTCCAAAAGCCGAATCCCCTCCCCGGTCGCTTTGGGCCTCCTTTTTATAGCAAAGGTTGCCACAAGTGGCACATGAGGAGGTGGAAAGGGTATAGTGATCTTGAAGTTTATCCCTGCAAGACATGACAAGGCGCTTTTAATGCGCTCTTGCTTAGGTATCCTTGCTTTATCGGGGACGGGGAGGCCTTTGGTCTCATTCGCCGCCGCTTTCTTTTCGTCGGCTACGGCGCTTCTAGCCATGGTGCTCATGGGTGCCATGTAAGGCGAGGCAGGCACCAGGTGGCGCAATGGTGGAGTCTCCATGAAGATCCGCTGTCGCCGCAGTACTCTGCTCAACAAGTTGGGTCTTCAGCTGTATGCGAACGGTGGTGGAGGTTTGATTGGCGTGGGCTCTGATGGTGGCCCCACGGGTGTTCTTGGCGAAGTGCCTCATCGTAGCCCCTAAGCGGGTCTTTGCTGTGGCGCTGTTGTCATCCTGCAAGGCTCTTGCCGAGGGCCTTGTGGTCCTCCTTGCTGGGATCCCGCCAAGGGCCGCCATCTTCTATAGTTTGTATCCGATCTTGAATGTCTTCACAAAGATCTGCATGCCACCACGGGATGTCTTCCAATCCTCGCCCCATGGGGGCAGTGGACTCAAGGGTGATTAAGCTCCATAGGTGTGGGACGAGCTGCTGCCACAAAGGGTCCTGCTGGTTTGCTAAAACCGCCTCCCGGCAAAGGGTCTTGCGGGGGAGTCCGCCTTGCCCCTTTGCTCTTTGTGGTCTTGGTCTTGGCGTCGTCTTGCCTTTTCGAAGCTTGACCTCACCTTGGCTCACCTCCCTTGCCTCTTGCGGTGCGGTGGTGCCTCGCCTGCAGGCACTTGGCACAAGGCAGTTATGGGGTGCAAAAAGTGTACTCTCTTTTTATGCCATCGACACTCACCGACTTCAGCATCGCTACCGTGAGTAAGTCACGTCGTAGTCAATTCCTTGAACTTGTCCATAACCTTTAGCTTAATAAGTTTGAGCCTTGTGGATACTAACATTTCCATCCACGAGATTTTCTTCTTAAAGACCCATTTGCAACCAACGGTAGAATACGCCCTGTGGCGGATCAACCAAATCCTGCACTTGATTCTCATCCATGGGCTTTGATCGATCTCATGGCCTCCACCATGCCTCTGCGAATCTGGGCTCACCGCCGGCGTCCGCATATGTGGCCGCACGTGCCGCTCTAGCAATACATACATCGCACTCTTGGTAATCTTTTCCAACCTCCGTGGTTCCGTAAGCTGCCCTCTACAGGTTCCTCTGATCGACCGTGGTATTATCTCATCACCGGCCGAGGCGCATCCAGTGGTCCTCGAATTTCTTCGAGTCGAACCGCCCTCCCACCGCCTCCCGAATGATAAACTCTTTCTCAAAGGAAACCCTGCTCCGAAAGCAACAAACACTTTGTTAAGCTTCCAGTTGTAGAAGATATATCCCAAGGTTTCCCTCGGATATCCCATTTAATATGCATTTATCCGACTTAGGTGTAAGCTTGTCCGATATAAGTCGCTTGACAAATGCTTCACAACCCCAAATCTTTATAAAAGACAAATGGGACTCTTCCCGGTCCACATCTCATGTGGTGTCTTGTCTACGGATTTTTGATGGTACCCTATTATGTGAAAGCAGCGGTTTCAGAGCGTATCCCTCAAAATGACAAGGGTAAATCCGATTTGCTCATTGAGGAGTCCTGCACTAGGGGTGTCTCGATAGCCGACTATCGCCACGGCCGGACTCCAAGACTATGAAGATACAAGATTGAAGACTTCATTCCGTGGTCCCGATGGGACTTTCCTTGGCGTGGAAGGCAAGCTTGGCGACACGGATATGTAGATCTCCTACCATTGTAACCGACTTCTGTAACCCTAACCTATCCGGTGTCTATATAAACCGGATGGTCTTAGTCCGAGGATCTAACAACAGTCATACCATAGGCTAGCTTCTAGGGTTTAGCCTCCTTGATCTCGCAGGATAGATCTACTCTTGTACAACCCATATCATCAATATTAATCAAGCAGGAGTAGGGTATTACCTCCATCGAGAGGGCTCCAACCTGGTTAAAACATCGTGTCCCTTGTCTCTCGTTACCATCCGCCTAGATGCACAGATTCGGGACCCCTACCCGAGATCCGCCGGTTTTGACAACCATACATTGGTGCTTTCATTGAGAGTTCCTCGTATGCGCCACCGATAGGCCCAATGGCTCCTTCGATCATCAACAACGACGCGGTCCAGGTGAGAACTTTCTCCCCGGACAAATCTTCAGATTCGCGGCTTTGTAATCGCGTACAATTAAGCTTGGTCATTTGGAGCAGATCGAAGCTACGCCTGGCCATCAGGTCAGATTTGGAAGTTTTAACTATACGGCCGATATCCGCGGAGACTTGATCTTCAACGGATTCGAGCGCAGCAAGCGCATGCGCAGACCGTCTCCATGGGCATGATCTAGCTCAGCCAATAAAGGCCTGAGGTCGCACTCAAGATCCGCTCCGACCCCTTAATCCGAGCCGATTCCCGATCGAGGACGAGTGGTTGGACACGCCGCGGGGCCATAATCTCACGGTGATCGAGCCAACTCCATCCCTGTCCTTTGCAAAGACCTGCGACTCAGAGTGCCGGACTCCTCTCGAGACTCCGAGACCCTCCGCGCCTCGCCAATCGAATCCGACACGCGGTCATGGAGTTCATCGCTACGGACATCTTTCAGACTTCGCTTTCATGACATCCTGAATTCACTAAAGTCTCTCTCTTTATCCGGAGAGCCCTGGCCGACTACGGGACAGAAAGGTTGGGATCTGGACGACAAAAGAAATTCAACGCCACCCACCACCCACTTTGTAGCCACCGCCGATGATTTAACCAACAGCACTAGACTTCGACTCCGAAGACATCAGCCAGTATGGACGATTTATGCCGAGAATGACCAAGACCCAGCGCCCTCAGGCACCGGAAGGCCACCTCGCCATATGACATATGTATGGTGGACATCCCAAAAGATGGGAACAACAACGGAACAACGGAGGATAGACCTCCAAGAAGCAACTGAAGCGCCCGACGTCCCGGTGGCGCCGCTTTAAATCCCGCCACAATAAGCGGTGATTCGTTGCACGAGATAATAACACCCGGACAAGTCGAAGAGAACCCTCCAAAGCGGGACTCCGCCAGCGGGAGGAGGAGAAGCAAGTCCGCATTTACAGGCGGCAGAAAGAGAAGGTCGAGGAGCGATAATTACAGCTACGCCCTCCGAAGATGAGGCAAGCCTCGACGACACGAATTTGTCGTGGCTCGAGGATCCCCGCCGAACAGAGCTGCTTCAAACGCCAGGCTTATAGCCACGGCGAAAGCAGCCTCAAGAAAAGCAGCAATAGGTTAGAGCTGATCAGAGACCTGTTAGCGATGTCAGGATGGATCAAGTCCTTGCAGCCAAGAGTATGAACTCGAGCAGCGCTCCAAAAGCTACACCTCAAACGCAGGCCGCTGTTTCGACTTAGAGGAGGAAGAACCCAAGTCACCAGCGACGACATGGCAGACACGCCACCCTGGCGCGGCAGAAGCCTCTCCCCCTCCGCCTCAAGCCACCCCGACGCCACTCAAAAGTACTAAGGCACGGGAAAACGCTACGGACTTGCAAGATATATTGGAGGATATGGCAAAACATACAAGATCAATTCACGGATCGTGGGCGTAGCCAACGCGGGATGATTACCGTCACAACGGACATAAAGAAAATTCGCCGGGTCGAACCACAGCTTGACAAGGCTCATATGAGCTACGCCGTGATATAGCCCAACACGTAGGCGCCGCACACCCACTATGCTTCCACAGATGAAGTAATGGATCATCAAATCCCCGAGGGCTTCCAAGCCCGTAAACATCGAATCATACGATGGTACCACAGATCCCGCGGGTCCGGATCGAGGATTATCTCTCTCCATATCCACATGGCTCCGGTGATGATCTACATGCCATCAAATACCTCCCACTCAAGCTTAAAGGACCAGCTCGGCATTGGCTCAACAGCTTGCCAAAGAATCAATTGGTTGTTGGGAGGACGGAAGCCGCATTGCTTGATAACTTCCGAGCACGATATGTGCGACCACCGACGCTGATGACCTTAGCCACATAATCCAGCAGCCGGAAGAATCGCCGACACATTCTGGACACGGTTCCTAACAAAGAAAAATCAAATCATTGACCGTCCGGGATGCAGAGAGGCTCCTCCGTGACGATTAACTGCCCGGCACCTGGACAGGAAAAGCCAAAATCCATGGCAGCCCTCACAACACTCATGACCCGCTTTGTGCGGAGAGGACAGCTGGCTAGCTCGAAGCAACAACTTGGCCAAACATCCCGATAGTTCGGATACCAGGACAGCAATGGCAGGTCGCGTACGCAACAAGAATAAGCGCCGCCTTAACGGGCGATAACATGAAGATCTCGACGCACAATGCGGATTCAGAGCTCTAAACCCGTCAGCGGAAGAAGCCATTCAAAAGAAATACCAGGTCTGGCCCAACTTGGACCGACACTCGATCGCAAGCAGCGATACATGGCACCCCGAAAACTGAAGCCAATCACACCAACAGGGACTGTTGGGTGTTCAAGCAAGCGGGCAAGTTAAGTGCCGAACTCCATGACAAGGGGCTGTATAGCGATGACGAGAAGAGCCCTTACCGTAACAATAGAGGATGTAAGGGTTTTCCCACCTAAGTGCGGACGGTGAACATGATATACGCAACCCATATACCCAAAAGGGAGCGGAAGAGTGCACTAAGGGACGTATATGCGATGGAGCCACGCCCAAGTTCAACCCATGGTCTTCCTGCCCGATCACCTTCGATCAAGGGACCACCTTTACTAGCATCCGCCACGGCGGTTTCGCCGCATTGGTTCTTGACCCATTATCGACGGATTTCACCTAACCAGAGTCCTGATGGACAGCGGCAGCAGCCTGAACCTGCTTTATTAGGATACAGTGCGCAAAATTGGCATAGACCCCTCAAGGATTAAACCTACAAAAGCGACCTTTAAAGGCGTCATACCGGGTGTAGAGGCCAGTTGTACGGGCTCAGTTACACTCGAAGTGGTCTTCAGATCCCCGGATAACTTCAAGCGCAGAGTTAATCTTCGACATCATCCCATTCCGCAGCTGCTATCATGCATCGCGCTGGACGAACCGCACGGTAAAGTTCAATGCGGTGCCACACTACGCGATACCTCAAGCTCAAGATGCCAGGCCTCGAGGAGTAATCACGGTCGATGGAAACACGAACGCTCTCTCCGAACGGAAGTGCACACGCAGCCCTCGCGCGGAGGTACAAAGCAGCCCTCACAGCAATTCTTGAGTCCGCCACTAAGCTCCGGACACCAGCTGCGCCCGAGTAACCTACAACAAGACCGCTGCACGATCAAGCCACGCGAGTAATCCGCCCGAACCCCGCCCTCGCGAATTGGCGGTTAGTATTACGCGTACATAATTACGCCTGGAAATACCATGGGCATATGGGGAGGGGCAAGACCACCACGCCAAGAATGCGGCTCGACCGCACTGTGGGCTCCGATTGTGTCATTCTTTTCCTTTCCTTTTTTCTTCCTTTTCTTACTTTCAGACTCCGCTTTCATCAGTCCTGTCCGCACTAGAATCGCTGAACTCACGATACAACAGCCAGGGAAGCAGTAAAGCCACGCCAAGTGTTCAGTGGTCTCTATTACGAGCATTATACCTGTTTTACATACCATCCGCAGCTTACCTGGAGGGGGACATGTTAGATAGTCCCATCCTTGCTTATCGCACTATTTGTATCGTTCTCGCTCCCATTGCAGTACCTTTTGAATAAACAATACATAGCTTTTGCTTATTATTGCTCTACTTCCTTTATATATACATATGTTCATTTCATGACATGTTGCAACTGCGTACACTTTGGTACGGCCTATACACCAGGGGCTTAAGTATCCCAAAATTATGGTGTGATAAGTCCGAACACTTTCACAAGTGCGGCACCTTAACTTATAGCATTATATGAATTGGCTCCAAATCATGTCTTGGGTCAATAGTTGGATTTGCCGGCTCCGTGTTTTGGCACCTTACGCTCCGCTTATATCGGCTAAGGTAGCACTGGAGAACCATCGCGATTGTGCCCCGCTTGAGCTGGGTCGAGCACCTCAAAGGAGAAAGCTAAAACTGACCGTCATGATAGGGCGAGAGCCGGCCGCTGTTCGAGAGGTTTTTTGGGTCCCTAAAGACTTATGCTGCTTAGAGCGAGGAACGGAATTGTCCGCCAAGGCGTGGATAGCGCCTCAACTCGGTCTTCGAATACTAGGGGCTTTGCCAAAATTTAAAATTATAGAATTCTATGGCTAAGTGAGAGTGTTCAAGCATTATAAGTCCGGTTGCCTTGTTACCGTTGTGTTGAGCGCCCCTAGATGGACCCAAGAATGGGAACAAGAGTGCTCAAGTTTATCCCGAACACCCCAAAGACTGTGGCATGGGGTTGAAGCCAACGACTTGCCATCTCTCAAATTTGATAAACGGCCGCATAGAAGGTAATATTTTAAATTAATAAGCCGCTTTAGCGATATGAACAAGTTTTCAGCGCATATGATAACAAATGCGAGTTTATTCAAAATTACATCCTTGGAGCACTCATCCGCTATTCGGCGGGCACCTTCAGAGGCCCTCATAGTACATTTCGGCGCGGCGATGCTCATGGCCCTTCGTGGCCCGTCCGTCACAAGCCTCTCTCAGATCCAGCTTGCCCCAGTGCACTTTAGCACGGGCAAGGGACCGACGGACACCTTCAATACATACGGAGCGCTTTGATGACTTCAAGCCGCGACAGGCATCCACCAGCCGCTGCACCAAGCCAAGTAGCTCCCGGCATGGCCTCCAATGGCCACAACCCGCTTATAAGGCCCTTCATGGCCTGTTCGGTGACCTTGTGGAGCTCGACCAGCTGCTTCAGCTGGTCGCTCAGGCACTCAATGTTCGGCCTCAAGATACCGAGACCAGAACACCTTTTCCGTCGAGCTCCCCTCCTTGGCGCGGTAGAATGCGGCAGCATCAGACACACTACGAGGCAAATCTGTGAATGCTCCTAGAGAGCTCAATCCGGTAAGTAATAGGTAATTCACTTTCACATGCTTGCTTTGCATAAAGAATGCCTTACCGCCGCTATCTTCTTTAACGACTCAATTTCTTGAGGGATTTTTGGGCCTCGACCTTAGCAGCTTTGGCACTCTCAAGAGCCGAGGCGAGCTCGGACTCTCGAGTCTTCGAGTCACGCTCCAAACCCTCGTGTTTTTCCACGAGAGATTGGAGATCATGCCGCACTTGGCCAGCTGCGCCTCCCCTTCTCTCGCTCGGTGCGCCTGCAGCGCGCTGGCCACGGACACCGCCTTCCTTGAGGTCGCCACCCCGCCGTGGCCCCTGTAGTACCCAAGTTATTCCTGTTATTTTTACAACCAAAACCTTTTCTATAAGGTATTTCTTTCATAAGGTATTACTTACCTTCCTTGTCCTCGAGCTGCTTCTTGGCTTGTCCGAGCTCGTTCTCGGACCGCCAAGGTTCCGCTTAATGCATTGACCTCCATGTACGGCCAAGGCGGCAGAGGTCAAAGCAAGCAACTTGCATTCCCATATCGACATACTTATGTTAGACTCCTGCATGATATCTTTTTAGATCCTTAGTCCGCTTTTCTTCCTAACACCGAACCAAGCATCGTGGGCTACCGCCTATGCGGTTATATTTTTACATATTCTAAAACTTACCTCAAAGCCTGTTAGAAGGCTGGTAAAGCTTTGGTTAGTCCGCCTGGCGGATCGAATTGTCGGATCACCGCACTCATAACAAAGGCGGTGTTCTCCTCGATGGAAGCGCCAAGTTAAGCGCCCAAGAAGCTATCCGTGCCTCCGGTTGGACGGAGGACACCGCGTCTTACACTTCTTCGAAGCGTCCGCTTACGGACTCGGAACCACCGAAGGTTCGGCATGGAGACCGGACAAGGGTGGGCCTAGAGCCCCGGGGTCTTGCCTCGCAGCGCTGAGTCCGGGAGGTTGCCTTGTGGCACCTCCCGCGCTACCTCCTCTTGACCAAGCCCCTCTTGGGGCCCCACCACAAGGCCGTCTGCAGCGTGAGGCGAGGAGGCGGTCGGAAACGCAGGTACTCTCCATTTCCGATGAGCCCGTGGACCCGCTTCGATGAATCGGCAAACTCGCCCTTGGGCGGGCTGCATGATTGTTCGACATTAGAGAACACTCTGCAATAATAAAAAGCCATGGGTATCCGGACACTTACGATCTCGCCAGGCTTGGCCCTTGTAGGCCAATCCTCCTCGTCTGCCGCCGACGTTGGTGGAGAAGTCCGGAGGAAGGGTTCTTCCTTTCTTGACCCTCCGGCCTCCCGGTCCGGGCGGCCTTCCTTTTCTTGTCCTCCCCACTGGGAGGAGCTTCTTCTTCTTCCTCCTCGTCTTGTGGAGAAGATTCCGCAGAATCGGCAAGGCTTTTGGCGTCGGGAGCTCCTTCGAGTTCCCGTGGCCTCCTTCTTAGTTTTTCTTCTCCGGCACCACATGGTGCCGAGCCAGCAGCCCGTCAATCGGGCGTCCGCTGGGTCTTCTGGCAAGGGAGCGGATAGTTAATCTGTCCGGACGTCTTCAGCCAGTCTGTCAAAGAATAGGGAGTTTTAGATCCCACATAGAGTCAATCTTTGAAAAAGAGTCCCGTAAAGGTAAAATAACTTACCTCGCCGCTGACGCGCGGCAGTATCCACGATCTTTGTTAGCAGATGCTGGGGCTTCAGCGCCCTTGAACAACACCTTCCAGGCATCTTCGTACGTAGTGTCGAAGAGTCGGCTCAAGGTTCGGTGTTGTGCCGGATCGAGCTCCCACAAGTTAAAGGCCCGTTGTTGGCAGGGGAGAATCCGGCGGATGAGCATGACCTGGATTACGTTGACAAGCCTGAGATTCGTGTGGGGAAGCCAGATCTAAATTCGGGGGCCGCCACCCATTCGGGGTCGCGTGGGTCGGTGATGTAGAACCACCCCGATTGCCACCCCTTTATTGTCTCCACGAAGGCGCCCTCGAGCCATGGGACTTTGGCCATCTTTCCAACCATGGCGCCCAAGACTCTTGAGCGGCCGCCCACTACCTTCGGCCGGACGTTGAAGATCTTCAGCCATAAGCGAAGTGGGGCTAGATGCGAGAGGAAGGTTCGCACACGTACGATAAACGCCGAGATGTTGAGGATGAAATTGGGGCCAGGTTGTGGAAGTCCAGGCCGTAGTAGAACATGAGCCCCGGACAAATGGGTGAAGTGGAAAACCTAGTCCATGGAGGAAGTGGGGAGAAACACCACCCTCTCATGGGGCCGGGGGTTGGAATGAGCTGCCCCAAGATCGGGCAGCCTGTGCGCAATGTCGCTAGATAAGTATCCGCCTCCGCAGTCTTGTGATGTGCCCTCCGTGACGGGAGGAGGCCATCCACCTGCCTCCCGCCTCCCGACATGGTTGGAGAAGGTTGAGGTGGGATGTGTGGACTTGGGCGCTGGAGCTCGAGTCTTGTGAAATGGAGAGGCAAAGGAGGAAGAAGGCGTAGGTGAAAAGGTGGATCCTTATCCCCTTATATGGACGGACGGAGCTATCGCCCCCACCAGCCCTCGGTAAAACTCGCTTATCTCCCAAGCGCCATAATCAAGGGCGCGGATGGGTTACCCACGTCCGTATTGATGAGAATCCCGGAATAAGGGGGCACGATCTATGCTTTGATAAGACGTGCCAAGGAAACCCCCTCGCTAAACGCGCTAAGGTGGAACGGTAAAAAAACAATTCATATAAAGGCCTGGCCGTGGTGTGATGTCACGCCGCGGAATACGTCAGCAGATCTGTGCAATAATTATTCTCTCTACGGTGTTATGTGGAACTTGTTTTGCAGAGCCGGACACTATCCTTGTGTTCATAACCTTCTATGAAGTATTCGGAGGAGGAACCCGCCTCGCAATGCCGAAGACAATCAACGCGCCGGACTCATCGTCATTGAAGCCTGGTTCAGGGGCTACTGAGGGAGTCCCGGACTAGGGGGTGTCCAGATAGCCGGACTATCGTCACGGCCGGACTCCAAGACTATGAAGATACAAGATTGAAGACTTCGTCCCGTGTCCGGATGGGACTTTCCTTGGCGTGGAAGGCAAGCTTGGCGATCTGAGATATGTAGATCTCCTACCATTGTAACCGACTGTGTAACCTAACCTATCCGGTGTCTATATAAACCGGAGGGTTTTAGTCCGTAGGACGAACAACAATCATACCATAGGCTAGCTTCTAGGGTTTAGCCTCCTTGATCTCGTGGTAGATCTACTCTTGTACTACCCATATCATCAATATTAATCAAGCAGGAGTAGGGTATTACCTCCATCGAGAGGGACCGAACCTGGGTAAAAACATCGTGTCCCTTGTCTCCTGTTACCATCCGCCTAGACGCACAGTTCGGGACCCCCTACCCGAGATCCGCCGGTTTTGACACCGACACTCATCATATACCGGACCATGTCCAACAAGGTCCTATTCCTCCATTCCGACATGTCGTTTCTCTGTGGCGTACCCGGAGGTGTGAGCTGAGGTATTATACCTCGACTTTTCAGATGATCATCAAACTCCTGGCTCATGTACTCACCTCCACGACCAGATCGCAGAAGCTTTATAGTCTTGCCGAGCTGATTCTCAACCTCGTTCTGAAACTCTTTGAACTTTTCAAAAGTCTCCGACTTGTGCCTCATCAAATAGATATATCCATATCTACTCAAGTCATCGGTAAAAGTCACTAAGTACTGATAGCCACCTCTAGCGGTTGTGCTCATTGGACCACACACATCACTATGTATAAGTTCCAATAGCTCGGACACCCTCTCGCAACTCTTTGCGAAAGGAGACTTAGTCATCTTGCCGAGCAAGCATGATTCACATGTCTCGAACGACCCGAAATCGGACGAAGTTAGGAGCCCATCATCATGGAGCTTCTTCATGCGTTTCGGACTAATGTGTCCAAGCCGGCAATGCCAGAAGTATGTCGGATTTATCTCATTAGGCTTATGCCTCTTGAAATTCACGTTATAGACTGGTTCCTGTTCTAGATTCAATATAAATAGCCCATCAACAATGGGTGCATAGCCGTGGAACATACCATTCAAAAATATCGAACAACCATTGTCCTTTAAATTGAATTCATAACCTTGACTCATCAAACATGAGGCAGAAATAATGTTCCGACTAAGTGCAGGAATGTAATAAAAATTATTCAATTCCATAATGAATCCGTAAGGAAGCTGGAGCTGCATCGTGCCAACCTCCAATGCAGCAACTCTTGCTTTGTTGCCAACCCTGATGTCAATCTCCCCTTGTACCACACGCCTAGTTCTTACCAGCCCCTGCATCGAGTTGCAAATATGAACAATTGATCCGGTATCAAATACCCAGGAGCTACTAGGTATGTCAGCAAGGTAAATGTCTATAACATATGCAACAAGTGTACCATTGCCTGAAGCAACATTCCCGGCCTTCTTGCCATGCTCTGCAAGCTTCTTGCTACAGTTCCTCTTCCAGTGACCGGTCTCCTTGAAGTGATAGCAAACGGTCTTCGAGTCCGGTCCAGACTTTGGCGCAACGGCGGAGGTTACCGTCTCCGTGCCCTTTGCCTTAGCCTTTTTCTTGGACCAACTCTTCTTGAACTTAGCCGATTTCTGCACCATCAACACTTGATGCGTGCCTTTCTTAATATCCTTCTCTGCCACCTTGAGCATCCCATGCAATTCAGTGACCTTCTTATCCATGCCATGCATATGATAGTTCGAGATGAACGTTCCATAGCTGGGCGGAAGTGAACCCAGAATAGCATCAGTAGCGAGCTCATCCAAGAGCGGGAAGCCCAAACGATCCAAAGCTTGCACATATCCGATCATCTTGATCACATGTGGGCTCAGTGGATCACCTTCCTTCAGCTTGCAATCCATCAAGGATCGCAGACGTTGAACCTTTTGGTCCTAGCCTATGTCTGAAACATGCTATTGAGACTCTCGATTATATCGTAAGCCCCAACATTTTTGAAATGCTGTTGCAAATCGGGCTCCATACAAGCCAGCATCAGACAGCTGATCTATGTTGATTCATCAACGAGTTTCTGGTAGGCATTCTTAGTTGTGGCATTAGCATTATCAGCAGGTTCCTCTGGAAGTGGATCCTCTAGAACATGTTCCTTTTTATCATGCTTGAGAACAATTCTCAGATTTCTATACCAGGTGGTAAAGTTTGTTCCATTCAGTTTATCCTTTTCCAGAATTGATTTCAATGCAAAGTTGGGTTGAGCAGGTGGTGCCATTGATCTACAACAGAAAATATGCAATCACTAAGCAATGTGTTTATGTAGAGTAATTCTAGCCTAAACAGAAATACTCCCACTGAAGTCAGCATCCCTCCGCAAACTCTCAGTGATTCAGGATCCGACTAGCGCATGCGACTAGTGAGATTTAGCATCACCGCTAGCCAACATACCTATCCAATAAGCAACTCCTTGCTAATCGTATCTCTATACGACTCCTGTCGGTTGGGAAGGTATCTCATACCCCGGCTCAAAACCTTCTTTGCCACAAGGCCCAAAACCGTTTTGATAGCCTTGTCAAGTTAACCTGATGCAGTGCATGTCCGTGTCCGACACGAACCCTTCAGTTCAGGGACACCCAGCAGCACCCCAATTTTATGAGCCCACTACTAGACGTACTTGACGTGCGAAGGTGCAACATCGGGGATGGCAATTCGCTTGATATTCTTGAGGGATCATTCTACCATTCTAACATGCATAGAAACAAAGAAGCATAACAATCACAAATGAACACATATTGTGAAATAGTATGGCTCCTTCATGGTTGTCCATCCAGGTCGGCTCCGACTCCGATGACCATCTAGGAACTCCATCTTGTTTGTCACGCCGAGACACCAAGCCATCAACCTGATCTCTATTATCCAACTACTACAACTAGTAATGAATATTACATAGAGTCACAAGTCGACACGCAGGTCATTATACATTATAATGACATCACTTTGGCTCCTGCCGGCTGACAAACATGACAGGTAGGCCACGTATAAATTACACACATGCATCACATACACATGAGCCATACTATTCACATCAAACCTGCAAAACAAAGTTATGCATAGAATCGCATTCTACCGGTTTGTGTATCGGGTATGAAATACACGGCGCTACACACACGTTTTCGGAAATCACAGATCACATCTGAACTCCGATCACGCCGAATTCTCTGATCTGACCGATCTTATTGATCATCGCAAATCCGATTCGGATTTATGTTTCACTGTTAACCCCGATGGCGGATAACCGACCGGCAGGGGTAGGTTGTGTCACGACCTCATCGATTCCGATTGATAGAAAACATAGCCACATCGATCCCCATGTGCAGTTAATCTCATTAACCGTGCACACTGTCGGCGTTCTGGGAACGGGGGTCCCCAGACTTGCCTGCCGGCGGCCTGCGGCGTGGCTCAAAGGAGGCCCAGGACAGCCCATCTTCATCAACTCAAGCTCAAGACCCTCGCGAGGGGCCAGGCCTCATGGGCGGACGACCAAGAGCTTCCTCGAGCACGGCCTCACAGCTGGCTCATCAGAGGCGGAGAGTTCAAGGCAGGGTACCTCGCGAGGTGCCCGTGGACGCAGCCATGATGACCAAGGGCGCCTGGATCGAGCGCCCGCCAAGCAGCCGCCCTTCTTTCCTCTTTGGTGCAAAGGGATCAAGTGCAGGCAGGAGCATCGGGCAAAGGCATCCATTTCGGTGCAACAAGACCAAGACCAGCCCCAACGGCTGGAATGCAGTCATCGTGGAGCCCAGGCAGGCGTCATCACCAGAGCCTTTGGCAGGCGAGGACCAACTTTAGCCAGGATAAGTGTACCCGCTGTTCCCCTTCAAAATGGCCAATTGTTGGCGCCCTTCCCGCTCAATATTTGGGAAGAGGCCCAGGGCCTTCGTCTATATAAGTAGCGCTAGCCACCATAGTAGAGGATCCGGTTCGATCCTCTCCCCCCAGGCGGGCATTTTGGGATCAGAGAGAGAGAGAGAGAGAGAGAGAGAGAGAGAGAGAGAGAGAGAGAGAGAGAGAGAGAGAGAGAGAGAGAGAAACCCGCTCCTCAGGCTAGAGCGACGGGATACCACTTAGCAGTTCATCACACCCACCAAGAATGGACCTCGCGAGGCTGTTCTTCCCTCATCATCGTTCTTCATCAGCCCTAGAGGCAATCCACACACCACAAACTAGAGTAGGGTATTACACCACAACGGTGGCCCGAACTAGTATAAATCTTGCGTCTCTTGTGTTGTTCTTGTTAGTAGTTTAGGTCCCTACGATTCGGTGAGGTACGAGACGGTGGAGGGTTGGATCTCCGCGCGCACCCCAGAGTTCGAACCTTAAGGGTCTGCCGGAACCCGTAATCCGACATTTGGCGCGCCAGGTAGGGGTGCGCCGGAATCCGCCTTCTGCCACCTCGTGTCCCGTCGCATCGTCATCGCCATGACCGGCGACCAAGCGGGCAACCCCGACCCTTGGGCGGCGTGGCCCGCCCACGCAGAGCCGCTCGCCTCGGGCGACCCCGTGCCCCAGGCAGCTCGCGGTCCCTTAGGCGCTGGCAGGGCCGTGGTGACGCGGACATGCCTCGACGGCTCTCACACCATGGCATGGCGGCGGTCGGCAGAAGAGCCTCCAACCACGCCCGCGACCACATCATCGTATGTCACGCCCAATATGACCCTATCCAAAAGGAACTCAAGGTCCCACCAAGGATAGACCCGATATTGAAACGCTTTTGCAAGGTGGATATCATTACATCAACATTACATAATAGTGGGGATACATACATAAGGCACAAATGCCACAAGAATACATCAACATCATATACAAGAGATCAACATCCGACTACGGATGAAACATAAACAGAAACTCAAACGACATCCACCCTGCTAGCCCAGGCTGCCGACCTGGAACCTATCCCCTGATCGAAGAAGAAGCAGAAGAAGAACTCCAAAACAAGTAACATCGCTCTCGCGTCATGAGCATCACATAACCTGTACCTGCAACTGTTGGTGTAGTAATCTGTGAGCCACGAGGACTCAGCCATCCCATTACCATGGGTATCAAGACTAGCAAAGCTTACTGGGAAAGGAAGGGATAAAGTGGTGAGGTTGCAGCAGCGACTAAGCATATATGGTGGCTAACATACGCAAATGAGAGCGAGAAGAGAAACAAAGGAACGATCGTCAACTAGTAATGATCAAGAAGCGATCCTGGACTCCTACTTACGTCAGACATAACCCAAGAACCGTGTTCTCCTCTCGATCAACCCCGAAAAGAGACACTCATGGTTACGCACACGGTTGGTGTATTTTAGAAGGGTTTGCTTCAAGTTTACTACAACCGGATATTAACAAATTCCCATCTGCCACATAACCGCGGGCACGGCTCTCGAAAGTTTATACCCTGCAGGGGTGTCCCAACTTAGCCCATGATAAGCTCTCGCGATCAACGAAGGATATTCCTTCTCCCGGGAAGACCCGATCAGTCTCGAATCCGGCTACAAGACATTTCGACAGCAATAAAACAAGACCAGCAAGCCGCCGGATGTGCCGACAAATCCCGATAGGAGTCGCGACGCATATCTCGTTCTCGTGGCACACCGGATAAGTCAAGCTACGAGTAAAACCAACCTCGAGTTTCCCGTGGTGGCCCAGAGAGCTGCTCGGTTCGGACCAACACTTCGAAGGAGCACCGGGGGGTGGGGCTAAAATAAAGATGACCCTTGGGCTCGGAAACCCAAGGAAAAAGGGAATAGGTGAGGCAAATGGTAAAACCAATGTTGGGCCTTCTTTGGAGGAGTCTTATTCAAAGCGAACTGTCAAGGGGGTCCCATAAATCACCCGACCGCGGTAGGGACGCAAAATCCGGGAACATAATACCGATATGACGGAAACTAGGGCGGCAAGAGTGGAACAACACAGCAGGCATAAGGCCGAGCCTTCCACCCTTTACCAAGTATATAGATGCATTAATAATATGAGAGATATTGTGATATCCCAACAAGTAAACATGTTCCAAAAAGGAACAACATCTCCATGTTCCAACAAGGAACAAACTTCATCTTCACCTGCAACTAACAACGCTATAAGAGGGGCTGAGCAAAGCGGTAACATAGCCAAACAACGGTTTGCTAGGAAGGGTGCAAAAGGTTAGAGGCTGACATGGCAATTTGGGAGGCTTGAGCAGCAAGTGATAGGTAGCGCAGCATAGCGAAAGAACGAAGCAACTAGCATAGCAATGATAGTAATGAGATCCAAGGTGACGGTCATCTTGCCTGAAATCCGCAAGGAAGAAGAACGAGTCCATGAAGAAGATGAAGCCACGAAGACGAACCAAGCGTGAGCGAACGAATCCTCACGATCGCATAGTAAACGGAACTATCGAGAAGAAGCACACAACAAGGTAAACACACCACACATGAACAAGACAGGATGCTCAACCAAGTATGATGCATGACAAGGCTACATGAAGCTACTCATGGCAAGAGATGATGCAAACAAGAGCAGCACATCAAAGCAAGTTTAAATGAGGCCGGAAACAACATAGAACAACTCCGGTAAGTCCTCATATGCAAATTTCGAAATTGGTCCAGATCTGAATAAACCTTAAGTTCAAGTTGTTAAACAGTAAGTTAAGATGCACCAAGATGATCTACACGAAATTCTGGTCAAGTTACATATAAAGTTCATTTAATTCGGAGCTACGGCTTAGAAGATATGAGCAAAACAAGTTAAACATGGCATTGATGCAAAATGCATACAAACATCAAGCAAACACCTCAAAACATTAATGCAACATGATAATATGAAGCTACATGCAATTCTAAGCAAGTTTCATATAGAGCACACTCAAAACGGAGCAACGGTTCAACACATACAAACAATACAAGTTTAAAGGACAAGCTGTCCAAAACAGCAACTAGGCATATTGCAAGCACCAAAACAACATGCTACAACATCTTAACATGATAACAAAAGGCAGGTGCATGATTTACAGGTAAAGCATAACAAAACATGAACACTGATCTGTCTCCAGAAATCACTAGAACATGCTCAAACACACATGGCAAGATTGCAAATAATAACAGTTTCAGACTTAGCAGGAAATAACATCAGGTTGCAATGTTTAGAGCTATCAAACAACATGATACAGGAACTTATCATGGCAAACAAAGGCATGGCATGAATCTACTCAAAGCATATAACAAAAGTCCCTTAGTGACCATAAGCCAAAAGGGATCAGAAGATATGATGGCACCCATGTAAACATGGAAAGTTATATTACAGATTCTTACATGGCAGGAACAACGATAAGTAGGCATGTTGGTGAGCTAGAACCACTCACCACAGAGCAATACATGGCATGGAAAGGCACCCAACAGTAATAAGACATTTTTATGAAGCTAAGCATGGCAAGAACAAGTTCATAGAGTGCATGGATCACTAACAACAACCTTGGCAAAATTGGATAACATGTAAACAATCTGCCAGGAAACATTTTATAGCTAAAGTACAGCTCGATTGACTCAAGCTATAGCACTCCATAATTGCAAACAAGGGCATTGATGGATAGAGAATAACCATATGTTCAAAACATCCTTACTGAAGTATCTCAAAATAAGCATGGATCTCTCTCAGAGCATCAAGTTTACATGGCATAAAAATATCAAGAACAGGGCTGAAATCAGCAACATCATGAAGCCTAGTTTGCATGCTTGTGCTAGTCACCACAGAGATCACAAAAATACATGGCATACACCCCTGTAAAGATGGCATGGCATATTACAAAACACATGTAGGGCTCAAGTTCATAGGGTGCACACATCAATCATGGCAAAAATGACAAAAGTGCATGTTCTGATAAGAATCTGAAACTAACATCACATAGCCCTCTTCTAATAGCATTTAGGGCATCAAGATGGGCTCAAATGCAAATGATGCAATGAGATGAAATGATGTACTCGTCGAGTCGAACAATTTGACATATTACACGCACGAAACGGAGCTAGGGATGCAGAGTTATGATGCGATGAAAATGCATACAAAATACTGGAATCTGGGGACTTAGAGAAAAACGAGGGGGAAAGAAAGTCAACCGCTCCGAGATCTAGATCGAGGCGGGGCCGAGCTCTCGCCGGAGCTGGCACCGGAGGCGAGGAGGGAGGCGGCGGAGGGGAGCCGGCGACGGAGGGGCGCCGGAGGCGGCGCTGGCGAGGCGGGAAGGCGCGGGCGGCGCGGAGACCGGGCGAGCGAGGCGAGGTCGCCGGCGGCCGAGGTCACCGGCGCCGGAGGCGAGGCGGCGGGCGCGGCGAACTGGGCGGGTTTCGGGCGCGGAGAAGGAGACGGCCTTGGGATCCAGGCGGGCGGGTCGGGCGCTGGGCCGGGAGGGCCGGGCGCTGGCCTCGGCAGCGGGCGGCGGTGGCTGCGTGGCGTGGCGCGGCCATCGCTGCGGGCGGCGGCGCTGGGACGGGCGGACACGTCCGGGCGGCGGGTGGACGTGTCCGTCGGCGTGAGGAGGAAGAAGCTAGGGTTAGGGGGGATTAGACCGCGAATTTCGGGGGGATGGGCATATTTATAGGTAGATGGAGCTAGGAGAGTCCAAATGGAGCACGGTTTTCGCCCACACGATCGTGATCGAACGACCGAGAGCATGGAGGGGAGTTTGCTGGGTTTTGGGCCACTTTGGATGGGGTGTTGGGCTGCAAAGAGAAAGAGGCTTTTGCGGTTACCCGGTTAACCGTTGGAGTATCAAACGACCTCCAAATGGCACGAAACTTGACAGGCGGTCTACCGGTGCTATACCAAGGCCGCTTGGCAAACCTCGATCCATTCCGAGAATGTTCAACACCCGCACATGAAAAGAGGCAAAAGGGGGGCGCTGGGAGACATAGGAGTGCCGGATTGCAAAACGGACAACGGGGAAAATGCTCGGATGCATGAAATGAACACGTATGCAAAATGAAATGCACATGATGACATGGAAAAATGCAACACGCAAGCACATGACATGGCAACGACGGCGAATAACTGGCAGACACCTGGCGCATTGAATCTGGGGCGTTACACCATACACCCGCCGAGAGCAGGCGAACTCGAGGGCTGCGCTCACAGTGGCCCGAGAGCTGCTGCAGTGTAGGCTGCTGGAGAGCTGCCGCGACGTGCTGCTGGAGCGAGTGGCGGAGCTCCTGGGCTTCGCCGCCTCGGGGGCTCACCCATTCTGCACCCAACTCCCACCTCAGGCTGAGGGCGGCCCGCACGGGGGCTCCACGCACGCCCGCGGGCTCCAAAGCTACTCCAACACCGGCGAAGCTGTCAGCGTCGGGCCGGCGGCGGGGTTCCCCCGCCCCCGGCCCGCGGAGAAGAAGGACGCGACGCAACTCATGGCCCTGGTGGACCGCCGCGCCACCACCCCACGGCGGGCGCATCGAGCAGAGCAGCAAGGCAGGCTAAGCACTACGGCGTGGCCTTCGGGATGACGGCGCCGGAGGAATACGTGCCCCACATGATGGACCAGGGGCACCCGCATGAGGGAGAACAAGACTCGCTCCTCAGCCCAATCTGGGGGGATGAGGCGCCAGAAGCCGCGCTCTTCCAGGAGTCTCGAGATGGTCCCACTGGTAACGCCGGGGGCGATGATTATCGGGTACCGCTACTTCCTCAAGAGCAAACATACGCTAACCATAGGTCGCAGGAGGTACAGGTCGCCACGACGAGCGGCTGCCCCGCTCCTCAGCCTCCTACCCCTCGGGAGGGCGCGAGGGGCTGCGGAGAGGGGCAGAGATCCGCATCACCACCGGGCGTTCGGAGCAAGGCGTTCTCGGGAGATATGCCTCTGCTGGGGAGGTGCCTCGGGGCCTGCCTGGCGGAGGACCCGTGGTCGTCGGGGAACTGGTGGCGACCGCTCTACCCCACCGGCGTCCTGGTTTCGGTGGTCGTTGGTGGCACTAGAGTGTGGCGCAAGGCGGGGCCTCGTCTGGCGATATGAAGCAAGGCGGTACTGTGAAGAAAGCCGGTGTTCGTGAAGCTCGCCGCCCATGACACTCTCACGTAATAATGAGTGGGGCTGTACACGCCCGGAGTCTCGAGGGTGCCGGCCTCAGCCCTGGGCTCCTCTCCACATGAAGAGCAGCACTTAGCTCCTGCTGGTGAGAAGATGTCCAAGACTAGACTAGGTGCCGGACGCGGCCTTTTTCTGCTTTCATTTGGTTTTCCCTCTGGCTGTCGTTTTCCCCTGTCGGATTTAAGTTGAATTTGAGCTTGAAGATTTGCGTGTATTCGGGGAAGGGTTGCTTAGTCTCGTTCGAGCAAATCTCTCGCGTTTCGGTTACAACTCCACCTCAGCTGCCTCCCCTCGCGAGCCGGGCCAGACCAAGCTCGCGCACAGCCTCGCTTGTCGCCGTCGCGTCCTCTCCGGAGGGTTTTTGCTGCAAGTCCTACGGGTTCAATAGATGGACACTCAGATCGCCGCAGCCACCCACAGGCTATCTCGAGGCTCGTACGAAACAAAGGTAAACCATCGAACTAGCGCGCCGCTTAGCCAACCACTTGGCACGGGCGTACGGGCAATGTAACACCAGCTAATACGTAGAACACAAGTCTTACATGAGGGGCTCCCCCTCCCAAAATGCTCTCACCTCCATCAGGCCAAAACCTGAGTTCTATTCATGCAGGGTAATGGAACAAGGACAATACATAATCAGTCGGACAAATCCCCCAATGCATCCTCAGGAGCACCTCCTGAGCCATTGCTGGCGTCGCTGGCCTCGCCGTCGCTGTCTGCGTGATCGTCGGCGGCATCTGGGCCGTTCACCATGCCGCCCTCGTCGGCGGCCACGACCACGCCGTGTTAAATGCTCAAGCGGAAGGCCGGACGAGGGCATCCACGTTTTCTTCCACCCAGTGCACCAGGTCGCCCCGGACGGCCTGGGGAACTGGGGCGATGGCTGCGTCAAAATCGAAGTGAGGGTCCATGTCCCGGAGATGGCTGAAGACACGAGAGAAGGCGCGCCCGAGCAGCGCGTGGCTCCTCTCCTCCACCAACCTATCGGGCCTGACCGACCGCGCCTCCAACCGCGCCACCACGTCAGTGAAGAACTGAAGGTTGCCGACGTAGTTAGCCACGTGCGGCTGGCCTACTGCCGCCTCGCAGATGTTATCCAAGGCTACGTTAGCTCTTTCCCGGAGCGTGGCGAGCATGGGACGGTGCTCGTGCTCCAAGATTCGCCGCTGATGCATCTCGTCCGCATTCTGGCGCGCAACAGCCTCGGCCTCCTCCACCCGCTGGCGAAGAAGGAGCGCCTCGGCCTGAGAGGTGGTGGACTCCCTCTGCGCCACCTCGAGGGCGGCCCGAAGAGCATCGGCCCGCCGCGTCGCCTCCTCCAGTTTGGCCCTCAAGGCAGCAGTCCTGCCCTCAGCCTCGGCCTTGATCAACCCCAACCGCTCCTCAAACTCGCGCTCGAGGTTCGAGCGAGCCGCCGCCACTCGGCGTGCGACCTCCTCCATGACGCGGGCTTCCCGTGCTGCAACCTCATGCTCCGCCCGCGTCGCCAAGCGCTCCCTCGTCTCCAAGCGCTTGTACTCGCGCACGCGTTCGGCGTCTTCAAGCGTCAGCGCCTCTTCATGCTTCTGGAGCTCCGCCGAGTCGCCAGAGGCCACCTTCATCGATGCAAGGGCTGCCTCGCGCAGCTCCGCTTGTTCCTCCAACGAGTGGCACCGGGCCAGGGCTTCCCGTGCCCGCTCCTCCGCCGCCTCTCGCCGCCTTTCAGCTGCCCGGGCCTCCTCGATGGACCGAGAACAGGCCTCCCGAGAGGCTGCCAGCGACGCCTTGGTCTCTTCATCATCAAGCTCACGCGGGCGACGCGCAAGGGCGGCAGCGCCCTCCAGCTCGCGCCTCTCTACAACCAGGCGTGGGCCTCGGCCTCAAGGCGCGCTGCTCTCACAAGAACCTCTTCACCAAGAAGGCTCAACGCGGCCGCCGCCCGAAGAAATCCTTGGCGATGGGCGCGACGCTTCCTGGAAAGGCCGCGACGCCCTCCACACCATCGACCGCCCTGCACGGGCGCTGGGGAATAACACCCCTCCCGGGCAGGGGGAGGCTGGCACTCGCGACATCCGGGCGCGCCCAAGCCCGCCTGGAGCCAGCCCATCCCTGCACGAGGGCGCAGAAGCGCCAGCCAATCGCCGCCCACGACCAGGCGAGAAGCCCACGGCAGGCTAGCTATGCCTCGGGAAGGCTCGCGAGGAAGGATCGCGAGGCGCTGGGCTGGGCCACACGCCCGGGACGGCTCACCTCCCAATCACTTTTATGCGAGAGCTCCACTGCTTGGAGCACTCGAGGGCTGGGGAGGGGACGAAGAAGAGGGGGACGGCTCCTCACCCGTCTCCGTGAACTCGGCAGGAAGGGGCCTGCAGGGCAAGGATCAGTACGAGCAGCAGAAGAATCAGGAGCTGGGGAAGGAGAATGCTTACTCATCAGTGGCGAAGTACTTCCTGCGCTTCAGCATGCGACAAGGGTAATCATCGCCCAGGGCCTCCCTTCTCTTCCGGAGAGCCTCGAAGTTCACGCGGAAACGACCCAAGATTTGAGCGCAGGGATCAGCTGCGCGCGAGGAGAAGCATCAAGGCAGCTTGCGTCTGGGCGCCACCGGCGCGCTGGCCGCTAGTCGCCTCACCAGAGAAGCAGCAGGGCCTCGGGGCTCCAGCCAGCTGGTGCTGGGCGGCTGCTTGCCGCCCAGCCGCAGCGGCATGAGCCTCAGGAGTTGCCCTCACGAGCATCGCCAGCGCTGCTACCCCGGCGGGGGTCCTTCGCCTCGGGCGGCTCGTGCCTCCTGTTCCGCCACTTGAGGAGGAGCCTTGGCCGATCGGAAGGGCGGTCACCACCACTGGATTCTCGCGAGGCCCCTGGAGACCAGCGGGGCGCAGCCCCCATTCATCGAAGATAGGCATCTGGTTCACCAGATCACCCCTGTTCCGGCAGAGGTACAGCAGGGCCCCTTCGTGCCGGATGCCACCGGGGTTAGGATCGCCAGTCAGGATCAGAAGCACTTTCCTTAGCGCTTCAGGCGCCAGGTCTTCTTCCTGGAGCCTCATACGATCACCAAGCCCGCCGAAGGCCCACATCCGGTGGGAATGGCGTTGAAGAGGAGCAATGCGGCGCATCAGGAACTCCTTCACCACCTTGGGCGCCCTAACAGCAAGCGACCTTAGGAACGTGAAGCGGCGCCAGACAAAGACGAGCCGAGGGCTCGAAAGCGTCTCCTGGCCCTAGCCTGAGTTGGGGATAGCAGGCGAGGTCGGCTCAGATAGCAGGGGGCTGGGCACCCCCACATCCACGTACAACCACCTCTCGCGGAACTCAGCCGCGGGCGGAGGCAGACTGAAGTCAATGCCTGAGGCTGCTGTCTCGGGCGCGGCGACGAAGCTCACGCATGCCGAGCATTGAGTGGGGTCGACAAGGCGCAGAGAGAAGAAGTGGCGCAGCAAGGCAACCGAGGAAGGATGCCCATCATTGCCTCACAAACGGCGAAGACCGAGAGGAGAGTAATGGACTCGGGACCCGGATGCATCATGTGGATCTGATAATGGGAAAGCACAGATTGAAGAAATCGGAGAAGGGGAACTAGTCCCGCCCACTGGCGCCAACAAATATCAACCTCGGTGACTATCTGTCGATGGCGAGTGGGGCGGGCCAGACCGTCGTCCTCCCGCATTCGTTAAAGGAGGTGGCCAGAGCCGAACTGACCTTGCCCAAGCCCTCCAGATTGAGTATGATCGACGGTCGACAAATGAGAGCCCAAGGTGGCGAGCAAGGCGGAGGCACAGGTTTCTTCCCTTTCCCCTTCTTCGTCAGATCCATGGCGATCGAAAGGGGGAAGGGGGGATTTGAGATCGGATTGGAAATGGAAGCTGGAGTTCGAGAGAGGGAAGGAATGGAGCGCACAAGCAGTAGAGAGGGGAACAGATGTGTGCAGCAGCGTGTCCGCCTAGCAAGCCACGAAATAAGGAGGCGTGGGGGATCAGTGCCGCCCACGTCCAATCAACCGCCACGCTGTCGCCCGAGGCCGAGGCGGTTAGGGGCCCGCGACGTCAAGACTTGCCCTTTCGCCTCTGCCGCCAAGTTTGGGCGTGCCGTGGGCTGGGGGCTGCTTGTCGGCGTTTCGGGAACGGGGTCCCTGCACTTGTCAGCTCGCGCCTGCGGCGTGGCTCAAAGGAGGCCTGGGACAGCCCATCTTCATCAACACAAGCTCAAGACCCTCGCGAAGCGGCGAGGATCATGGGCGGACGACCAAGAGCTTCTCGTGCACGGCCTCGCCAGCTGGCTCATGAGGAGGCAGAGAGTTCAAGGTAGGGTACTCGCGAGGTGCCCGTGACGCAAGCCATGACGACCAAGGGCGCCAGTCGGGCGCCAGCCATGCAGCGTCCTTCTTTCCTCTTTGGTGCAAAGGGAGCAAGCGCAGGCAGGAGCATCGGGTAAAGGCATCCATTTCGGTGCAACAAGACCAAGAACAGCCCCAACGGCTGGAATGCAGTCATCGTGGAGCCCAAGCAGGCGTCATCACCAGAGCCTTTGGCAGGCGAGGACCAACTTTAGCCATGATAAGTGTACCCTCTGTTCCCCTTCAAAATGGCCAATTGTTGGCGCCCTTCCCGCTCAATATTTGGGAAGAGGCCCAGGGCCTTCGTCTATATAAGTAGGGCTAGCCACCATAGTACAGGATCCGGTTCGATCCTCTCCCCCCAGGCGGGCATTTTGGGATCAGAGAGAGAGAGAGAGAGAGAGAGAAACCCGCTCCTCAGGCTATAGCGACGGGATACCACTTAGCAGTTCATCACACCAACAAAGAACAGACCCTCGCGAGGCTGTTCTTCCATGTACTGTTCTGCATCAGCCCCAGAGGCAATCCACACACCACAAACTAGAGTAGGGTAGTACACCACAACGGTGGCCTGAACTAGTATAAATCTTGCGTCTCTTGTGTTGTTCTTGTTAGTAGTTTAGGTCCCTGCGATTCGGTGAGGTACGAGACGGTGGAGGGTTGGATCTCCGCGCGCATCCCAGAGTTCGAACCTTAAGGGTCTGCCGGAACCCGTAATCCGACACACACAGTCGATCTTATCAACGACAACGGATCTCATCTGTCGCCTCCACATATCTAATATGCATACGATCTGAATCCAAATCCTATAACAGAGGCTCTAATACCATTGTTGGGTTCTACAGTAGGGTGCGTCGACTACAAATTAAAATTTCCTACGCGCATAACATCCAGGAACATGCTACGGGAGATGGATCACAGTTCGTTACCACTAGACGCGCAGTGCCGTGCAGCGGAAGAAAAGTTGGGGCAGCGCGTCCGCGTGGATCGTCTCCTCCTCGTCCGATCTCCCTCGAACAGCCGGTCGTCCGATCCCACGTACGAGTTCGCCGGAGCAGCGCAAGTGCACCGCCTCTAATGGTATCCGCGCGTGCAGGAGGAACACCGTGCGGCGGACTTCTTGGTCCGATCGCACAGTCGGCAGCGAGTGGAGGTGGCTATTCGCAACACATGCAAACCCTAGTCGCAGCGCCAAAGCGATCAACCGCATGAGTGTGCCGCACCTCCACTTCATATAGGCGTCTGTCGCAGGTGTCGGTGTCAAAACCGGCGGATCTCCGGTAGGGGGTCCTGATCTGTGCGTCAAGGATGATGGTAACAGGAAACAAGGGACACAGGTGTTTACCCAGGTTCGGGCCCTCTCGATGGAGGTAAAACCCTACTTCCTGCTTGATTAATATTGATGATATGGGTAGTACAAGAGTAGATCTACCACGAGATCATAGAGGCTAAACCCTAAGAGCTAGCCTATGACGGTATAATTGTAATTGTGATCGGTCTTCTAAGCACCAACCTCTCCGGTTTATGTAGACACCGGAGAGGGCTAGGGTTTACATGGAGTCGGTTACAAGGAAGGAAATATAATATCCGGATCGCCAAGCTTGCCTTCCACGCCAAGGAAAGTCCCATCCGGACACGGGCCAAAGTCTTGAGTCTTGTATCTTCACGCTTCAATAGTCCGGACGTTGTACACAGTCCGGCTGTCCGGATACCCCCTAATCCAGGGCTCCCTCAGTAGCCCCTGAACCAGGCTTCAATGACGATGAGTCCGGCACACAGTCTTGTCTTCGGCATTGCAGGGCGGGTTCCTCCTCTGAATACTCCAAGGTAATTATCTAACACTTGAACCGTGTCCGGATCCATAAGATGATCTTCACATGCCACCGTAGAGAGAATGGTGTTTCACAAATGCAATCTACTGACAACTTTTTAGGCAACGCGACATGTCAATACGGTCGGGTCATTATTCGAACCGTTTTCCCACAACCAACTACAGCGCATATTACGAGGCGGTTTCCTTAACATGTCTTGTCGAAGCAGAAATCGTGTCCCCTTATCACGAGATTCTCATCAATACGGGTACGGGTAATCCCACCACATCATCAATCCTGGCGTTTGGGAAGCAAGCGATTCCCAACGGGCAAGTGGGGAGGAGCACCGCTTTTGTCGCCTCTATAAAGGGATAATATTTCCCCATTTTGACCCACGCCTTCTTCCTCCTTTGCCCACTCTTGCCTCCTCAAGCTCCAGCGCCCAAGCCCAAGTCTCCTCCGCACAGCTAGACATGTCCGGAGCAGGAGGCAAGTGGGTGGCTTCCACCGTCAAGGAGAAGCACATCGAAAATCTTCGGGCGGCCGGATACTTGGCCGCAGACATAGCGCACCGGCTACCGGACGCTGGGCAGGTCATTCCGACCCTGGTGTCGGTGTCAAAACCGGCGGATCTCGGGTAGGGAGTCCCGATCTATGCATCAAGGCTGATGGTAACAGGAAGCAACGGACATAGATGTTTACCCAGGTTCAGGCCCTCTCAATGGAGGTAAAACCCTACTTCCTGCTTGATTAATATTGATGATAGGGGTAGTATAAGAGTAGATCTACCATGAGATCGTAGAGGCTAAACCCTAAGAGCTAGCCTATGATGGTATGATTGTAATTGTGATCGGCCTACTAAGGACCAACCTCTCCGGTTTATATAGGCACCGGAGAGGGCTAGGGTTTACATGGAGTCGGTTACAAGGAAGGAAATATAATATCCGGATCGCCAAGCTTGCCTTCCACACCAAGGAAAGTCCCATCCGGACACGGGCCGAAGTCTTGAGTCTTGTATCTTCACGCTTTAATAGTCCGGACGTCGTATACAGTCCGGCTGTCCGGATACCCCCTAATCCTGGACTCCCTCAGTAGCCCCTGAACCAAGCTTCAATGACGATGAGTCCGGCACGCAGTCTTGTCTTTGGCATTGCAGGGCTGGTTCCTCCTCCGAATACTCCAAGGTAATTATCGAACACTCAAACCGTGTCCGGATCCACAAGATGATCTTTGTATGCCACCGTAAAGAAAATGATGTTTCGCAAATGCAATCTGCTGACAACTTTTCAAGCAACGCGACATGTCATTACGGCCAGGTCATTATTCGAACCGTCTTTCCATAACCAACCACAGCGCATATTGCGAGGCGGTTTCCTTGACACGTCTTGTCAAAGCAGAGATCGTGCCCTCTTATCACATGATTCTCATCAATACGGGTACGGGCAGTCCCACCACATCATTAATCGTGGCGCTTGGGAAGCAAGCGATTCTCAACGGGCAAGTGGGGAGGCGCACTGCTTTCATCGCCTCTATAAAGGGATAAGATTTCCTCATTTTTACCCACGCCTTGTTCCTTCTCTGCCCATTCTTGCCCCCTCGAGCTCCAGCGCCCAAGCCCAAGTCTCCTCCGCACAGCTAGACATGTCCGGAGCAGGAGGCAAGTGGGTGGCTTCCACCGTCGAGGAGAAGCACATCACAGATCTTCGGGCGGTCGCATACTTGGCTGCAGACATAGCGCACCAGCTACCGGACGCTGGGCAGGTCATTCCGACCCCGGGACCCCACGGGATGGTCGTGTTCGTCGCCCACTTCGTCCGTGGACTGGGGTTTCCACTTCACCCCTTCGTCCGCGGGCTCATGTTCTACTACGGGCTAGATTTCCATGATCTAGCCCTGAATTTCATTCTCAACATCGCGGCGTTCATCGTCGTTTGCGAGGCCTTCCTCCGCATCCGGCCTCAGTTCGGCCTGTGGCTGCAAATCTTCTGCGTGAAGCCGAAGATCTTACGCGGCTAACAAGCGGAGTGCGGAGGGGCCATGGTGGGCAAGATGCCTAACGTCACCTGGCTGGACGGCTCCTTTGCGGAGACCGTAAAAGGATGGCAATCGGGGTGGTTCTACATCACTGAGTCGCGCGGCGCCAACTGGGCGGCAGCCCCGAAGTTCGATCCGGAATCTTTGCGCGGCTCACCTCGGGAAAAGAAGGGCCTGTCTCCGGGCGATTCCACGGAGCTGGCGGACTCAGACATGCATCAAAAGCATGAAGGACAAGAACATCAAGCTTGTTAATGTGATCAGGTCATGCTCGTTCGCCGGATCCTGCCCCGCCAAAGGCGGGCGGTAAATCTGGGAGTTCGCCCCGCGAACACCAGACGCCCGAAGTCTATGGCATGACGCACAAAGGCGCATGGAAAGTGTTGTTCAAGGCCTCCGAAGTACCTCCTCCCACATTCGAGGACCGCGGACTTCATGCAGCGCGGCCCCCGAATCCGGTGAGTTCTGGGACCACCACCGGGTTTAGTTTTTTCCCAATACATTCATGAGGGTAGTTTTAAGTATTTATATATATTTGCCTCAGGATTATGTGAAGATAGCGGAGCAGATTGACTATCCGCCTCCGTTGCCGGAAGATCCAGCGGATGCTCTCTTGACGGAGATGTTAGTCCCGGCACCGTATAAGGTGCCGGAGAAGAAGGCCGAAAAGAAGGCCCCGGGGACCAGGAAGGGTCTCCGGCGTAAGGTTGCGTCCGAAGCCTCGTCCGAAGACGACAAGGCGGGCTCCTCCCACGAAGGGGAGGAGGAAGAAGAAGAAGACGCTCCATCCGGGAAGGATGAGGGGCCCGGTGAAGCGGGCCAGGGGGCCGGAAAAGGCCCTCGGCGCAAGGCCGTTATTCCTCTATCGTCCGATGACGATGAGACACATTCCTCCCGCGGAGGTGGGGGGAATCAAGAATAAATTCCACCTCCCCGCACTAGGGGGGAGAAAAAGAGAAAAGCCGCCCCGGAGGGGGAGGCTGAGGCGTCCAAGAAGGGGAAAACATCCCTTCCGGACTACTCCACCACGGCCGCCTACAGCGATGAAGGGTGGCTACCCAGGGGGAAGCCCCTGGCGCGATCGTAAGTCTCCGCATTCTACCATGGTTTTAAGTCATAGATGTTTTAATAACGCCGAGTATATATGTAGTCCGGCCAGGGCTCATCTGGAGGAGTCGTCCTCGGACGGGTCTCTGAGCGCTTTAGAGATGAACTCGCTCCCGACGGCCACCACTCCTCAGCCTGCGGATGACACGGAGGTGTTGTCCCGAAGGTTCCCCGAGCAGGGGGAGGCGACCCTGGAGACGCCCCTAGGCGGACTTCCAAATGTCAGACATGCGGGATTCAAGGTCCCCGCGGATCACGTCGATGAGAGCCACGACAAGGCGGACTCTCGACCGAACACTGCTCCGGAACCCCCAACGGTTCCGGACTTGGGCGGGCAGCCCCTCGTTAGGGAGGGCGAGCCGCCCGTGCCGAGGACTTCCGGCGCATCAACAACGCCGGATAGCCTGGTGGAAGCGCTCCGAGGCGCCTCCACGGAAGAAGAGCACCGTACTCTTATGAGTGCGGTGATTCAAAAGGTTCTGTCCGCCAAAAGTGGACTAACCGAAGCTTGCACAAGCCTCCTGACGGGCTTTGAGGTAAGTAAAAATGTATGAAATTACCACCCGGTAGGTAGTAGCCCCTGATACTCTGGTTGGTGTTCTGAAAGAAAAGCCAAACGGAGGGTCAACTATAATCTGCAGGAGTCTAATAATAAGTATTGTTGTGAATAAGCAGGCTGTGCTGCTTGCTGCTGCTGCCCGTACTGCCGTGGTTGCCGAACTGAAGCGGCACCTGGAGCAGGCGCAGGGAGAGCTCGCCCTCACGAAGAGGCAGATCAAAGAGAACAAGGGTAAGTAATTCCCGCTCTTATGCGTTTAAGGATAGGCAGAATTGACGAGTCTAACACCTAAGTGTCGTGACCATGTAACAGGGGCCACCGCCGAATTCACTTTCCTGAAGAAGGCGCTGTCCAAGGCCGTAGACAAGGCGGCCTCGGAGTGTAAGGAGCGCGAAAAGTAAAGTGCTAGAGTGGGCGAGGTACAGTAGGAGCTTCAGGACCTCGGCAAGAAGTGCGAGTCCGTGGAGCATAATCTGAAGATGAAGGAGGCCGAGCTTGCGAAGGCCCTTGTGAATTTGAAAGATGCCAAGGCCGAAGCCGAGAAAGCACAGCAGGAGATCAAGGAGGCCAAAAAGATAGCAGCGGGTAAGAAATTCTTTATGCAAAGCAAACATGTGGAGGAGGCGTTTCTTTTACTTACTCGAATACGGAGCTCTCCAGGGGCAATTGCAGATCTGCCACGCAGCGCCTCAGACGCTGCAGAGTTCTATCGTGCCCAGGAGGGGAGCTCAACGGAGAAGCTGTTCTGGTCCCAGTATGATGGGGCCGATCATCCGATGCCTCTGAGCGACCAACTGAAGCAGTTGATCGAACTCCACAGAGCGGCCGAACTGGCTATGAAGGACTTCATAGTCCGGATGTGGCCTGGTGAGCTCCTGCCGAGTAGCTACTTTGGACTGATCAAGCGGATGGTGGATGCCTGCCCGCGGCTTGAAGTGATCAAGCGATCTGTTTGCATCGAAGGTGCCCGCCGAGCTTTTGCCCGCGTCAAGGTGCATTGGGGCAAGCTGGATGCGGAGAAGCTGGTCAAGGACAGGCCGCCGGAGGGTAAAACTCATCGCCATCCCGATATGTACTACGATGGCGTGATGAAGGGTGCTCGTCTCATTGCCAATGAGTGTACCAAGGACGCCATATTGGAATGAATTCACTTCTGTCATGTTTGTAATGGGGCGACGGTTACTTGTGCTATGTAGCGCTTTTGTTATTTAAAATATTACCTTCGTGCGGCTGTTTATAAAATCCTGAAAGTAGGCGGTCGTCGGCTTCCGCCCCACGTGACTCAGCATGGGGTGTTCGTGGAAAACCGGACACTCTTTACCCAAATACTTGGTCCCTTAAGGAGGTGTCCGGCGAGCTAACAAGGCAATCGGACTATGCGACCTTATAACTTTCACTTAGCCATAGAAGTCTACAATTTTAAATTTCGTGAAGCCCTAGAACTGAAGGCGGATTGGGCGCTATACACGCCTAGATCGGACAAAGCCGATTTATCGCCTAAAGCGGAAAATCTTTAAGGATTTTAAAACCTCTCGAACAGCGACCAGCTCTCACCACATCATGCCGGTCAGTTTTGGCTTTCTCTACTGAGGTGCTCGTCCGGAAGAACCGGGACACAATCGCAGTAGTTCTCCCTGCTCTACCTTAGCCGATATAACGGATCGTAAGGCACCAAAACAAGGGAGCCGGGCTATCCCAACTGTAGACCCAAGACATGATTCGGAGCTGATGCATATAGTGCTATAAGTTTGGGGTGCCGCACTGTTGAAGGTGTTCAGACGTTATTTGCCATATGACGGGGCGCCATGAGAAGCCCCTGGCAAACCGGCCGCACCAAAGTGTACGGATGCAATATCAAATAAACATTTATAAGAGAAAAAAATGCTCAAATAAGAATAATAAGCTGACGCTATATATAATCTCTCATTGACGAAAAATATGTTTAAGCGTATATTTACAATGGATGCGTTAAGCAGAGATAAAATAGGACTATTTGACATGTCCTATCCAGGGGCAGGCTGTGTTCAGATAGATAAAGCAGGTATAATGATCGTAAATAGAATCCACCTGGGTGTTTCCTTCTGTGCACAACGTCTGTTGCCTCCTTGGATGTCTCTTCCCTATAAGTCCGGCAATTCGGCTCTTTTGAGGATGCTACGCCAACGCAGTGTCCTGAAAGGTAAGAGGGAAAGAGTGTGAAAGTATTTGGCGGTTACCCGCAATATTGACTGAGTCGTTGATGCGCCTCCGCCTATGCCCATGGTATTTTAAGTGCGTAATTGTGTGCACGTGGCACGAATGCTGCTTTGATGGGGCTTAAGCGGAGGCCGGACTGCAAGTCACGCTCTTGGCGTGCCTGATGATCCTGTTGCGTGGTGCTCCGGACTCGCTTGACTGTGCT
Organism: Aegilops longissima; assembly: GCA_021605205.1. Taxonomy (NCBI): domain Eukaryota; kingdom Viridiplantae; phylum Streptophyta; class Magnoliopsida; order Poales; family Poaceae; genus Aegilops; species Aegilops longissima. Next base: position 535,753,121 of record CM038679.1, on the reverse strand, counting down.
CGAAGTTGTTGTCGCCAGATTGGTTCGTTGGAGAAGGCCGCATTGTACTTCCACCGCAAGGGCTGCAGTATGTTCTTCTGTTCGTAGGGAGCGGTCCATATTTCCGTTCGCCGTTATGACCCCGCGTGGTCCTGGCATCTTGAGCTTGAGATATGCGTAGTGTGGTACCGCATTGAATCTAGCAAATGCGGTTCGTCCGAGCAGTGCATCGTAACCACTGCGGAAGGGGACGATACCGAAGATTAACTCTGCGCTTAGGAAGTTATCCGGAGATCCGAAGACCACTTCCAATGTTATAGAGCCCGTACAGCGGGCCTATACTCCCGGAATTACACCTTTAAAGGTGGTTTTAGTGGGCTTGATCCTTGATGGGTCAATGCCCATTTTGCACACTGTGTCCTGGTAAAGCAGGTTCAGGCTGCTGCCACCGTCCATAAGGACGCGCGTGAGGTGGAATCCTTCAATGATTGGGTCTAGGACCAATGCGGCCGAGCCGCCGTGACGGATGCTAGTAGTGTGATCCCTACGATCGAAGGTGATCGGACAAGCTGACCATGGGTTGAATTTGGGGGCGACTAGCTCCATCACATAGACGTCCCTTAGTGCCCGCTTCCGTTCCCGCTTGGGGATGTGCGTGGTGTAGATCATGTTGACCGTTTTCACCTGGGGGGATATTTCTTCTGTCCCCCCGTGCTCGGACGTCGGGGCTCCTCGTCATCTTCGCTGTGCAGCCCCTTGTCCTTGTCTTCGGCGTTTATCTTGCGGGCCTGTTTGAATACCCAGCAATCTCTATTGGTGTGGTTGGCTGGCTTGTCCGGGGTGCCATGAATTTGGCACGAGCGCTCCAGTATGCGGTCCAGACTACACGGTCCTTGATTATTTCTTTTGAACGGCTTCTTCCGCTGACCGGGCTTGGATCCGCTGAATCCGGCATTGACTGCCGTGTCTTCAGTGTTGTCGCCATTGTTCTGTCGCTTATGTTTGTTACGCCGTGGCTTGCCGTTATTGTCGCGGCCATCCGAATTGCCAGAATGTGACGTAGTGCTGCTGCGAGCCAACCAACTGTCCTCGCCCGCGCAAAAGCGGGTCATTAGTGTTGTGAGAGCTGCCATGGACTTGGGTGTTTCCTGGCCGAGGTGTCGGGCGAGCCACTCGTCACGGATATTATGCTTGAAAGCCGCTAGGGCTTCGGCGTCCGGACAGTCAACTATTTGGTTCTTTTTAGTTGGAACCGAGTCCAGAATTTCCTGGCTGACTCTCCGGGCTGTTGAGTGATGTGGTTCAAGTCAATGGCGTCAGGTGGTCGCACATATGTGCCTTGGAAGTTGTCAAGGAATGCATCTTCCAGGTTTTCCCAACTGCCAATGGAATTTGCTGGCAAGCTGTTTAGCCAGTGCCGGGCTGGTCCTTTGAGCTTAAGGGGAAGATATTTGATGGCGTGCAGATCATCTCCGCGGGTCATGTGAATGTGGAGAATAAAATCTTCGTTCCATACTGCGGGGTCTGTTGTGCCATCTAGGATTTGAAGTTAGGGTTTAAACCCTTATGGGAATTCATGATACATTACTTCGTCAGTGAAGTAGAGGGGATGCGCGGCGCCTCTGTGCCGGGCTATATGGCTACGCAGGTCGAATTGCTCTGGGTGGCTATATTCGGCGCGGCCGGACTTGTTGAAGGTGTGTCCGGTGTGACGATCCTCGTCATGTACCTAGGCGCGCCCCCGCGATCCGTAGATCGATCGCGGCTGTCCCGTTTTGTTGCCCCGGGACGTAGTATGTTGGCGTGGGGGTGTTGGCTGGTATCCGGACTGGTATGCTGTTTTATCTCGGCCACGAGGTGTTCGGTCAGCCGTATGGTGCTCGAGTCCGTATTCCTCGGCTGCCAGGACTTCAGTCCATCTATCTGTGAGCAGATCTTGATCAGCTTGGAGTTGCTGCCATTTATTTTTCAGGCTCCTCGCAGTGGCTATAAGCCGACGCTTGAAGTGCTCCTGCTCTATGGGATCCTCAGGCACACCGAATTCGTCGTCGTCGAGGCAATCTCGTCTTCGGAGGGGGGGCATGTAGCTGTCCTCCTCCGGGTATTCGTCCATCGCCTGTTCTTCTCGGCTGACCTGCTCATCCTCCTGTTCGGCCTGCTCGAAGGCAGGCTGATCAGGGTTGTATTCTTCTTTGGCACCATTCGGATTATTTTCGTCTACTGGGCCGGTATTGGTGTGGCGGGGCTTGGAGTGGCGACGACGACGCCCATTCTTTGCTTTTTTCCCTAAGGTTTTACCCTCCGTTCCCTCATTGCCATTTGTTTCCTTCGGAGTGTCCACCATATATATATATATATCATAAGAAGAGGTGGCTGTCCACCGCCCAGTGAGCGGTGGTTCATGTTCTTCTCCTGCATCGTCGTCCATACCGTCGATGCAATCGGAGTCAAAGTTTAGTACCTCGGTTAAGTCATCGACCATGGCAATGAAGTGGGTGGTGGGTGGGCAACGAATTCCTTCGTCGTCTGCCTCCCACTCGAGCCGGACATAGTTCGGCGAAGAGCCTCCTGACAATGAGAGAGACTTTAATGAGTCCAGCATGTCGCCGAAAGGCGAGTGCTGGAAGATATCCGCAGCGGTGAACCCCATTATGGAGCCCATCCTGACCCGACGAAGCTCGGAGTGTGCGGATCGAACCAACGTCCGGATACGAATCCGGCTCGGAGTCACTGAGCCACCGCAGGTAAAACCCGTGTTCGGCTCCACCGCCGATGAGTGCGTGACCTGGGGGGCGGGGTCTATCCCTCCGTCCTTAGGCAGCGCAACCTTCTCCGGATCTGGGTCCGGAGATACTACGGGGGCGATACCCCGAGCTTCGTTGGACGGCAGGTCTAAGCTGTGCTCGTCGCGACTGTCCGGTGCTCCAGGCATAGGCCCAAATCCATCGAAGATCAAGTCTTTGCGCATGTCCGCCGTGTAGTTCAGGTTTCCGAACCTGACCTGGTGGCCAGGGGCGTAGCTATCGATCTTCTCCAGATGGCCAAGCGAGTTGGCCCGCAGTGCGAAGCCGCCGAACACGAAGATCTGTTCGAGGGGAAAGTCTCGCCCTGGATAGCGTCGTTGAGGATGATCGAAGGAGCCATCGAGCCTGACGGCGACGACACATAGGAACTCTCAATGAAAGCACCAATGTCGGTGTCAAAACCGGCGGATCTCAGGTAGGGGGGTCCCGATCTGTGCGTCAAGGCTGATGGTAACAGGAAGCAAGGGACACAGATGTTTACCCAGTTTCGGGCCCTCTCGATGGAGGTAAAACCCTACTTCCTGCTTGATTAATATTGATGATATGGGTAGTACAAGAGTAGATCTACCACGAGATCGTAGAGGCTAAATCCTAAGAGCTAGCCTATGATGGTATGATTGTAATTGTGATTGGCCTACTAAGGACCAACCTCTCCGGTTTATATAGGCACTAGAGAGGGCTAGGGTTTACATGGAGTCGGTTACAAGGAAGGAAATATAATATCCGGATCGCCAAGCTTGCCTTCCACGCCAAGGAAAGTCCCATCTGGACACGGGCCGAAGTCTTGAGTCTTGTATCTTCACGCTTCAATAGTACGGACGTCGTATACAGTCCGGCTGTCCGGGTACCCCCTAATCATGGACTCCCTCACCCGGGACCCCACGAAAGGGTCGTGTTCGTCGCCCACTTCGTCCGTGGACTGGGGTTTCCACTTAACCCCTTCGTCCGCGGGCTCATGTTCTACTACGGGCTAGATTTCCACGATCTAGCCCCGAATTTTGTCCTCAACATCTCGGCGTTCATCGTCATATGTGAGGCCTTCCTCAGCATCCGGCCTCACTTCGGCCTGTGGCTGCAAATCTTCTGCGTGAAGCCGAAGATCGTACACGGCCAGCAAGCAGAATGCGGAGGGGCCATAGTGGGCAAGATGCCTAACGTCACCTGGCTGGACGACTCCTTTGTGGAGACCGTAAAAGGGTGGCAATAGAGGTGGTTCTACATCACCGAGCCGCGCGGCGCCAACTGGGCGGCGGCCTGCGAGTTCCGATCCGGAGCCCCCATGCGGCTCACCTCCTGGGAAAGGAAGGGCCTGACTTGGGGCGAACCTACAGAGCTGACCAGACTCCAAACCTTCATCAAGAGCATGAAGGACAAGAACATCAAGCTCGTCAACGTGATCCAGGTCATGCTCGTTCGCCGGCTTCTGCCGTGCCAAAGGCGGGCATTCAATCTTTGGGAGTTCGTCCCAGCCGAACACCAGACGCTCCAGGGGCTCTATGGCATGAAGCACAAGAGACGCGTGGAAGGAGTTGTTTAAGGCCTCCGAAGTACCTCCTCCCACATCCGAGGACCGGGACTTCATGCAGCACGGCCCCCTCGTCCGGTGAGTTTTGGGACAACCACCGGGTTCAATTTTTACATTCATGGGGGAGTCTTGAGTATTTGTGTATATTCGCCTCAGGATTATGTGGAGATAGCGGAGCAGATTTACTGTCCGGCTCCGCTGCCAGAGGGCCCAGCTGATGCTCTCCTGACGGAGATACTGGTCCCGGCACCGTACAAGTTGCCGGAGAAGAAGGCCGAGGAGAAGGCCCCGGGGACCCGAAAGGGTCGCCGGCGTAAGGTTATGCCAGAAGCCTCGTCCGAAGATGATGAGGCAGACTCCTCCCACGAAGGGGAGGAGGAAGAAGAATAAGACGCCCCATCCGGAAAGGATGAGGGGCCCGGAGAAGCGGGCCAGGGGGCCGGAAAAGGCCCTCGGCGCAAGGTCGTTATACCCCTGTCGTCCGATGACGACGAGACAGATTCCTCCTGCGGAGGCGGGGGGAATCAAGAAGAAATTCCACCTCCCTGCACTAGGGGGGAGAAGAAGAGAAAAGCCGCCCCAGAGGGGGAGGCCGGGGCGTCCAAGAAGGGGAAGACATCCCTTCCGAACTACTCCACCACGGCCGCTCACAGCGATGAAGGGTGGCTGCCCAGGGGGAAACCCCCGGCATGATCGTAAGTGTCCGCACTCTACTGTGGTTTTACGTCATAGCTGCTTAATAACGCCGAACATATATGCAGTCCGGCCAGGACTCATCCGGCGGTGTCGTCTTCGGATGGGTCTCTGAGTGCTTTGGAGATGAACTCGCTCCCGACAGCCACTACCCCTCAACACGCGGATGACACTGAGGTGTTGTCCCGAAGGCTCCCAGAGCAGGGGGAGGTGACTCTGGAGACGCCCCACGGCGGGATTCCAGATGCTGGGCACACGGGGTTCAAGATCCCCGCGGATCGCATCGATGTGAGCCGCAACAAGGCGAACTCTCGACCGAACACTGCCCCGGAACCTCTAATAGTTCCAGACTTAGGCGGGCAGCCCCTCGTTAGAGAGGGCGAGCCGCCCGAGCCGAGGACTTCCGGTGCATCAACGGTGCCGGATAGCCTGGTGGAAGCACTTCGAGGCGCTTCCAGGAAAGAAGAGCACCGTACTCTTATGAGTGCGGTGATTCAAAAGGTTCTGTCCGCCAAAAGCGGACTAATCGAAGCCTGCACAAGCCTCCTGACGGGCTTTGAGGTAAGTAATAAAATTGTATGAAATTACCACCCGATAGGTAGTAGCCCCTGATACTCTGGTTGGTGTTTGGAAAGAAAAGCCAAACCGAGGGTCAATTACAATCCGCAGGAGTCTAAAAAGCATTTATGTGAATAAGCAGGCAGTGCTGCTTGCCGCTGCTGCCCGTACTGCCGAAGTTGCCGAACTGAAGCAGGATCTAGAGCAGGAGCAGGGAGAGCTTGGCCTCACGAAGAGGCAGCTCGAGGAGAATAAAGGTAAGCGATTCCCCTTTCGTATATATTTAAAGATAGGTAAAATTTGTCAATCTAACTCCAAAGCGTCGTGACTGTGTAACAGGGGCCACTGTCGAAGTGGCGTCCCTGAAGAAAGCGCTGTCCGAGGCCGAAGACAAAGCGGCCTTGGAATGCAAGGAGCACGAAAAGCAAAGTGCTAGAGTGGGCGAGGTACAGCAAGAGCTCCAAGACCTTGGCAAGAAGTGCGAGTCCGTGGAGCATGATCTGAAGATGAAGGAGGCCGAGCTTGCGAAGGCCCTTGTGAATTTGAAAGACGCCAAGGCCGAAGCCGAGAAGGCATAGAAGGAGATCCAGGAGGCCAAGAAGATAGCAGCAGGTAATATCAGGACCCCGATTCCAAGTCACATCGATCTAGCCGGTAACACCACATATCACTTTGCGGCCTCACGCACAGTATTCCCACGGGTGTCGCCTTACCATGGCCCGGGACCGTTTGCGCCTTTTGGCTCACGTATATGATAATGTCGCTAGCATCCATATGACAGAGAACCCGGGCCGACATGGCTAGTCGTGAACCCAAAGCGGCACTAACCCATGGGGACATGCATACATGAATCACATCGAGCATGTCGGTCAGCAGCGTGTGAATCCGGGCTGTAGCACTGGGCTAAAAGGACTCCGGGAATCTGGGCTGTAGCAGGCTAGGCAGGACTCCGAATGTCACTGCATGACATTTCCCTGAAGGGATAGACACAGGAACGAAGTGAAACACATGTCGGCCAGTCAAGTGTCCTGAGCAGTAGTGCTGGGCTAGCAGGACTCCGGTGAACCGGGCTGTAGCGGACTACTATGGCTCATGAAGCACTAGACTACATTTCCCATAAGAGAGGCTGCCAAGGATAAACAACTAGATTGTCGGATCCCACATATACCAAGCATTTCAATCATACACACAATATGCTCGATATGTGTAAATACAACATGGCATCACAACATAACTCTACGACTCAAGTATTTATTCATTAGGCTCCGAGGAGCCAAGATATTACAAACATGGGTCTCATGACCCAACAATCAAAGCATACAAGTCAAACACATGCGGAAGCTTAACATGTCTGAGAACAGACAACTATAAATGAAACTGCCGAGGGCACAAGATCGTAGCTGAGGTAACAAGCTAAAAGTTGAAGTCCACGCGGAACTACTAGCGAGACTGACGTCTCTCTGCAAAACATAAAATAAGCAAACGTGAGTACAAATGTACTCAGCAAGACTTACATCAGAACTAACTACATATGCATCATTATCAACAAAGGGGGTGGTGGAGTTTGACTGCAGCAAGCCAGCTTTGACTCGGTGGCTATCCTAAACTACGACTGCAAGTAACTCTTTTGAGGTGGCGCACACGAGTCCACATATTCACCATATCAATACACCACTATGGATCCGCTCCCGTCTCCCTACGAGAATGCCATCCATTGCACTCATGCTTATCTTGCGTATTTTAGAGTATCCACTTTCACTTGTCTATGAACTGTTATAGGCAACCCAGAAGTCCTTTACCGCGGACACGGCTATTCGAATAGATGATGTTAACCCTGCAGGGGTGTACTTCTTCACACACGCTCTCACCACTTACCGCTGTTTACACGACATGTACTCGGCAACCTTCAAGCGGAAGCCCAACGTGGGTGTCGGCCACAGCCTACCTAAACACTCAAGTCCCTAGTCCAGGTTTATCGCCTATTCAGGTTCCATCTGCAGGGAGTCCGGCCGAGGTTTCCACATACGGCCCCGAACGATGTGTGCAGGGTTCCCGAGATACCAAACGGGCGTTTGGTACACCGTGCCACGTGCCTACCGCAACACAGCCCACCCATAAGGTCAGCACTCCGTGCGGCCCCCAGCATACTACAAACACCAGAAACTACTTTGCAACTCCCGGACAGAGGACAAGAGTGGTTAAGAAGCTGAGAGGGTCCATTGGTTTCGGGCCCAATGCGTGGTAGTAACTGTTTCATGGATCACAAACACAAAACTCAGTTCCTGAGGACGGCTTCAATGAGACAACCCACCATGTACTCCTACATGGCCTCTCACTGCTACCTTTACCAAATCGTGTTCACACACTTAGCTCACACACAGTAGGACATGTTCACACACCTCCGATTCATTCCCGATGAAACAGACCTGACTCAACTCTAAGCAGTAGCAGGCATGACAAACAAGCATGAATGAGTAGGCACAATAGGGCTCAAACAACTCCTACTCATGCTAGTGGGTTTCATCTATTTACTATGGAATGACATGTCATGCAGAGGATAAAGGGGTTCATCTACCGCAGCATGTAACAGATGAATCATGGTTGTCCTAATGCAGTAAAAGAGAGCAGTAGCGAGAGAGTGGGATTGTATCGGAATGAACAAGGGGATTTTGCTTGCCTGGCACTTCTGAAGATATTATAGTTCTTCATCGGTGTCATCGAACAATCGTCGGAACATCGTCTACTGAGAGGGGACAAACACCGGCAAACAAGGAAGAACACAATCAATGCAATGCAACAATATGATGCATGATAATGTCATGGCAATATGATGTGTGATAGGTCTAATGCAACTTGGGACAGAAAGGTTTGAGTCCATTTGAATCAAGGATTCAAATGATCACCCAAAATAATAAGTGATATAAGTGCATTAGCTTGTTTCACCTAAACAGCAAGGTTAAGTTGTTGTGACATGCATGAAACTAGTACAGATGGAAAGATTTGATTTTTCTGATCATTTTTCATATATAATTTGTTTAATTTGGAGTCACGGTTGAATTTCTATGATTTTTAGACCTTAGCTCTATTTTCTGGAATTCCCTAAAAAGAATAAATCCAGAAAAGAATTTACTGCGTCAGCCTGGAGTTAGTGTGATGTCAGCAGGTCAAAGGCGCCAGCCCAGGTCAAACCTGACGGCTGGAACCCACATGTCGGTGAAACAACTAACTAACAGAGTTAGTTTAGTGTTAGGTTAGCACTAACCTAGGTTAATTAGGCCTAGGCCCACACGTCAGTGGCTTGATTAGATAACTAAATTAATTTAACACTAATTAAACCTACGCTAATTAAACAGGGCCTGGGCCCACCTTTCGTTGACCCAGCGGAGTCAAACCCCAGGTCAACAAGGTCAACTTGTCGGCGGCTCGACGCCGACGAGGCCAGACGCGGCGGAGGGCCTCGGGTTTGGTCCTCCGGTGACCAAATTGATGGTGGAAACATGCTACGCGTAGCTGGGGAGCTGCCGCATCCAGTGGTGCAAGTGGCTGGACACGGGGACACTGGAAACAACATTGGCAAGCTCGGCAGCGGTGGCCGGAGTTCGGCACGCATGGGCACGACGTTGGGGAGGACGGCAGGGCTAGTGAGTGGGTGCGCTCGGCTCCTGGAAGCATGCTGAGTATGGTGACGCGCGCAGGGGCGGCTGGGTCGGGCTCTGGCCATGGTGGCGCCATGGCCGGCGGCACGGAGCTCTCGGCTCCGGTGGCAGAGGCGGCTAGAGGAGAGGAACGAGCTCGGGGAGAAGGGGAAAAGGCGGAGGAGCTCACAGAGAGGCTAACGGAGGGCTCGGCATGCGCGGGGACGGCCGGTGGGCAGCGAATCGACGACGAGGATCTCCGGGAATCGAGGTTGAAGAAGACGTCGGGGACGGTGTTGTAGGGCCTCCGGCGAAGCCTGACTCAGCGAGGAGGTTGAGGGCGACACGACGGAGCTTCTGGACCTTGCGGCAGGGCGAGGGAGGGCTTGTGGCTACGGCTATGGCTAACGGCGGCGACTAGCTCCGCTCGGCTTGGGAGAGAGAGCGAGGGAGGCGAGGCAGGGAGAGAGTGGAGAGGTCGAGGGGTCCAGGGGGTCTGCGTGGCAACGCCGGAGGCGCCCAGGCCCTCGGCGGCAAGCAGGAGGTGGCGCCGGTGCGGTGCTGCCGCGTCGCACGCCTGCCCCTCCTCTGTAAGGAGGAAGACGACAGGGGAGGGGCCAGGCGGGCTGGGCCGGCCACTTGAGCCGCCAAGTGGGTTGTGCAGGTAAGCCGGTAAGTCTCTCTCTCTCTCTCTCTCTCTCTCTCGCTCTCTGTTAACGTTTTTCTATTTCTCTGTAACTTCTGGGCTTTATTAAAAATACCAGGACGTTTCCAAAAATCCTGAAAATAATTGTGGGCTCTGATTGGAATATTTCCAACAGCCCTCACTTAAGTTCAGAATTATTTGGACATTTTAAATATTATATAGCATTTAATTGTCCAAATTCAAATACGTATGAATTAATTCAAAAATCCAGAATGGCCTAAAAATAGGTGCATCATTTTTGTCAGAGGTGCTGGACCAATTCAAAAATGATGAACATTTCTAAAGGGCATTTGGGATCATTGAAATTATTTTTAGTAAACCCTAGTTGGTTTAGGGGGGTGCTGGGGGTTCTGTCATCCCCATTTCAGGTTTCTTTAAATTTAAACATGTTGCATGAATGCTTATGCAGGGTCAAGCAAGGACTAAGCTAGGGCTGTGACAACTCACCCCCACTAAACAAGAATCTCGTCCTGAGATTCGAGACGTGAGGTAAGAGGATAGAGGGGACACTAGCTAACACGATCTTCATGATCCAGGTTGCACTTCATAGGTACGTTGATTCGATCATTATCTTTGTCTCGACGTCTTGCTATGAGAACTCCATCCAACATGACAACGAGAAGAAAAGGAAAAAACTAGAAGAATCAATCTTCTCGAAGATTGAGCAACTGACGAACAACTCACGGAATGAGACGTTGAACATTTCTCGAGTTGAGACAGGAAACATACATCCAGAGGGATGAAGTGTAATAGATGAAGAAGGTGCACTATGTAGACACAATTCCACACTTTAAAAGGTGGTGAACGGTTGTCAACGTAGCGAGGGGTTGAGTTGCCATGATACCATAACGAGACATCCTAAGGGAGGTGACTCGCAGGAATATTCCCTTAAGTGGCAAAAGAATTACTTTTGATTCATAGATCACTGAAACTCTTTATACCAACCTAAGGCAATCACAATCGATCGTTTCGCGGTGTTCAAAGGAATGGCATATCCGGAATCGAATGGATGATGTGGACTACCTTGTTGAAGACAACGCAATGGATGACTTTTGCTTATCACCGGAAATGGATGGGACTCATGGCAAGTCCACTATTAAAGATGATCTTGGACAGCAACTGCTGAGAAGGGCAGCCCATGGGAAATTGGCACAATGGCGGTGCAAGCTGGGGACAAAGTGCTAATGCTGGGAATGCTCCAACCATCATATCTGCCTGAGATTCAGATCTGGTCGGTGGCAGGATATTCCAGACTCATCAAGTCTAGAAAGAAAAATGAAGGTTTGCAACACAAATCGATGAGATGACGTTGCGAGATTCTCGGGGAGTGAACTACGATAGCAAGCTCCAAAACATGAGCTGGTTCTGCTACAACATGTGAACAAGTTGTCCGAGACAAGCATGACCACATAGTAGTCTTATAATAAAATACTACTGAGTTCTGGTTGGGAACCATCATTGCGGAGAGCGAAGCCCTTGCATAAGTCATATGATTAGCTCTTATGAAGGAACTTCTTCTCCTTGAACAAGTAAATCAGTGGCTTGGTGTGCTAGGAACACATATGGAGTGGAGGCGGCCAACCTATCAAACCATAGGGCACTTTGCACGTGCATGACTAACTTGGGATGACTCCAGAGGAACCAAAACAAACCTTTCTCAAATTCATGGCGGCAACTTACACCTAAAGCACATGAATTCGAGGAAGTCAATTTTTTCATCCAGACATATTCTTCATGAATGGGGCACGAAGATAATGCTTACAAAAGTTTCCAACACTAGGTTGATGTTCGACATGAATCATTGGGGAAGACAAAATGCTGCTGATGGGCTCAACAACAACTCATCAGAATTCCATATCACTGGACTTCCACCATCATGTGAACACGGTGATAGTATTGGTCAGACCAAAAGATGTAATGGTGTATGCTTGAGGGATCAACCACGTGTAAGACAAAATTATCAACATCGTTGGTTCTGATTTGACTTGACGATTGCCCATACTCAAGTCAAAGTTTTGACAAGACAATAGATCCAACAACTGATCACAGGGACCAATCGATGAAGATCATCTTTCTTCAACACACACACACACCCAAGGATATCCCTTAGAATGAACCTGGTCAAATAAAGCTTTTATCTTCCAACTCTCCAATTTATTGTTTAGCTTATCCAACTAGTTCAGGGTATCCGACACAGATTCTTGGAGAAAGGGTGGTTTACGAGAAAACCAACTTGATCACGAGCTCAACATAACAGTCAAGGAACAACCTGGTGATATTTCCAAGAAGATAATCGGAATATCACGAACCACCAATATATCTCTAAGCTCGAGAACAATCTTGCTTTTCAAGGTAGGATGATATGATCATAAGAGTGAGGGATTGACACAATCCTAACTCATTGATCGAAGAGTGCACCAGAAATAAGGACTAGGTAGCACGATCAATCTTAGGATGATGATTCAATAACCAACACGCTAAGAATGAGAATATTGTCCATTTACTACCAAGCAATGAGGTTGCTAGGAGTATCGATTTCACACACCACAATTCACTTGTCGGCATTCCGGTTACAACAACACGGAAGCCGAGAAATGAATAATGAGGGCGAGAAGTATCACTGTATCAAGAGTTCATAGAATGGTGTGCAATTCCCATGATATTCTTGATATAAATATGGTAATACTCCAGGTAGAACAGAACAAAGCTGGATTGGCATTTTGATCTGCGGGATACAACTACTTTGACCCAATCCTAGAAATGGATGAGGTACTAGATTTTGTTTCTCCTAGTCATTCCGGAATAGAATGGCTTGACGGACCACAAGAGGAATAGGCATCGATAACGAATGCACGCATACTCTTGACTATCAATTGATAGACGGGGGTCAGAATACAACTAAGGAGGAACAACTCGAGGAACATATAACTTTCTGAGTTGTGGATGCATAGATTAGTATGTCGAGCGAAGCTCAACATTTCTTCCGGATAACCCATGCGGAAAGGGTAGAACTGGCAGATTCACAATTATGAATGGAGAACTCCTCAAGAGTACTCTGACTGTGATCCTTCGGTTCAGCGAGGAACTTCTACCATAAGTGGTTCATAGTATTTGGAAGAAGGAAATACCACGGACCTCGAGGACTATCGCAAAGTTACTAATATCCTAAAGGAACTAGCAACACTATCAATAAGAGGTAAATAGGGTGAACCTTGGGTTCAAGGACCCACGAATAGAATACCTACTAACTAAATTGCATCACGGGATGCTTTCGAGAATGATGGCCAGAATCATCACACTGGGGATACAAAAGCATTGCTAAATTACTAGGTGACTTCCTAAAACACCTAGGGTCATAATAATAACTCCAACATATATGTCGAGGCAGCGGAGTACCTCAACATACTAATTTGTGTGATTAATCTGGCCCATATGAACATTAGAAATGGAGAGAAGGAATTTGCAAATGCATCAGACTATTTAGAAATCTGGGATGACTCGGACAGCATAACGGTTGTAAATGCTCAAAACGATTTGAGACATCCTGCAAAATAGTGGCATGACCACTCAGCATCACAATATCAAGGTTCTGAGACCAGCTGTGAACATACGGAAGTAGTAGAAACTGAACTGGGGCGTAAAACCAAGAATCTTAAAAGTCTATGGATTAGTAACACGTCATCCTAATAGATAGATGAGAAGCCTAGTTCTTAATCCCCGTAGAAGAGATGAGGATGACTCAGATCAGAAGGCCATGAGGTATAAGGAGTAAAAAGAGCCTTACGTTCCCTTCCCACAATCAATTCCCTTACATAACTAAAGCATTTCTAGACTCAACTTCGACCGGTTTGGCTTGGTAATCCTACAGGCAGTCAGGCTTTGATACCAACGCTGTCAGGACCCCGATTCCAAGTCACATCGATCTAGCCGGTTACACCTCATATCACTTTGCGGCCTCACGCACGGTATTCCCACGAGTGTCGCCTTACCATGGCCCGGGACCGTTTGCGCCTTTTGGCTCACGTATATGATAATGTCGCTAGCATCCATATGACAGAGAACCCGGGCCGACATGGCTAGTCGTGAACCCAAAGCGGCACTAACCCATGGGGACAGGCATACATGAATCACATCGAGCATGTCGGTCATCAGCGTGTGAATCCGGGCTGTAGCACTGGGCTAACAGGACTCCGGGAATCCGGGCTGTAGCAGGCTAGGCAGGACTTCAGATGTCACCGCGTGACATTTCCCCGAAGGGACAGACACAGCAACGAAGTGAAACACATGCCGGCCAGTCAAGTGTCCTAAGAAGTAGTGCTAGGCTAGCAGGACTCCGGTGAACCGGGTTGTAGCGGACTACTATGGCTCATGAAGCACTAGACTACATTTCCCCATAAGAGAGGCTGCCAAGGATAAACAACTAGATTGTCGGATCCCACACATACCAAGCATTTCAATCATACACACAATATGCTCGATATGTGTAAATACAACATGGCATCACAACATAACTCTACGACTCAAGTATTTATTCATTAGGCTCCGAGGAGCCAAGATATTACAAACATGGGTCTCATGACCCAACAATCAAAACATACAAGTCAAACACATGCGGAAGCTTAACATGTCCGAGTACAGACAACTATAAATGAAAAGGTGAGAAGCGACTATCTACCGAGATCTGCCGAGGGCACAAGATCGTAGCTGAGGTAACAAGCTAAGCGTCAAGTCCACAGCGGAACTACTAGCGACAGCGTCTCTCGCAAAACATAAAATAAGCAAAAGTGAGTACAAATGTACTCAGCAAGACTTACATCAGAACTAACTACATATGCATCATTATCAACAAAGGGGGTGGTGGAGTTTGGCTGCAGCAAGCCAGCTTTGACTCGGTGGCTATCCTGAACTACGACTGCAAGTAACTCTTTTGAGGTGGCGCACAGGAGTCCACATATTCACCATATCAATACACCACTATGGATCCGCTCCCGTCTCCCTACGAGAATGCCATCCATAGCACTCACGCTTATCTTGCGTATTTTAGAGTATCCACTTTCACTTGTCTATAAACTGTTATAGGCAACCCAGAAGTCCTTTACCGCGGACACGACTATTCGAATAGATGATGTTAACCCTGCAGGGGTGTACTTATTCACACACGCTCTCACCACTTACCACCGTTTACACGACATTTACTCGGCAACCTTCAAGCGGAAGCCCAACGTGGGTGTCGGCCACAGCCTACCTAAACACTCAAGTCCCTAGTCCAGGTTTATCGCCTATTCAGGTTCCATCCGCAGGGAGTCCGGCCGAGGTTTCCACATACGGCCCCGAACGATGTGTGCAGGGTTCTCGAGATACCAAACGGGCATTCGGTACACCGTGCCACGTGCCTACCGCAACACAGCCCACCCCTAAGGTCAGCGCTGCGTGCGGCCCCCAATGTACTACAAACACCAGAAACTACTTTGCAACTCCCGGACAGAGGACAAGAGTTGTTAAGAAGCCGAGAGGTTCCGTTGGTTTTGGGCCCAATGCATGGTAGTAACTGTTTCATGGATCACAAACACAGAACTCAGTTCCTGAGGACGGCTTCAATGAGACAACCCACCATGTACTCCTACATGGCCTCTCACCGCTACCTTTACCAAATCATGTTCACACACTTAGCTCACACACAGTAGGACATGTTCACACACCTCCGATTCATTCCCGATGAAACAGACCTGACTCAACTCTAAGCAGTAGCAGGCATGACAAACAAGCATGAATGAGTAGGCACAACAGGGCTCAAATAACTCCTACTCATGCTAGTGGGTTTCATCTATTTACTGTGGAATGACAGGTCATGCAGAGGATAAAGGGGTTCATCTACCGCAGCATGTAACAGATGAATCGTGGTTGTCCTAATGCAGTAAAAGAGAGCAGTAGCGAGAAAGTGGGATTGTATCGGAATGAACAAGGGGATTTTGCTTGCCTGGCACTTCTGAAGATATTATAGTTCTTCATCGGTGTCATCGAACAATCGTCGGAACGTCGTCTACTGAGAGGGGACAAACACCGGCAAACAAGGAAGAACACAATCAATGCAATGCAACAATATGATGCATGATAATGTCATGGCAGTATGATGTGTGATAGGTCTAATGCAACTTGGGACAAAAAGGTTTGAGTCCATTTGAATCAAGGATTCAAATGATCACCCAAAATAATAAGTGATATAAGTGCATTAGCTTGTTTCACCTAAACAGCAAGGTTAAAGTGTTCTGACATGCATGAAACTAGTACAGATGGAAAGATTGGATTTTTTTGATCATTTTTCATATATAATTTGTTTGATTTGGAGTTAAGGTTGAATTTCTATGACTTTTAGAAGTTAGCTCTATTTTCTGGAATTCCCTAAAAAGAATAAATCCAGAAAAGAATTTACTGCGTCAGCCTGGCATCAGTGTGACGCCAGCAGGTCAAAGGCGCCAGCGAAGGTCAAACCTGACGGCTGGGACCCACATGTTGGTGAAACAACTAACTAACAGAGTTAGTTTAGTGTTACGTTAGCACTAACCAAGGTTAATTAGGCCTGGGCCCACACGTCAGTGGCTTGATTAGATAACTAAATTAATTTAACACTAATTAAACCTACGCTAATTAAACAGGGGCCTGGGCCCACCTTTTGTTGACCCAGGGGAGTCAAACCCCAGGTCAACAAGGTCAACTCACCGGCGGCTCGACGCCGACGAGGCTAGACGCGGCGGAGGGCCTCGGGTTTGGTCCTCCGTGACCAAATTGATGGCGGAGACATGCTACGCGTAGCTGGGGAGCTGCCGCATCCAGTGGTGCAAGTGGCTGGACACGGGGACGCCGGAAACAACATCGGCGAGCTCGGCAGCGGCGGCCGGAGTTCGGCACGCACGGGCATGAAGTTGGGGAGCACGGCAGGGCTAGTGAGTGGGTGCGCTCGGCTCCTGGAAGCATGCTGAGTACGGTGACGCGCGCAGGGGCGGCTGGGTCGGGCTCTGGCCACGGTGGCGCCATGGCCGGCGGCACGGAGCCCTCGGCTCCGGTGGCAGAGGCAGCTAGAGGAGAGGAACGAGCTCGGGGAGAATGGGAAAAGGCGGAGGAGCTCACAGAGAGGCTAACGGAGGGCTCGGCATGCGCGGGGACGGCCGGTGGGCAGCGAATCGACGACGAGGATCTCCGGGCACCGAGGTTGAAGAAGACGTCGGGGACGGCGTTGCAGGGCCTCCGGCGATGCCTGACTCAGCGAGGAGGTTGAGGGCGACACGTCGGAGCTTCTCGACCTTGCGGCAGGGCGAGGGAGGGCTGGTGGCTACGGCTATGGACAACTGCGGCGACTAGCTCCACTCGGCTTTGGGAGAGAGAGCGAGGGAGGCGAGGCAGGGAGAGAGTGGAGCGGTCGAGGGGTGTAGGGGGTCTGCGTGGCAACACCAGAGGCGCCCAGGCCCTCGGCGGCAAGCAGGAGGTGGCGCACAGCGGTGCGCGCGCGTCGGGCACGCGCCCGTCCTCCTGTTAAGAAGGAAGACGACAGGGGAGGGGCCAGGCGGGCTGGGCTGGCCACTTGGGCCGCCAAGTGGGCTGCGCAGGTAAGCCGGTAAGTCTCTCTCTCTCTCTCTTTGTTAACGTTTTTCTATTTCTCTGTAACTTCCGGGCTTTATTAAAAATACCAGGACGTTTCCAAAAATCCTAAAAATAATTGTGGGCTCTGATTGAAAATTTTCCAACAGCCCTCACTTAAGTTCAGAATTATTTGGACATTTTAAATATTATATAGCATTTAATTGTCCAAATTCAAATACGTATGAATTAATTCAAAAATCCAGAATGGCCTAAAAATAGGTGCATCATTTTTGTCGGAGGTTTGGACCAATTCAAAATGATGAACATTTCTAAAGGGCATTTGGGATCATTGAAATTATTTTAGTAAACCCTAGTTGGTTTAGGGAAGTCTTTGGGGTTCTGTCATCCCCATTTCAGGTTTCTTTAAATTTAAACATGTTGCATGAATGCTTATGCAGGGTCAAGCAAGGACTAAGCTTGTGACAGGTAAGAAGTTCTTTATGCAAAGCAAACATGTGGAGGAGGTGTTTCTTTTACTTACTCGAATACGGAGCTCTCCAGGGGCATTTGCAGATCTACCACGCAGCGCCTCAGATGCTGCGGAGTTCTATCGTGCCCAGGATGGGAGCTCAACGGAGAAGCTGTTCTTGTCCCAGTATGATGGGGCCGATCATCCGATGCCTCTGAGTGACCAATTGAAGCAGTTGACCGAACTCCACAGGGCGGCCGAACTGGCTATGAAGGACTTCATAGTCAGGATGTGGCCTGGTGAGCTCTTGCCCAGTAGCTACTTTGGCCTGATCAAGCCGATGGTGGATGCCTGCCTGCGGCTTGAAGTGATCAAGGGATCTGTTTGCATTGAAGGTGACCGCCGAACCTTTGCCCACGTCAAGGTGCATTGGGGCAAGCTGGATGCGGAGAAGCTGGTCAAGGGCGGGCCACCGGAGGGCAAGGCGCATCGCCATCCTGAAATGTACTATGATGGCACGATGAAGGGTGCTCGTCTCGTCGTCGATGAGTGTACCAAGGACGCCATTTTGAAATGAATTCACTTCTGTCATGTTTGTAATTGAAGACGAAGTTACTTGCGCTATGTAGTGCTTTTGTTATTTAAAATATTACCTTCTGTGCGGCTGTTTATAAAATTCTGAAAGTAGGCCAGTCGTCGGCTTCCGCCCCCACGTGACTAGCACTGGGGTGTTCATGGAAAACCCGGACACTCTTTATCCAAATGTTTGGTCCCTTAAGGAGGTGTCCGGCGCAGCGAACAAGGCAATCGGACTATGCTGCTTTACAACTTTCACTTAGCCATAGAAGTCTACAATTTTAAATTTCGGCGAAGCCCCTAGAATTCGGAAGACCGAATCGGGGCTTTATACACGCCTCGATCGGACGAAGCCGATTTATCGCCTAAAGCGGAAAATCTTTAAGGATTTTAAAACCTCTCGAACAGCGACTAGCTCTCGCCACATCATGCAGGTCAGTTTTCGGCTTTCTCTACTGAGGTGCTCATCCGGAAGAACCGGGACACAATCGCAGTAGTTCTCCCTGCGCTACCTTAGCCTATATAATGGGCGTAAGGCACCAAAACAAGGGAGCTGGGCTATCCCAAGCTGTAGACCCAAGACATGATTGGAGCTGATGCATATAGTGCTATAAGTTGAGGTGCCGCCTTTGTTGAAAGTGTTAGGACTTTAGTTGCCATATTACAGGCGCCATGAGAAGCTCATGGCAAACCGCCGCACCAAGGTGTGCGGATGCAATATCAAATAAACATTTATAAGAGAAAAATGCTCAAATAAGAATAATAAGCTGGCGCTATATATAATATCCATTGTGAAAAATACGTTTAGCGTATATTTACAATGGATGCGTTAGCGAGAGATAAAATAGGACTATTTGACATGTCCTATCCAGGGGCAGGCTGTGTTCAGATAGATAAAGCAGGAATAATGATCGTAAATAGATTCCACCTGGGTATTTCCTTCTGTGAACAACGTCTGTTGGCTCCTTGGATGTCTCTTCCCTATAAGTCCGGCAATTCGGCTCTTTTGAGGATGATGCGCTGGCGCGGTGTCCTAAAAGGTAAGAGGGAAAGAGTATGAAAGTATTTGGCGGTTACCCGCACTATTGACTGAGTCGTTGATGCGCCTCTGCCTATGCCCATGGTATTTTAAGTGCGTAATTGTGTGCGCGTGGCACGAATGCTACTTTGATGGGGCTTAAGAGGAGGCCGGACTGCTAGTCGCGCTCTTGGCGTGCCTGACGATCCTGTTGCTGGGTGCTCCGTACTCGCTTGACTGCGCTCGAAGTTGTTGTCGCCGGATTGTTTTGTCGGAGACGGCCGCATTGTACTTCCGCCGCAAGGGCTGCGGTATGTTCTTTTGTTCGTAGAGAGCGGTCCTTATTTCCGTTCACCCTTATGACCCCGCGTGGTCCTGGCATCTTGAGCTTGAGGTATGCGTAGTGTGGTACCACATTGAATCTGGCGAATGCGGTTCGTCCGAGCAGTGCGTGGTAACCACTGAGGAAGGGGACGATATCGAAGATTAACTCTTCGCTTCGGAAGTTGTCCGGAGATCCGAAGACCACTTTTAATGTTATAGAGCCCGTACAGCGGGCCTCTACTCCAGGAATTACACCTTCAAAGGTGGTTCTAGTGGGCTTGATCCTTGAAGGGTCAATACCCATTTTGCACACTGTGTCCTGGTAAAGCAGGTTCAGGCTGCTGCCACCGTCCATAAGGACACGCGTGAGGTGGAATCCGTCCATGATTGGGTCTAGGACCAATGCGGTCGAGCCGCCATGATGGATGCTAGTAGGATGGTCCCTACGATCAAAGGTGATTGGACAAGCTGACCATGGTTGAATTTGGGGGCGACTGGCTCCATTGCATAGGCGTCCCTTAGTGCCCGCTTCCGTTCCTACTTGGGAATGTGCGTGGCGTAGATCATGTTGACCGTTTTCACCTGGGGGGGAAATTTCTTCTGTCCACCCGTGTTCGGACGTCGGGGCTCCTCGTCATCGTCGCTGTGCAGCCCCTTGTCCTTGTCTTCGGCGTTTATTTTGCTGGCCTGTTTGAATACCCAACAATCTCTATTGGTGTGGTTGGCTGGCTTGTCCAAAAGTGCCATGAATTTGCACAGCGCTCGATATCGGTCAGGTGGGCGGTCCCTGATTATTTCTTTTGAACGGCTTCTTCCGCTGACCGGGCTTGGATCCGCTGAATCCGGCGTTGACTGCCGTGTCTTTAGTGTTGTCGCCGTTGTTTCGTCTCTTATGTCTGTTACACCGTGGCTTGCCGTTATTGCCGCGGCCATACGAATTGCCAGAATGTGGCGTAGTGCTGCTGCGAGCCAACCACCTGTCCTCGCCCGCGCAAAAGCGGGTCATTTGTGTTGTGAGGGCTGCCATGGACTTGGGTTTTTCCTGGCCGAGGTGTCGAGCGAGCCACTCGTCACGGATATTATGCTTAAAAGCCGCCAGGGCTTCGGCGTCCGGACAGTCAACTATTTGGTTCTTTTTAGTTAGGAACTGAGTCCAGAATTTCATGGTTGACTCTCCGAGCTGTTGCGTAATGTGGCTCAAGTCATCGGCGTGAGGTGGTCGCTTTATATGTGCCACGGAAGTTGTCGAGAATCGTCTTCGAGGTTTTCCCACTGCCAATGGAATTTCTTTGGCGGGCTGTTCACCCGATGTCGGGCTGGTCCTTTGAGCTTAAGGGGAAGATACTTGATGGCGTGCAGATCGTCTCCGCGGGCCATGTGAATGTGGAGAAGAAAATCTTTGATCCATACTGCGGGGTTTGTTGTGCCATCGTATGATTCGATATTTACGGGATTGAACCCTTCTAGGAATTCATGATCCATTACTTCGTCGATGAAGCGAGAGGGGTGCCGCAGGCGCCTACATGCGGGCTATATAGCTCATGGTCGAATTGCTCTGGTGGCTATATTATTGCCCGGACTTATTGAAGGTATGTCGGTGTGGCGGTCCTCGTCGCGTCGAGTGCGCCCGCGATCCATAGATCGATCTTGGCTTTCCTGATTTGTTGCCCCGGGCCGTAATATGTTGGTGTGGGGGTGTTGGCTGGTATGCAGACTGGTATGCCGTTTTATCCGGCCACGAGGTGGCGGTCAGCCGTATGGTGCTCGAGTCCGTATTCCCGGCTGCGGGACTTGGTCCATCATGTCGTGAGCAGGTCTTGATCAGCTTGGAGTTGCTGCTGTTTCTTTTTCAGGCTCCTCGCAGTGGCTATAAGCCGCCGCTTGAAGCGCTCCTACTCTAAGGGATCCTCAGGCACGCCGAAATCATCGTCGCCGAGGCTAATCTCGTCTTCGGAGGGGGGCATGAAGCTGTCCTCCTCCGGGTATTCGTCCGTCTCCTGTTCTTCTGGCCTGACTTGCTCATCCTCCTGTTCGGCCTGCTCGAACGCGGGCTGCTCAGGGTTGTATTCTTCTTCGGTACCATTCGGATTGTTTTCGTCTCCTGGGCCGATATTGCTGTGGTGGGGCTTGGAGTGGCGCCGACGACGCCCATTCTTTGGTATCTTCCCTAGGGTTTTATCCTCCGTTGCCTCATCGCCATTTGTTTTCGTCGGAGTGTCCACCATATATATATATATCATAGGAAGAGGTGGCTGTCCACCGCCCAGTGAGCGGTGGTTCATGTTCTTCTCCTGCATCATCATCCATACCGTCGATATCTTTGGAGTCGAAGTTCAGTACCTCGGTTAAATCATCGACCGTGGCAATGAAGTGGGTGGTGGGTGGGCAACGAATTCCTTCGTCGCCTGCCTCCCACTCGAGCCGGACATAGTTCGACGAAGAGCCTCCTGACAAAGAGAGAGACTTTAATGAGTCCAGCATGTCGCCAAAGGGCGAGTGCTGGAAGATATCCGCAGCGGTGAACTCCATTACCGGAGCCCATCCTGGCCCGACGGGCTCGGGAGTGTGCGGACTGGAACCAATGTCCGGATACGAATCAGGGGGTTCGGAGTCATGGGCCACTGCAGAGGTAAGACCTGTGTTCGGCTCCACCGCCGATAAGTGTGCGGCCTGCAGGGCGGGGTCCATCCCTCCGTCCTTAGGTAGCGCAGCCTGCTCCGGATCTAGGTCCGAGGATACTAAGGGGGTGATACCCCAAGCTTCGTCCGACGGCAGGTCTAAGCCGTGCTCGTCGTGACTGTCCAGTGCTCCTGGCATAGGCCCCAATCCATCGAAGATCAAGTCTCCGCAGATGTCCTCCGTGTAGTTCAGGTTTCCGAACCTGATCTGGTGGCCAGGGGCGTAGCTGTCGATCTGCTCCAGATGGCCAAGCGAGTTGGCACGCAGTGCGAAGCTGCCGAGCACGAAGATCTGTCCGGGGAGGAAAGTCTCGCCCTGGACGGCGTCGTTGATGATGATTGAAGGATCCATTCAGCCTGACAGCGACGACACAGAGGAACTCTCAATGAAAGCACCAATGTCGGTGTCAAAACCGGCGGATCTCGGGTAGGGGGTCCCGATCTGTGCGTCAAGGCTGATGGTAACAGGAAACAGGGGACACAGGTGTTTACCCAGGTTCGGGCCCTCTCGATGGAGGTAAAACCCTACTTCCTGCTTCATTAATATTGATGATATGGGTAGTACAAGAGTAGATCTACCATGAGATCATAGATGCTAAACCTATGATGGTATGATTGTAATTGTGATCGGTCTTCTAAGGACCAACCTCTCCGGTTTATATAGACACCGGAGAGGGCTAGGGTTTACATGGAGTCGGTTACAAGGAAGGAAATATAATATCCGGATCGCCAAGCTTGCCTTCCACGCCAAGGAAAGTCCCATCCGGACATGGGCCGAAGTCTTGAGTCTTGTATCTTCACGCTTCAATAGTCCGGACGTTGTACACAGTCCGGCTGTTCGGATACCCCCTAATCCAGGACTCCCTCAGCAGGCTCAACACTTGGGCCTTGCACGGACCCTAAAGCCCAAAGTCTACTCGGTCACGTTCCTAGTCCAGTTCAGATCACATCCGACCAGTGTCCTACGAACCGACCTCGTAGGTTCCTTCCCTTAAGCGCGCGACCCCTTAGGTTCAAGTCGGCTTGGTAACAGTTCGGATCACCTCCGACTTCTACGGTTGGTAGCGGCCTCTAGCAAGGAACGCCGACCACCAAGCAGACTATGAAGCTGGTTAGGCGAACCTGTACAACGTGTCACACTTCTGTTCCCTTTGCCACACGATATATGTTATCGGGCTCAAGGCGAGACTGTCATCCTTGTGCTAGCCCGACCTCTTTCTCGTTCCAGTGATATCGACCACAATCCGGATTATCTCATAATCCTTGTCGCATGGCCATGATGTTCCTGGTCGGATCACGCGAAGGGCCCAGAGTATATCTCTCCTGATCGGAGGGGCAAATCCCATCTTGCTCGACCATGTATCGCAGCATGGGACTGGACAAACCCGAAACCTACCTTTGTAACTACCCAGTCACGGAGTAGCGTTTGGTCAGCCCAAAGCAAGTCTGTCACCATCCCGAGTACATGCGTCAGCTCAGGTCTTAGGACATAGAACGTGTGTTGTACTAGAGACTCACAGATGACATATCGCTGCGTCTCATAGTTGGGTCTGTCCGACTCGGACCTTATCTCGACTCGGATCCGACTACGTCGAATCCGACCAGACCTTTCCAAGTCCATATTATCCGGTTAGCATCCAATGCTCCATGGCTAGTGAGACCTAGCCATCAACCGTGTCATATGCTAGTCTAGTCGGTTGCGCGTCCACACAGCCCTTTTGACTAGGGACCTTTTAGGAAAGTCATCATACAATGCATAGTCCCACAAACAAGTCACATAATTGCTGATACACATCATTGATAATATCCAAGGACTATATTTATTCATAAACACATAGGAAATATCATCATACATGATTTCCTCTAGGGCATATCTCCAACATGTTCTCCATGTGTATGCACCATTGCGACAGTTCGTCGTGCCGACACCACGTGATGATCGGGTGTGATAAGCTCTACGTTCACATACAATGGGTGCAAGCCAGTTTTGCACACGCAGAATACTCGGGTTAAACTTGATGAGCCTAGCATATGCAGATATGCCCTCAGAACACTGAGACCGAAAGGTCGAGCGTGAATCATATAGTAGATATGATCAACATAGTGATGTTCACCATTGAAAACTACTCCATCTCACGTGATGATTGGACATGGTTTATTTGATATAGATCACGTGATCATTTAGATGACTAGAGGGATGTCTATCTAAGTGGGAGTTCTTAAGTAATATGATTAATTGAACTTTAATTTATCATGAACTTAGTCCTGATAGTATTTGCACAACTATGTTGTAGATCAATAGCTCGTGATGTAGCTCCCCGTTTATGTTTGATATGTTCCTAGAGAAAACTATGTTGAAAGATGATAGTAGCAATGATGCGGACTAGGTCCGTGATCTGAGGATTATCCTCATTACTTCTCAGAAGAATTATGTCCTTGATGCACCGCTAGGTGACGGACCTATTGCAGGAGCAAAGGCAGACGTTATGAACATTTGGCAAGCTCGGTATGATAACTACTTGATAGTTTAGTGCACCATGCTTCTGACTTGAACGGGACTTCAAAAATGTTTTGAGCATACAGAGCATATAATATGTTCCAAGAGCTGAAATTGGTATTTCAGACTCATGCCCGAGTTGATAGGTATGAGACCTCTGACAAGTACTTTGCCTACAAGATGGAGGAGAATAGCTCAACAAGTGAGCATGTGCTCAGATTGTCTAAGTACTACAATCGCTTGAATCAAGTGGGAATTAATCTTACAAATAAAATAGTGATTAACAGAGTTCTCTAGTCACTATCACCAAGTTACTAGAACTTCGTGATGAACTATAATATGCAAGGGATGATGAAAACGATTCCCGAGCTCTTCGTGATGCTGAAATCAACGAAGGTAGAAATCAAGAAAAGCATCAAATGTTGATGGTTGACAAGACCACTAGTTTCAAGTAAAAGGGAAAGGGAAAGAAAGGGAACTTCAAGAAGAATGGCAAGCAAGTTGCCACTCCCATGAAAAAGCCCATAGACCCAAGCCTGAAACTGAGTGCTTCTACTATGAAGAAAATGGTCACTGGAAGCGGAACTGCCCCAAATACTTGGCGGATAAGAAGGATGGCAAAGTGAACAAAAGTATATATGATATACATGTTATTGATGTGTACTTTACTAGTGTTCATAGTAGCCCCTGGGTACTTGATACTGGTTCAGTTGCTATGATTAGTAACTCGAAACAGGAGTTACAAAATGAACAAAGACTAGTTGAGGGCAAGGTGACGATGTGTGTTGGAAGTGATTCCAAGGTTGATAAGATCACCATCGCATACTCCCTTTACCTTTGGGATTAGTGTTGAACCTAAAATAAATGTTATTTGGTGTTTGCGTTGAGCATAATATGATTGGATCATGTTTATTGCAAAGAATAAGTCAAAGAATAATTGTTATTCTGTTTACATGAATAAAACCTTCTGTGGTCATACACCCAAGGTAAATGGTTTATTGAATCTCGATCATAGTGATACACATATTCATAATTTTGATGCCAAAAGATGCAAAGTTGATAATGACAGTGCAACATATTTGTGGTACTGCCGTTTAGGTCATATTGGTGTAAAGCGCATGAAGAAAATCCAAGCTCATGGGCATTTGGAATCACTTGATTATGAATCACTTGATGCTTGCGAACCATGCCTCATGGGCAAGATGACTAAGACTCTGTTCTGTGGAACAATGGAGCGAGCAATTGACTTATTGGACATAATATACATACTGATGTATGCGATCCGATGAGTGTTGAGGCTCGCGGTGGGTATCGTTATTTTCTGACCTTCAAAGATGATTTGAGCAGATATGGGTATATCTACTTGATGAAACAGAAGTCTGAAACATTTGAAAAGTTCAAAGAATTTCAGAGTGAAGTGGAAAATCATCATAACAAGAAAATAAAATTTGTATGATCTGAGATTTGAGTTCCAAGTTCGATCTTCATTTGAAATGATGTGGAATAGTTTCGCAACTCAACGCCACCTGGAACACCACAGCGTAATTGTGTGTCCGAACGTCATAACCGTACTTTATTAGATATGGTGGGATCTATGATGTCTCTTACCGATTTATCACTATCGTTTTGGGGTTATGCATTAGAGACAGCTGCATTGACGTTAAATAGGGCACCATCTAAATCCGTTGAGACGACACCATATGAATTGTGGTTTAAGCTATCGTTTCTTAAAGTTTGGGGATGCGATGCTTATATGAAAAAGCTTCAACCTGATAAGCTCGAACCCAAATCGGAGAAATGTGTCTTCATAGGATACCCAAAGGTGACTATTGGGTACACCTTCTATCACAGATCGGAAAGACAAGAAATTCGTTGCTAAGAATGGATCCTTTCTAGAGAAGGAGTTTCTCTCAAAAGAAGTGAGTGGGAGGAAAGCAGAACTTGATGAGGTAATTGTACCTTCTCCCGAATTGGAAAGTAGTTCATCACAGAAATCAGTTCTAGTGATTCCTACACTAATTAGTGAGGAAGCTAATGATGATGATCATTAAACTTCAGATCAAGTTACTACCGAACCTCGTAGGTAAACCAGAGTAAGATCTGCACCAGAGTGGTACGGTAATCCTGTTCTGGTGGTCATGTTACTTGACCATGACGAACCTACGAACTATGAGGAAGCGATGATGAGCCCAAATTCCACGAAATGGTTTGAGGCCATGAAATCTGAGATGGGAACCATGTATGAGAACAAAGTATGGACTTTGATTGACTTGCCCGATGACCAGTGAGCCATTTAGAATAAATGGATCTTCAAGAGGAAGATGGACGCTGGTAGTAGTGTTACTATCTACAAAGCTCGAATTGTCGCAAAAAGGTTTTCGACAAGTTCAAGGTGTTGACTACGATAAGATTTTCTCACTCGTAGCGATGCTTAAGTCTGTCCGAATCATGTTAGCAATTGCCACATTTTATGAAATCTGGCAAATGGATGTAAAAAATACATTCCTTAATGGATTTATTAAAGAAGAGTTGTATATGATACAACCAGAAGGTTTTGTCAATCCTAAAGGTGCTAACAAAATGTGCAAGCTCCAGCGATCCATCTATGGGCTGGTGCAAGCATCTCGGAGTTGGAATATACGCTTTGATAAGTTGATCAAAGCATTTAGTTTTATACAGACTTGCTGTGAATCCTGTATTTACAAGAAAGTGAGTGGGAACACTACAACCTTCCTGATAAGTATATGTGAAAGACATATTGTTGATCGGAAATGATGTAGAATTTTCTAGAAAGCATAAAGGAGTGTTTGAAAGGAGTTTTTCAAAGAAAGACCTCAGTAAAGCTACTTACATATTGAGCATCAAGATCTATAGATATAGATCAAGACGCTTGATAAGATTTTTCAATGAGTACATACCTTGACAAGTTTTGAAGTAGTTCAAAATGTTACAGTCAAAGAAGGAGTTTTTGCCTGTGTTGCAAGGTGTGAAGTGGAGTAAAGACTCAAAACCCGACCACAGTAGAAAATAGAAAGAGAATGAAAAGTCATTCCCTGTGCCTCAGTCATACGTTCTATAAAGTATGTTATGCTGTGTACCAGACCTATTGTATACCTTAGCATGTTTTTGGCAAGGGAGTACAATAGTGATGTAGGAGTAGATCACTGAACAACGGACAAAATTATCCTTAGAGGACTAAGGAAATATTTCTCGGTTATGGAGGTGATAAAAGAGTTCGTCGTAAAGAGTTGCGTCGATGCAAGATTTGACACCGATCTGGATGACTCTAAGTCTCGACCTAGATACATATTAAAATTGGGAGCAATTAGCTAGAGTAGCTCCGTGCAGAGTATTGTAGACATAGAAATTTGCAAAATACATACGGATCTGAATATTGCAGACCCGTAGGACTAAAATTTCTCTCACAGGCAAAACATGATCATACCTTATTACTCTTGGGTGTTAATCACATAGCGATGTGAACTAGATTATTGACTCTAATAAACCTTTTGAGTGTTGGTCACATGGCGATGTGAACTATGGGTGTTAATCACATAAAGATGTGAACTATTGGTGTTAAATCATAGGGCGATATCAACTAGATTATTGACTCTAGTGCAAGTGGGAGACTGAAGGAAATATGCCCTAGAGGAAATAATAAAGTTGTTATTTATATTTCCTTATATCATGATAAATGTTTATTATTCATGCTAGAATTATATTAACCGGAAACTTAGTACATGTGTGAATACATAGACAAAACAGAGTGTCCCTAGTATGCCTCTACTTGACTAGCTCATTAATCAAAGTTGGTTAAGTTTCCTAACCATAGACATGTATTGTCATTTGATGAACGGGATCACATTATTAGAGAATGATGTGATGGACAAGACCCATCCGTTAGCTTAGCATTATGATCGTTGTGTTTTATTGCTATTGCTTTCTTCATGACTTATACATGTTTCTCTGACTATGAGATTATGCAACTCCCGAATACCGGAGGAACACCTTGTGTGCTATCAAACATCACAACATAACTGGGTGATTATAAAGATGCTCTACAGGTGTCTCCGAAGGTGTTTGTTGGGTTGGCATAGATCGAGAAAAGGATTTGTCACTCCGTGTATCGGAGAGGTATCTCTAGGCCCTCTCGCTAATGCACATCACTATAAGCCTTGTAAGTGTCATGACCGATTTTCCAGGTATTGATTTCCCAGAAAATGGCCCTTGTGCTCACCAGCCCCAGGATTACTGTTAGCTAATGAGGCACTAGCTTGATACAGAAGTTCCAAGAAAAATACAAAATATGTAGTACAAGACCATTCTGGCCTGTGGGTACAACAAATGGTTTCTAGGGGTTGATGGCGGAAGCGGTTTGTGGATCAATTGCGTCTATGGGACTCCTTTCCCACAGGAATAGCTGACCAGGATAACTCCTATCTTCGCGAGGCTGCTATCGTCTTGGCGTAGGATCCGGGGTTGTCATCGCATCGCTCCTCTACATGCAAGGAATCTGGCCAAGACAATAGCCAGGGACAAGCCAGTGAGTACTTTTGAATGTACTCGCAAACATTGAGAACACGGGTATAATGTAACAACGATAACCATGTTCTGAAATATATTATGATCACAATGTCAGTCACAACAAAAAATCTCTGATGCATGCAAGCAGGTTATTTATATACATGAGTATGCAATAACAGCGTAGTATTAAAATGCGCCGATCGGGTGTCTAAAGCGACGCCTCGAAAGGTTAGTAAACAACGAGCATGCCTCAGTCGGGCGTCTGAGCGACACCACATAAAGGGCTTATAAAGTAAATAAATAACAAGCATGCCACAGTCGGGCCTCTCAGCGACACCACATAAAGGGCTTATAGAGTAACTAAATAACAAGCATGCCACAATCGGGCGTCTCAGCGACACCACATAAAGGGCTTATAAAGTAAATAAATAATAAGCATGCCACAGTCAGGCATCTCAGCGACACCACATAAAGGTCTTATAAAGTAAATAAATAATAAGCATGCCACAGTCGGGCGTCTCAGCGACACCACATAAAGGGCTTATAAATAATCACTGTGAATATCCAGGAGGTAGAACCATCCCAGGGGTACTCGATAATTCCAATAATATCACGGGTTAGTCCACAACAACAAAAATAATCATGATCATCACAAGTCACAAGTCATGATCCCAGTTCTGGTTTAACAGTTTCTCCTCCGAAGACCGACACTAAGACCGACACTTGACCCATCCCAGACTGTAATCCTTAACCATGAACACGGCTATTCGAATAGATTTAATCTCTGCAGAGGGTGTACTCTTTACCCACGAGTAATGGATTCCTTTAGTCCACCGGGACTAATTCCATCTACGGCCTTTTAATTGAAAACACACCTATCCGCACACACCAGCCTAACTTACCGGTGTCTGGAATCACCCACGACATCCGTTAAGCGAAACTCTAAGTGGGGAGGCTACAACCTCGACGTAGCATGGGATCACAAAATTTATACCGCCCGCAAACTAGGGGAGCTACCCCTTCGGCTACAACCGAAACACCCATGCTCCCGGACCAGGTGGCATGCCTACCGGATGCCTCCGGTATCTTCCACCATGGCCTCTCTGTGCGGTGTGTGCTAGGAAAGGAGTTGACAACTTACTGAACCGTACCCTACCTACAGCAGGGACAAGTGGTAGCACGAAACAAGTATGGGGGTTACCGGAACAAGACTCGATCTATGGTCGACTCAGGAGGTTTAAATATTCCCTGCATGATTAGAATAACAATATATACTTCAACCAACAGACAGAATCACCACGCGACATACCCCCTCATGCCATACCGGACACGACCGTCTTGACGGAGGACTAGGGATAAGACCGTGTCTACCCAAGACAGAGGCTTTCTCGGATTCCCTTCCGGTATGCATGAAAGGCATATGACGGTGATTACCATCACAACCATATCAAACTCCAATAGCATGAAATCATCAATATGCTCTCATGAGCAGGACATATCATCACATAAAATGACGTATACCCCGTGTCAAGGTGGTGTTGTCATCGTGTCAAATAACACACACAATATTATGCCAGGGTTCAGAATGCTTGCCTTCAAGTCGTGGGGAGGCAGGGTGCATTCCAAAACTCTTGAAGGCTTTCTCCTCTCTCCAAAAATCCTATTTAAAAATATTTTTGAATCAATATATAGTTTAAAAACAGTACCAAAAAGTGGTCTCAAATTTTTTTCAAATAAATCTTAAAATAAACTAGACAATATTTGAGAGAGGTAGGAAAAAGAATCAACTCATTTGGAATTTTATTTAAAAAGATATAGCTAGTCAAAGTTTAGTCAAATCTCTGGTTTTAAATAAAACAGAAAAGAAAAGAAAACGATTCGAATATACGTACACGTCGAACACGTACTCTGGCTTTACGTCTAAACTTATCCTGCGTGGGCAGGCATGTGCCACTGACAGTGGGTCCGGGGGACCCACTGGTCAGGTTTGACTGGTCTTCCCTCCCTCCTCTTCCTCTGCCCGAGCGGGGGCGGGACTCCGGCGATGCTCGCCGGCGAACGGCAGCACCATTCGGGAAACCGAGGCTGTCGGATTTCGGGTTCCGGCAGACCCTTGAGGTTCAAACACTGGGGTGCGCGCGGAATCTCGCCCTCTACCTACCTGCACCCCACCGCCTCGCTAGGATCTAAACTATGAAAGGAACAGCACAAGAGACACAAGGTTTATACTAGTTCGGGCCACCGTTGTGGTGTAATACCCTACTCTAGTTTGTGGTGTGGTGGATTGCCTCTTGGGCTGATGGTGATGAACAATACAAGGAAGAACAGCCTCGCGAGGGTCAGTTCTTGGCCGGGGCGATGAACTGCTTAGGGGAGTTCAGTCGCCTTCTCTCTCTCTCTTTCTTTCTGTCCAAGGTGCATCCAGCTACTGATCAGATGTCCCTACTATGGTGGCTAGCTCTACTTATATAGGCAGAGGCCCTGGGCCTCTTCCCAAATATTGAGCGGGAAAGATGCCAACAATTGGCCATTTCGAAGGGGAACATCTGGTACACTTATCCTGACTAAAGTTGGTCCTCGCCTGTCAAAGGCTCTGGTGGTGATGCCGGCTCGGGCTCCACAATGACTTCCTTCCTGCCGTTGGACCGGTCTTGGTCTTGTTGCACCGAAGTGGACACCTTTGCTTGATGCTCTACTTTGTGCTTGCTCCTTTGCACCAAAGAGGAAAGGAGGACCTTTGCGGGCTGGCGCCCACCTGGCGCCCTTGGTAAATCATGGCTTGCGTCATGGGCACCTCGTGAGGTACCCCTTCTTGATCTCTCCGCCTCCTCACGAGCCAGCTGTGAGGCCGTGCACGAGAAGCTCCTGTTGTCCGCCCATCAGGCTTGGCCCCTAGCGAGGGTTTTGAGCTCGTGTTGATGAAGATGGGCCGTGTTGGACCCCCTTTGAGCCACGCCGCAGGCCTCAGGCAGGCAAGTCTGGGGACCCCCGTTCCCAGAACGCCGACAGTAGCCCCCGGGCCCAAGGCGCGCCCGGACTTGGCCGAGCAGAGAGGCGAAGGGGCAAGTGCGAAGCGCTGCGGGCCCTAACAGCCTGCGGCCTTGGGCGCCGCGTGGCGGTTGATTGGACGTGGGCGACACTGTTCCCCCACGCCTCCTTATTTTGTGCCGTGCTAGGGGGACTCGTAGCCGCACACAGCCGCTCCCCTTTTCGCTGCTCAACCGTCCCCCACTCTTCATCCTCTCGAACTCCAGCTTCTGCTCCCAATCCAATCTCAAACCTTCCTCTCCCCTTCCGTTGCCATGGCTCCGACGAAGAAGGGAAGAGGGAAGAAACCCATGCCTCTGTCTCGCTCGCCGTTGTCGGCGGCCCCCGCCGTCGATCCGTTAATCATACTCAATCGAGAGGGCCTGGGCAAGGTCAGCTCGGCTTTGGCCACCATCTTCAACGAATGCGGGCGGACGACGGCCTGGCCCGCGTCCCACTTCGCCATCGACAAGATAATCACTGAGGTCCAGTATTTTGCCGCATACGTGGGCGGGCTGGTTCCCCCCTTCTCCGATTTCTTCAATGCTGTGCTCTCCCACTATCAGATCCATATGATGCACTTGGGTCCGGAATCCATCACTCTTATTGCGGTCTTCGCCTTTGTTTGTGAGGCGATGATGGGCATCCTTCCCTTAGTTGCCTTGCTGTGCCACTTCTTCTCTCTGTGCCTTGATGACCCCACCCAATGTTCGGGGTGTGTGAGCTTCATTGCTGCATCTGAAAAAGCGGCTTCAGGGATTGACTTCAGCCTTCCTCCGCCCCCGCCTGGGTTCCGCGAGCGGTGGCTGTACGTGGATGTGGGGGTGCCCAGCCCCCTGCTGTCGGAGCCATCTTCGCCTGCTGTCCCCAATTCAGGCTGGGGCCAAGAGACGCTCACGGGTTCTCGGATCATCTTCATCTGGCGCCGCTTTGCATTCTTGAAGGAGCTTGGCGTGACGGCGCCCAAGGTGGTGAAGGAGTTCATGTTATGCCGTGTTGCCCCTCTCCAACGTCACCTTCGCCGGATGTGGGCCTTCACGAGGCGTGAAGACCGTATGAGGCTCCAGGAAGAGGACCTGATGCCTGAAACGCTGAGGAAGGTGCTCTTGGTCTTGACTAGGGACCCCACTCCTGGCAGCATCCGGCATGGGGGGGCTTCTTTGTACCTCTGCCCGAACAGGGGCGACTTTATAAGTCAGATGCCCGTCTTCGACGAATGGGGGTTGCGCCCCGCTGGCCTCCGGGGGTCTCGCGAGAACCCAGTGGTGGTGGCCGCCCTTTCAGTCGGCCACGGCGGTTCTTCCTCGAGTGGCGGAGCAGGGAGGCATGAGCCACTGGAGGCCGAGGGGGCGTCCGCAGGGGTGATGGTGCCAGGCGGCGCTCTTGAGGGAGCAGCTCCTGAGGCCCAGGCTGCCGCGGTTGGGGGTGGCGAGCAGCTGCCCGTAGTGCCAGCAGTGAGGCCCTGGGCCCCGATTACTCTTCTTGGTGAGGTGACCGCGGCGTGCATCGTAGACGCACCCGACGCGGGTCGTCTTGACGCTCCTTCCTCGTCGCAGGCTGACCCCTGCGCTCAACTCTTGGGTCGCTTCCGCGTGGACTTTGAGGCTCTCCGGAAGAGGAGGAGGCCACAGGTGGCGATTACTCTTGTCGCATCTTTCAAGCGCAGGAAGTGCCGCCCCGATGAGTAAGCCTCCTCCTTTTATGGCTCCCGATTCTTACGTTGTTTTTCTTGATCCTTGCTCCAGACGGCCCTTCTGCCGAGCTCACGGAGATGGCTGAGAGCCATCCCCTTGGCTCGCCCTCTCCACCGTCTTGAGCACCCCGAGCAGCGGAGTCCTCGTGGTGAGGCCGGTTGGAGAGATGAACCATCCTGAGGCGCACCGCGGCCCCGCGCGCCTCGTGACCCACCTTCGCGAGCCTTCTCGTGGCGTGGCTAGCCTGCCGTGGGCTTCTCGTCTGGTCATCGACTGTGATTGGCTGAGGCATCCCCTGCGCTATTCTTTAGGGAATGGGTTGGCTCCTGGCCGGGCCTCTAGCGAGGCGTGCCCGGCCGTGGCGTGGGCACCAGCCCCCAGCCCCGTGCCCGGAGGGGGAGCGCTGATCCGCGGCCCCCGGCGCTCGCTTGGGGCGGATGATGGTGTGGAAGACTTGCTCGAGCGCGCTCGGGAGTGTCACGCTCTCCGCCAAGGGTTGCTTCGGAGGGCGGCTGATGCGGTGAGCCTGCTTGGTGAAGAGCTTGCTGACGAAGACGCACGCCTCGAGGCCGAGGGCCTGCGCCTGGTCGCGGAGAGGCGCGAGCTGAAGGCGGCTATCGCTCTTGCGCGCCATCAGCGTGACCTTGACAATGAGGAGGCCAAGGCGTCGCTGGCGGCCTCTCGAGAGGTCCGTTCTCGGGCCGTTGAGGAGGCTCGGGAAGCTGACAGGCGGTGAGAGGCGGCGGAGGAGCGGGCGCGGGAACTCCTGGCCCGATGCCGCTCACTGGAGGAGCAGGTGGAGCTGCGCGAGACGGCCCTTGCGTCGATGAAGGTGTTCTCAGGCAACCCAGCAGAACTCCAGAAGCGTGAGGAGGCGCTGATGCTGGAAGCCGCCGAACACGCGCGCGAGTACGAGCGCCTGGAAACAAGGGAGCGCTTGGTGACGAGGGCGGAGAATGATGTCGCTGCACGGGGAGCCCGTGTCCTAGAGGAGGTTGGGCGTCGGGTGGCGACGGCGCGCTTGAACCTTGAGCGCGAGTTCGAGGAGAGGCTGGGGTTGATCCGGGCTGAGGCCGAAGGTAGGATCGCTGCCTTGCGGACCAAGCAGGAGGAGGTGACGCGGCGGGCCGATGCTTCTCGGGCCGCCCTCGAGGTGGTGCAGGAGGGGTTAGCTGCCTCCCGTGCCGAGGTGCTTCTTTTTCGCCAACGGGTGGACGAGGCTGAGGCCGTCGCGCGACAGAATGCAGACGAGATACGCCAGCGGCAGATCCTGGAGCATGAGCATGGCCCCATGCTCACCACGCTCTGGGAGAGAACCAACACAGCCTTGGGTAATATCTGCGAGTAATTTGTTGGCGAGCCGCACCTTGATTAACTCACGCGGCAACCTTGAGTTCTTCACCGGCGTGGTGACTCGGCTGGAGGCGAGGTCGGTCAGAGCCAACAGATTGGTGGAGGAGAGGAGTCGCGCCCTGCTCGGGCGCGCCTTTTCTCGCGTCTTCAGCCATCTCCGGAATATGGACCCCCACTTCGACTTCGACGCCGCCATCGCCCTAGTCCCCCAGGCCATCTAGGGCGACCTGGCGCACTGGGTGGAAGACAACGTGGACGCCCTCGTCAGAGCCTTCGCTTCAGATAATGATGGCGTGATTGTGGCTGCTGATGAAGGCAGCGTGGTGAACAGCCCTGACACCACTGGTGACGACGCAGGGAGCGACGGTGAAGCCAGTGACGCCAGCAACGGTTCAGGAGGTGCCTCTGAGGATGCATTGGGGTATTTATCCAACTGACTGCGCATTGTTCATGTTTCCTTACCCTGCATGAATAGAACTCAGGTTTTTCCCTGACGGCTGTGAGAGCATTTTGGGAGGGGGAGCCCCTCATGTAAAACTTGTGTTCTGTGTATTAGTTGATGCTATATTACCCGTATGCCTGCACCAAGTTGCTGGCTAGTTTACCTTTGTCCCGTGCGGGCCCTGAGATAGCCTGTGGAGGGTTGTGGCGTCTCAAGTGCCTCCTGATCGAACCCATAGGACCTGCAGTAAAAACCTCCTGAGAGGATCTTGGTGGCGGCTGGGCTCTGCGCAAGCTAGGCTCAACCCGGCTCACGAGGGCTAGTGGCGGGGCAGCTGAGGCAAGCGTAATGGCGAAGCGAGAGATTGCTCGAGCGAGACTAAGCACCCCTTCCCCAAACACACATAAATCTCATTGAATCAACTTAAATCCAGCGGGGAAAGTGACAACCAAAGGAAAGAGCAATGAAAGCGAGAAAAAGGCAGCGTCCGGCACCTAGTCTAGTCTTGGGCGTCTTCTCACCAAGTCGGAGCTAAGTGCTGCCATGGGCGTGGGAGGGAGCCCTGGGGCTGAGGTGGCACCCCGAGACTCGGGGTGTGTACAGCCCACTCATTATTACGTGAGAGTGTCACGGGCGGCGAGCTTCACGAGCCTTGGGCCTTCTTCCAGTACCGGCCTTGCTTCATATCGCCAGACGAGGGGCCCGCCTTGCGCCGACTCTAGTGCCATCAACGATGGCGGAAACCAGACGCCGCCGATGGGGTAGAGCGGTGCCATGTTCCCCGGCGACCACGGGTCCTCCGCTTGAGGCAGGCCACAGGCATCTCCCCATCGGAGGGCCTACCTCCGAGAACGCCTTGCTCCGAGCGCCGCGGTGGTGATGTCGGATCTCGACCCCTCTCCTGCAGCCCCGGCGCCCTCCTCACGAGGGTAGGAGACTGCGGGAGTGGGGCAGCCACTCGCTGCGGCGACCTGCACCTCCTGTGATTCATGATTAGCGTATGCCTGCTCCTGAGGAATTAGCGGTACCCGATAATCGTCGCTGCCGGCGTGGCCGGTGGGGCCTTCACAGGGCTCTTGGAAGAGCTCAGCGTCCGCCGCCTCGTCCCCCAGCTCGAGTGAGGGCGAGCCTTGTTAGCTTCGTCTCTGGTGCCCTTGGTCCATCATGTGGGGCACGTATTCTTCTGGGGCCGTCATCCCGAAGGCCGCGCCATAGTGCTCTGCGTGCCATGCAGCTCTGCTTGAGGCGCCCACCTAGGGGTGGTAGCACGGCGGCCCACTAGGGTCGTGGGTCGCGGCGAGTCCTTCTTCGCTGGCCGGGAGCGCAGGCAGCGCTGCCGCTAGCCCGGTGCTGACAGCTTCGCTGGTGTTGGGGTAGCCTTGCAGCGTGTGGAGCCCCCGCGTGGGCCGCCCTGGACCTGAGGTGGAAGCTGGGTGCAGAAGGGATGAGCCCCCGAGGCGGCAAAGCCCAGGAGCTCTGCCACCCGCTCTAGCAGCACATCGCGGCCGCCTTCCAACAGCCTGCACTGCAGTATCTCCCGGGCTACCGTGAGCGTGGCCCTCGAGTTCGCTTTGCTCCGGCGGGTGTCTGGCGCCTTGGCATGGCGTGGTTGGAGGCCCTCGCTACCGACCGCGCCTGCCGTGGCGTGAGTGTTGTCGAAGCCTGTCCGCGTCGCCGCTGCCTGCAGCGCCTGCGGACCGCAATCTGCACAGGGCATGGGGTCGCCCGTGGCGGCTCTGTGACGGGCCAAGCCGCCCATGACGGGGTTGCCCTTTGGTCGCGGACATGATAATGACGATCTGACGGGACACGAAGTGGCGAAGGTGGATCGGCGCACCTACGGGCGCGCCAAATGTCGGTTCGGGTTCAGCAGACCCTTGAGGTTCGAACTTTGGGGTGCACGTGGAATCTCGCCCTCTACCTACTGCACCCCGCCGCCGCTAGGATCTAAACTCTGAAAGGAACAGCACAAGAGACACAAGGTTTATACTAGTTCGGGCCACCGTTGTGGTGTAATACCATACTCTAGTTTGTGGTGTGGTGGATTGCCTCTTGGGCTGATGGTGATGAACAATACAAGGAAGAACAGCCTCGCGAGGGTCTGTTCTTGGCCGGGGCGATGAACTGCTTAGGGGAGTTTAGTCGCCTTCTCTCTCTCTCTCTCTCTCTCTCTCTCTCTCTCTCTCTCTCTCTCTCTCTCTCTCTCTCTCTGTCCAAGGTGCATCCAGCTACTGATCAGATGTCCCTACTATGGTAGCTAGCTCTACTTATATAGGCAGAGGCCCTGGGCCTCTTCCCAAATATTGAGCGGGAAGGGCGCCAACAATTGGCCATCTCGAAGGGGAACATCTGGTACACTTATCTGACTAAAGTTGGTCCTCGCTTTGTCAAAGGCTCTGGTGGTGGCCTTGGCTCGGGCTCCACAATGACTTCCTTCCTGCCATTGGACTGGTCTTGGTCTTGTTGCCTTTGAAATGGACACCTTTGCTTGATGCTCTGCTGCGCTTGCCCCTTTGCACCAAAGAGGAAAGGAGGACAACTGCTGGCTGGCGCCGCCAACAAGCGCCCTTGGTAAATCATGGCTTGCGTCATGGGCACCTCGTGAGGTACCCGCCTTGATCTCTCCGCCTCCTCATGAGCCAACTGACGAGGCCGTGCCTAAGGAAGCTCCTGTCGTCCGCCCAGCAATCTTGGCCCCTGCGAGGTCTTGAGCTCGTGTTGATGAAGATGGGCCGTGTTGGGGCCCTCTTTGAGCCACGCCGCAGGCCTCAGGCAGGCAAGTCTGGGGACCCCCGTTCCCAGAACACCGACAGAGGCATCCGCGGGCTCAGGGGGTCGAGGCGGTCCTATCGGTGGTGGCTGGGCCGATGGGGGTGGAGGGAGTCGCCGTCGACGAACTTCACGGCGGCCGGTGGTTTCGGGAGCAAAGTGAACTTGGGGCTACGGTGGCTCTCCGTCGCGGCCAAGGTATTGGTTAGCTTTGCAAGACGAAGTGGAGTCGGTTGGTGGTGTTGGGAGGGTCGGGGAGGCTCTGGTTGTGACGAACGGAGCCGGGAGGCGGCGGTGGCCGAACTGGCCGGAGACGGGGAAGGAGGCCTTCCCGAGGCGATTGCTGGCTACGGGAGCCGGATGGGTCGGCTTGGGGTCGCCTGAGGGCTCGGAGAGGTGCAAGGTTCCTTAAATAGGCGAGTCAAGGCGGTTCCGCGGCGGCCAGGGATAAGATCACCGGCGAACCGTCATACTGTAGCTAGGGGCGACGTGGAGGCGGTTGGAGCTGGTTGGCGTGCTCAACGGACTCCACACTGCTCAAGGGGAGTGGCCTGGCGCTTTGTGGCTCGGCAGCGCCGGCCGTGGCGAGGCTCACTGCGACGCCGGCGTGCGCCAAGAGAACTCTGACAGCGGTCTTGGAGGGCACCAGGGTAGCTTGGCGCGTTCGTGAGTGGTCGAGGGTTGGGCGCGACTCTGCAGGGCGAGCAAAAGTCAGGGGCGCGACGCGGCGGCTCGGTGCACGCGCGTGCAAAACGTGCGCTCTGGGCGCGCCCAGAGCACGCACGCGACATGTTCGACAGAATGCCAAGGTGATCTAGAGCGCTCGGGTGAGGCTGGCAACCAACAGGACCAGGCTAGGGTTTGTAAGAAAGCAAATGGACATGTGGGTTAGGCCAGGAGACCAAGCTTGCAATGCTAACTAAAAACCATGTCAAAACTGGCCATGCACACAAGGTGTTTGGCAAAATGTCAAGGGCACCTAGGCATTTCTTGGAGTGGTCATAATCTCCAGATTGGGGTCTCTGTAGGTGAAGGTGATGGTGGCCAGGTTAGTTTGTCAAGGGAAGAAACTTGCTAGTGCAAATATTTGATAAAATCAGTTTTTGGCAGAAACTAAAGGCTATCATTCCATGGGCCAAAAATATTTCGATGGGTTCATGCTCCTGGTCTTAAGGGTTTAGCAGGGAGGACTACAAGTAGGAAAGGGAACCATGGATAAAGGAGCAACTTAAAATGTGGTTGCTCTACAAACCATCAAGTTGGACCAGAATGGAAAAGAGGTTGATTCACTCAAATTTTTCCAAGAACAAAACTGGGTTTTTGCATAAAGTTAAAAATCATACTCCTGTTA
Source organism: Aegilops longissima (assembly GCA_021605205.1). Classification (NCBI taxonomy): domain Eukaryota; kingdom Viridiplantae; phylum Streptophyta; class Magnoliopsida; order Poales; family Poaceae; genus Aegilops; species Aegilops longissima. Next base: position 535,712,924 of record CM038679.1, on the reverse strand, counting down.
ACATCCCATAATTTTGGTGGAAGTTTTAAAGAAGTATTTAAATAGGTTGTAGTGCAAAACTGCCCACTGGACCAGATTTGAAAATTAGGTGTAGAACTCAAAATATACAATGAATGAAATATATTATTGCATAAGTGATTTGGAGACATCACATGACATCTCCAAATTTTGGTTGTAATTTTATATAGATTTCTCAAATGGTTGTAGTTCAAAAAGAGCTCAAAAACTAAAGATAAATCACTTTAAGGGATAAAGCTCAGAGAGAAAATAATTATGTAAATAAATCTACTGATTAAGAATTGTTATATTGAGAAAGCATAGAAGTCCAATACATTTTTGGAAAGTTTCCACTTGGGGTAAAACTCCTCAATATTAAAGAAAAGGGGTTCTAAAATCAACAGAAAATCCAGAAAGAAAAAAAAATAACTCCTGTCAAAATTTTAATAATTAAAACATGGTCAAATTTTTGGGGTGTTACAACACTACCCCCCCCCCCCCCCTTAAGAAAAAATCTCGTCCTCGAGATTTGTTAAGGATTGTTTTTGAAAATATTACTCATACCAAATCGAAACAATTACATTACTTGAGCGGAGAAAATGCGGCTACAGTGAGAGAGCAATAAGTGGTGTGAAACTACAGTGTGGGACACTTGCGCTGTGTGGAGAAATCCACGTTTTAGATAAAAACGAGCGATTTCTATGTTGGACGTAGTAAATTTAGAATAAATTCTAAATCCTAAAATACTCTGGTCGTACCCGGGAGTACAATGCTCTCTCTGGCTGACAGGTGGACCCGGGGCCCACTGTTAGTCTCTTCTTCTTCCTCTGGCTCTCTCTTCTTCCTCTCTCCCGCGCTCTTTTCCGCGCTTTCTCCACCAGCGACGTCTAGCACGTAGGGCATCTAGGCCGTACTGCGGTAGTGCGCGGCGTGCTAGCTGCCGGTGCAGCGTGCACTCACTCTCATGGGCAGTCGCTGTCGGCTTTGCTCATGGATTCGCCTCCGAACACCGGCGGTCGAGCGACGAGTGGCACTGGTGGACCTCGCCCACCGTACACCGATCTCGAGCTATAAAACGGCCGGGGTGCTCCTTTCTTCTTCCTCATACCTAGCCTCGTTCCTCCTTCTCCTTCCTTCTCCTCTGTTCCCGTTTGCCGAAGCTCGAGGCAAGGCTCCAATGGCGGAGGTGGTGCCAGGCTGGTACGTGATCCTAGCGTGCGGAGGGCTGGCAGCAGGGCTGGGGCTCTCCGTGCTCTTGTGCGCGATAATCCTCGATGATCGTCGCGATGCTGCCGCTCAGGTGCTGGCTCTCCGTGGTGGCGGTGATCACGAGGACTAGGTGTGGCGCCGGGTGTTAACTGGTGTTGGTGTGTCGGAGGAAACTTGTACCCGGATGATTATCCACTAATCTCTCCTTCAGAGGCTGTGGTGCGTTTAGGGAGGTGGTTGGTGAGATGCAACACGGTTACGTGTTTTTGCAAGCAGTGTATGAGTTCGAGTGGTTGTGGTTGTGGGTCTGCTGCAGTGGTGCTGCGTGAATAAAAACTCCATGCTGCGAGAAGATATACGATGCAGCAACTCAGGGAAAAGAAATCTCACTCCACGATTTTTCGCGGGGAACAATAGTAAATCTTAAAGGAAAAAAATTAAACCACAACAAAGACTACTCATATTAGTAGAAACCAAATAATTGACTCGTCGTACAAACTCAGGGTACCACGCATAAGTTACAACGCATAAATAAATGTTGCAATAATAAACACAGAAGTGACGTCTATAATGAAAACGGTAACTGGATGGGGTCCCGCGAAAATGTCTCTGGTACTGGGATGCACTCCTCTTCTATCGGGGAAAGCGGATTGACCAGTCGATATATGTGTCTCTCCTGGTCGGGCCTCAGTGGTCTACCGATGGCAATCTGAGGATTCAAATCAGCGAGACTCTGGAGATAACCCATTACTCGCTGGTTCAAACGTTCTTGAGCGATGACGTACTGGACAAGGTTGGCCGGTACTAGGTCTCTCTCAAATCATCCACCGGGAAAAGATATTACTTCTCCGGGTGCTGCACGGCTCGGAAAGTAATAATGCCCTCGTTCGTTGGCGTAGGGTACCGCGAATCGAAGGCAAGCAAGCGCTTCGTAAGCAGCAGCTTCTATAGCCATATGTGGGGTCGGCATAGATTTCCCCACGAAGGAGACCTCCGTTGGGTCTTGGTTTGAGTTTACGGGAGGGATGTGTACTGCTGCCCAATATTTCGAGGTGGAAGGGGTGATTCTCGATTTGAACAGCTCGTACTGGGGTGGCTGGGTAGAACCCATGGTACTGCAGGTAAAATCCCACAATATTTTGACAAAACTACCCGGAGTTGCATCTGGGGTTCTCAGATAAATACTAGGGCTCGGCATGGCAAGAAATGGTGCACAAGGTGAGGGGTGCTTGGCAAGGTCACGAGGTGGCCTTTTTATAGCACTGGAGCGGGGTCACTTTACCGTGGTGAAAGGTAATGAATTTGCCAGTTTAGCTCCAAGGGTCGGGGTCAAAGCCACAGATACTCAGATCTCACAAGAGTGACGTGGTACTATGGTTGTCGTCGGGGTTGGTTGTTGGTAGCTGTGCCCGGAATAAAAATGCAACTGCAGGCTGACATACTTATGCAAGGTTACTATTAAAAACAGGGGCACAACAACAGGTTGCGTTTATTTACAAGGTCACACGATTACAATGCGAGGATACACTGAGACTCGGCACTACTCGGGTGACTTAGTCTACCTCATTTATATCCAAGCGGGCTTGCCTTGTGGATGTCGAGGCTTCTCCTCGGGTCTCACCGTCGGGATTAGCTGGAGGTGGTTGAGGGACTGCAGGGTCGGGGTGGCGATGATGACCATCACGGGGATTGTTGGCCACAATCCCGTTGGAGTGTGCTCCCAAAAGGCGATGAAGCACTTCTGGGGTCATCATAGTGCCTTGCTTGATGGCTGGGGCTGACCTCAGGGTCTCGATCGGGTGTCCGAACAGCACGACTGGGTTGTCGGCGTCGGGCTCGTTCTCTCCTCTCGCCGGGGCTCGGCGAACCAGTTCTCCACGAGCTGCGATCAGATCAAGGGTGATTTGATCGAACAGTTCCTCTAGTGCACCTACATAGCGCACTAGGTGCAACATGCAGGATCCGTCTTGTGATCTCCGTTGGCAACTTGGGGTGGTCTACCATACCCTTCACGTCTGGGGTAGTAGTAGAGCGGGCGACGTTAACTCTGGGCGACAACTGCGGAGTTGAACTATAGCCTCTCGAGCAGCTAGCTGGATGGCTTGTGGCTCGAAGGAAGTTGTCCTTCCGGTGAACCTGTAGGGATGTTCGGGCGATAGGCCCCTACCGTAGATGTGCACAGTGGCCCAGAATTGACGGCTCTCGCCGCTCATGGACCCTTGGTACACAACATATTCGGGAGGCTCCTCTAACGCATAGGCGCGACGGGTGAGGTTTGCGAGTATGGTCACAAAACCTCCAAGGTTGGTTGCTGTGGTTTCATTGTGCACTACGGGGCCATGCATTATGGCTTGGTTTGGGGGAGAGGCTGTGCTGTGCTGGGTTGAAGCTAGCGTGCCCTTTTTATAGAAAGGGGACGGAGTCTTCCTTCGCACGCTTGCGAATGGGACATATTAGGCGTTGGTTATTGGCGCGTGATCGACAGGCTAAGTTGATAGGTTAGGCACCGACTGTCAAAAGGTGTCAGGCTCACTGTGTGGCTATCTTGCACGAGAAGATTGGCTGGGGTTTGGTTAAGGTCTGGTGGTTTGGTTAACCTAGGTTTTTCGACCTAGCTAAGATAGGATTAGCCAATGGTCAGCCTGGCTCTGATACCAAGTTTGTCACGACCGATTTTCCAGGTATTGATTTCCCAGAAAATGGCCCTTGTGCTCACCAGCCCCAGGATTACTGTTAGCTGATGAGGCACTAGCTTGATACAGAAGTTCCAAGCAAAATACAAAATATGTAGTACAAGACCATTCTGGCATGTGGGTACAACAAATGGTTTCTTGGGGTTGATGGCGGAAGCGGTTTGTGGATCAATTGCGTCTATGGGACTCCATTTCCCACAGGAACAGCTGACCAGGATAACTCCTATCTTCGCGAGGCTGCTATCGTCTTGGCGTAGGTTCCGGGGCTGTCATCGCATCGCTCCTCTCCATGCAAGCAATCTGGCCAAGACAATAGCCGGGGACAAGCCAGTGAGTACTTTTGAATGTACTCGCAAACATTAAGAACACAGGTATAATATAACAACGATAACCATGTTCTGAATATATTATGATCACAATGTTAGTCACAACAAAAAATCTCTAATGCATGCAAGAAGGTTAATTATATACATGAGTATGCAATAACAGCGTAGTATTAAAAGTCACCGATCGGGTGTCTGAAGCGACGCCTCGAAAGGTTAGTAAACAACGAGCATGCCTCAGTCGGGCGTCTGAGCGACACCACATAAAGGGCTTATAAAGTAAAGAAATAACAAGCATGCCACAGTCGGGCGTCTCAGCGACACCACATAAAGGGCTTATAGAGTAACTAAATAACAAGCATGCCACAGTCGGGCGTCTCAGCGACACCACATAAAGGGCTTATTAAGTAAATAAATAATAAGCATGCCACAGTCGGGCGTCTCAGCGACACCACATAAAGGGCTTATAAAGTAAATAAATAATAAGCATGCCACAGTCGGGCGTCTCAGCGACACCACATAAAGGGCTTATAAATAATCACAGTGAATATCCAGGAGGTAGAACCATCCCAGGGGTACTCGATAATTCCAATAATATAACGGGTTAGTCCACAACAAAAAATTAATCATGATCATCACAAGTCACAAGTCATGATCCCAGTTCTGGTTTAACAGTTTCTCCTCCGAAGACCGACACTAAGACCGACACTTGACCCATCCCAGACTGTAATCCTTAACCATGGACATGGCTATTCGAATAGATTTAGTCTTTGCAGAGGGTGTACTCTTTACCCACGAGTAACGGATTCCTTTAGTCCATCGGGACTAATTCCGTCTACGGCCTTTTAATTGAAAACACACCTATCCGCACACACCAGCCTAACTTACCGATGTGCTGGAATCACCCACGACACCGTTAAGCGAAACTCTAAGTGGGAGGCTACAACCTCGGCGTAACATGGGATCACAAAATTTATACATGCGCGCAAACTAGGGAGCTACCCTTGGCTACAACGAAACACCCATGCTCCCGGACCAGGTGGCATGCCTACCGGATGCCTCCGGTATCTTCCACCATGGCCTCTCTGTATGGTGTGTGCTAGGAAAGGAGTTGACAACTTACTGAACCGTACCCTACCTACGGCAGGGACAAGTGGTAGCACGAAACAAGTATGGGGGTTACCAGAACAAGACTCGATCTATGGTCAACTCAGGAGGTTTAAATATTCCCTGCATGATTAGCATCAATATATACTTCAACCAACAGACAGAATCACCAAGCTACATTATAACGCCCTCGATGCGGCTATATCTCCCACGTGTCAAAGCACGACTTAGAGGCATAACCGCATTGAAAGCAATGTCGCAAGTGAGGTAATCTTCACACAACCCATGTAATTCATAAGGGAAAAAGATACATAGTTGGCTTACAATCGCCACTTCACACAATACATGAGTAAAACATTACATCATACAGATGCAAACAAGGTCCGACTACGGAACCAAAATAAAAGAAGACTACCCCAAAAGCTACACAGATCCCCGATCGTCCCAACTGGGCTCCACTACTGATCAATTGAAACGAAACAACACAATGAACAAGGTCTTCATAGAGCTCCTCCTTGAGCTCGGGTGCGTCACCTGCACGGTTTCATCGGCACCTGCAAACTGGTTTTGGAAGTATCTGTGAGTCACGGGGACTCAGCAATCTCACACCCGCGAGATCAAGACTATTTAAGCTTAAAGGTAGGACAGGGTAGTGAGGTGGAGCTGCAGCAAGCGACTAGCATGTATGGTGGCTACATACGCAAATGAGAGCGAGAAGAGAAGGCAAAAGCACGGTCGAACAACTATGATCAAGAAGTGATCCTGAAACTACTTACGTCAAGCATAACTCCAACACCGTGTTCACTTCCCGGACTCCCGAGAAGAGACCATCACAGTTACACCTTGATTGATGTATTTTAGTTAAGGTCAACCGGGTTTTCTACAACGGACATTAACAAATTCCCATCTGCCACATAACGCGGGCACGGCTTTGAAAGATAATACCTGCAGGGTGTCCCAACAGCCCATTATAAGCTCTCACGGTCAATGAAGGATACTCCTTCTACCGGGAAGAACCGATCAGTCTCGAATCCCGGACTACAAGACATTTCGACAGCAATAAAACAAGACCAGCAAAGCCGCCCGAATGTGCCGACAAATCCGATAGGAGCTGCACATATCTCGTTCTCGGGGCACACCGGATAAGCGAAGCGTCTGGTACCGACGTAATCCAAGTTGCCAAGGAATGGTCCCAGACGGTGCTCTAGTTTGGACCAACACTCGGAGGAGCACCGCCCGGGGTTTAAAATAAAGATGACCCTTGAGTCTGCAGAACCCAAGGGAAAAAGGCTTAGGCGGCAAATGGTAAAACCAAGGTTGGGCCTTCTTTGGAGGAGTCTTATTCAAAGCAAACTGTCAAGGGGTCCCATAAATCACCCGACCGTAAGGAGCATAAAATCCGGGAACATAACACGGTATGGCGGAAACTAGAGGCGGCAAGAGTGGAACAAAACACCAGGCATAAGGCCGAGCCTTCCACCCTTTACCAAGTATATAGATGTATTAAAAATTATAGCAGATATATATTGTGATATCCCCAACAAGTAATCATGTTCCAAAAGGAACAACACCTCCATGTTCCAACAAGGAACAAACTTCATCTTCACCTGCAACTAACAACGCTATAAGAGGGGCTGAGCAAAGCGGTAACATAGCCAATCAACGGTTTGCTAGGAAAGGATGGTTAGAGGTTTGACATGGCAATGCGGGTGGCATGATATAGCAAGTGGTAGGCATCGTAGCATAGGCATAGCAAAAGAGCGAGCAACTAGCAAGCAAAGATAGAAGTGATTTCGAGGGTATGGTCATCTTGCCTGAAATCCCGCAAGGAAGAAGATCAAGTCTATGAAGAAGACAAATGGACGTAGTCGAACGAATCCTCACAACTCCGGAACGAAACCGAAGCTAACGAGAGAAGCAACCCGGAAAGAAGCAAACAACATGGTAAACAACCATCACATAAACATGTCATGATGCACAAACAAGTATGATGCATGTCCGGTTTAATGAGGCATGGCATGGCAATATGCACAAACAACACTACAAGTTAAGTGGAGCTCAATATGCAACGGGTTGCATATTGACAAAACTTCACAACATTTATTTAGTTCACTCTTGATTAGGTACTCAACAATATTAATTGTTATTAAACATGGCAAGAGGTGAAGCAAATGAAACTAACTATTTAGGCAAGATTAAATGAGGCCGGAAACAACAACAACAATTCCGGAAAAATCCTCATATGCATATTTCGAATTTGGTACTGTTCTGACCTAAAGAATATTTTAGAGTTGTTAAACATGCAAAGTAATGCTACCATGTTAAACTAGGCATTTTTCCACCCCATTTACATATATAATTTATTTGAATCCGAGCTACGGTTATTTAGTTATGAAATAAATCATTTTAGCATGGCATTTAAGCAAATTAATGCAAACAACAATTTTAAACATTTAAATTGTTGTTATCATGATGCGGATGACATGAGCAAGTTTTATGCAATATTATGAAATTGTTGACAAGAGCATTAAGAAGCATTAGTAAATCGTGGCGGAAGCGAAAAAAGGGTGCCACGGCAGCGACAACGTAAATGGTGCCACGGCAACATTCCGGTTCCGATAACTCGATTGAGATATTGGTGCAAAGGAAAGTGTGGACGTGAGCGAGTCATGCAAGATGGTGGGGTGATCCCGATTACCGGGTTCCCACGGAACGGTGGCATGGCAAAGAGGGCATCGCAAGGATGATTCGATCACGGTCGGTCATCTCGGTGGTTATACCTTCGAAGCGTGCGTTCGGGGCGGAAAGCGTTTCGTAGAGGGAAGTAGACGTTCTCGCGATGATCGCCGAGGGAAGTAGTCGTACACGGCGTAGGGGGAAGTAGTCGTTCATGTCCCGTGGATGTTCGGGGTCCACGGGTCTTGGTCGGCGATAGTGGTTCACGTTCGTTTTGAAGAGGTACTTGACGGGTCCGAAGGCTCCGGGGTTGTCGTGGTACTTGCGGGTCGTCGAGGTACACGGTTCGTAGACGTCCGATGCGGTACTAGGTGAACCGAAGGTTTACTTGGCGGTCTCCAAACTTGCCGGTTGTGGTACACGTAATCTTGTGGAACTTCACGGTTCATAGTGTAGTCGTACACGGGTCCTTGCCGAAGATGGTCACACAGGCACGTAGATGAACCATTCATTGATATCCTGGTACTTGGCAAAATCTGAAGATGGCCTTGGCGTGATGCAGAGGGCGCGGCCGCGGGACTCGGAGTTTGCGGAGAGGACGGCTCGTCGCGCAGCGAGCGACAAAGGTCGTAGGGGACGAGGCGCCCTGCACTTGGCCTTGGCGACGAGCGGTGCGGGAACGGCAGGGCGCGGCGATGCTTGGCGGCCGGAGGAGCAAAAGCAGCGGCAGCCATGTCCGGCGAGGGTTTCAAAAGGGCTCTGGAGGAGGGCACGACGGCGGCGAGGAGGCCGACAGGGCTCCTGCACGGGCGTTGACGAGGGCGACGGGAGGACCTGGAAGGTCCTGGCGCGGCGAGCGAGAGGATGCAGCAGCTGCTGCTGCTGCCGGGTGGCGAGGTCGATCGCGGAGCGGCTCGAGGGCAGCGAGGAGGAGGTGGTGTGGCGCTCCTGGTCGCAGCGACCAAGGCGGCGGCAGGGGAGGACCCTGGAGGCGGGGCGACGAGCGAGAGGAGGGTTCGGGCGCGGGGTGGCCCTCCTGGAGGTCGCCGACGGCGGCGGGTGGCGATGGGGACGCGGGGGAGGAGTAGCAGGTGTCGAGGCAGGGCGACGGGGATCGCGGGCTGCGCGTGTGAGTGGCGGCGGTGTGGGAGGATGAGAGGAGATGGAATCGGGCACGAGAGGGAGAGGGGAATCGAGGGGGAAGAATGGGGATCGAGGGCGAGGTGGCGGCGGCCAGAGGGAGAGATCGAGAGGGAGAGATGGGATCGGGGGATCGAGCCGAGGAGCTTCCTGGCGGCGCAAGCGAGGGGAACGAGGAGGAGGAGAGAGCGCTCGGGCTAGGGTTAGAGTTGGTTAGGTGGGCTGGTGCCTTAGAGGCCGGCCCGGGTAGGGAAGAAAATGGCCAGAGGCCTGGCTGGGATCTCTTCTATCTCTCCTTTCTACTCTTTTATTTTCCAAAATAGAAAATACCAAAGAGGAAAAGAAGAGGAAAGGAAGTGTTTGGGAATGGAGTTAATTTTCTCAGACTCAGAAAAATGAGTTTAATCCAAGAAAATAGGAGTGGGCATGGGTGCAAGTTTTAGATTCAAAAACATTTGAATTTAATTCAAATGGGTGAATAGGAAGTGGAAGTTTGGAAGGCCCAAAAATGTTGAGAATTTTAGAGGAGCCAAAAAAAAAGGGAAAAGAAATGTTGGCAAAGTTTGGGGACCAAACTTGAAGTGGAAAGGGCATGGGAATTTGCAAGTGTGTTATGGTGAATTCCAAATTAATGGAATATTTTATATAGCTCCCTAATATTGGGACGATATGTTATAAAGAGAAGTCAACCTTCCCTCGATTTAAATGGATCGAAAAATCCATACAATTTATTTAGAAGAGTTTTTAAAATTAAATGGCATGATGGCATGATGCAATGCAAATGATGCAAAGAGATGAGATGCATGACAAGAACAAAATGCAAAACAACAGACAAAAACCCAACCACGGAGGAAATAATAAATCACATAGCCGGAAATGGCAAGAGTCGGAGTTACGTTTTCATAAAAATTGCATCCGGGGCGTTACAACACTCCACCACTACGAGAGGATCTCGTCCCGAGATCTAGAATGGCACCGGAGAAAAGCGGAAGAGGAAGAGGTAAAACAAAGTTGCTTCTCCGACAAACGAGTGAAACCAAAGAACCTTGAGAGGTTGAACAAAATGAAAGAAAAAAACAACGAAGATGAAGAAAGTTGAAAACACTCTGTTAGAAAAGAGGAACAAGGGATCTGACGAGAACCAAGAGGTTTAGTGATAAGATGAATCTGAAACCACTCCGGTTAAAACTAGATAGACAAGGAATAAGATTGATATAATTTGGGCAGCACTCCGACTGGAAGAAGAAGGAAACTTGATAAGATGAAAAGAACTTGAAGAGATGACACAACCTCCGGTTAAAAGGATAAGCAAGAAAAAGAACATGATCTTGGCAAAACGAGACGATGGGTCGAAGAGAGCAACATCACAATGCCTCCGGAAGAAAGAATAGAAGCTAGATCGTTGTGATAAAGGGAACGGAGAAGGAAATGACAACTCCTACCACAATTGAATTTGGAAAGCATCCTTGCAAGAAGAACAAAGTTGTTGGATGACCAACAACGAAAAGAATAAGTTTGTAGTGGGCTTATGGAAACATCTCAACACTTGAGGTGAAATTCTGCCACTAACGAAAAACAAATGCTTGTTTTGAGATCAACGAAGAGATGAAAACTGCTCTCACCGAGAAGGATATGGAGAAAGCTTGGATCAATGATAAGCACCACAAATAGCAACATTCCTTAGGGAAGGCTTTAGGTGAAATATAACCCAAGATAACTCCAACGAAGAGATTGATGGTTGAAAAGATCTCTTGAACAAGGATAAAATGATGGATTTAAATATGTCACTCTTGAAAAACTGTGAATCATGAAACGCGAAGGAAAATTATCAACAATGACATAACACCATCTCAAAAGATAAGGTAGAAAGAATTGCACTTCGGAATGCAAGATGAAGAATGCTTGAACTCCTCAAAACAAAACATGTGTTGAACACCATGCTTATTTTAGAGTATAGCTTGGCGGATCTTAACTCCGAGAGAAATCTTGGAGAACAATTGAAGAATGAAAAGAATCCTTGACGAACCATCATGTAGAGCCTCCATGAAGAACTCCGGTAATAAAAGGATGATAGAAAGAAAGAGAAGTTGAAAACACAAGGTGAAGCCTTGCAGTGATAAGATGAAGCTTTGAAATGATATAGCCGAGAAAACTTGGAACTCCGGAAAGAAAAGATGAAGCATCTCGTACCGAAATTGTGATATGATGAACAAACTCCGGAAAGAAGAGATGAACAACTTAGAACTGAGAAATTGATACCATTACGAACTCCGGAAGAATGAATCAATCATTTGGATGAAACAAGAACAAGAATTATGTTATGCGTATCCTTCACCAATAAAATTGATGGCCAGCAATGGATTTGGCATACTACTTATTCTCATTGAAAGTATTGAAGAGAGATATTGCTCAACTTGGGAAGGTCTTCAACGATCCGCCGGTAGGATTTGGGAAGAACGAATGAATCTATATAATAACGAAGGAAGAGAACTCTTGAACAAACCACCGTAAAAATGGAAAATGAAAATAGCAAAGGCACAATTCACCGTGAAGAATTATAAAACAAATAAAGATGCTTGACAGAATTTAGATACATTAGAACAAAGAGATCATGAACTGATTAGCGGATATTTCGACGATGCACCGGTGAGATTTGGAAAACAAGAGTTGAACGCTTGAATGAATAATTCTGAGATGATGGGCTCCGAAGAATCAAACTGAAAAGACTCCTGAAATGCTCCGGGTGGGTTAAAAGAATTCTCACAATCGAAAATAATTATGAGAGGACGGCATCAAGCTAGAACCATGAATCTTGAAGTGAATGGAGCAAGATTTAAGAGAAACTCTTCTTCGGTCTTCAAAATTCGAGAATGACGACGAGAAACACCACCATGAATTGTTGAGGCACTCCGGAATGAAAATTAGAAAGGTTGAACCAACGATGAAAGAATTTGGAAGGTCTTGGAGAAAGACATTTGACTGATGATAATTCATTCTTACGTCAAATTTTAGAAAAGAATTTTAGAAGCTCCGGGAAAATTAGAAGAGTCAGGTAAGATCCTGGGAAAAGACCTGTGGGTTAGGGCCCACTCAAAAGAAACACCGTTGAACGATTTAAAAGATAGATTGCGCCGGTAGAATTAAATGGCTTGAATGAGATAACAATCTTGAAATAGTTTGAACGGATTAAGAATGGAAACACAAATCTTCTGAGATATCTTCAACACTCCGGAACAATTAAATAGCGATAAGTGAATGATTAAGAGGTGCACCGGCATGAGAAAACATTTGCAACCATGAAAGGAAAATGATCAACACTGAAAGCTTGAGTTAAATCCACCGGAAAAGGATACGAGGATGAAGAATGATGAACTTGGAGCTGTTGAGCATCTTCATGAGGGATCACTGGATCAGGACATTGATTGAAAAGAGTGAAGAGACTTCACACCAATAAGATGGATATCCGATTAAGAAATCTGAGTCCTTGAAGAAAAGGGGTGGGAGGGTGGGAAAACAAAGGCAACTTGGGTCGGATGAAACGAACACCGTTGAGAAAACTTAGAATTGATCTCGCTGATGTTGAAAATGATCGGATCCACTTGAAGAGAAACACGCCGGTTGAGAAAAGAATTGACATGACAAGCTCAGTGATCAAGAAGGATTAGTATTCACATAGCAATATGAGAACACCATTTAGGAAAGGTATGGAATCAACACTTGACATTGAAGCAACTCGAATACCACAAAACGGAACAAAAACAAAGGATTTGGCTTGCAGAATAAGCCGGAACAAATACATATGATAGAGATTTACCCAATCCCATATCATGCATTTGTCGGAAAGATATTCTAGGAGCTACTTCAATTCCCACCTATAAACTCCCGAAACTTTCTGGTTATGCAATCAGGTGTTGGGGATACAGGGGACACAAAATATATCACCCAAACTAACAATACCTAGATCCAATTGTATCCATCCTTCAACACATAACCAAGAAAACTCGAAATCGTTTACCTCGACCTTGAAAAGCATCCGTTATCTGAGCCATGGCAATACTCCGCACTCACCTCGAGATTGGGTTATCGGGTTATCTCACCAACAACTGCACAAAAGAGATTTCGATGTCGGCAAAACTCGGTATTCGAATCTGCAACGATAAAATTGTGGCGACAACACCTCGGAGCTCAACTCCCCGGGACATTGCCACAACCCCTAAATGTCAGGAGGCACCAAGAACAATGTTCTCGTCACAAAATCATCGGAACGATTCCAAGATACCCGCGTGATCCTAAATTTTTTTTTTGTGAAATTTGAGGAGAGGAAAGTCAAAACATCTACGTCAGGAGACCTCACCAGAGCGACGAAGGGACTGGGGAGTAAAAAGAATCCTACTCTCCGATATATATAATCCTAAGACTCAAAACATTTTCCGTTCTAGACTCAACAACGTCAGCAAACAATCAAGTAGGGGCTCCTAAGTCGGGGAAGGCTCTGATTACCAACTTATAACGCCCTCGATGCGGCTATATCTCCCACGTGTCGAAGCACGACTTAGAGGCATAACCGCATTGAAAGCAATGTCGCAAGTGAGGTAATCTTCACACAACCCATGTAATTCATAAGGGAAAAAGATACATAGTTGGCTTACAATCGCCACTTCACACAATACATGAGTAAAACATTACATCATACAGATGCAAACAAGGTCCGACTACGGAACCAAAATAAAAGAAGACTACCCCAAAAGCTACACAGATCCCGATCGTCCCAAGCTGAGCTCCACTCTTGATCAATTGAAGCGAAACAACACAATGAACAAGGTCTTCATCGAGCTCCTCCTTGAGCTCGGTGCGCCACCTGCACGGTTTCATCGGCACCGCAAACTGGTTTTGGAAGTATCTGTGAGTCACGGGGACTCAGCAATCTCACACCATGAGATCAAGACTATTTAAGCTTAAAGGTAGGACAGGGTAGTGAGGTGGAGCTGCAGCAAGCGACTAGCATGTATGGTGGCTACATACGCATATGAGAGCGAGAAGAGAAGGCAAAAGCACGGTCGAACAACTATGATCAAGAAGTGATCCTGAAACTACTTACGTCAAGCATAACTCCAACACCGTGTTCACTTCCCGGACTCCGCCGAGAAGAGACCATCACGGTTACACACGCGGTTGATGTATTTTAATTAAGGTCAACTTCGGGTTTTCTACAACCGGACATTAACAAATTCCCATCTGCCACATAACCGCGGGCACGGCTTTGAAGATAATACCTGCAGGGTGTCCCAACTTAGCCCATTATAAGCTCTCACGGTCAACGAAGGATATTCCTTCTACCGGGAAGAACCGATCAGTCTCGGAATCCCGGACTACAAGACATTTAGACAGCAATAAAACAAGACCAGCAAAGCCGCCCGAATGTGCCGACAAATCGTGATAGGAGCTGCACATATCTCGTTCTCAGGGCACACCGGATAAGCGAAGCGTACAGGTACCGACGTAATCCAAGTTGCCAAGGAATGGTCCCGCACGGTGCTCTAGTTTGGACCAACACTCGAGGAGCACCGCCCGGGGTTTAAAATAAAGATGACCCTTGAGTCTGCAGAACCCAAGGGAAAAAGGCTTAGGCGGCAAATGGTAAAACCAAGGTTGGGCCTTGCTGGAGGAGTCTTATTCAAAGCGAACTGTCAAGGGGGTCCCATAAATCACCCGACCGTGTAAGGAACACAAAATCCGGGAACATAACACCGGTATGACGGAAACTAGGGCGGCAAGAGTGGAACAAAACACCAGGCATAAGGCCGAGCCTTCCACCCTTTACCAAGTATATAGATGTATTAAAAATTATAGCAGATATATATTGTGATATCCCCAACAAGTAATCATGTTCCAAAAGGAACAACACCTCCATGTTCCAACAAGGAACAAACTTCATCTTCACCTGCAACTAACAACGCTATAAGAGGGGCTGAGCAAAGCGGTAACATAGCCAATCAACGGTTTGCTAGGAAAGGATGGTTAGAGGTTTGACATGGCAATGTGGGTGGCATGATATAGCAAGTGGTAGGCATCGTAGCATAGGCATAGCAAAAGAGCGAGCAACTAGCAAGCAAAGATAGAAGTGATTTCGAGGTATGGTCATCTTGCACGAAATCCCGCAAGGAAGAAGATCAAGTCCATGAAGAAGACAAATGGGCGTGGTCGAAGCGAATCCTCACAACTCGAGCGAAACCGAAGCTAACGAGAGAAGCAACCGGAAAGAAGCAAACAACATGGTAAACAACCATCACATAAACATGTCATGATGCACAAACAAGTATGATGCATGTCCGGTTTAATGAGGCATGGCATGGCAATATGCACAAACAACACTACAAGTTAAGTGGAGCTCAATATGCAACAGGTTGCATATTGACAAAACTTCACAACATTTATTTAGTTCACTCTTGATTAGGTACTCAACAATATTAATTGTTATTAAACATGGCAAGAGGTGAAGCAAATGAAACTAACTATTTAGGCAAGATTAAATGAGGCCGGAAACAACAACAACAATTCCGGAAAAATCCTCATATGCATATTTCGAATTTGGTACTGTTCTGACCTAAAGCATATTTTAGAGTTGTTAAACATGCAAAGTAATGCTACCATGTTAAACTAGGCATTTTTCCACCCCATTTACATATATAATTTATTTAAATCTGAGCTACGATTATTTAGTTATGAAATAAATCATTTTAGCATGGCATTTAAGCAAATTAATGCAAACAACAATTTTAAACATTTAAATTGTTGTTATCATGATGCGGATGACATGAGCAAGTTTTATGCAATATTATGAAATTGTTGACAAGAGCATTAAGAAGCATTAGTCGTCGTGGCGGAAACGAAAAAAAGGGTGCCACGGCAACGACAACGGAAATGGTGCCACGGCAACATTCCGGTTCCGATAACTCGATTGAGATATCGGTGCAAAGGAAAGTGTGGACGTGAGCGAGTCATGCAAGATGGTGGGGTGATCCCGATTACCGGGTTCCCACGGAACTGTGGCATGGCAAAAGAGGGGCATCGCAAGGATGATTCGATCACGGTCGGTCATCTCGGTGGTTATACCTTCGAAGCGTGCGTTCGGGGCGGAAAGCGTTTCGTTGAGGGAAGTAGACGTTCTCGCGATGATCGCCGAGGGAAGTAGTCGTACACGGCGTAGGGGGAAGTAGTCGTTCATGTCCCGTGGATGTTCGGGGTCCACGGGGTCTTCGAGGGTCGACAGTAGTGGTTCACGTTCGTTTTCGAAGAGGTACTTGACGGGTCCGAAGGCTCCGGGGTTGTCGTGGTACTTGCGGGTCGTCGAGGTACACGGTTCAGAGCGTCCGATGCGGTACTAGGTGAACCGAAGGTGTACTTGGCGGTCTCAAACTTGCGGTTGTGGTACACGTAATCTTGTGGAACTTCACGGTTCGTGAGTGTAGTCGTACACGGGTCCTTGCGAAGATGGTCACACAGGCACGTAGATGAACCATTCATTGATCTCCGGTACTTGGCAAAATCTCGAAGATGGCCTTGGCGTGATCTTTGGGGCGACGGCCGCGGGACTCGGAGTTTGCCGGAAGGACGGCTCGTGCAGCGAGACGACGCGAGGTCGAGGGGACGGAGGCGTCCTGCACTTGGCCTTGGCGACGAGCGGTCTTGGGAACGGCAGGGCGCGACGATGCTTGGCGGCGAGAGGAGCAAGCGCAGCGGCAGCCATGTCCGCGAGGGGTTCAAAAGGGGCTCTGGAGGAGGGCACGACGGCGGCGAGGAGGCCGACGGGCTCCTGCTGGGCGTTAGCGAGGGCGACGGGAGGACCTGGAAGGTCTGGCGCGGCGAAGCGAGAGGATGCAGAGGCTGCTGCTGCTGCGTGGCGAGGTCGTCGCGGAGCGGCTCGAGGGCAGCGAGGAGGAGGTGGTCTGGCGCTCCTCGCCGCAGCGACCAAGGCGGCGGCAGGGGAGGACCTGGAGGCGGGCGACGAGCGAGAGGAGGGTTGGGGCGCGGGTGGCCCTCCGGAGGTCGCCGACGGGCGGCGGTGGCGATGGGGACCCGGGGGAGGAGTAGCAGGTGTCGAGGCAGGGCGACGGGGATCGCGGGCTGCGCGTGTGAGTGGCGGCGGTGTGGGAGGACGAGAGGAGATGGAATCGGGCACGAGAGGGAGAGGGGAATCGAGGGGGAAGAATGGGGATCGAGGGCGAGGTGGCGGCGGCCAGAGGGAGAGATCGAGAGGGAGAGATGGGATCGGGGGATCGAGCCGAGGAGCTTCCTGGCGGCGCAAGCGAGGGGAACGAGGAGGAGGAGAGAGCGCTTGGGCTAGGGTTAGAGTTGGTTAGGTGGGCTGGTGCCTTAGAGGCCGGCCCAGGTAGGGAAGAAAATGGCCAGAGGCCTGGCTGGGATCTCTTCTCTCTCTCCTTTCTGCTCTTTTATTTTCCAAAATAGAAAATACCAAAGAGGAAAAGAAGAGGAAAGGAAGTGTTTGGGAATGGAGTTAATTTTCTCAGACTCAGAAAAATGAGTTTAATCCAAGAAAATAGGAGTGGGCATGGGTGCAAGTTTTAGATTCAAAAACATTTGAATTTAATTCAAATGGGTGAATAGGAAGTGGAAGTTTGGAAGGCCCAAAAATGTTGAGAATTTTAGAGGAGCCAAAAAAAAAAGGGAAAAGAAATGTTGGCAAAGTTTGGGGACCAAACTTGAAGTGGAAAGGGCATGGGAATTTGCAAGTGTGTTATGGTGAATTCCAAATTAATGGAATATTTTATATAGCTCCCTAATATTGGGACGATATGTTATAAAGAGAAGTCAACCTTCCCTCGATTTAAATGGATCGAAAAATCCATACAATTTATTTAGAAGAGTTTTTAAAATTAAATGGCATGATGGCATGATGCAATGCAAATGATGCAAAGAGATGAGATGCATGACAAGAACAAAATGCAAAACAACAGACAAAAACCCAACCACGGAGGAAATAATAAATCACATAGCCGGAAATGGCAAGAGTCGGAGTTACGTTTTCATAAAAATTGCATCCGGGGCGTTACAGACATACCCCCTCATGCCATATCGGACACGACCGTCTCGACGGAGGACTAGGGACAAGACCGTGTCTACCAAGACAGAGGCTTTCTCGGATTCCCTTCCGGTATGCATGATAGGCATATGACGGTGATTACCATCACAACCATATCAAACTCCAATAGCATGAAATCATCAATATGCACTCATGAGTAGGACATATCATCACATAAAATGACGTATACCCCGTGTCGAGGTGGTGTTGCCATCATGTCAAATAACACACACAATATTATGCCAGGGTTCAGAATGCTTGCCTTCAAGTCGTGGGGAGGCAGGGTGCATTCCAAAACTCTTGAAGGGTTTCTCCTCTCTCCAAAAATCCTATTTAAAAATATTTTTGAATCAATATATAGTTTAAAAATAGTACCAAAAAGTTGTCTGAATTTTTTTGAAATAAATCTTAAAATAAACTAGACAATATTTGAGGGAGCTAGGAAAAAGAATCAACTCATTTGGAATTTTATTTAAAAAGATATAGCCAGTCAAAATTTAGTCAAATCTCTGGTTTTAAATAAAACAGAAAAGAAAAGAAAACGATTCGAATATACGTACACGTCGAACACGTACTCTGGATTTACGTCTCCACTTATCCTGCGTGGACAGGCATGTGCCACTGACAGTGGGTCCGATGGACCCACTGGTCAGGTTTGACTGGTCTTCCCTCCCTCCTCTTCCTCTGCCCGAGCAGGGGCGGGACTCCGGCGATGCTCGCCGGTGAACGGCGGCACCGTTCGGGAAACCGAGGCCATCCGCGGTCTCAGGGGGTCGAGGCGGTCCTATCGGTGGTGGCTGGGCCGATGGGGGTGGAGGGAGTCGCCGTCGACGAACTTCGCGGCGGCCGGTGGTTTCGGGAGCAAAGTGAACTTGGGGCTATAGTGGCTCTCTGTCGCAGCCAAGGTATTGGTTGGCTTCGCAAGACGAAGTGGAGTCGGTAGGTCGTGTTGGGAGGGCCGGGGAGGCTCTGGTTGTGACGAACGGAGCCGGGAGGCGGCGGTGGCTGAACTGGCCGGAGATGAGGAAGGAGGCCTTCCCGGGGCGATTGCTGGCTACGGGAGCCCTGATGGGTCGACTTGGGGTCGCCTGAGGGCTCGGAGAGGTGCGGGGTTCCTTAAATAGGCGAGTCAAGGCGGTTCCGCGGTGGCCGGGGATAAGATCACTGGCGAACCGTCATATTGTTGCTAGGGACGACGTGGAGGCGGTTGGAGCTAGTTGGCGCACTCCGACGGACTCCACACTGCTCAAGAGGCGAGCTGGCGCGCGCGTGTGGCTCGGGCGGCGCCGACCGTGGCAGGGGCTCACTGCAGACACCGGCGTGCCGCCAAGGGGCTCTGACGGCGCTGCTGGAGGGCACCAAGGGCAGCTTGGCGTGTTCTGGTGAGTGGTCGAAGGTGGGGCGCGACTCTGCAGGGCGAGCAAAAGTCAGGGGCGCGACGTGGCGGCTCGGTGCACGCGCGTGCAAAACATGCGCTCTGGGCGCGCCCAGAGCACGCACGCGACATGTTCGACAGAATGCCAAGGTGATCTAGAGCGCTCAGGTGAGGTTGGCAACCAACAGGACCAGGCTAGGGTTTGTAAGAAAGCAAATGGACATGTGGGTTAGGCCAGGAGACCAAGCTTGCAATGCTAACTAAAAACCATGTCAAAACTCGCCATGCACACAAGGTGTTTGGCAAAATGTCAAGGGCACCTAGGCATTTCTTGGAGTGGTCATAATCTCCAGATTGGGGTCTCTTTAGGTGAAGGTGATGGTGGCCAGGTTAGTTTGTCAAGGGAAGAAACTTGCTAGTGCAAATATTTGAGACAATCAGTTTTTGGCAGAAACTAAAGGCTGTCATTCAATGGGCCAAAAATATTCCAATGGATTCATGCTCCTGGTCTTAAGGGTTTAGCAGGGAGGACTACAAGTAGGAAAGGGAACCATGGATAAAGGAGCAACTTAAAATGTGGTTCCTGTAAAAATCATCAAGTTGGACCAGAATGGAAAAGAGGTTGATTCACTCAAATTTTTCCAAGAACAAAACTAGGTTTTTGCATAAAGTTAAAAATCATACTCCTGTTAACATCCCATAATTTTGGTGGAAGTTTTAAAAAAGTATTTAAATAGGTTGTAGTGCAAAACTGCCCACTGGACCAGATTTGAAAATTAGGTGTAGAACTCAAAATATACAATGATGAAGTATATTATTGCATAAAAGTGATTTGGAGACATCACATGACATCTCCAAATTTTGGTTGGAATTTTATATAGATTTCTCAAATGGTTGTAGTTCAAAAAGAGCTCCAAAACTAAAGATAAATCACTTTAAGGGATAAAGCTCAGAGAGAAAATAATTATGTAAATAAATCTACTGATTAAGAATTGTTATATTGAGACAGCATAGAAGTCCAATACATTTTTGGAAAGTTTCCACTTGGGGTAAAACTCCTCAATATTAAAGAAAAGGGGTTCTGAAATCAACAGAAAATCCAGAAAGAAAAAATTTTAAACTCCTGTCAGAATTTTAATAATTAAAACATGGACAAATTTTTGGGGTGTTACAGTAAGCAATGTGACTAATGAGTTAGTTGCGGGATGATGCATTATGGAACGAGTAAAGGGACTTGCCGGTAACGAGATTGAACTAGGTATGATGATACCAACGACCGAATCTCGGGCAAGTGACATACCGATGACAAAGGGAACAACGTATGTTGTTATGCGATTTGACAGATAAAGATCTTCGTAGAATATGTGGGAGGCAATATGAGCATCCAGGTTCCGCTATTGGTTATTGACCAGAGATGAGTCTCAGTCATGTCTACATAGTTCTCGAACCCGTAGGGTCCGCACGCTTAATGTTCGATGACGATATGTATTATGAGTTTTGTGATTTGATGTACCAAAGGTTGTTTGGAGACCCGGATGTGATCACAGACATGACGAGGAGTCTCAAAATGGTCGAGACATAAAGAATGATATATTGGACGATGTTATTCAGACACCAGATGAGTTTCGGGGGTCACCGGATAAATATCGGAGTGCCGGAAGGGTTATCGGAACCACCGGAGAAGTAATGGGCCTTATTGGGCCTACGAGAGAGAGAGGGGCAGCCAAGGGCTAGCCGCGCAACCCCCATGGGCCTAGTCCAAATTGGACTAGGGGGAGGGGCGGTGCCCCCTCCTTCCTTCTTCTCCTAGTTGGACTAGGAAAGGGGGGATCCAACTCCTACTTGGAGTAGGATTGCCCCCCTTGGGTGCGCCCTATGAGGGCCGGTGATACGTCTCCAACGTATCAGTAATCTTTGATTGTTCCATGCTATTATATTATCCATCTAGGATGTTTTATATGCATTTATATGGTATTTTATATGATTTTTGGGACTAACATGTTAACCTAGAGCCCAGTGCAAGTTTCTGTTTTTTCCTTGTTTTTGAGTATCGCAGAAAAGGAAAACCAAACGGAGTCCAATTGACCTGAAACTTGACGGAGCTTATTTTTGGACCAGAAGAAGGCCATGGAGTAGAAGAGTTGGGCCAGAAGAGTCCCGGGCTGCCCACGAGGGTGGGGGCGCGCCCACCCCCTGGGCGCGCCTGAAAGTGCAACTATCCCTAGGTGGTTTTGGTAATTCCTAACAACATATAGCTCATTGAGCTAACATTATTCCAAGATAAATATTTCAGAAAAAGCTCAATGAATGGCATGGCATGGATGAGAAAAGTGGACCCGTCAAAATACTATGGATAAAAGGATTGGCTCAAGCTCAAAGCTCAAGACTCTACATTTTATATTTTAGTGATCCAAGATCACATTGAGTCTATAGGAAAAGCCAATACTATCAAGGAGGGATGAGGTGTTGCTTAATGAGGTTCTTGCTTCATAGTGCTTAGTGATATGCTCCAAAACCCTCAACTACTTCCCCACATCCACATATGACCTAAACCAAAAGTCAAACTCGGCCCCACCGATTCTTTCTATCCAGCGCCACCGAGTTCAGATGTCATAGCCACTGCCACAAACCCTAGGCAAATAGGTCTCACCGATAGGGATCTCGGTGTCACCGAGATGGGATTGTAATCTCTTTGTTTCCCTTCGTAACGTTTCGGTCCCACCGAGATGAGCGATCGGTCCCACCGAGATTGCAATGTAAACTCTCTGTTTACTTTTTGTAACATTTCGGTCTCACCGAAATGAGCGAATCGGTCCCACCGAGTTTACCTGACCAACTCTTTAGTTAACTTATTACCAAAATCGGTCCTACCGAGTTTGTGTAATCGGTCTCACCGAGATTACGTTATGCCCTAACCCTAACCATATCGGTCCTACCGAGTTGCATGTCGGTCCCACCGAAAATCCTAACAGTCACCAGATTTGCTGAATCGGTCTGACCGAGTTTATCAATTCGGTCCCACCAAGTTTGGAAAATTGTGTGTCACGGTTAGATTTTGTGTGGAGGCTATATATACCCATCCACCCACTCTTCATTCGTGGAGAGAGCCATCAGAACGAACCTACACTTCCAATACACATTTTCTGAGAGAGAACCACCTACCCTTGTGTTGAGGCCAAGATATTCCGTTCCTACCATATGAATCTTGATCTCTAACCTTCCCCAAGTTGCTTTCCACTCAAATCTTCATTCCACCAAATCCAAATCCTGTGAGAGAGAGTTGAGTGTTGGGGAGACTATCATTTGAAGCACAAGAGCAAGGAGTTCATCATCAACACACCATTTGTTACTTCTTGGAGAGTGGTGTCTCCTAGATTGGCTAGGTGTCACTTGGGAGCCTCCGACAAGATTGTGGAGCTGAACCAAGGAGTTTGTAAGGGCAAGGAGATCGCCTACTTCGTGAAGATCTACCGCTAGTGAGGCAAGTCCTTCATGGGCAACGGCCATGGTGGGATAGACAAGGTTGCTTCTTTGTGGACCCTTCGTGGGTGGAGCCCTCCGTGAACTCGTGCAACTGTTACCCTTCGTGGGTTGAAATCTCCATCAACGTGGATGTACGACAGCACCACCTATCGGAACCACGACAAAAACATTCGTGTCTCCAATTGCGTTTGAATTCTCCAAACCCTTCCCTTTAAATACTTGCAAGTTGCATGCTTTACTTTCCGCTGCTCATATACTCTTTGCATGATTGCTTGAATTGTGTTAAGATTGCTTGACTTGTGCTAAGTTAGCTAAAATCTGCCAAAGACTAAAATTGGGAAAAGGATAAGTTTTTATTTGGTCAAGTAGTCTAATCACCCCCCTCTAGACATACTTTTGATCCTACAAGTGGTATGAGAGCTTTGGTCTCCATTTTCTTTGATTTCCATAGCTTTTGGTAGTCATAGCCTTGGTTTCACAACCTAGGAGAGTATGGCGTCTAGCGAGGGAAATTATCACCGTAGAGGTCCTTACTTTGATGCTACTAATTTTTCTAGTTGGAAGCATAAGATGAAAATGCATATTCTTGGACATAACCCCGCCGTTTGGGCTATTGTGTGTATTGGCTTGCAAGGTGAATTCTTTGATGGGAGAGAACCGAACCGTGAAGCTACCGCGGAAGAGTTGAAGATGTTGCAATACAACGCTCAAGCTTGTGATATCCTCTTCAACGGATTGTGCCCCGAAGAATTCAACAAAATCAGCCGTCTTGAGAATGCAAAGGAAATTTGGGATACTTTGATTGATATGCACAAAGGTACCGACTCCGTCAAGGAATCCAAGTTGGATGTGCTTCAAAGTCAACTTGACAAGTTCAAAATGAAGGATGGTGAAGGTGTCGCTGAAATGTACTCTAGGCTTGCTCTTATCACAAATGAGATCGCCGGTCTAGGAACTGAAGAGATGACCAACAGATTCATCATCAAGAAGATCCTAAGAGCTTTGGACGGAGAATATGATACGTGTGCACATTCATCCAAATGATGCCAAATTACAAAGGTCTCAAGCCAACAGAAGTCATTGGAAGAATTGTTGCTCATGAGATGTCACTCAAGGATAAGGAGGAACTTCACAACAAGTCAAGTGGTGCTTACAAAGCCTCATGTGAAGCCCCCAAATCATCAAGTGAGAAACAAACCTTCAATGAAGAATTGAGCCTGATGGTGAAGAACTTCAACAAATTCTACAAGAGTAGAAGCAAAGAGAGAAGCTCCAAGTCAAGGTCCTACAATGACAAAAGATCTTCTAGTCGAGAGCGTAATTGCTACAATTGTGGAAGACCCGGACACTATTCCAATGAGTGTACGGCACCATACAAAAGAAGAGAAGAATCACCTAAAAGGAGAAGTAGAAGAGAAGAATCACCACCAAGAGAGAGAAGGAGTAGAGATGATCGTTATGAACGAAGAACATCCCGGAGAAGCAAGTATTCGGAAAGGAAGAACAAGTCATCAAGGAGCTACACAAAATGAAGAAATCAAGCTCATGTTCGTGAATGGGTATCCGGCTCCAACTCCAACAATCACTCCGAGAGAAGCTATCACTCCGACTCCGAATATACTCAAGATGAAGGTGTTGCCTGTCTAGCACTTGTGTCAACCAACTCCTACGACATATTTGATTCACCAAATGAAGGAATTGGAAGATGCTTCATGGCCAAAGGTCCAAAGGTAACACACCCCGAGTATGTTGATTTCAATAGTGATGAAGATGACTTGTTAGGTGATGATGATTTACTTGTTGACAACTCTAGTGATGGATACTATGATGAAATGTCAATTAATCATGCTAATCAAGATAAAACGATTGACAATGATAAGGAGAAGATTGAGCTTCTAACTAAAGAACTAAACACTCTTAAGTTAGCTCATGAAACTATCTTAGAAGATCATCGAGAACTTTTAAGAACTCATGAGAAGTTACGCTTTGAAAAGCTGAACCTTGAGCAAGAGCATGAGTTCTTAAAGGCAATCAATGATGATCTTCGTAAGAAAAGTTCTTCTTACATTGCCAAGTGTTTACTCTTATCTACTTACATGCCTCAAGTCAAGTCTAGTAATAAGAACAAGAAGGATTCTTCCTCTAGTAGTAACAATAATCATGCTAAATCCAATGTTGTTGCTTCTAGAAGTTCTCTTGATTCCACTAATGATTCTCTTAGCCAAGTTACACTTGAGCAAGAAAATAGCTTATTGAAGGGAATTATAGAGAAAGGTGTTTACAAGAGCCTTGCCGGGAGTAAGCAATTTGAGGAAATTATGCATAAGCAAGGAAGGCACCATAAGAATCAAGGTGTTGGTTTTGAGCGAAAGTTCAATGCCAATGGAGTTGAGTGGGAAGAAGATCAATACCCCAAGACGAAGTTTGTTCCTCAACAAGAGAAGTATGATCCTACTTCTTTCAAGGCTTCACAAGCCCAAGATGATCTTCCAGCACAAGACCACAAGCAAAAAGGCAAGGACAAGCTTCAAGAAGAGATTGATGCATTTGAAGAAGCTCCAAAGGCCTTGGTCAAGTGGGTTCCTAAGACTACATCAAGTACGACTACAACTCCAAGGATTCCCACCAAGATGGTGTGGACCCCGAAGAAGAAGAACTAGAGAGTTCTTGAGGGTGACTCCGCCAACATATTTCACTCGTATCATTTTGGCAAGAACAAGTGCAATCAACTTCCACATCTTGCACTAGTTCAAGGAGTCACAAACCCTCTTGTTGGTAAGACAAGGGACAAGGTAACCTAATGCTCTCATAGACATCATCTTGTGTATGCATCACTCTATGTCTATGGATATCCTTGTTTGTTCCTTGTGGGACTAACCCGTGTAGGTATTGAAAGTGCAACTCACTCCAAAGGATTGCTCCAAATGATCTACATCAACATTGAGCATCCACATCTTCAACACCTACATGAAGTCATCATCGACGAAACCCAAGTTTAGTTCATCCCTCTAAGGGGGGATCTCACATCTAGGGGGAGCTTTACTCTAAGAATTGAGCTAAAGCAACTCTAATGGTGTGAACACAACAATGCATTTTGTAAAAGTGGTAACCCCACTTGAGCTTAAACGATAAGTATGACCTATGATCAAATGTTCTCATTTGACTCCTAAGTCAATATACTCATATATAGATGACCTAGTCATCGCCAATTGCTTGATAGATGCTAGAATTGGTTGTGCATGCTTCGCCACATATTTCATTTGCCATTTTATTGTGTGAGCATGTTGGTTGCATATTTTACTCATTCGAGGACATCCACTTGTTGTTTTGATTGATTGGTTTCTTTTTCTTTTGCCAAGTGGATGGACAAGAATGCCTAAGAACCTTCTCTAGCTATCTATGCTCTTCTCGTCTCAAACTCTATTCATGTTGCATCACAAAATTTGATCAAGTCAGATTCGAACCACTCTGTGTGAGGAGCACTCGGAGTCCGTCATAGACTTAAACTTCCAAAACTTCTTTGTGTGTTTCGGTCTGACCGATTCTTCCATTTCGGTCATACCGAGATCACTAAGTCGATCTAGGTTTTCAATCTCGGTGCAACCGATTTGAACTTTTTGGTCACACCGAGTTGCTGTAACTGCTTGCAGTTATGCACTCGGTGCCACCGAGTTGTTCCACTCGGTCACACCGACAGGGTCGGGCTATATATACCCACGGGCAAAATTTTGGAAATTTTCTCCGAACTCTTTCGCCTGCGCTCAGCCCGCTCTGCCTCCAGGGTCTCCGGATCGTCCTCCTCGTCGCCAGCTGCCTCCTGCCGCTGGTCTCCACCACCGTCAATGGGAATCATCCCCGCCGTTGCCGCCGTAGCGAGTTCATCGCCGAACTAGGGTATGAACTCGATCACTGTGCTATCCCTATCTGATTCCTAGCACATTGTGTTCGCCACGAATCTTGCCACGATTGAAACTATCTTATCCAGTCAAAACACTCCATAGATTACAGATGAATTGAAAATTTAGGGTTAGGTTTCCGCCGAAACCATCTCGGACCAACCGAGTTGTAGAACTCGGTACCACCGATTCGGCTAAGGCCATTGCACATGTAATTCTCGGTCTGACCAAGAATTGCAAATCAGTGTGACCGTGCCACCGAACTGTGCCTCGGTCTAACCGAGTTCACTAGTTTAGGTTCCAAAAGCTGCTTCGGTATCACCGAGTTTACAAATCGGTAGATCCGAAATGCTTTTTGTGGAAAAATAAAACTAAGTTTTTGACTCATTCTTTTGCAAAAACCTCTGCATTTTGTGATGCTCATCCACTCTATCTCATCTATATCTACTCATGGGGTCTGTTGTCAGTGTTTGCAATATGTCTGATCAAAGTGACAGCCAGAACAAGTCTGAGGAGCAGGTTCACATGAGTGAGGGCGCTAGTCCCTCTAGCAGCTATGATGAGGGTAGCAGGAGCACACCCAACAACTTACCCAAGGCAGCCACCAGGACCAGAAAGAAGAGAACTTCAGATTCTGAGGATGAAGACTATGTGGCTGTTGAGGATGAGGCCATTTCCAAGAAGAAGGTGCTCAAGAAGGAGTATGGCACAGCTGCTGCCACTAAGCCTGGTATGAAGACCAAAGCACAAGCCAAAAGGATTCCCATGTCTAAAGCCAGAGCCTCCACTCAAGCATCTTTGGAAGCTGAACCCAAAGAGGCTGCTGCAGAAGGGAAGAAGAGGAAGGAAAGGGTCAAGAAGACCATGGCCAGGGTTGTTGGAAAGCCTTCCATGATGGAAGAGGAAGAGGAAGAGCTTGCTGCACCAGCACCTAAAGCTCAGAAGCTCATGGGTGATGCCATCAGGTCAGGGGCTGCTTCACCAAAGCCCAAAGAAGCACCCAAGGCTGCCTCCAAGCCCAAGAATGCACCCAAGAGGAGTACCAGGAACATCCCAACTGCTGAGAAGAACAAGGCCCCAGTGCCTGAAGCTGCAATGGAAGAAGAAGATGATGAGTCACATGTCTTGAGAAAATTGAAGCCCAAAATTCCAGATCATAATAATGCTCATCTAGTAGCTGAGAACATGAAGATCAGGAAGGACTCGTGATTGAGGCTATGGAGAGAGTCAGATCCATATGCCACCAGAAGGAGAACTGCTGTAGACTACAGGTTCCACACCAAGGAACAGCAGGACTTCTATGAGACAGTGCTGCTGGACAAGAAGCCAATAGTGTGTGACATGAGATGGGTGAACTAGGAATACATCAAGGAGAATGAAGAACACTATCCTGGTGTGTATGACAGCTTCAGTGCTTGTGGAATGGCAGACTTTGTTGGCACAAGCTCACAAAGTGGAATGATGAGCTAATAATGCAATTCTACTCCACAACACACTTCTATCTAGATGGCAGGATAGTATGGATGTCTGAAGGTACTAGGTACCAATCATCAATTGAAGAATGGGCTAATCTGATCAATGCACCTAAGGAGGAAGAGGATGACTTGGATGTCTATGCCAAGAAGAAGATGGATCACAACTCTATGGCACATATGTACAAGGAGATCCCAGATGCTGCTATTGAAACACACAAGTTTGGATCCATAACATTACCTTCTGTCGGACTGCCAACCATCAAACTGGATTCTCAAGGCATACTCTTTTGCCCAAGTCAGGTGATCACAACATGATCAGAGGCCATGCAATAAATCTGCTACACTTATTTGATGTGCCACAAAAGTTCAAGGTCATGAGTCTTATAGTTGAAACTATCAAGAGGATAGCTGCTCACCAAAAGAGAAGTTGTGGGTATGCCCCACAGATCCAGGAGCTGATTAACTCCAAGATGGGCACTGGCACATACTTGTTGGACAAGGATCATATGCCTATCTATCCAGATTTTGAAGACAACCAAGTGGTTATGAATGAAGATGAACCATCTTCTGTGTAAGCACAAGCAAAGAAGGAGAAGGCAAGGACTGAAAAGGCTGCCAAGATGCCAACAATGGAAGAGGCATCTCAGTACTTCTTGAAGAGCAAACAGGATCAGCTTGGCTACTTGATTGCATCCACTCTGAGGATTGAGAAGGGGCTGGCCACCCTTACTCGAAACCAGGAGAGCCTGGAGAGGATCATGGAGCAGAAGTTCTATGACTTGGATGTGAAGGTAACTGAGATCCAGTCTGTTGTTGAGCAACTACAGGATGATATGAAGGAGAGGAAGGGCAAGACAACCACTGAGGCATTTGCCAGAGTGCCTAGAGCTCAGAGGTCAGCTGCAGTGCCAGTGACAGACACCAAAGCCACTACATCTGCACCAGCTACAGCTTTAGTGCCACCAGCTCCAGCACCCACTCCACCAGCTCCAGCTACATCAACTGATGCCTTCGTCCTTGGCGTTCTATCTACACCACCACCTGAAGATCAAGCCTGAGAGACGATTTAGTGCTATGCATTTTCTATGAACTTTTTCGTAACTTGTTGCCAAAAGGGGAGAAAAAATGTATAGATCATAGGCTTCGAGAGAGAGCGTTGCTTTTTATTCTCTCTTGCTTTGGTGGTTGAACTTTATTTTCTTGATTGAGATACCTTACATGCATGTGATACTTGGATGATCATGTGTTTGATCATATGCTACATTAATGCTTGTTGGATGACATTATACTTTTATCTCTATATGATTATTCACTTTTCTTGGTGATGAGTGCATGTATTATATTGTTATCATTTCAAGCGCTCCACCAAGATGTATGTGACATGGAAGAGTAACCCATGAGCCTAACTCTTTGTGCATTTGCAGTCCAAAGCAAATCTTAAACTATGCACAAATTTAGGGGGAGCTCTTTCTTTTCACAACTTCTCAAAGCGACAATGTTTTTCATTCTTATTATCACTTGTCGAACCTTTGATCTATATGTTGTCATCAATTACCAAAAAGGGGGAGATTCAAAGTGCAACTATCCCTAGGTGGTTTTGGTAATTCCTAACAACATATAGCTCATTGAGCTAACATTATTCCAAGATAAATATTTCAGGAAAAGCTCAATGAATGGCATGGCATGGATGAGAAAAGTGGACCCCTCAAAATACTAAGGATAAAAGGATTGGCTCAAGCTCAAAGCTCATGACTCTACATTTTATATTTTAGTGATCCAAGATCACATTGAGTCTATAGGAAAAGCCAATACTATCAAGGAGAGATGAGGTGTTGCTTAATGAGGTTCTTGCTTCATAGTGCTTAGTGATATGCTCCAAAACCCTCAACTACTTTCCCACATCCACATATGACCTAAACCAAAAGTCAAACTCGGCCCCACCGATTCTTTCTATCCAGCGCCACCGAGTTCAGATGTCATAGCCACTGCCACAAACCCTAGGCAAATCGGTCTCACCGATAGGGATCTCGGTCTCACCGAGATGGGATTGTAATCTCTTTGTTTCCCTTCGTAACGTTTCGGTCCCACCGAGATGAGCGATCGGTCCCACCGAGATTGCAATGTAAACTCTCTGTTTCCTTTTTGTAACATTTCGGTCTCACTGAAATGAGCGAATCGGTCCCACCGAGTTTACCTGACCAACTCTCTAGTTAGCTTATTACCAAAATCGGTCCTACCGAGTTTGTGTAATAGGTCTCACCGAGATTACGTTATGCCCTAACCCTAACCATATCGGTCCTACCGAGTTGCATGTCGGTCCCACCAAAAATCCTAACGGTCACTAGATTTGCTGAATTGCTCTGACCGAGTTTATCAATTCGGTCCCACCGAGTTTGGAAAATTGTGTGTAACGGTTAGATTTTGTGTGGAGGCTATATATACCCCTCCACCCACTCTTCATTCATGGAGAGAGCCATCTGAACGAACCTACACTTCCAATACACATTTTCTGAGAGAGAACCACCTACCCTTGTGTTGAGGCCAAGATATTCCATTCCTACCATATGAATCTTGATCTCTAGCCTTCCCCAAGTTGCTTTCCACTCAAATCTTCTTTCCACCAAATCCAAATCCTGTGAGAGAGAGTTGAGTGTTGGGGAGACTATCATTTGAAGCACAAGAGCAAGGAGTTCATCATCAACACACCATTTGTTACTTCTTGGAGAGTGGTGTCTCCTAGATTGGCTAGGTGTCACTTGGGAGCCTCCGACAAGATTGTGGAGTTGAACCAAGGAGTTTGTAAGGACAAGGAGATCGCCTACTTCGTGAAGATCTACCGCTAGTGAGGCAAGTCCTTCGTGGGCGACGGCCATGGTGGGATAGACAAGGTTGCTTCTTCATGGACCCTTCATGGGTGGAGCCCTCCGTGGACTCGCGCAACCGTTACCCTTCGTGGGTTGAAGTCTCCATCAACATGGATGTACAATAGCACCACCTATCGGAACCACGACAAAAACATCCGTGTCTCCAATTGCGTTTGAATTCTCCAAACCCTTCCCTTTACATTCTTGCAAGTTGCATGCTTTACTTTCCGCTGCTCATATACTCTTTGCATGCTTGCTTGAATTGTGTTAAGATTGCTTGACTTGTGCTAAGTTAGCTAAAATCTGCCAAAGACTAAAATTGGGAAAAGGATAAGTTTTTATTTGCTCAAGTAGTCTAATCACCCCCCTCTAGACATACTTTCGATCCTACAGCGCCCCCTACCTCGTGGACAGCACGGAGACCCCCCTAACTTGTTCCAGTAGTTCACCCTCGGGGCTGAGGGTATGTACCAGTAGCTATGTGTTTGATCTCTCTCTCTCGTGTTCTTGAGGTGGTACGATCTTGATGTATCGTGAGCTTTGCTATTATACTTGGATCTTATGATGTTTCTCCCCCTCTACTCTCTTGTAATGGATTGAGTTTTCCCTTTGAAGTTATCTTATCGGATTGAGTCTTCAAGGATTTGAGAACACTTGATGTATGTCTTGCATGTGCTTATCTGTGGTGACAATGGGCTATTCACGTGATCCACTTGATGTATGTTTTGGTGATCAACTTGCGGGTTCTGTGACCTTGTGAACTTATGCATAGGGGTTGGCACACGTTTTCATCTTGACTCTCCGGTAGAAACTTTGGATCACTCTTTGAAGTTATTTGTGTTGGTTGAATAGATGAATCTGAGATTGTGTGATGCATATCATATAATCATACCCACGGATACTTGGGGTGACATTGGAGTATCTAGGTGACATTAGGGTTTTGGTTGATTTGTGTCTTAAGGTGTTATTCTAGTACGAACTCTATGATTGATCGAACGGAAAGAATAGCTTCATGTTATTTTACTACGGACTCTTGAATAGATCGATCAGAAAGGATAACTTTGAGGTGGTTTCATACCCTACAATAATCTCTTCGTTTGTTCTCTGCTATTAGTGACTTTGGAGTGACTCTTTGTTGCATGTTGAGGGATAGTTATATGATCCAATTATGTTATTATTGTTGAACGAACTTGCACTAGTGAAAGTATGAACCTTAGGCCTTGTTTCCTAGCATTGCAATACTGTTTACGCTCACTTTTACCACTTGTTACCTTGCATACTAAGGCATAGCCTAGTGGTGGGAAGGGGCTGATGCCTTCCCACCCACCCAGGTTCAAGGCATGGTACTTGCAATTTGGGTTTGTTGCACCAATTATACTGTAAGGGGTTCCCTTACAGTCTTTCTGTCAAAAAAACCACTTGTTACCTTGTTGTTTTTATATTTTCAGATTACAAAAACCTATATCTACCATCCATATTGCACTTGTATCACCATCTCTTCGCCGAACTAGTGCACCTATACAATTTACCATTGTATTGGGTGTGTTGGGGACACAAGAGACTCTTTGTTATTTGGTTGCAGGGTTGCTTGAGAGAGACCATCTTCATCCTACGCCTCCCATGGATTGATAAACCTTAGGTCATCCACTTGAGGAAATTTGCTCTTGTCCTACAAACCTCTCGCACTTGGAGGCCCAACAACGTCTACAAGAAGAAGGTTGCGTAGTAGACATCAAGCTCTTTTCTGGCGCCGTTGCCGGGAGGTGAGTGCTTGAAGGTATATCTTTAGATCTTGCAATTGAATCTTTTAGTTTCTTTTTTTATCAGTAGTTTAGTCTATAAAAGAAAAATACAAAAAAATGGTATTAAGGGTGCCTCATATGCTTCATCTTTTTAATGTCTTTCGTGAAAATGATGGGAAGGAAAAGTGCGCTCAAGTACTAGAAGAAGAATTACATAGAATGCTTTGCATAAAATATGTGAATGATGAGCATGATTGCAATGTTGTTAGTATGAATTCTTTGAATACCCATGATGCTAATGATAAGCAAAGCCACAAGCTTGGGGATGCTATGTTTGATGAAGATGATATTTTTTGTCCCCCAAGTTTTGATGAGCAAATTTGTTATGATGAAAGCATGCCTCCTATTTATGATGATTATTGTGATGACACGTATGCTATAAAGAACCGTCAAACTTGTCATCATGATTTTAATTTTCAATTGGATTAAGCTTCACATGATAGTTATTTTGTTGAGTTTGCTCCCACTACTATTGATGAGAATAAATTTGCTTATGTGGAGGATAGTAAAATTTCTATGCTTGTGCATCATGAAAAGAATGCTTTAGGTGCTGGTTATATTGTTGAATTCATTCATGATGCTACTGAAAATTATTTGTGACGCCCCCGATTCAATCGTACACTAATCATGCACGCAAATGTGTATGATCAAGATCAGGTACTCACGGGAAGATATCACAACACAACTCTAAAACATAAATAAGTCATACAAGCATCATAATACAAGACAGGGGCCTGGAGGGCTCGAATACAAGTGCTCGATCATAGACGAGTCAGTGGAAGCAACAATATCTGAGTACAGACATAAGTTACACAAGTTTACCTTAAGAAGGCTAGCACAAACTGGGATACAGATTGAAAGAGGCGCAGGCCTCCTGCCTGGGATCCTCCTAACTACTCCTGGTCATCGTCCGCGGGCTGCACGTAGTAGTAGGCACCCCCAGTGTAGTAGGAGTCGTCGTCGACGGTGGCGCCTGGCTCCTGGGCTCCAGCATCTGGTTGTGACAACCAGAAAGAAAGGAAAGGGGAAAAGGGGGGAGAAAGCAACCGTGAGTACTCATCCAAAGTACTCGCAAGCAAGGAGCTACACTACAAATGCATGGGTATATGTGTAAAGAGGCAATATCGATGGACTGAACTGCAGAATGCCAGAATAAGGGTGGGATAGCTAGTCTTATCGAAGACTACGCATCTGGCAGCCTCCGTCTTGCAGCATGTAGAAGAGAGTAGACTGAAGTCCTCCAAGTAGCATCGCATAGCATAATCCTACCCGGTGATCCTCTCCTCGTCGCCCTGTTAGAGAGCGACCACCGAGTTGTATCTGGCACTTGGAAGGGTGTGTTTTATCAAGTATCCGGTTCTAGCTGTCATAAGGTCAAGGTACAACTCCAAGTTGTCCTATTACCGAAGATCACGGCTATTCGAATAGATAAACTTCCCTACAGGGGTGCACCACATAACCCAACACGCTTGATCCCATTTCGACGGACACACTTTTCTGGGTCATGCTCGGCCTCGGAAGATCAACACGTCGCAGCCCTACCTAGGCCAACAGAGAGGTCACCACGCCGGTCTAAACCTAAGCGCACAGGGGTCTAGGCCCATCGCCCTTAGCACACCTGCACGTTGCGTGGGCAGCCGGAAGCAGACCTAGCAACCTCCATTACAAAGGAAGTCACGTTATGCGGTCCAATCTGGCGCGCGCTGCTCAGTCGCTGACGTCACGAAGGCTTCGGCTAATACCACGACGCCGAGTGCCCATATCTTTCCCACGTAGTTGGTTAGTGCATATAGACCAAATGGCCAGACTCAGATCAAATACCAAGATCTTGTTAAGCGTGTTAATGATGTAACCGTGGACACCGACCAAGGCCAGGCCCACCTCTCACCCAGGTAGTCTCAACCTGCCCTGAAGCTCCGCCACAAAGATCCACACAGAGGGCCATTGTGACAAAGGTCCTTTTTAGCCCCCAATCCGTGAATCACTCGCGGGTGCTCCACGAGCGGACCCGACTTTAGTCACCACATGTATCATGTATAAAGTATATAGTATATACCTGTGATCACCTCCCAAGTGATCACAGCCCGATAGTATAGCACAGCAGACGGACAAGAATGTAGGGCCACTAATGGAATACTAGCATCCTATACTAAACATGTAGGATTGCGGTATAGGTAACTGTGAGAGTAGCAAGGACAGGCTATGCATCAGGATAGGAATAACGGAAAGCAGTAACATGCTACACTACTCTAATGCAAGCAGTAGAGAGTAGAATAGGCGATATCTGGTGATCAAGGGGGGGGGCTTGCCTGGTTGCTCTGGCAAGAAGGAGGGGTCGTCAACTCCGTAGTCGAATGGGGCGGCAGCAGCGTCGGTCTCATAGTCTACCGGAGAGAAGAGGGGGAAGAAACAATAAATACAATGCAAACATAAGCATGACGATGCGTGACATGACAATGAGCGGTGCTAGGTGTGCCCTAACGCGGTAGTAGGTGATACCAGCGAAGGGGGAAAACATCCGGGAAAGTATTCCCGGTGTTTCGCGTTTTCGGACAAATGAACCGGAGGGGGAAGGTTGCAGGTTTGCTAAGCTAGGGATAAGTGGCGGACGAACGAGCTGCGTATCCGGATTTGTCTCATCGTTCTGAGCAACTTTCATGTACAAAGTTTTTCCATCCGATCTACAGTTTATTTTATATTGATTTTAAAAGATTTAATCATTTTTAGAATTTATTCAATTACTTTAATTCAACATTATCCAGAATAGTGCATGTTGACGTCATCATGACATCAGCAGTCAACAGAGGTGTTGATTGGTCAAACTGAGGTGTGGGTCCCGCATGTCATTGATAGACTAACTAACTATCAGATTAACTAAATCAATTAGTTAATTAGATTAACTAACACAGTTTAATTAGGTTAATTATCTGACCTAATTAATATTAATTAATTGATTATTTTATCGTTTTTTTATCTCTTGTCTTTTGTTTTGTTTTATTCTGTCCAAAAGAGGAGTGGGGCCCCAACGTCAGTGGCTCTGGGAGCCTTAATGGGCACGGGGCTAGCGGGCATCGGGCGAATGGGCGCAGCGTCGGCTCGTTTGGCGCTACGCAAGCCGAAGTGGAGGAGGGCTGGCGCCCGGCTGCTGGCGAGGTGCTTGAGCGAGGAGGTGGGGAGGCAGCCATGGGCAGAGTGGTCGGGACGGCGGCCATGGTGGAGCAGAGAGGCGGCGGGATGGTGTAGGGAAACGGCGGAAGCGGCGGCTGGAGCGGCAGCAACGG
Source organism: Aegilops longissima (assembly GCA_021605205.1). Lineage (NCBI taxonomy): Eukaryota > Viridiplantae > Streptophyta > Magnoliopsida > Poales > Poaceae > Aegilops > Aegilops longissima. The sequence goes on along the minus strand of CM038679.1, from coordinate 535,676,503 downwards.
CAGAGGAGCGGGGCACGCGGAACCCGCAAGGCGTTGACCCGACAGCGCCTTGGCGCCACGCAGCGCCACCGGAGGCGCCATGGGGGACGGGCGCGGCGATGGGACGGCGTGGGGGTGCAGCGTCTGGCGCCCGGAGTTGAGGCGGACGTGCACGCGGACGGAGGCCGACGCGAGCACGCCCGGTGACACGCCGGGCTGGGCGGGACCATGGTGAGCGCGACCGGCACGCGTAAGGGTTGGTGGTCGGGCGCGGTCACGGACGGAGGGAGAGAGAGAGGGAGAGGCCGGGGCTCATGGCGGGTGTAGGGTTCAAGGGCAGCGGTGCTTGGGGAGGAAGACGAGGACGGCCGCGTTGACGGGGAGGACGACGACGACGATGGAGTCCGGTGAGCTACTTGAGGAGGAGACGAGGAAGCCTCGACGAGGTCTTCGGGCGGCGGTGGTGGGGCGGCGCCGGCGAGGCGTGGCGGCGTCAGGGCAGATGGAGTGCGGCGACGGGGTGGGGTGCCGGCGTTAGGGCGCGGTCGTCGGCCCGATCCCGATCCAGAACTGGATCGGGGGGAGGGGGAGAGAGCGAGTGGGTGCGGGTGGTTGGTAGCGGTTTAGGGTTCGACCGGGGTGGGTATTAGTAGGGGGAGGCTGGACCGGTTGTGGCACAGTGGCGGTGGGCCTGACCAAACAAGGGGGGCTTTGTTTGGTTTTCTTTTCTTTTTTGTTTTTATTTTAGTTTTTGTTAGTTTAGTTTCTTTAAAATACAAGTTAGCACCTAAATTAGTACCATGAAAATAGGCCACTGCCAAACCTAGTTTGGACCCAAAATAATTTAGTTTAATATTTTTATATTTTCAAAAGCAATTAAATTATTATTTTAGCCATAATTTTTAATTAGTTTAGGGCATTTAAACACTTTTGAAAAGGTTGGTTCCACCACCAAAACTAGTTAGGGATTATTTGCCACATGATGAACATTTTAGTTTTAATGTTTCAAAACTTTTGTTGTTGGCCCCTATTTCAAATTCGAATTTGGATCGGTTATGAACTAATGTGAGATTAGCAATAGTGATTGTGGTGACGTGGCATCATTAGCAGGGTATTACTGTAGCTTAAATATCCGGGCGTCACAATTCTCCTCCACTAGAAGAAATCTCGTCCCGAGATTTAAGAGGTAGTGTAAGGGGGAAAGATTTGGTTACAAAATTCTAACGAATCTTCTCGGTCTTGGTTGCTCTTCTCGAAGAGGCTGGTCCGATACATTGATGTCTTGATTTCTCTGCTTCAGGTCATCATGATGAAGTCGGCGTCCTTTCTTCAGGGACTCCATCGTACTTACGAAAGAATAAAGGGTGGGCATACCGGGAGAACACACCTCTGCAAGGTCAACTATCTAGTCGATAACATCGAGGAAGGTGGCGAAAGTAACTCTCGAGCTGAAACTTACAAAATTGTCGAGAACAAAGTAAGGAGGTATCATGGGAAGTTTCGAGCGGGCAGGCAATCGTTCGATGCCTGAAACAGGGCTCGAATGGGGCTCAAAGCAATCGGGAATAAGTATTGTGTCCGGTAACAGATTTGATGATCTCTCGGAAGGTGGCTCATGAATTACTTACGAGGCCACGCGCGAGGAACGACCTTGGGAACAGGGGGTTTACTGTGGAGTCAGGTTTCGATCCTGTGGAACTGTGGGTTATAGGCCCACAATGTGGGTTAAAGGCAGGAAGGGCGATGACGTCTTGCATGATTATGTAAGCAAGGAATGTCAGAGGATTGTCTGTCGGTTATGTCGGTAACAACATCGATACCAAGGGCGAGGGACGAAGAGAACCATTTTCCTGCTCGTTGAACGAGGCTGACCATTAGGCAAAGTTCTCGTCCATCGGTGGCTACCAAAATGTCATCAAAAATAGTAACAGGGTCTTACTAACGACGTGGTACCACAAGGTTCTTACCTAAGTAGTGGATTATCACTGCTTAGTTAAGTCAGATTACCAGAAATGTTAAACAAAACATTAGAAAGGAAAATACGATTATCAGATTAATCAGAACAATGGAAAGGAAAATATGTTTAAACACATATTTTAGGGGTATATCCTTCCCAAGGACAAGTAAAGCATGATATCCATGACATGATATAAAGTTGAAAACCCTTTAGGTAAAGGGAGATAAACTTCATGACATTACCCATACAACAGCGTTTGGATAATTGATAAGGAAAATTTAGCATTGTGCTTCAAATGTTTTTATTGAAAATCGGAGTACCACAGAGATGCTTCGAGATAGCATTGACATGGTCTTCAAGCAAAGGTCAGACTTTGGATACAAAGGATCCATCGGAAACAACTTATAGAATAAGTCTTACAATTTCCTCATGGAAGAATGGATAGCATTGCTGAAAAGGAAGAACTATAACAATAGGTCCTCTGGCCAGGTGAGGTAGGCATTACATCACCTTATCGGGTCAAATACTAATGTTATAACTCTTGGAAATATGTCCCAGCCATCATATCTGACAGAGATTCAGATTTGATTGGTGTCAGGATACCTCAGACTCAGGATGCCCGAGAACAAAAGGTGCAAAATAAATTGACGAGACGACATTGTAAGATTCTCGGGAAATGAGCTATGGAAGCGAGTTCCGAAACAAGAGTTCATCATTAAATCAAGGAGAGGGTGAGGAGGCTGATGGACTCGGCGACAATGATACAACGAGGAGATTTACTCAAAAGATGGATTTCCACAATTATGTGAACAAGTAGATAACATTTGCCATATGAAATATATAATGATGTATGCTCGAGGAAAAGCATACGCAATTAAACATTGGTTGAAAGGTGCGCCCGAAATATGGCTTTAGGTAGCATGATCAATGCTAGAATGGTGATTCAATAATCAATAGTCTAAGAATGAACGGTCGGCCAATAACTTCAAAGCAATAGGGTTGCTAGAAGGGCAGAATCCAAACAGCACCGTTCACCTGTTGGTATCCCGGTTAGAACCAACACAGGGACCAAGAAAGAATGGTGATGGTGAGAAGTATTACTATATCAAGAATTAATAGTTGAGGTAATTCCCTCAACATTCTTGACATAACAGACGGTAATACTCCAAGATAGAATCATAATATAAGTTGGGTAGAAAGGAAACTACAGAAAACATGAACAAGTTTTGTGTCGGAGGGGATGCGAGAATGTTGTCGATGTTAATACAAATCATCGAGGGGGCAAGGATGGTATTAATCATCCTGAATTCGACACACAACTTGGAAGAAGTCCAATGGTTGACAATGATCACGACAAATTCATCGAGGGTTTCAAGAAGATGTAATCAATCGGCGATGACATCAAGTCAAAGAAATGATGAAGCAAAAGATTATTTGAACCAAGGGTATGACCCAAACTCGAAATCGATCTTGTTGTTCAAGGCGAAATGATACAACGAGGAAGATCGACGTAAGATTAGCTCATTGTCATAAATTGTGCTCTGGGAAGAAGGACCGGGTAGCACAGTTAAAATTTAGCATAATAATGATATAGCCGATCAGGTTAGGAATGACTTGAAGGATTAATAAACTCATAAGCAACAAAAATTACTTAAGAGTTATTGATTCGGAGTGCGGAACCGATTCACTTATCGATGTTTTGGGTTGACAAACAACCCAGCACCCATGAAGTGACAGCGACAGGGAAAGGTGGTACTTCATCAAAAATTCATAAGATGTAGAGCAATGGCATGATATCCTCAAGATACCAGGGGTAGTACTCGAAGGTAGATCATAATAGAGGTCGGGCAGACGCATTGATCTGTAGAAGACAAATGTTTTAAGTTGTCCGAGAAAATGGGATTAAAGAAGAACAATCATGGTCGGAACCATGGTTGAAAAGGATCAATTCACAAATACTAGATGATAGTTATCAAGGAAATAGTTATTATTACAAGAAGCTTCCATGATAGGATCTACATCGTGTCCATGGGCATGAACACAAAGTTCAAGGTCGACTCCAACTTCTTTAATGCATAACCTTTCATTCATTTCTCGCCTTCAACAAAGTTGTGGTGTTGAAATTTGATCTGACATAACACCAGTAGAGTATGACCCGTAGTAGTTTCCGGGTTCACACAGATTAGAAGAGGCATATGTCCAACCCATCGGGGCCTCTTAGGAACATATACCACAAACTTCAGGAGTAAATAACACAAGCTCGAAAGCATAGCATGGTTGACAAAGCAGACGATACAATTTACCAAAGGCATTATGTATCCGAGGAAAGGCTCACAGGCTTATTGAATATGAAGGACGTTGTTGGATAAAATCCAACAAAGGATCTGGTGGTCCACAAGGGATCTGACATGAGCATCGGTACTCAACTAGAGGAAGAAGAATGCAAGGAGATCAGATTATAGAAACAACTGACTAACTCAAATCTCAAATGCAAAGGAATTATGATTTCCAAATCAAGGGATCAGAAGCAATGCTCTGATTAGGGATGGATAAGTTGAATAGCCTTAGGGTACAATCAACGGCAATTGGATTGGTCGAGAACCAATTCCAGTTCAAAGAATGGCAGCTCAGCCGGAAAGGTAATTTATAAGGATCAATGATGATTGCGTGTATTCGCAAACATATTGAGTCAACAGACACAAAATGTCAATGACAAGGGATGCCAATAAGACTACGAGACTTACGGGATTAACCATAATGCAAGCAAGAAGAATTTCAAGAGGAATAGGCAGTCGGGATTTTCGGAAGATTGAATGGAATTTCGAAGACTTTTGTGAAATACATGAATCAACTGGGGATGAGCGGATACTCGATAAGTGCGAGAAATTATCCGTAGGGGTATTCAGGTGGTAAGGAACTGCAAGGCAGTAGGCATAAGTATTCTCGGAACAACAATGAGTATTTCAGGGTATCTTGTAATAACAAGAGCAACTAGGAACTAAGTAAGAACGGCAAGTGTATTTATTTATTCATAGGGATATTTCGGTGGTAGGGAATTGCAAAAGAAATGGGCAGTCCCGAAAGAGTATCGGAAAGTAACTTTGAAATCTTCATGTGCAGCCGGCGATCATCTGGACTGAAGGGGCTCTCCGGGAGAAAGCGTTTTCGAGAACCTAAAGTTAGATTTTAGAAAATCATTTAACCCGAATAGAAGAGAGATCAGAATCCCAGAGTATAGACGAGGAATAAAAGATCCTAATACCACCCAATGGCGACGTGAGCCGTAAGGCACACAGCCATGTTAGTAAAAGTTTTTCAATGACTAGACTCGACTTCGGCCAAGGAGTTGGAAAGGGGGATTTGTCGATGTACTAGAGTAGGGGTACCCTAGTATCCCGAACTCGTGCACGGATAGTTGCAGCACCCCGCGGCAGGGCTGACTTGGTGACCGCCAAGATCCTTAGCAGCTCCTTTGGAGCCATTCAAGAACAAAATAATCAAGGCCCCGGCAAGAGGAGCTTGCCGGGAAGGCCACTCAGGGCACAAAGGAAACAAGACCCCGGCAAGAGGAGCTTGCCGGGAAGGCTTGGTGGGCGCCGAGCCCCCAAGCGTGACAAGGTTCCTGCCGCGGCAAGGCGCTTGCCGGGGCGGGCAACCTCTCTTCATCTCCGCTCCAGCTCATCCGCCAACGTGTCGCCACGGGCTTCCCGTAAGCAGCGTGTCGACGGGCTGTGCAGCCAGCGGGAGCAGCGATAACCCGCGTGACGAGCTACCATCGTGGCAAGCGGAGGCGCGCTTGAAGGTCCCTGTTACCTTTCAGCGATCGAGACGGGCATTAATGACTCTTGTCCCTTGCCGTCGAGTTAGGTATAGATTACTATACCTTTGTAAAGCGTGTACCTACCTATGTTTTACCATCTTACCCTTGTCTACTTGCCACGTGTGGTGACCCCTTGTGCCTATAAAAGGAGGCCCAAGTGCAACGTAGAAAGGGTTCGGTCGACTCGGCTTAGTTCATCATACTCATCTGAAGCCACACTCGGGCTAGGTCTTGTAGCTCCCATTGCTCCCTAGCAAGAACACAAGATAATCCACAAAGCAGCAGAGGAGTATTATCTCTGCAGAGAGCTCGAAGCTGGGTAAATCTGCTCATGTGCATCGCCTCGATCCGCTCTTTGTGCAATCTCCGCCCCCCTCCGAACCACAAGGGACCCAGGTCCCGTAGGTGTTCGTGGGACACGATCAGCTTCCCCGACAGGATTCCTACAGGCAGTCGGCTCTGATACCAACTTGTGACGCCCCCGATTCAATCGTACACTAATCATGCACGCAAATGTGTACGATCAAGATCAGGGACTCACGGGAAGATATCACAACACAACTCTAAAACATAAATAAGTCATACAAGCATCATAATACAAGCCAGGGGCCTCGAGGGCTCGAATACAAGTGCTCGATCATAGACGAGTCAGCGGAAGCAACAATATCTGAGTACATGCATAAGTTAAACAAGTTTGCCTTAAGAAGGCTAGCACAAACTGGGATACAGATCGAAAGAGGCGCAGGCCTCCTGCCTAGGATCCTCCTAACTACTCCTGGTCGTCGTCCGCGGGCTGCACGTAGTAGTAGGCACCCCCAGTGTAATAGGAGTCGTCGTCGACGGTGGTGATAACCCACAAGTATAGGGGATCAATTGTAGCCTCTTTCGATAAGTAAGAGTGTTGAACCCAACGAGGAGCTAAAGGTAGAACAAATATTCCCTCAAGTTCTATCGACCACCGATACAACTCTACGCACGCTTACCTAGAACAAGTATGAAACTAGAAGTACTTTGTAGGTGTTTTTGGATAGGCTTGCAAGATAATAAAGAGCGCGTAAATAAAAACTAGGGGCTGTTTAGATAGAGACACAACTAAATTAGTTTTAGTAGAGAGCTTGTTGTCACGAGAAAGTTATTTGTCCCTAGGCAATCAATAACTAGACCGGTAATCATTATTGCAATTTTATTTGAGGGACAGGCATAAGCTAACATACTTTCTCTACTTGGATCATATGCACTTATGATTGGAACTCTAGCAAGCATCCGCAACTACTAAAGATCATTAAGGTAAAACCCAACCATAGCATTAAAGTATCAAGTCCCCTTTTGTCACGCCCAAGATGCGACCCTATCCTAAAGGAACTCGATGGTCCCACCAAGGATAGAAGCGCATCTTGAAGACGCTTTTGCAAGGTGGATATCCTTACATCAACATTACATAATACATAGGGATACATACATAAGGCACGAATGCCACAAGAATACATCAATACAACATACAAGATCAACATCCGACTACGGATGAATCATAAACAGAAACTCAAACAATATCCACCCTGCTAGCCCAGGCTGCCGACCTGGAACCTATCCCCTGATCGAAGAAGCAGAAGAAGAACTCCAACACAAGTAAACATCACTCTCGCGTCATGATCATCGCAAACCTGTACCTGCAACTGGTGGTGTAGTAAACTGTGAGCCACGAGGACTCAGCAATCCCATTACCATGGGTATCAAGACTAGCAAAGCTTAATGGGTAAGGAAAGGATAAGTGGTGAGGTTGCAGCAGCGGCTAAGCATATATGGTGGCTAACATACGCAAATGAGAGCGAGAAGAGAAACAAAGGAACGGCCGTCAACTAGTAATGATCAAGAAGTGATCCTGAACTCCTACTTACGTCAAACATAACCCAGAAACCGTGTTCTCCTCTCGATCAACCCCGAAAAGAGACACTCACGGTTACGCACACGGTTGGTGTATTTTAGAAGAGTTTGCTTCAAGTTTACTACAACCGGATATTAACAAATTCCCATCTGCCACATAACCACGGGCACGGCTCTCGAAAGTTTATACCCTGCAGGGGTGTCCCAACTTAGCCCATGATAAGCTCTCGCGATCAACGAAGGATATTCCTTCTCCCCGGGAAGACCCGATCAGTCTCGGAATCCCGGCTACAAGACATTTCGATAGCAACAAAACAAGACCAGCAAGACCGCCCGATGCGCCGACAATCCCGATAGGAGCTGCACATATCTCGTTCTCAGGGCAACACCGGATGAGACAGGCTACGAGTAAAACCAAGCCTCGAGTTTCCCCGTGGTGGCCCTTGAGCGGTTTCGGTTCGAACCAGCACTTAGAGAAGCACCGCCGGGGGCTAAAATAAAGATGACCCTTGGGTTGGCGGCCCAAGGAAGGGTATAGGTGGTGGTGAGGCAAATGGTAAAACCAAGGTTGGGCCTTCTTTGGAGGAGTCTTATTCAAAGCGAACTGTCAAGGGGGTCCCATAAACCACCCAACCGCGTTAGGGACGCAAAATCCGGGAACATAATACCGATATGACGGAAACTAGGGCGGCAAGAGTGGAACAAAACACCAGGCATAAGGCCGAGCCTTCCACCCTTTACCAAGTATATAGATGCATTAATAATATAAGATATATTGTGATATCCCAACAAAAAAACATGTTCCAACAAGGAACAACATCTCCAGGTTCCAACAAGGAACAAACTTCATCTTCACCTGCAACTAACAACGCTATAAGAGGGGCTGAGCAAAGCGGTAACATAGCCAAGCAACGGTTTGCTAGGAAGGGTGCAAAAGGTTAGAGGCTGACATGGCAATTTGGGATGGCTTGATAAACAGATAATAGGCAGCGCAGCATAGCGATAGAACGAAGCAACTAGCATAGCAATGATAGTAGTGAGATCCAGGGTAGCGGTCATCTTGCCTGAAATCCCGCAAGGAAGAAGAACGAGTGCATGAAGAAGATGAACGGGAGTAGTCGAACGAATCCTCACAATCGCAACATTACCGGAACCGAGAAGCAACACCGGAAAGAAACAAACAACATGGTAAATGCACAAGCATAAACATGGCATGATGCACAATCAAGTATGATGCATGTCCGGTTTAATGAGGCATGGCATGGCAAGGTGCAACAAACAATACTACAAATTAAGTGGAGCTCAATATGCAACGGGTTGCATATTGACAAAACACCACATTGACATATTTAGTTTGATCTCGTTTAGGTACACAACAATATTAAATGTTGTTAAACATGGCAAGAGGTGAAACATAATAAAACTACACTATCTAAGCAATTTAAATGAGGCCGGAACAACAAACAACAATTCCGGAAAATCCTCATGTGCAATATTTTAGATTCGGTACTGTTCTGCCCTAAACACAATTTTAATGTTGTTAAACAGAAAAATAAAGTGCACCATGTTAAACTAGGCATTTTTCCACCCCATTTACATATAAAGTTTATTAAAATCCGAGCTACGGTTATTTAGTTATGAATTAAATCATTTTAGCATGCATTTAGGCAAATTTAAATAAACAGCAAGTTAAACATTTTAAACATAGATGAAAGTGGCATATTATGAAACTAGATGAAATTCTAAGCACTTTACATATATAATTTGTTTTAATCCGATGCATGGTTAATTAATTATTGATGCATGAACATTAAGGGGTTTTCTGAAAAACTGGCAATCTCTGGATAATTAGGAAAATCACAGCATAGGAAAAAAACAAGTCACGGGCCGAATCTGTCTGGCCCAAAGTGCACAGGAGAGGGGCGCTGGAAGATGGCTGCTCACATTGGGCTCTGGGCCGGTTCGGTGGAGGAGGCGGCTGGTAGGCCGACGCAGGGGAGCTGCCGGGCCGAAACAGAGGAGCGGCTGGGCCACGCGGTGTTCACAGGCTGGCTCAGATCGAGGCCGCGATCAACGCGATCGACGCAGGGGAGGCAGAGCGCTGTCCTCTACTCGACAGGGAGCAGAAGCAGAGCAGCGGCGTCGGGGATCTTCGGCGCGGCGCGAAGGACGGAGGACGTGGAACCGGGCGCGAAGGAGGGACCGATCTGACCGACGGTGAGGTTCTGCGGGCGTGGGGCGGAGGCAAACCGCGGCCACGGACTTGGAGATCTGGCGGCGGGGCTCTGAGAGAAAGACAGAGGGAGAGATGAGCAGCGGGAGAGAGGGAACAACATGGGAGGAGAGGCGCGGGAGGAGATGAGGTGGCGCTGGTCACCTGCGGGTCGCCGGCGAGTTTTGGTCGAGGGGGATACAGCGGGGCTCAGGACTACTGCTGCTGCTTGGGTGGCCGACGGCCATTGGCACGAGGATGACGAGGAACGCCAGCGAGCTTGCTCCGGACGACGCATATCAGCAAGAGGAGACGGGCGCACGAGGGAGAGGAGCTCGGCTGAAGGGGAGGTCCTGCGGGGCAGCGCGTGGAGGAGGGCACAGGCATGGCTGAAGCCCCGGCGGACTTGGGCGGCGACGAGGCCAGTCTCTGGCGAAGCAGAGGCGCGGGGACGAGGAGTACAGCCTCGTGCGTTCCCTCGGGGCACGCGGGCGTCCTGCTGGAACGAGGGGCTTGAAGTCTCCGAGCTGCGCGGGCTGAGCTCGGGATGGCCATGGCGCTGGAGCTCCTGTTGAGGAATAGAGAGATGCAGAGATTAGGAAGAGGGGGATGCAGGGAAGAGGGAACGAAAAGAGAGGGTCACGAGGGACTGGCCTGGAGGTGGTCATCTGCAGCGTCGCCGGTCGTCGAGGCGAGGCGGTGGTGCGGTTGGATGGATGGATCGATGGAATTGGCTGGTGTGTGAAAACGAGGAGGGGATGGATTTGGATCTGGGAAGATCCCGAGGTGGAAGGAGAGACCGGGTGGAGTGGCGGCGCGGTGATGGGATGGATGGGACATCTCCCTAGATTTTAGGGTTGGTCTTTATATAGCAAGTGGATTTTGGGTAGAGGTCCAATTGGACCCTCCGATTTAGATCGGGCGGTCGAGAAAAATAGGCTAGGGAGTCCAATAAACAAAATGGAGATGTTTTATAGACGTTAGGGGATGATCCGGATCCAACGGTGACGACAGCTCGGGTCGGGTTCGGGGAAGATTTCGGACGCACGAAAGAGGGGGTCGGAGAGAGGTTAGGTGGTTTGACAAGAGGGAACCGAAAACACGGTTGATCTCGAAAGGGTCAACGAACGCAAGGGGGGGACGCGGCAACTACGAACGGGTGCAAGCTTTTAAGAAAACAATGCCGATGCAATGCACATGATGCGATGAGAAGAAATGCATGACATGAACAAACTGCAAAACAAAAGACAAAAACCCAACCACGGAGAAAATAACATATCACATAGCCGGAAATGGCAAGAGTCAGAGTTACGAATATGGAAAGTTGTATCCGGGGCGTTACACCTTTATCCCATACGTAAACAACCTACTTACTCGGGTTTGTGTTTCAGTCACTCACGCAACCCACTATAAGCAAATCATAAACATATTGCAAACCCTACAGCAGAGAACCCTCACGCTTGCGCGACCCGGAGAGCACCATAGGACAATACCAATAATAAAACATGCAACTCAAACCAATCTTGATCATCAAATAGCCATTAGGACAAAACAGATCTACTCAAACATCATAGGATAGCCATACATCATTGGGAAATAATATATAGCGTTGAGCACCATGTTTAAGTAGAGATTACAACGGGTAAGAGAGAGGTTACACCGCTGCATAGAGGGGGGAAGAGTTGGTGATGATGGCGGTGAAGTTGTTGGTGAAGATTGTGGTGATGATGATGGCCCCCGGTGGCACTCCGGTGCCACCGGAAGCAAGGGGGAGAGGGCCCCCCTTCTTCTTCTTCTTCCTTGACCTCCTCCCTAGATGGGAGAAGGGTTTCCCCTCTGGTCCTTGGCTCCCATGGCGTGGAGGGCGAGAGCCCTCCGAGATTGGATCTATATCTCTGTCTCTCTCTCTTTACGCGTTACATTGCTCGCTCTGTTTCACCGTTTCACGATATATGGAGATCCGTAATCCGATTGGCCTGAAACCTTCGCCGTGATTTTTTTTCCGAATATTAGCTTTCTTGCGGCAAAAGAAGAGCATCAACCGCCTTACGGTGGGCTCACGAGGGTAGGGGCGCGCCTTAGGGGGGTGCGCCCCCATACCTCGTGACCACCTCGGACACTGGTTCGCGTTGATTTTCCTTCTAGATTTTCCATATTTTCCAAAAATAAGCTCCGTCTGTTTTTATCCCGTTTGGACTCCGTTTGATATGGATATTCTGCGAAACCAAAAACATGCAACAGACAAAGACTGGCACTGGGCACTGCATCAATATGTTAGTCCCAAAAATAATATAAAAAGTTGCCAAAAATTATATGAAAGTGGAATAATATTGGCATGGAACAATCAAAAATTATAGATACGACGAAGACGTATCAGGTGGCGCCTGGCTCCTGGGCTGCAGCATCTGGTTGCGACAACCAGAAAGAAAGGAAAGGGGGAAGGGGGGGGAGAAAGCAACCGTGAGTACTCATCCAAAGTACTCGCAAGCAAGGAGCTACACTACATATGCATGGGTATATGTGTAAAGAGGCAATATCGATGGACTGAACTGCAGAATGCGAGAATAAGGGTGGGATAGCTAGTCTTATCAAAGACTACGCTTCTGGCAGCCTCCGTCTTGCAGCATGTAGAAGAGAGTAGACTGAAGTCCTCCAAGTAGCATCGCATAGCATAATCCTACCCGGCGATCCTCTCCTCGTCGCCCTGTTAGAGAGCGACCACCGAGTTGTATCTGGCACTTGGAAGGGTGTGTTTTATCAAGTATCTAGTTCTAGTTGTCATAAAGTCAAGGTACAACTCCAAGTCGTCCTGTTACCGAAAAACACGACTATTCGAATAGATAAACTTCCCTGCAGGGGTGCACCACATAACCCAACATGCTTGATCCCATTTGGCCGGACACACTTTTCTGGGTCATGCCCGGCCTCGGAAGATCAACATGTCGCAGCCCCACCTAGGCCAACAGAGAGGTCAGCACGCCGGTCTAAACCTAAGCGCACAGGGGTCTGGGCCCATCGCCCTTAGCACACATGCACGTTGCATGGGCGGCCAGAAGCAGACCTAGCAACCTCCATTACAAAGGAAGTCACGTTACGCGGTCCAATCTGGCGCGCGCCGCTCAGTCGCTGACGTCACGAAGGCTTCGGCTGATACCACGACGCCTAGTGCCCATATCTTTCCTACGTAGTTGGTTAGTGCGTATAGACCAAATGGCCAGACTCAGATCAAATACCAAGATCTCGTTAAGCGTGTTAATGATGTAACCACGGACACCGACCAGGGCCAGGCCCACCTCTCACCCAGGTAGTCTCAACCTGCCCTGAAGCTCCGCCACAAAGATCCACACAGAGGGCCGTTGGGACAAAGGTCCTTTCTGCCCCCAATTCGTGAATCACTCGAGGGTGCTCCCCGAGCCGACCCGACTTTAGTCACCACATGTATCATGTATAAAGTATATAGTATATACCGTGATCACCTCCCAAGTGATCACAGCCCGATAGTATAGCATGCAGACGGACAAGAATGTAGGGCCACCGATGGAATACTAGCATCCTATACTAAGCATGTAGGATTGCGGTAAAGGTAACAACAGTAGTAGCAAGGATAGGCTATGCATCAGGATAGGAATAACGGAAAGCAGTAACATGCTACACTACTCTAATGCAAGCAGTAGAGAGTAGAATAGGCGATATATCGTGATCAAGGGGGGGAGGGCTTGCCTGGTTGCTCTGGCAAGAAGGAGGGGTCGTCAACTCCGTAGTCGAACGGGGCGGCAGCAGCGTCGGTCTCTTAGTTTGCCGGAGAGAAGAGGGGGAAGAAATAATAAATACAATGCAAACAAAAGCATGACGATGCGTGACGTGACAATGAGAGGTGCTAGGTGTGCCCTAACGCGGTAGTAGGTGATACCGGCGAAGGGGGAAAACATCCGGGAAAGTATTCCTGGTGTTTCGCGTTTTCGGACAGATGAACCGAAGGGGGAAGGTTGCAGTTTTGCTAAGCTAGGGATGTGTGGCGGACGAACGGGTTGCGTATCCGGATTCGTCTCGTCGTTCAAAGCAACTTTCATGTACAAAGTTTTTCCATCCGAGCTACAGTTTATTTTATATTGATTTTAAAAGATTTAATCATTTTTAGAATTTATTCAATTATTTTAATTCAACATTATCCATAATAGTGCATGCTGACGTCATCGACGTCAACAGTCAACAGAGATGTTGACTGGTCAAACTGACGTGTGGGTCCCGCATGTCATTGACAGACTAACTAACTATCAGATTAACTAAATCAATTAGTTAATTAGATTAACTAACATAGGTTAATTAGGTTAATTATCTGACCTAAATAATATTAATTAATTGATTATTTTATCATTTTTAATCTCTTTTTTTTGTTTTCTTTTATTCTGTCCAAAAGAGGAGTGGGGCCCCAACGTCAGTGGCTCTGGGAGCCTTAACGGGCACGGGGCTAGCGGGCATCGGGCGAATGGGCGCGCAGCGTCGGCCCTTGGTCGCCGCCTAAGCCAGTGGAGGCGCTGGCGCCAGCGGCTGCTGATGAGTCGCGTCAGCAGGAGGTGGCGGGGCAGCCACGAGCGGAGTGGTTGGGGCGGCGACCATGGTGGAGCAGAGAGGCGGCGGGACGGTGTAGGGCACCAGCGGCAGCAACGGCTGGAGCGACAGCAACGGCAGAGGAGCGGGGCGCGCGGGAACCCGCAAGGCACGGCCACGCACGAGCGCGCGCGCCATGCAGCGCCACCGGGAGGCGCTGTAGCGGAAGGGCGCGGCGATGGGATGGCGTGGGGGTGCAGCGTACGGGTGTCGCTAGTTGAGGGGGACGTGCACGCGGACGGAGGCGGGCACGAGCGCGCCAGATGACACGCAGGGCTGGGCAGGACCGCGGTGAGCGCGGCCGGCACGCGTAAGGGTTGGTGGTCGGGCGCGGTCACGGACGGAGGGAGAGAGAGAGGGAGAGGCCGGGGCTCACGGCGGGTGTAGGGTGCGAGGGCAGCGGTGCTTGGGGAGGAAGACGAGGACGGCAGCGTTGACGGGACGCAGCACGACGATGGAGTCCGTGAGCTGCTTGAGGAGGAGACGAGGAAGCCTCGGCGAGGTCTTGAGCGTGATGGTGGGGCGGCGCCGGCGAGGCGTGGCGGCGTCGGGGCATATGGACTCTGCGGTAACGGGTGGGGCGCCGGCGTCGGGGCGCGGTCGCCGGACCGATCCCGATCTAGAACTGGATCGGGGGAGGGGGAGAGAGCGAGTGGGGTGCGGGTGGTTGGTAGCGGTTTACAGTTCGACCAGGGTGGGGATTAGTAGGGGGAGGCTGGGCCGGTTGTGGCCTGGTGGCCAGCTGGGCCACAGCCCAGCAAGGGAGGGGGCTTTGTTTCGTTTTCTTTTCTTTTCTGTTTTTATTTTAGTTTTTGTTAGTTTAGTTTCTTTAAAATACAAGTTAGCACCTAAATTAGTACCATGAAAATAGGCCACTGCCAAACCTAGTTTGGACTCAAAATAATTTAGTTTAATATTTTTTATATTTTCAAAATCAATTAAATTATTATTTTAGCCATAATTTTTAATTAGTTTAGGGCATTTAAACACTTTTGAAAAGGTTGGTTCCACCACCAAAACTAGTTAGGGATTATTTGCCACATGATGAACATTTTAGTTTTAATGTTTCAAAACTTTTGTTGTTGGCCCCTATTTCAAATTTGAATTTGGATCGGTTATGAACTAATGTGAGATTAGCAATAGTGATTGTGGTGATGTGGCATCATTAGCAGGGTATAACTGTAGCTTAAATATCCGGGCGTCACATTATTATGAGGGAGGAATATATACTTGTAGGAATTGCAATAATATCAAGTTTCTTCTCTATGTGCTTAAAGTTTTGAAGTTATGCTTGTTTTGCCTTCCTATGCTAGTTGATTATTGTTCCCATAAGTTGTTTGATCACAAAATCCCTATGCATGGGAAGTGGTTTATACTTAAATGTGCTAGTCATATTCTTCATGATGCTCTCTTCATGTTTCAATTCTTGTCTTTTATGTGAGCATCATTTAAATCATCATGCCTAGCTGGGGGTGTTAAACGTTAGCGCTTGTTGGGAGGCAACCCAATTTTTATTTTTGTTCTTTGCTTTTTGCTCCTGTTTAGTAATAAATAATTCATCTAGCCTCTATTTAGATGTGGTTTTATGTTTTAATTAGTGTTTGTACCAAGTAGAACCTTTGGGAAGACTTGGGTGAAGTCTTTTTATGATCTTGCTGTAAAAAACAAAAACTTTAGTGCTCACGAGATTAGCTGCCAGTTTTACTGGAGACTGATTTTAGGATGATTATTTTTGCATATGATTACTTGATAAATTCCTCACGTCACCAATTTATTTCAGAATTTTTGGAGTTCCAGAAGTATACGTTTGATACAGATTACTACATACTATTCTGTTTTGGACATATTCTGTTTTCATTGTGTTGTTTGCTTATTTGATGAATCTATGGCTAGTATCGGAGGTTATGAACCATAGAGAAGTTGGAATACAGTAGGTTTAACACCAATATAAATAAAGAATGAGTTCACAACAGTACCAAAAGTGGTGTTTTATTTTCCTATACTAACGGAGCTTACGAGTTTTCTGTTGAGTTTTGTGTTGTGAAGTTTTCAAGTTTTGGGTAAAGATTCGATGGACTATGGAGTAAGGAGTGGCAAGAGCCTAAGCTTGGTGATTCCCAAGGCACCCCAAGGTAATATTCAAGGACAACCAAGAGACTAAGCTTGGGGATGCCCCGGAAGGCATCCCCTCATTCATCTTCGTTCATCGGTAACTTTACTTGGAGCTATATTTTTATTCACCACGTGATATGTGTTTTGCTTGGAGCGTCATTTTATTTTGTTAGTATTTGCTTGCTGTTATTTAGAATAATATTTTGCATCTCTATTTTCAATAAAAATGTCAAGGATAGCCTTTACCATGCTTATTTTGCAAGTATACATGTTGTTTCAAAACAGAAAGTTTATCGCTGTAGCAAAAATTCCCTAGAAAAGCCAGAATATGATAAAATGTTGAAACTTTTTGCATAATAAGCTCTGATAAATTTTCTACAGTGTGGTAGAATTTCATAATGTTTGGAGTTAGGGAAGTATGATGAATCTTGCATTTTTTACAAACTGTACTGTTTTGGCTGATTGCTGTTATGTTTGCATTGTTTGCATAGGTTTGCTTGTTTAATGATTCTATTTGAGGATAGGAGTATTAAATATGCAGAGGAATTTAGTATGAAATGTTGAAT
The DNA here is from genome assembly GCA_021605205.1 of Aegilops longissima. NCBI lineage: Eukaryota > Viridiplantae > Streptophyta > Magnoliopsida > Poales > Poaceae > Aegilops > Aegilops longissima. The sequence goes on along the minus strand of CM038679.1, from coordinate 535,659,368 downwards.
AATAATTTTAGTGATTTGTTATAGTAGAAAATAATAAGGTTTTTGCATTGGTTTATACTAACTTATCTCACAAGTTCTTGTTGAGTTTGGTGTGGATGAAGCTTTCGAGATTTAGGAAACCGTGATATGAGAGGAATTTATGGAGACACAAAATCTCAAGCTTGGGGATTCCCAAGGCACCCCAAGATAATATTTCAAGAAGTCTCAAGCATCTAAGCTTGGGGATGCCCCGGTAGGCATCCCACCTTTCTTCTTCAACAATTATCGGTTAGTATCGGTTGAGCCTAAGTTTTTGCTTCTTCACATGATGAGTTCTATCCTTGAAATGTCATTTTATTTTGTTTTGCTTCCTGTTTGAATAAAATACCAAGATCTGAAATTCTTAAATGTTAGAGAGTCTTCACATAGTTGCACAATTATTCGACTACTCATTGAGCTTCACTTATATCTTTTAGAGAACGACGGTTGTTTTATTTTGAAGAAATAGATGAACTCTCATGCTTCACTTATATTATTTTGAGAGTCTTTAGAATAGCATGGTAATTTGCTTTGTTTATGAATTTCGTCCTAATATGATGGGCATCCAAGATGGGTATAATAAAAACTATCATATAAATTGCATTGAATACTATGAGAAGTTTGATTCTTTATGATTGTTTTGAGATATGAAGATGGTGATATTAGAGTCATGCTAGTTGAGTAGTTGTGAATTTGAGAAATACTTGTTCTAAAGTTTGTGATTCCCGTAGCATGCACGTATGGTGAACCGTTATGTGATGAAGTCGGAGCATGATTTATTTATTGATTGTCTTCCTTATGAGTGGCGGTCGGGGACGAGCGATGGTCTTTTCCTACCAATCTATACCCGTAGGAGCATGCGCGTAGTACTTCGTTTCAATAACTAATAGATTTTTGCAATAAGTATATGAGTTCCTTATGACTAATGTTGAGTCCATGGATTATACGCACTCTCACCCTTCCACCATTGCTAGCCTCTCTTGTGCCGCGCAACTTTCGCCGGTACGATACACCCACCATATACTTTCCTCAAAACAGCCACCATACATACCTATTATGTCATTTCCATAGCCATTCTGAGATATATTGACATGCAACTTTCCACCGTTCCGTTTATTGTGACATGCTTCATCATTGTCATATTGATTTGCATGATCATGTAGTTGACATCATATTTGTGGCAAAGCCACCATTCATAATTCTTTCATATTGTCACTCTTGATTCATTGCACATCCCGGAACATCGCCGGAGGCATTCATATAGAGTCATATTTTGTTCTAAGTATTGAGTTGTAACTCTTGAGTTGTAAGTAAATAAAAGTGTGATGGTCAGCACTATTCGAGCATTGTCCCAGTGAGGAAAGGATGATGGAGACTATGATTCCCCCACAAGTCGGGATGAGACTCCGAACAAAAAATAAAAAAAATAAAAAAAGAGGCCAAAAAAGAAAAAAGAAGAAGAGAAGGCCAAAAAACAAAAAAAATGAGAGAAAAAGAGAGAAGGGGCAATGCTACTATCCTTTTACCACACTTGTGCTTCAAAGTAGCACCATGCTCTTCATGATAGAGAGTCTCCTATGTTGTCACTTTCATATACTAGTGGGAATTTTACATTATAGAACTTGGCTTATATATTCCAATGATGGGCTTCCTCAAAATGCCCTAGGTCTTCGTGAGCAAGCGAGTTGGATGCACACCCACTTAGTTTCTTTAGTTGAGATTTCATACACTTATAGCTCTAGTGCATCCGTTGCATGGCAATCCCTACTCACTCACATTGATATCTATTGATGGGCATCTCCATAGCCCGTTGATACGCCTAGTTGATGTGATACTGTCTTCTCCTTTTTGTCTTCTCCACAACCACCATTCTATTCCACCTATAGTGCTATGTCCATGGCTCACGCTCATGTATTGCGTGAAAATTGAAAAAATTTGAGAACATCAAAAGTATGAAACAATTGCTTGGCTTGTCATCGGGGTTGTGCATGATTTAAATATTTTGTGTGATGAAGATAGAGCATAGCCAGACTATATGATTTTGTAGGGATACCTTGCTTTGGCCATGTTATTTTGAGAAGACATGATTGCCTCGTTAGTATGCTTGAAGTATTATTGTTTTCATGTCAATATTAAACTTTTGTTTTGAATCTAATGGATCTGAATATTCTTGCCACAATAAAGAAGATTACATTGATAAATATGTTAGGTAGCATTCCACATCAAAAATTCTGTTTTTATCATTTACCTACTCGAGGACGAGCAGGAATTAAGCTTGGGCATGCTGATACGTCTCCAACGTATCTATAATTTTTGATTGTTCCATGCTATTATATTATCCATCTAGGGTGTTTTATATGCATTTATATGCTATTTTATATGATTTTTGGGACTAACATATTAACCTAGAGCCCAGTGCCAGTTTCTGTTTTTTCCTTGTTTTTGAGTATCGCAAAAAAGGAAAACCAAACGGAGTCCAATTGACCTGAAACTTGACGGAGCTTATTTTTGGATCAGAAGAAGGCCATGGAGTAAAACAGTTGGGCCAGAAGAGTTCCGGGCTGCCCACGAGGGTGGGGCGCGCCACCCCCGGGCGCGCCCTACCTCGTGGACAGCCCGAGACCCCCGACTTGTTCCAGACGCCAAAACCTCTTATATATACAGAACCCCCGAACATAACCTAGACCGGAGTTCCTTGCTGCAAGCCTCTGAGCTACCAAAACTAATCGGGACCTGTTAGGCACTGCCGGAGGGGGGATCCTCACCGATGGCCATCTTCATCATCCGGCGCTCTCCATGATGAGGAGGAGTAGTTCACCCTCGGGGATGAGGGTATGTACCAGTAGCTATGTGTTTGATCTCTCTCTCTCTCTCGTGTTCTTGAGGTGGTACGATCTTGATGCGTCGCGAGCTTTGCTATTATAGTTGGATCTTATGATGTTTCTCCCCCTCTACTATCTTGTAATGGATTGAGTTTTCCCTTTGAAGTTATATTATCGGATTGAGTCTTTAAGGATTTGAGAACACTTGATGTATGTCTTGCATGTGCTTATTTGTGGTGACAATGGGATATTCACGTGATCCACTTGATGTATGTTTTGGTGATCAACTTGCGGGTTCAGTGACCTTGTGAACTTATGCATAGGGGTTGGCACACATTTACGTCTTGACTCTCTGGTAGAAACTTTGGGGCATTCTTTGAAGTTCTTTGTGTTGGTTGAATAGATGAATCTGAGATTGTGTGATGCATATCGTATAATCATACCCACGGATACTTGAGGTGACATTGGAGTATCTAGGTGACATTAGGGTTTTGGTTGATTTGTGTCTTAAGGTGTTATTCTAGTACGGACTCTATGATAGATCGAACGGAAAGAATAGCTTCATGTTAATTTACTACGGACTCTTGAATAGATCGATCAAAAAGGATAACTTTGAGGTGGTTTCATACCCTACAATAATCTCTTCGTTTGTTCTCCGCTATTAGTGACTTTGGAGTGACTATTTGTTGCATGTTGAGGGATAGTTATATGATCCAGTTATGTAATTATTGTTGGGAGAACTTGCACTAGTGAAAGTATGAACCCTAGGACTTGTTTCCTAGCATTGTAATACCGTTTACGCTCACTTTTACCACTTGTTACCTTGCTGTTTTTATATTTTCAGATTACAAAAACCTATATCTACCATCCATATTGCACTTGTATCACCATCTCTTCACTGAACTAGTGCACCTATACAATTTACCATTGTATTGGGTGTGTTGGGGACACAAGAGACTCTTTGTTATTTGGTTGAAGGGTTGCTTGAGAGAGAACATCTTCATGCTACGCCTCCCACAGATTGATAAACCTTAGGTCATCCACTTGAGGGAAATTTTCTACTGTCCTACAAACCTCTGCACTTGGAGGCCCAACAACGTCTACAAGAAGAAGGTTGCGTAGTAGACATCAGCCGGCCAGCCTCCCCCTTGCTCCTTTATATACGGGGGCCGGGGGGAACCACAGAGAGACACAAGTTGATCTTAGCCGTGCGCGGTGCCCCCTCCACAGATTTCCACCTCGGTCATATTGTCGTAGTGCTTAGGCGAAGCCCTGAGTCGGTAACTTCATCATCACCGCCACCACGCCGCAGGTCGATTTAAACTCTCCTCGGCCTCAGCTGGATCTAGAGATTGTGGGATGTCACCGAGATGAACGTGTGCAGATCACGGAGGTGCCGTGCGTTCGGTACTTGATTGGTTGGATCGCGAAGACGTTCGACTACATCAACCGCGTTACTTAACGCTTCCGCTTTCAGTCTACGAGGGTACGTGGACACACTCCCCCCGCTCGTTGCTATGTATCACATAGATAGATCTTGCATGATCGTAGGTAAATTTTTTGAAATACTGCGTTCCCCAACATCCGGGACTCCGAACAAACTTCGGTCATCAAATCACATAACTCATAATACAAATCGTCATCGAACGTTAAGCGTGCGGACCCTACGGGTTCGAGAACTATGTAGACATGACCGAGACACATCTCCGGTCAATAACCAATAGCGGAACCTGGATGCTCATATTGGCTCCTACATATTCTACAAAGATCTTTATCGGTCAAAACGCATAACAACATACGTTGTCCCCTTTGTTATCAGTGTGTTACTTGCCCGAGATTCATCGTCGGTATCGTCATACCTAGTTCAATCTCGTTACCGGCAAGTCCCTTTTCTCATTCCGTAGTGCATCATCCCGTAACTAACCCATTAGTCACATTGCTTGCAAGGCTTATAGTGATGTGCATTACCGAGAGGGCCCAGAGATACCTCTCCCAAACTTGGAGTGACAAATCCTAATCTCGATCTATGCCAACTCAACAAACACCATCAGAGACACGTGTAGAGCATCTTTATAATCTCCCAGTTACGTTGTGATGTTTGATAGCACACAAAGTGTTCCTCCAGTATTCGGGAGTTGCATAATCTCATAGTAAGAGGAACATGTATAAGTCATGAAGAAAGCAATAGCAATAAAACTAAACGATCATTATGCTAAGCTAACGGATGGGTCTTGTCCATCACATCATTCTCTAATGATGTGATCCCGTTCATCAAATGACAACACATGTCCATGGCTAGGAAACTTAGCCATCTTTGATTAACGAGCTAGTCAAGTACAGGCATACTAGGGACACTCTGTTTGTCTATGTATTCACACATGTACCATGTTTCCAGTTAATACAATTCTAGCATGAATAATAAACATTTATCATGATATAAGGAAATACAAATAACAACTTTATTATTGCCTCTAGGGCATGTTTCCTTCAGTGTCCCACTTGAACTAGAGTCAGTAATCTTGATTACATAGTAATGATTCTAACACCCATGGAATCTTGGTGTTGATCATGTTTTGCTCGTGAGAGAGGCTTAGTCAACGGGTCTGCAACATTCAGATCTCTATGTATCTTGCAAATCTCTATGTCTCCCTCCTTGACTTGATCGTGGATGGAATTGAAGCGTCTCTTGATGTGTTTGGTTCTCTTGTGAAATCTGGATTCCTTCACCAAGGCTATTGCTCCAGTATTTTCACAAAAGATTTTCATTGGACCCGATGCACTAGGTATGATACCTAGATCGGATATGAACTCCTTCATCCAGACTCCTTCATTTGCTGCTTCCAGAGCAACCATGTACTCCGCTTCACACGTAGATCCTGCCACGACGCTCTGCTTGGAATTGCACCAACTGACAGCTCCACCATTCAATATAAATATGTATCCGTTTTGTGACTTAGAGTCATCCGGATCAGTGTCAAAGCTTGCATCGACGTAACCGTTTACGACGAGCTCTTTGTCACCTCCATAAACGAGAAACATATCCTTAGTCCTTTTCAGGTATTTCAGGATGTTCTTGACCGCTATCCAGTGATCCACTCCTGGATTACTTTGGTACCTCCCTGCTAAACTAATAGCAAGGCACACATTAGGTCTGGTACACAACATGCATACATGATAGAACCTATGGCTGAGGCATAGGGAATGACTTTCATTTTCTCTCTATCTTCTACAGTGGTCGGGGCATTGAGTCTGACTCAACTTCACACCTTGTAACATAGGCAAGAACCATTTCTTTGACTGATCCATTTTGAACTTCTTCAAAACTTTATCAAGGTATGTGCTTTGTGAAAGTCCAATTAAGCGTCTTGATCTATCTCTATACATCTTAATGCCCAATATATAAGCAGCTTCACCGAGGTCTTTCATTGAAAAGTTCTTATTCAAGTATCCTTTTATGTTGTCTAGAAATTCTGTATCATTTTCGATCAACAATATGTCATCCACATATAATATCAGAAATTCTACAGAGCTCCACTCACTTTCTTGTAAATACAGGCTTCTCCAAAAGTATATATAAAACCATATGCTTTGATCACACTATCAAAGTGTATATTCCAACTCCGAGAGGCTTACACCAGTCCATAAATGGATCGCTGGAGCTTGCACACTTTGTTAGCACCTTTAGGATCGACAAAACCTTCTGGTTGCATCATAGACAACTCTTCTTTAAGATATCCATTAAGTAATGCAATTTTGACATCCATTTGCCAAACTTCATAATCATAAAATGCGGCAATTGCTAACATGATTCAGACAGACTTAAGCATCGCTGTGGCCTATGGGTGAGAAGGTCTCATCGTAGTCAACTCCTTGAACTTGTCGAAAACCTTTGGCAACAAGTCGAGCTTTGTAGACAGTAACATTACCATCAGCGTCAGTCTTCTTCTTGAAGATACATTTATTCTCTATGTCTTGCCGATCATCGGGAAAGTCAACCAAAGTCCACACTTTGTTATCATACATGGATCCCATCTCAGATTTCATGGCCTCAAGCCATTTCGCGGAATCTAGGCTCATCATAGCTTCCTCATAGTTCGTAGGTTCGTCCTGATCAAGTAACATGACCTCCAGAACAGGATTACCATACCACTCTGGTGCGGATCTTACTCTGGTTGATCTACGAGGTTCAGTAGTAACCTGATCTGAAGTTTCATAATCATTATCATTAGCTTCCTCACTAATTGGTGTAGGAATCACTTGAACTGATTTCTGTGGTGAACTACTTTCCAATAAGGGAGCAGGTACAATTACCTCATCAAGTTCTACTTTCCTCCCACTCACTTCTTTCGAGATAAACTCCTTCTCCAGAAAGGATCCATTCTTAGCAACGAATATCTTGCCTTTGGATCTGTGATAGAAGATGTAACCAACAGTCTCCTTTGGGTATCCTATGAAGACACATTTCTCAGATTTGGGTTTGAGCTTATCAGGTTGAAGCTTTTTCACATAAGCATCGCAGCCCCAAATTTTAAGAAACGACAGATTAGGTTTCTTGCCAAACCACAGTTCATATGGTGTCATCTCAACGGATTTAGATGGTGCCCTATTTAACGTGAATGCATCTGTGTCTAAAGCATAACCCCAAAACGATAGTGGTAAATCGGTAAGAGACATCGTAGATCGCACCATATATAATAAAGTATGGTTACGACATTCGGACACACCATTACGCTGTGGTGTTCCACGTGGCGTGAGTTGTGAAACTATTCCACATTGTTTCAAATGAACACCAAACTCATAACTCAAATATTCACACGATCAGATCGTAGAAATTTTATTTTCTTGTTATGATTATTTTCCACTTCACTCTGAAATTCTTTGAACTTTTCAAATGTTTCAGACTTATGTTTCACCACGTAGATATACCCATGTCTGCTCAAATAATCTGTGAAGGTCAGAAAATAACGATACCCGCCGCGAGCCTCAACACTCATTGGACCGCATACATCAGTATGTATTATTTCCAACAAGTCTGTTGCTCGCGCCATTGTTCCGGACAACGAAGTCTTAGTCATCTTGCCCATGAGGCATGGTCCGCAAGCATCAAGTGATTCATAATCAGGTGATTCCAAAAGCCCATCAGCATGGAGTTTCTTCATGCGCTTTACACCAATATGACCTAAACGGCAGTGCCACAAATAAGTTACACTATCATTATTAACCTTGCATCTTTTGGCTTCAATACTATGAATATGTGTATCACTACAATCGAGATTTAACAAAAATAGACCACTCATCAAGGGTGCATGACCATAAATTATATTACTCATATAAATAGAACAACCATTATTCTCTGATTTAAATGAATAACCGTCTCGCATCAAACAAGATCCAGATATAATGTTCATGCTTTACGCTGGCACCAAATAACAATTATTTAGGTCTAAAACTAATCCCGAAGGTAGATGTAGAGGTAGCGTGCCAATGGGATCACATCAACTTTGGACCCATTTCCCACGCGCATCGTCACCTCGTCCTTAGCCAATCTTCGCTTAATTCGTAGCCCCTGTTTCGAGTTGCAAATATGAGCAACAGAACCAGTATCAAATACCCAGGCGCTACTACGAGCATTGATAACCCACAAGTATAGGGGATCGCAACAGTTTTCGAGGGTAAAGTATTCAACCCAAATTTGTTGATTCGACACAAGGGGAGCCAAAGAATATTCTCAAGTATTAGCAGCTGAGTTGTCAATTCAACCACACTTGGAAACTTAGTATCTGCAGCAAAGTGTTTAGTAGCAAAGTAATATGATAGTGGTGGTAACGGTAACAAAAGTAAAGACAGCAAAAGTAATGTTTTTGGTATTTTGTAGTGATTGTAACAGTAGCAACGGAAAAGTAAATAAGCGTAAACTAGTATATGGAAAACTCGTAGGCACTGGATCGGTGATGGATAATTATGTCGGATGTGGTTCATCATGTAACGGTCATAACATAGGGTGACACAGAACTAGCTCCAGTTCATCAATGTAATGTAGGCATGTATTCCGAATATAGTCATACGTGCTTATGGAAAAGAACTTGCATGACATCTTTTGTCCTACCCTCCCGTGGCAGCGGGGTCCTATTGGAAACTAAGGGATATTAAGGCCTCCTTTTAATAGAGAACCGGAACAAAGCATTAGCACATAGTGAATACATGAACTCCTCAAACTATGGTCATCACCGGGAGTGGTCCCGATTATTGTCACTTCGGGGTTGACAGATCATAACACATAGTAGGTGACTATAGACTTGCAAGATAGGATCACGAACACACATATATTCATGAAAACATAATAGGTTCAAATCTGAAATCATGGCACTCGGGCCCTAGTGACAAGCATTAAGCATAGCAAAGTCATAGCAACATCAATCTCAGAACATAGTGGATACTAGGGATCAAACCTAACAAAACTAACTCGATTACATGATAAATCTCATCCAACCCATCACCGTCCAGCAAGCCTACGATGGAATTACTCACGCACGGCGGTGAGCATCATGAAATTGGTGATGGAGGATGGTTGATGATGAAGACGGCGACGAATCCCCCTCTCCGGAGCCCCGATCGGACTCCAGATCATCCCTCCCGAGAGAGATTAGGGCTTGGCGGCGGCTCCGTATCGTAAAACGCGATGAAACTTTCTCTCCGATTGTTTCTCCCCGAAAGCCAATATATGGAGTTGGAGTTGGCGTCAGAGGGGCTCCAGGGGGGTCACGAGGTAGGGGGCGCGCTCAGGGGGGCGCGCCCCCCACCCTCGTGGACAGGGTGTGGGCCCCCTGGTCTTCATCTTTGGCGAGGATTTATTATTATTTTTTATAAGACATCCCGTGGAGTTTCAGATCATTCCGAGAACTTTTGTTTTTTGCACATAAAACAACATCATGGCAATTTTGCTGAAAACAGCGTCCCTCCGAGTTAGTTCCATTCTAATCATACAAGTTAGAGTCCAAAACAAGGGCAGAAGTGTTTGGAAAAGTAGATACGACAGAGACGTATCAACTCCCCCAAGCTTAAACCCTTGTTTGTCCTTAAGCAATTCAGTTGACAAACTGAAAGAGAAAAAGAAAAACTTTTACAAACTCTGTTTGCTCTTGTTGTTGTACTTATGTCAAGCCAGCATTCAAGTTTTCAGCAAATATTATAACTAACCACATTTGCAATAATTCTCAGGTCTCATGTTTACTCATATCAATAACATAATCAGCTAGCAAGCCATAATAATAAATCTCGGATGACAACACTTTCTCAAAATAATCATAATATGATATAACAAGATGGTATCTCGCTAGCCCATTCTGAGACCGCAAAACATAAATGCAGAGCACCTTCAAAGATCAAGGACTGACTAGACATTGTAATTCATGGTAAAAGAGATCCAATCATAGTCATACCCGATATAAATTAACAGTAATGAATGCAAATGACAGTTGTGCTCTCCAGCTAGTGCTTTTTAATAAGAGGGTGATGACTCAACACAAAAGTAAATAGATAGGCCCTTCGCAGAGGGAAGCAGGGATTTGTAGAGGTGCCAGAGCTCGATTTTGAAATAGAGATAAATTATTTTGAGCGGCATACTTTCATTGTCAACATAACAACTAAGAGATGACGATATCTTCCATGCTAAACAAATTATAGGAGGTTCCCAAACAGAATGGTAAAGTTTATACTCCCCCTCCTCCACAAGCATCAATCCATGGCTCGCTCGAAACAACGAGTGCCTCCAACATTCAACGGGTCCCAGGGGGAGTTTTGTTTGCAATTATTTTGATTTAGTTTGCATAAAGCATGGGACTGGGCATCCCGGTGACCAGCTATTTTCTCGTGAGTGAGGAGCGGAGTCCACTCCTCTTGAGAATAACCCGCCTAACACGGAAGATAAGGAAAGCACTAGTTGATACATGAGCTATTCGAGCATGCAAAACAGAATGATTATTTGAAGGTTTAGAGTTTGGCACATACAAATTTACTTGGAACGGCAGGTAGATACCGCATATAGGAAGGTATGGTGGACTCATATGGAATAACTATGGGGTTTAAGGGATTGGATGCACAAGCAGTATTCCCGCTTAGTACAAGTGAAGGCTAGCAAAAGACTGGGAAGCGACCAACTAGAGAGCGACAACAGTCATGAACATGCATTAAAATTAATAAACATTGAATACAAGCATGAGTAGGATATAATCCACCATGAACATAAATATCGTGAAGGCTATGTTGATTTGTTTCAACTACATGCATGAACATGTGCCAAGTCAAGTCACTTAAATCATTCAAAGGAGGATACCAACCCATCATACCACATCACAACCATTTTAATAGCATGTTGGCACGCAAGGTAAACAATTATAACTAGTAGCTAATCAAGCATGGCACAAGAAACTATGATCTCTAATTGTCATTGCAAACATGTTTATTCATAATAAGCTAAATCAAGAACGACGAACTCATCATATTTACAAAAACAAAAGAGGTCGAGTTCATACCAGCTTTTCCCATCTCAGTCAGTCCATCATATATGTCATCATAATTGCCTTTCACTTGCACGACCGAACAATGTGAATAATAATAAGAGTGCACGTGCATTGGACTAAGCTGGAATCTGCGAGCATTCAATAAGCAGGAGAAGACAAGGCAATATGGGCTCTTGGTTAAATCAACAATAATGCATATAAGAGCCATCTCAACAATTTAATCATGGTCTTCTCCTACTGACCCCCAAAGAAAAGAAAGGAAATAAAACTATTTACACGGGAAAGCTCCCAACAAGCAAAAGAAGAACGGGAAATATTTTTGGGTTTTCTTTTTAATTATTACTACTACAGCAGGAAAAATAAACTACTACTAATTGTTTTTGGTTTTTCTAAGGTTTATTAAACACACAAGAAGAAAGCAGGAAAAAGGAAAATAAACTAGCATGGATATTACAGTGAAAGAGTATGAGCACCGACATCTAGCAATGAGTGTGTGTGAACATGAATGTAATGTCGGTGAGAAATCGTACTCCCTAAGCTTAGGCTTTTGGCCTAAGTTGGTCTATTGCCGAGGATAGCTTTGGCCGATACCCGTAGGTGTAGTCAGTCGATCTTGCGATGCAGAATAGTTGGGATCATAATGTGATGAAGAGGACTCGATCGCCATTGGCTGGCAACCGCCTCAGATCCCAAGAATAAAAGCAGACATTCGTGGAGGCTCATCTTGTGGTTCCGGTTCGTGGCTGGTACAGATTCCGATAGGCTTGAACAGCCGCCCACGGAACAATGTAAGGACCTGTAGACAAGTTAAACAAAGAGGGAGCATGCAAAGTAATAGTCTCAGGGTGATGTTTATCAAAGTACAATTTATATTTAAGCTCCCCTTCGCGACTCTTAACAAGACAATCATGCGCTAGCATACTCTTATAATCTAAATAAGCACGGGGCAGCGCTGTTTCTTCTTTCTCCTCATGCCTAATAGGTATTTCAAAATGTTCAGCTAGGCGTGAAGCCTAAATGCCTCCAAAGATGGGGCCCTTAGTACGGTTCATACTTAACCGTCTAACAACAATTCCACCCATACTAACAGAGTTATTGCGGTATAAACCATGGAACAAAATGATAATATCAGGAATGCTAAGGTTTCCACAGTTCCCGCGACCAATCAAGCAACTACTAGCAAATAAGGCAAAATAGCGTAAAACAGGGAAATGTATGCTAGTAATTCTTGCATCAGAAACCTTTCTGGTTTCTCCCACAGTGATAGTGTTAATAAAAGCTTCCACTTCATTACGGTGTGGTTCATCTAAGGTGCCCTCAAAAGGTATTTTGCGAACCTCGCAAAATTCAGCTAATGCCATCTCCTTAACAACGTCATATAAATGGAACTCTACTGTTGGAGGTGATTTCTTAGGGAAAAGTAGAAGTTCTGCACAAAAGTATTTGTGAGTAAGAGATACTGATGACGTTGGTCGCGGAGGAAGTCGGTGAGGCCGGCGTTCTCAATTAATAGATAGAAATCCTCATAAATCCCGGCTCTCCTCAAGAAGTCATCGGAAGGCCATTCACACGGCCAGACCTCCGCGGTGCGAGGCAAATTAAATTTGAGCTTCTGCTCTTCTTCCTTTTGTTTTTCCCTCGAGCTTCGGCTCGACGAGCCCCTCAAAAGCCTCTTCATTATTTCTGAAATAATCTGAAATTTTTAGTAACTTCAAACAAAAGTGAACCAACTTCAATAAAACTGATAGCAACTACTCATACAAGTGCCTAGAGCATATATCAAGCATTAGAACTACTTGGAACCATATAAATTTGACATGCAAGCTCAATAACATGGTCACCTAAGCAGCACAAATTTGCAATGAATAAAGCACTAGAACAAAAACTAATTGGACCAATGGAGGAGTCACATACCAAGGAACAATCTCCCCAAGCAGTTTTGCGGGAGGTGCTTTGAGCAAGGAGATCGAAAATCACAGCAAAAGCGGCTGGAACACGAGCTTGAGTTGGTTTTTCGGGTTTGTGTGAGACAGAGGAAGAAGATGGGTGCAGGGATAAGTGGAGGAGGGCCACCGTGGGCCCACGAGGCAGGGGGGGCGCCTAGGGGGGTAGGGCGCGCCCTCCACCCTCGTGGCAGTGGTGGCAGCTCCCATGTAATTTTGCACTAAAAATCCTCAAATATTCCGGAAAAAACATATTAAATTGGCATGGCATTCTGAGGACTTTTATTTTCGGGATATTTTTATATTGCACAGATAAATCAAGAAACAGACAGAAAAGTACTATTTTACTTTATTTCTACTAAGTAACAAAAAATATAAAGAGGGTACAGAAGGTTGTGCTTCTAGTTTCATCCATCTCATGCTCATCAAAGAATCCACTAACAAGGTTGATCAAGTCTTGTTAACAAACTCATTCCGATAATCATGGAACCAGAGAAATTTCGAATAACACTATGTTACCTCAACGGGGATATGGACATCCCCAATAATAAGTATATCATATTTCTTTTTGACAGTAGGGAGAGGAAATTCAAAACCTCCAAATATAATCGATGGAACTTTTCCAATAGAGTTGATACTATGAACTTGAGGTTGTTTCCTTGGAAAGTGTACCGTATGCTCACTACCATTAATATGAAAAGTGACATTGCCTTTGTTGCAATCAATAACAGCCCTTGCAGTATTAAGGAAAGGTCTTCCAAGAATAATAGACATACTATCATCATCGGGAATATTAAGAATAACAAATTCCGTTAAAATAGTAGCATTTGCAACCACAACAGGCACATCCTCACAAATACTGACAGGTATAGCAGTTGATTTATCAACCATTTGCAAAGATATTTCAGTAGGTGTCAACTTATTCAAGTCAAGTCTACGATATAAAGAGAGAGGCATAACACTAACACCGGCTCCAAGATCACATAAAGCAGTTTTAATTTCTCTTAATGGAGCATGGTATAGTAGGTACTCCTGGATCTCCAAGTTTCTTTGGTATTCCACCCTTAAAAGTGTAATTAGCAAGCATGGTGGAAATTTCAGCTTCCGGTATCTTTCTTTTATTTGTAACAATATCTTTCATATATTTAGCATAGGGATTCATTTTGAGCATATCAGTCAATCGCATACGCAAAAAGATAGGTCTAATCATTTCAGCAAAGCGCTCAAAATCCTCATCATCCTTTTTCTTGGATGGTTTGGGAGGAAAAGGCATGGGTTTCTGAACCCATGGTTCTATTTCTTTAGCATGTTTCCTAGCAACGAAGTCTCTTTTATCATAACGTTGATTCTTTGATTGTGGGTTATCAAGATCAACAGCAGGTTCAACTTCTACATCATTATCATTGATAGGTTGAGCATCATCATGAACATCATCATTAACATTTTCACTAGTTTCATGTTCATTACCAGATTGTGTTTCAGCATCAGACATAGAGATATCATTTGGATTATCAGGTGGTTCAACAACAGGTTCACTAGAAGTTTGCACAGTTCTATCATTTTTCTTTTTCTTCCTTTTAGAAGAACTAGGTATATCAATATTATTTCTCTGAGAATCTTTCTCGATTCTCTTAGGGTGGCCTTCAGGATACAAAGGTTCCTGAGTCATTCTACCAGTTCTAGTAGCCACTCTAACAGCATAATCATTTTTCTTACTATTCATTTCATCAAGCACTTCTTTCTGAGCTTTAAGTACTTGTTCTACTTGAGTGGTAACCATAGAAGCATGTTTGCTAACAAGTTTAAGTTCACCTCTAATATTAGCCATATAATCACTCAAGCGTTTAATCATAAAGGTATTCTGTTTTAATTGTCTACCAAAATAAGCATTAAAGTCATCTTGCTTAAACATAAAGTTATCAAACTCATCCAAGCACTGACTAGCAATTTTAGTAGGAGGTACTTCAGCTTTATCATATCTATAGAGAGAATTTACCTTTACTACTTGTGTCGGGATATCGGGATCAGGAGGTTCTTCAGTGAATAAAGAATTGAGATCATATACTTCTTCAATAGGCGGTAAATTAAGACCATGTATTTCTTCAATAGGAGGTAAATTCTTAACATCTTCAGCTTTAATACTTTTTTCTTTCATAGATTTCTTTGCCTCTTGCATATCTTCAGGACTGAGAAATAGAACACCTCTCTTCTTCGGAGTTGGTTTAGGAATAGGCTCAGTAATTGGTTCAGGAGCTGGCTCGGGAGTTGGCTCAGGAGGTGCCCAATTATTTTCATTTGTCAACATATTGTTCAATAAAATTTCAGCTTCATCTGGTGTTCTTTCCCTGAAAAGAGAACCAGCACAACTATCCAGGTAATCTTTAGAAGCATCGGTTAGTCCATTATAAAAGATATCAAGTATTTCAGGTTTCTTAAGAGGATGATCAGGCAAAGCATTAAGTAACTTGAGAAGCCTCCCCCAAGCTTGTGGGAGACTCTCTTCTTCAATTTGCACAAAATTATATATATCCCTCAAAGCAGCTTGTTTCTTATGAGCAGGAAATATTTAGCGAGAAGTAATAAATCATATCCTGGGGACTACGCACACAACCAGGATCAAGAGAATTAAACCATATCTTAGCATCACCCTTTAATGAGAATGGAAATATTTTGAGTATATAAAAGTAGCGCGATCTCTCATCATTAGTGAGCAGGGCAGCTATATCATTTAAGTTAGTAAGATGTGTCACAACAGTTTCAGATTCATAGCCATAAAAAGGATGAGATTCAACCAGAGTAATTATATCAGGATCAACATAGAATTCATAATAATCCTTATCAGGAACACAGATAGGTGAAGTAGCAAAAGCAGGATCAGGTCCCATCCTATCTCTAAGAGATTCTTTACTCCATTTAACTAGCAGCCTCTTAAGTTCATATCTATCCTGGCAGGCAAAAATAGCTGCAGAAGATTCCGCATCAAAAAGATAACCCTCAGGAATAGCAGGCATATTTTCATCATCACTTTCATCATTGTATTCAGTTTCAATATTTTCTCTTTCTCTAGACCTAGAAATTTGTTCATCTAGAAATTCACCAAGGGCACAGAGTATCAAGCATAGAAGTAGTTTCATCATAAGTATCATGCATAGCGAAGTGGCATCATCAATAACATGCACATATCGAACGAATAGCGAAGGAGGTTTAGGTTTTGCTAGCTTACTCATAATGAAGGTGAATCAAGTGCGAGCTAGATGGCAGTTCCTTACCTCCCTCGTAGTTGAGGGATAAATTGTTGTCTTAGCGTCTTTCAAGTTCTTCATAGTGTCCAGCAGATATAAATCCCAAGTGACTCAAAGAATAGAGCTATGCTCCCTGGCAACGGCGCCAGAAAAAGGTCTTGATAACCCACAAGTATAGGGGATCGCAACAGTTTTCGAGGGTAAAGTATTCAACCCAAATTTGTTGATTCAACACAAGAGGAGCCAAAGAATATTCTCAAGTATTAGCAGTTGAGTTGTCAATTCAACCACTCCTAGAAACTTAGTATCTGCAGCAAAGTGTTTAGTAGCAAAGTAATATGATAGTGGTGGTAACGGTAACAAAAGTAAAGACAGCAAAAGTAATGTTTTTGGTATTTTGTAGTGATTGTAACAGTAGCAACGGAAAAGTAAATAAGCGTAAACCAGTATATGGAAAACTCGTAGGCACCGGATCAGTGATGGATAATTATGTCGGATGTGGTTCATCATGTAACGGTCATAACATAGGGTGACACAGAACTAGCTCCAGTTCATCAATGTAATGTAGGCATGTATTCCGAATATAGTCATACGTGCTTATGGAAAAGAACTTGCATGACATCTTTTGTCCTACCCTCCCGTGGCAGCGGGTCCTATTGAAACTAAGGGATATTAAGGCCTCCTTTTAATAGAGAACCGAACAAAGCATTAGCACATAGTGAATACATGAACTCCTCAAACTATGGTCATCACCGGGAGTGGTCCCGATTATTGTCACTTCGGGGTTGCCGGATCATAACACATAGTAGGTGACTATAGACTTGCAAGATAGGATCACGAACACACATATATTCATGAAAAGATAATAGGTTCAGATCTGAAATCATGGCACTCGGGCCCTAGTGACAAGCATTAAGCATAGCAAAGTCATAGCAACATCAATCTCAGAACATAGTGGATATTAGGGATCAAACCCTAACAAAACTAACTCGGTTACATGATAAATCTCATCCAACCCATCACCGTCCAGCAAGCCTACGATGGAATTACTCACGCACGGCGGTGAGCGTCATGAAATTGGTGATGGAGGATGGTTGATGATGACGACGGCGACGAATCCCCCTCTCCGGAGCCCCGATCGGACTCCAGATCAGCCCTCCCGAGAGTGATTAGGGCTTGGCGGCGGCTCCGTATCGTAAAACACGATGAAACTTTCTCTCCCATTTTTTCTCCCCGAAAGCCAATATATGGAGTTGGAGTTGGTGTCGGAGGGGCTCCAGGGGGCCCACGAGGTAGGGGGCGCGCCCCCCACCCTCGTGGACAGTGTGTGGGCCCCCTGGTCTTCATCTTTGGCGAGGATTTTTTATTATTTTTTTAAGACATCCCGTGGAGTTTCAGGTCATTCCGAGAACTTTTGTTTTCTGCACATAAAACAACATCATGGCAATTCTGCTGAAAACAGCGTCAGTCTGGGTTAGTTCCATTCAAATCATACAAGTTAGAGTCCAAAACAAGGGCAAAAGTGTTTGTAAAAGTAGATACGATGGAGACGTATCAAGCATTAGTAAGGTACACATCAATAACATGTATATCAAAATATACCTTTCACTTTGCCATCCTTCTTATCCGCCAAATACTTGGGGCAGTTCCGCTTCCAGTGACCAGTCCCTTTGTAGTAGAAGCAGTCAGTCTCGGGCCTAGGTCCAGACTTGGGCTTCTTCACTTGAGCAACAACTTGCTTGCCGTTCTTCTTGAAGTTCCCCTTCTTTCCTTTGCCCTTTTTCTTGAAACTAGTGGTCTTTTTAACCATCAACACTTGATGCTCCTTCTTCATTTGTACCTCCGCAGCTTTTAGCATCGCGAAGAGCTCGGGAATTGTCTTATCCATTCCTTGCATATTATAGTTCATCATGAAGCTTTTGTAGCTTGGTGGTAGTGATTGAAGAACTCTGTCAATGACACTATCATCAAGAAGACTAACTCCCAGTTGAGTCAAGTGGTTATGGTACCCAGACATTCTGAGTATACGTTCACTGACAGAACTATTCTCCTCCATCTTGCAGCTCTAGAACTTATTGGAGACTTTATATCTCTCAATCTGGGCATTTGCTTGAAATATTAACTTCAACTCCTGGAACATCTCATATGCTCCATGACGTTCAAAACATCGTTGAAGTCCCGATTCTAAGTCGTAAAGCATGGCACATTGAACTATCGAGTAGTCATCAGCTTTGCTCTGCCAGACGTTCATAATGTCCGGAGTTGCTCCTGCAGCGGGTCTTGCACCTAGCGGTGCTTCCAGGACGTAATTCTTCCGTGCAACAATGAGGACAATCCTCAAGTTACGGACCCAGTCCGTGTAGTTGCTACCATCATCTTTCAACTTAGCTTTCTCTAGGAACACACTAAAATTCAAAGGAACGATAGCATGGTGTCGGTGCGGAACGACACCTATGGGATCACAAGAATCCCTACTACGGTCGCGGGGCGCGGGGTCGTGAGAAGAGCGGATCAAACAGATAGCACACGGTTTCCTTATCCAGGTTCGGGCCGCGAGGATGCGTAAAACCCTACTCCTGCTTTGGTGGTTTGTTTATCTGTGTTCTTGAACTAGCAATGGGGCGTGAGGAGCTCCAAAAAGCCGAATCCTCCTCCTGGTCGCCTTGGGCCTCCTTTTATAGGGAAAGGGTCGCCACACAGTGGCACACAGGAGGTGGAAAGGGTCTGATGATGCTGAGTTTATCCTCGCATTACATGACAAAGCGCCTTTAATGCGTCTTGCTTAGGTGTCCTTGCTTTATCGGGGACGGGGGAGAGCCCTGTCTCATCCGTCGCCGCTCCCTTTCGTGTCGACACGCGCCCTGGCTGTCACGCCCAATATGCGACCCTATCCTAAAGGAACTCGACGGTCCCACCAAGGATAGACCCGCATATTGAAACGCTTTTGCAAGGTGGATATCATTACATCAACATTACATAATAGATGGAGATACATACATAAGGCACAAATGCCACAAGAATACATCAACATCATATACAAGATCAACATCCGACTACGGATGAATCATAAACAGAAACTCAAACAATATCCACCCTGCTAGCCCAGGCTGCTGACCTGGAACCTATCCCCTGATCGAAGAAGAAGCAGAAGAAGAACTCCAAAACAAGCAAACATCGCTCTCGCGTCATGATCATCGCACAACCTGTACCTGCAACTGGTGGTGTAGTAATCTGTGAGCCACAGGACTCAGCAATCCCATTACCATGGGTATCAAGACTAGCAAAGCTTAATGGGAAAGGAAGGGGTAAAGTGGTGAGGTTGTAGCAGCGACTAAGCATATATGGTGGCTAACCAATGCAAATAAGAGCGAGAAGAGAAACAAAGGAACGGTCGTCAACTAGTAATGATCAAGAAGTGATCCTGAACTCCTACTTACGTCAGACATAACCCAAGAACCGTGTTCTCCTCTCGATCAACCCCGAAAAGAGACACTCACGATTACGCACACGGTTGGTGTATTTTAGAAGAGTTTGCTTCAATTTTACTACAACGGATATTAACAAATTCCCATCGCCACATAACCGGGCACGGCTTTGAAAGTTTAAACCCTGCAGGGTGTCCCAACTTAGCCCATGATAAGCTCTCGCGATCAACGAAGGATATTCCTTCTCCCCGGAAGACCCGATCAGTCTCGGAATCCGGCTACAAGACATTTCGACAAGAATAAAACAAGACCAGCAGACCGCCTGATGCGCCGACAATCCCGATAGGAGCTGCACATATCTCGTTCTCGTGGCAACACCGGATGAGACAAGCTCTGAGTAAAACCAAGCCTCGAGTTTCCCGTGGTGGCCCAGAAGTGTTTCGGTTCGAACCAGCACTTAGAGAAGCACCGCCCGGGGGGCTAAAATAAAGATGACCCTCGGGTTGGCCGACCCAAGGAAAGGGTATAGGTGGTGGTGAGGAAAATGGTAAAACCAAGGTTGGGCCTTTTTGGAGGAGTCTTATTCAAAGCGAACTGTCAAGGGGTCCCATAAATCACCCAACCGCGTTAGGGACGCAAAATCCGGGAACATAATACCGATATGACGGAAACTAGGCGGCAAGAGTGGAACAAAACACCTGCATAAGGCCGAGCCTTCCACCCTTTACCAAGTATATAGATGCATTAATTAAATAAGAGATATTGTGATATCCCAACATAAACATAATCCAACATGGAGCAATCTTCATCTTCACCTGCAACTAGCAACGCTATAAGAGGGGCTCAACAAAAGCGGTAACATAGCCATACAATGGTCTGCTAGGAAGGGTATCAAAGGTCAGAGGTTCATGGCAATTTGGGAGGCTTGAGCAGCAAGTGGTAGGTAACGCAGCATAGCGATAGAACGAAGCAACTAGCATAGCAATGATAGTAATGAGATCCAAGGTGACGGTCATGTTGCTGAAATCCCGCTAGGAAGAAGAACGAGTCCATGAAGAAGGCGAAAGGGAGTAGTCGAGCGAATCCTCACAATCGCAACATTACGGAACATGGAAGCAACACCGGAAAGAAACAAACAACATGGTAAATGCACAAGCATAAACATGGCATGATGCACAATCAAGTATGATGCATGTCCGGTTTAATGATGCATGGCATGACAAAGTGCAACAAACAATACTACAAATTAAGTGGAGCTCAATATGCAACGAGTTGCATATGACGAAACACCACATTCAAGTTATTTAGTTCGCTCTCGTATATGAACAAGACAAGATTATATGTTGGTTAACACGGCAAGAGGTGAAGCATAAGTAAACTATCTATTTAGGCAAGTTTAAATGAGGCCGGAAATAAGAAAGAACAATTCCGAAAAATCCTCATGTGCATATTTCGAATTTGGTACTGTTCTGCTATAAATCATATTTTAGTGTTGTTAAACAGCAAAATAAAGTATACCATGTTAAACTAGGCATTTTTCCACCCCGTTTACATATAAAGTTTATTAAAATTGGAGCTACGGTTATTTAGTTATGAAATAAATCATTTTAGCATGGCATTTGAGCAAATTTAAACAAACAGCATGTTAAACATTTTTAACAGGGATGAAAGTTGCATATTGTTAATCTACACAAAATTATAAGCATTTTACATATCTAAAACATTCTAATCCGATGCACGGTTCATGAGTTATTATATGCATGAAGTTCAAGGGTTTTTCTGTAAAACTGGTTTCCTGTGGATAATGCTAAAATCGCAGACAGGTAAAAAAACTACATCGGGCCGAAATCTGCTGGGGAGCTGGGCTTTGGGTGGCTCACCATGGGCTAAGTCCAGGTCGATGGAGGAGGCCGGGCAGGCCAGCGTTGGGCCTTGGAGGCAGCAGGCTGGCTGGGAACGCCTGGCTGGGCCTTGCTGCTGATGGGCTAGGAGATCGGGACGAGGCCGGCTTGGATCGAGGTCGGTCAAGCTCGGGACAAACGGGCTCCTGCTGCTCGAACGACTCGAAGGAGAGGCGCCGTCCTCCTCTGCTAGACAGGAAGCAGAGCAGCGGCGGCGTGGAATTTGGCGACGGCAGGGCAACTCCGGCAAGGTGAAGACGGGGTGGCTGCAGATCCGGGCGTGGGGAGGAAGGCATGGGCGCGCGGCGCCGGGGTGCTGCTGGCGAGGACCGGCGTCTGGGAGCTCGAGGACGACGTCGTCCGGGCGCGGGAGGCGAGGATGGCCGGCGCAAACTCCTTGGGGCTCCCTGTTGCACGAACAGAGGGAGCAGGTGAGAGAGGGAGGAGAGAAGGAAGAGGAAGGGAGAGGCAGGGGCGCAGGGTCCTGCTGAAGGTGGTCGCCGACGACGTCGAGGCAGAGGCGAGGAAGATGGTGGAGTCTGAGCGCGTTGGAGGAGTGGATCTCGGGCACGGGGACGAGGTGGATCGAGGGAGGCAAGGGGCCTGCTGGATGAGCTCCGTCTCGAGGAGCTCCTGCTCGGGCACGAGCGTGGAGACGCGGGGCTGCGGCCAGAGGAGGTTGGTCGGGCACGAAAATAGAGGCAGGGGTTCGATTGGGTGGAGATGGATCCCGAGCTGGGAGGAGGTTGTGGGATCAAGGGAGGGGGATCCCGAGAGGATTTTGTGGAGTGGCGGCGGGATGGGACATCTCCCTAGAAGTTAGGGTTTGCCCATATTTGGACTAGGGGTCTAAATATAGGGAAAAGAAGAGGTTTTTGGATCATCCGATTAAAATCAAACGGTCGAGATAAATGGCTTAGGGGAGTCCAACAAATAAACGCAGATATTTTATAGATGTTTGGGGATGATCCGGATCCAACGGTGACGACTACTCGGGTCGGGTTCAGGACAATTTTCGGACGCGCGCAAGAGGGGGGTCGGTGGCGTGCAGAGAGGTTAGGTGGTCTGACAAGAGGGAAATGCAAACATTGTTGGTCTCGGAACGGTCAACGAAATTAAGGGGGGAACGCAGCAACTACGAACGGGTGCAAACTTTGTGAAAACATGCAGATGCAATGCGCATGATGCTACGAGATGAGATGCATGACATGAACAAAATGCAAAACAAAAGAAAAAAACCCAAACACAGAGGAAATAACATATCGCATCTCCGGAAAAGGCAAGAGTTGGAGTTACGAATATGGAAAGTTGTATCCGGGGTGTTAAAACACTCCACCACTACGAGAGGATCTCGTCCCGAGATCTAGGATGGCACCGGAGGGAAAAGAAAGAGGAAGATAAGAGGTAAAACTAAGTTGCTTCTTCGACAAATGAGTGAAACCACGAACCTTGAGAGGTTAAACAATTTAAAAGAAAGAGTACAACAGAGATGAACGAGATTGCAAACAATCCTTAGAAAAGAGGAACAAGGAACATTACGAGAACTTGAAGGTTGCAAAGACATGAATCAAGAGTTTAATGGACAAGATAGAATTCGAAACCACTCCGGTTAAAACAAGATGAGAGAAGAAGAATTCGGGCAGCACTCCGGTTGAACATGGAAGGAATAGAACATGAACTTGAGAAGATGGGATGATACTTGGTGAAATCAACAACACACTGCCTCCGGAACTATTGAAAGAATGGCACAATTGGTAAGAAGGATTTCCGACCGCACTCCGGTTGAGAAGGGAGGCAAAACTTGATAAGATGAGAGAACTTGAATGGAGGACACGGCACTCCGGTTGAATGGATAAGTAAGAAAAAGAACATGATCTTCACAAACCGAGGTGATGGGTGAAGAGCACAACATCACAATGCCTTCGTAACGAAAGAATAGAAGTTAGATCGTTGGGATAAAGGGACGGAGAAGAAAATGCCAACTTCTGCCACAAATGAACTTGGAAAGCACCTTGCAAAGAAGAATTGAACGGAGTTGTTGCAAAATCAACAACGAAAAGCACAAGCTTGTTGTGGGCTTACGGCAAACATCTCAAAATGATGAGGTGACAACCCGCCATTAACAGAAACAATTGATTGGTTGAGATCAATGAAGATAAGAGAAACTTCTTCACCGAGATGAGAAGGAGAAAATTGGATCATAGATATGCACCACAAATAGCAACATTCCTTAGGGAAGGCTTTAGGTGAAATATGACCCAAGATAACTCCAATTAAGGGATTGATGGATTTAAATACCTCATTCTTGACAACATGTGAATCATGAAACACGAACTCAAATTGTCAAGAATGACATAACACCACCTCAAATGATAAGGTAGAACGAATTGCACTTCGGAATGCAAGATGAAGAATGCTTGAACTCCTCAAAACAAAACATGTGTTGAGCACCATGTTTATCTTAGAGTATAGCTTGGCGGATCATAACTTCGAGAGAAATCTTGAAGAACAATTGAAGAGAGAAAACAATCCTTGACGAACCACCATGTAGAGCCTCCATGAAGAACTCCGGTAACAAAAGGATGATGAGATTGAATTGAATAATGAAAAGAATAAGATTCAAGCCTTGCGGTGATTTAGATGGAGGTTCCGACGAGATGGCCAAGGAAATTGAACTCCGGAAAAGAAAAGATGAAAACACTTGGAAGTAGAATTTATTCATCAAGAACAAACTCCGAAGGAAGGGATTAATCACTTGGATGAAATAAGAATAAGATTTATTGTATGCTTATCCTTCATCAAATTAAATTGATGACAAGCAATGGCTTTTACATACTACTTATTCTTCTTGCAAAAGAATTGAGAAGTGGCATAACGCAAACTTGAGAAGGTCTTCATGAACCACCGGTAGGATTCGAAAGAACGAATGAATTAATATGATAACGAAGGAAGTGAAATCTTGAACGAACCACCATAAGAATTGAAAATGAAAGTAGCAAAGGCAAAAATCACCGGGAAGAATTGGAGAAAAAGAAAACAAAGATACTTGAGAGGATTTAGATACAAGAGAATGAAGAGATCATGAACTAATTAGAGGATATTTGAACGGTTCACCGGTAAGATTTGGAGAACGATAGCTACACGCTGAGAATGAGGAATTATGACATGATGGCCTTCGGAGGAAAGAAATGGAAACAACTCATGACATGCTCCGGATGGGTGAAAAGAATTCCCACAATCGAAAACAATTATGAGAGGATGGCATCAAGCTAGAACCATGAATCTTGAAGAGAATGGAGCAAGATTTAAGAGAAACTCTTCTTCGGTCTTCAAATGTTGAGAATGACGATGAGAAACATCACCATGAATTGTTGAGATACTCCGGGATGAAAATTAGAAAGGTTGAACCAACAATGAAAAGAATTTGGAAGATCTGGGAGAAAGACATTTGACTGATGATAACTCATTCTTACGTCCAACTTGAAAAGAATTAGGAATGGCTCCGGAATAAATAGAAGAGTCAGGTAAGATCCTAGGAAAAGACATGTGGGTTAGGGCCCACTCAAAAGAAAACATCGTTGAACAATTTTAAAGAGAGGTTGCACCGGTTGAATTAAATGACTTGAATGAGATAATAATCTCCAAATAGCTTGAACAGATCTTGGAAGAAAAGACGAGCCTTCTGAGATATCTTCAACACTCCAGGAAAAATGAATAGCGAGAAGGTGAATGATTGAGAGGTGCATCGGCAAGAGAAAGCATTTGCAACAAGGAAAGGAATATGATGAATATCGAAAGCTTGAATTGGATCCACCGGAGAAGAAACAACAATGAAGGATGATGAACTTGAAACTGTTGAGCATCTTCATGGGAAATCACCGGATAAGAACATTGAAAGAAAAGAATGAAGAGACTTCCCACAAATAAAAGGATACATGATTAAGAAATCCGAGTCCTTGAAGAAAAAGGGGTGGGAGGGCGGGAAAACAAAGGCAACTTGGGACGGATGAAACAAACACCGTTGAGAAAACTTAGAATTGATCTCGCAAATGTTGAAATGATCGGATCCATTTGAAGAGAAGCACGCCAGTTGGGAAAAGAATTAACATGACGATCTCGATGATCAAGAAGGATTAGTATTCACATAGCAATATGAGAACACCGTTTAGGAAAGGCATGGATTCAACATTTGACTTCGAAGCAACTCGAATACCACAAATAAAACAAAACATAGGATTTGGCTTGCAGAATAAGCCAGAACAAATACATATGATAGAGATTTACCCAATCTCATATCATGCATCTGTCGGAAAGATATTCTAGGAGCTACTTGAATTCCCACCTATAAACTCCCGAAACTTTCTGGTTATGCAATTTGGTGTTGGGGATACAGGGGACACAAAATATATCACCCAAACTAACAATACCTAGATCCGGCTGTATCCATCCGTCAACACATAACCAAGAAAACTCCGGAAATCGTGTACCTCAACCTTCGAAAAGCATCCGTTATACAAGCTATGGCAATACTCCCGAACTCCCGATCTTGGGTGACGCCGAGGTTATCTCACCAACAACCGCATAAAAGAGATTTTCGATGTCGGCAAACTCAGGTATTCCAGAACTGCAACGATAAAATTGTGACGACAACACCTCGGAGCTCAACTCCCGGGACACCGCCACAACCCCTAAATGTCGAGGCACCAAGAACAATGTTCTCGTCACAAGACTATCGGAACGATCCCAAGATACCAGCGTGATCCTAAATTTTTTTGTGAAATTTGAGGAGAGGAAAGACAAAACATCTACGCCGGAGGCCTCACCAGAGCGACGAAGGGACCGAGGAGTAAAAGAATCCTACTCTCCGATATATATAATCCTAAGACTCAAAATAGTTTTCTTCTAGACTCAACAACGGCCAACAAACAAGGGGGCTCCTAAGGTCGGTCGAGGCTCTGATACCAACTTGTCACGCCCAATATGCGACCCTATCCTAAAGGAACTCGACGGTCCCACCAAGGATAGACCCGCATATTGAAACGCTTTTGCAAGGTGGATATCATTACATCAACATTACATAATAGATGGGGATACATACATAAGGCACAAATGCCACAAGAATACATCAACATCATATACAAGATCAACATCCGACTACAGATGAATCATAAATAGAAACTCAAACAATATCCACCCTGCTAGCCCAGGCTGCAGGCCTGGAACCTATCCCCTGATCGAAGAAGAAGCAGAAGAAGAACTCCAAAACAAGCAAACAAGCAAACACTCACGCTTACGCACACGGTTGGTGTATTTTAGAAGAGTTTGCTTCAATTTTACTACAACCGGATATTAACAAATTCCCATCTGCCACATAACCGCGGGCATGGCTTTCAAAAGTTTAAACCCTGCAGGGGTGTCCCAACTTAGCACATGATAAGCTCTCGCGATCAACGAAGGATATTCCTTCTCCCCGGGAAGACCCGATCAGTCTCGGAATCCCGGCTACAAGACATTTCGACAGCAATAAAACAAGACCAGCAAGACCGCCTGATGCAACCGACAATCCCGATAGGAGCTGCACATATCTCGTTCTCGTGGCAACACCCGATGAGACAGACTCTGAGTAAAACCAAGCCTCGAGTTTCCCGTGGTGGTTTCAAGCAGTGGCTCGGTTTGAACCAGACTTAGAGAAGCACCGCCCGGGAGGCTAAAATAAAGATGACCCTCGGGTTGGCCGACCAAAGGGAAAGGGTATAGGTGGTGGTGAGGCAAATGGTAAAACCAAGGTTGGGCCTTGCTGGAGGAGTCTTATTCAAAGCGAACTGTCAAGGGGGTCCCATAAATCACCCAACCGCGTTAGGGACGCAAAATCCGGGAACATAATACCGATATGACGGAAACTACGGCGGCAAGAGTGGAACAAAACACCAGGCATAAGGTCGAGCCTTCCACCCTTTACCAAGTATATAGATGCATTAATTAAATAAGAGATATTGTGATATCCCAACATAAACATAATCCAACATGGAGCAATCTTCATCTTCACCTGCAACTAGCAACGCTATAAGAGGGGCTCAGCAAAAGCGGTAACATAGCCATACAATGGTCTGCTAGGAAGGGTATCAAAGGTCAGAGGTTCATGGCAATTTGGGAGGCTTGAGCAGCAAGTGGTAGGTAACACAGCATAGCGATAGAACGAAGCAACTAGCATAGCAATGATAGTAATGAGATCCAAGGTGACGGTCATGTTGCCTGAAATCCCGCTAGGAAGAAGAACGAGTCCATGAAGAAGACGAAAGGGAGTAGTCGAACGAATCCTCACAATCGCAACATTACCGGAACATGGAAGCAACACCGGAAAGAAACAAACAACATGGTAAATGCACAAGCATAAACATGGCATGATGCACAATCAAGTATGATGCATGTCCGGTTTAATGATGCATGGCATGACAAAGTGCAACAAACAATACTACAAATTAAGTGGAGCTCAATATGCAACGAGTTGCATATGACGAAACACCACATTCAAGTTATTTAGTTCGCTCTCGTATATGAACAAGACAAGATTATATGTTGGTTAACACGGCAAGAGGTGAAGCATAAGTAAACTATCTATTTAGGCAAGTTTAAATGAATTTGGAAATAAGAAAGAACAATTCCGAAAAATCCTCATGTGCATATTTCGAATTTGGTACTGTTCTGCTATAAATCATATTTTAGTGTTGTTAAACAGCAAAATAAAGTATACCATGTTAAACTAGGCATTTTTCCACCCGTTTACATATAAAGTTTATTAAAATTGAGCTACGGTTATTTAGTTATGAAATAAATCATTTTAGCATGGCATTTGAGCAAATTTAAACAAACAGCATGTTAAACATTTTTAACAGGGATGAAAGTTGCATATTGTTAATCTACACAAAATTCTAAGCATTTTACATATCTAAAACATTTTAATCCGATGCACGGTTCATGAGTTATTATATGCATGAAGTTCAAGGGTTTTTCTGTAAAACTGGTTTCCTGTGGATAATGCTAAAATCGCAGACAGGTAAAAAAACTACATCGGGCCGAAATCTGCTGGGGAGCTGGGCTTTGGGTGGCTCACCATGGGCTAAGCCAGTGTCGATGGAGGAG
This sequence comes from Aegilops longissima, assembly GCA_021605205.1. Classification (NCBI taxonomy): domain Eukaryota; kingdom Viridiplantae; phylum Streptophyta; class Magnoliopsida; order Poales; family Poaceae; genus Aegilops; species Aegilops longissima. Next base: position 535,630,358 of record CM038679.1, on the reverse strand, counting down.
GCGGGCAGGCCAGGCTGGCCTTGAGGCGGCAGGTGGTCGGGAACACTGGCCGGGCCTTACTCTTGATGGGCTAGGAGATCGGACGAGGCCGGCTTGGATCGAGGTCGGTCAACGCTCGGGACAAACGGGCTCCTGCTGCTCGAACGACTCGAAGGAGAGGCGCCATCCTCCTCTGCTAGACAGGAAGCAGAGAGCGGCGGCGTGGAATTTGGCGACGGCAGGGCAACTCCGGCAAGGTGAAGACGGGGCGGCAGCAGATCCGGGCGTGGGGAGGAAGGCATGGGCGCGCGGCGCCGGGGTGCTGTTGGCGAGGACCGGCGTCTGGGAGCTCGAGGACGATGTCGTCCCGGGCGCTGGAGGCGAGGATGGCGGCGCAAACTCCTTGGGGCCCCCCTGTTGCCTAACAGAGGGAGCAGTGAGAGAGGAGGAGAGAAGGAAGAGGAAGGAGAGGAGGGGCGCAGGTCCTGCTGAAGGTGGTCGCCGGCGACGTCGAGGCAGAGGCGAGGAAGATGGTGGAGGCCGAGCGCGTTGGAGGAGTGGATCTCGGGCACGGGGACGAGGTGGATCGAGGGAGGCAAGGGGCCTGCTGGATGAGCTCCGTCTCGAGGAGCTCCTGCTCGGGCACGAGCGTGGAGACGCGGGGCTGCGGCCAGAGGAGGTTGGTCGGGCACGAAAATGGAGGCGGGGGTTCGATTGGGTGGAGATGGATCCCGAGCTGGGAGGAGGTTGTGGGATCAAGGGAGGGGGATCCCGAGAGGATTTTGTGGAGTGGCGGCGGGATGGGACATCTCCCTAGAAGTTAGGGTTTGCCCATATTTGGACTAGGGGTCTAAATATAGGGAAAAGAAGAGGTTTTTGGATCATCCGATTAAAATCAAACGGTCGAGATAAATGGCTTAGGGGAGTCCAACAAATAAACGCAGATATTTTATAGATGTTTGGGGATGATCCGGATCCAACGGTGACGACTACTCGGGTCGGGTTCAGGACAATTTTGACGCAGCGCAAGAGGGGGTCGGTGGCGTCTTGAGAGGTTAGGTGGTGCGACAAGAGGAAATGCAAACATTTTGGTCTCAAACGGTCAACGAAATTAAGGGGGGAACGCAGCAACTACGAACGGGTGCAAACTTTGTGAAAACATGCAGATGCAATGCGCATGATGCTATGAGATGAGATGCATGACATGAACAAAATGCAAAACAAAAGAAAAAAACCCAACCATGGAGGAAATAACATATCGCATCTCCGGAAAAGGCAAGAGTTGGAGTTACGAATATGGAAAGTTGTATCCGGGGTGTTACACTGGCCAGCGATGCCCGTGGTGCCATGTAGGCAGGAAGGCAGCTGAGGTGGTGCAGTGGTGGGTCTTCACGAAGATCCGCTTGCCGCCACGCAGGTGCCTGCCCAACTGGTTGGGTCGGCAGCTGCATGCGAACGGTGGTGGAGGTTTGGTGGCGTGGGCACGATGGTGGCCCACGGGTGTTCTTGGCAAGGGCTCGCCAGTAGCCACAGCAAGGGTCTTGCCGGGCGCTCTTGTCATCCCCGCAAGGCTCTTGCCGGGGCCTTGTGGTCCTCCTTGGCTGGGATCCCGCCAAGGGTCGTCATCTTCTATAGTGTGTATCTAATCTTGAATGTCTTCACAAAGATCTGCATGCCACCACGGGATGTCTCGAATCCTTGCCCCATGGGGGCGGTGGACTCAAGGGTGATTCGCTCCGTAGGTGTGGGCGAGCTGCCACGGCAAGGGTCTTGCGGGTTTGCTAAAACCGCCTCCGGCAAGGATCTTGCTGTGGGAGTCCGCTTGCCCCTTTGCTCTTTGTGGTCTTGGTCTTGGCGTCGTTCGCTCCTTTCGAGCTTCGCCTTACCTTGGCTCACCTCCCTTGCCTTGCTCGGTCGGTGGTGTCATGGCTCAGACTGCCCATGCAGTTATAGGGGTACAAAAGTGTACCCCTCTTTTGTACACCGTCAGAGCCCGGGCCTGGGCCACACGTAAAGCTAATCGCGCTGCTGGGCTAGTCCCAAAAGCAGTCTTGTGGTGGTAGGCGGGTGGTTTTTACTGCGGTAAGTATCTTCGCGCGCTGCGCTTCCCATGCCTCCCGCGTGTGGCTCGGCGTGGGGAGGCGTGCATGACGTGGGCGGCCTGCGTGGGGCTGAGCTCTGCGCGCATGCGTCACGTCGCAGTTAATGTGAAAGGAGGCGGCCTGCGTTTTCCCCCATAAGAAGGAATAACCGTGGGCGCGCTGCTCACTTTCTCCTCTTCTCTTGTACCTTTTCCAATCTCGAGCCGCGTTTCCTCTCTTCCTTCTTTCCTAAGCTTTAAGTAAATGCTCGCCGCCGTCGCTGCCGCCACCCTCTTCCTCAATCCTCTAGACCTCACGGCCGCCATGGCGCCAAATCTGCCAAGGGCAAGGGGTGGCTAAGGGCTCTGGGACCGTGGAGCCACCGGAGGGGGTCGGCGAAGGAGCCAGGGGGGCAGCCGGGCCGCCGCAGGACGCCCAAGCCGAGGGGTGGCCCCCACCACCCAAAGGGGGCAAGGCCCCAGGGAGGGGGGCACCCCTTTTAACCCCCGGCCCCGGGGGGTGGGGGCCCCACCCGGCCCCCGAGGGGGAAGGGAAACCCTTGGGGAAGGGCCCACCGCCCATTTGGGCCCGCTTGCGCGCCGGAGAAAGTTTGCCGGGGGGAAAGGGCGGCTCACCCCACCCAGGGAAGGGGGGGTGGGCGGGCTCGGAAGCCCCGGTTTGCCCCCCCCTCAATTGGACCCGAGGTCCCGGGCCCACGAGGGGGGAGAAGGGGCAAAGGGCCCCAAAAAACCCCTTTCCCCCCGGGGCCCCCCGGGGCCTGGCCCCAACCCTGAGGAGAGGTTGGGGGACTCGGGCCCACCCGGGAAAGGAAGTGAAGGGGAGACATGACGAGGACGCCCCTCCGTTTTTCCAAAAGGGGTTTGGTTTACCATTTGCTTTGGGGCGGGAAATGAGACATTTTGGGGGCCCAAGGGGAAGGGGCGAGGACCCAAGATTTAGGGCCAAAAGACCCCCAAAGGTGGTGGGGAAACCCAAGGGGGCCCACCCCCACAGGTTCGCCCCCCAAAACCCGCGGGGGCCGGCTGGCCCGCCGGGGAAGGGGGGCGGGACCGGGCTCCCTCCCAACCCCCCCCGGGACCAAGGGGGGCGCCCCCCCAAGGGCTACCGACCCCCCCAAGGGGGAAGGCTTGCGGGGTGTTGCCCACGGTTGAGGTGGTTAAATGACCGTGGGCCCCCTTGCCCGTTTTTTCCCCCATTCTTTTCGCTTTATTTTTACGCGCCCCCAACAGTAATAAACGGGACAAATTTTGGAAATTTGCCGAGGAGGCCCCCGCGGAACGGGAGGTTGCGCAGGAGCCCCAAAATTTTGGGGCCACCGGGGCCCAAAAGGCGGCCAAACCCGCCCAAGCCGCCCCGATCGCGGGTTCGGAAGGGCGCCAAAGGTTTGGGGCCCGCGGGTGAGGGCTAGGCCCTTTGGCCGAGGAAGAGGGGCGGGACCAAAAGGCCCCCCTCTCAATGGCCCGGCAGGGAAAGGGTGGGCGAGACTTACCCCTCTTTTGGGCCTGGGGAGCCCCCAAGGCCTTTGGGCGAAAGGGTGTTGGCCCCGGGGCTTGAGGGGGTATGAGCCAGGGCCGAAGGTCTCTGGGGGTTTTCCGGGGCCAGGGGGGGGCTTTCCAAGCCCAACCCCCGCGCCGGGCCCCTAAGGGGGTAAAAGGTGGCAACGGAGGTGGATTTTGGCCGGCCCCTGGACCAACGGGGTTTCCCCGACCGAGGGAGGGGCCTTGAAATCCCCGTTTTGGGGGCCCCTGTTCCCCACAGGGGTGGGAAGGCGGCGATTTCCGGGGGGCCGCCCTCCCCAGATGCCCGCCAAGGGGGACTCTGCGGGTTAGAAGGCCCGAGGTGAAGGGCTAGGCTTGCCCCCCGGGCGGGCCCTAAATGGAAGGGCCCCAAAGGCCCCTTTCTTTCCCGCCGCCCCCCAAATTTTAAAGTTTAAACCAGAACGGATGAAACTAAGGGGCAACTCAAGTGTTCCGGGGGGCCCAGGAAGGGGCTTCGGGAACCCCCCGCTTTTGGGGAGGGGCCCGCCGGGTGCTGGCCCCGGGCCCTTTCGAAGCCCCACCCGGCTCATTCGGGGGGGCCGGGGTGCCCGGAGGCGGCTTTGGGGACCTTGACCAAGGGGTTTCGGGGGGCCTTGCCAAAAACGCCCCACCCAATAAAGGGTTGAAAAAAGGTTATAACATTCTAAGGTCCCCAGGTCGCTTATGGCCCCTTCCAAAAGGGGTCAAATGAAGGGGCCGTAACCAAAGGAAATTTCCTTTGCCCCGGGCCGGGCCAAATTCCCCAACGCACCCTGGCCAAAGAACCCCATTTTGGGGAAAAGGGTCGGAAAGACTCAAAATGGGCCCGTCCCACCGGTTCGGCCGGGAGAAACTTGGGTTTTTTATTTTTGCTCAAGGGCGGATCAAAAAGCCCCTCCCTCGTGTAAAAATCCCAAACATAAAAGGCCCCCATTACATCCCTTTTTCTTTCATTCCGCTTTCCCGACCAAAACTTTTATCTTTTTGAACTCCCACATGCTTTAAAAAATTTGAGCCCTTTTAATTTTCATATTTCCCGCCCCATTCCCCCTTTTGTTGGTGCCCAAAGGGTGGAGGCTTTGCCCCAAAGGGAAACCCACGTTTTGGGAAGGGCCCCCCCCGGTCCCGTCCCGCCGCACCCCGGCTTTCCCGGGCCGGGCCCCGGGTGACCATCGAAATCAGGTTTTGATTTAATTCCCCCTTCTCACCAAACCCGGAGCTTTCCCCGGGCTTTGGAAAACCAAGGGGGGTTGCCCGTGGGGACCGGGGGCTTGGGTTTTTAAAGCCTCCCATCCCGGGGATCCCTTTTGCCTTTGGGCGGTCTTGCTCCTCTCTCCCGAGGCCGAAGGTTCCCCCCCGGGGGTGGTGCCGGGCTAATCGCTAAACAATTCAAAAACCCGTTAAGGGCCGCCAAAAAACTGCTGTAACGACATAGGGAAAAAATCCCCAAACCGGGGTCCCTAAAGGCCCCGTCCAAAGATTTCCCTTTTCCAAAAGGGGTTGTGGGGAGAGGAAACCCCAAACCCTTTTGGGTTTTTTTATTCCCGTTCTTGGGAAAGCAATCGGGGGTCCAAAACCAATTCCTGGGGCCCTTTGGGCCCTTTTAAAAAAAGGGTGAAAGGGCGCCCAGGAGGTAAAAAGGGGAAAATTTGTTATTGAAAAGGGCTTTAAGCCCCCTTGTTTAGGTATTTGCTTTATGGAAAGAAGGCCTTTTATCCGGCCTTTTAAATCTCCCAACCGTCCCAAGGGTCCCCATCGCACGGGTTCTTCAATTTAAATCCCCTTTGCCCCCAAAATCCCCCAAAAGGTTGCGCCCACCCGGGAATTTTAGGCCCTTTCCGGGCCCTTCTTTCCCAACGGTTTTTTGGCAAGGGGGGCCCCCAAGGGGCCGGGGCCGTTGTACCCCCACCTTGGGGGGGTCCCTCCCGCGGGTCCCGGGCCCAAATCCCCATCAAGGTTTTCCAACAAAGCCTTCCCCAAATATTGGCCCCGGATTTTCAAAACCTGCCCATTTCCTATTTCAAAAATTTACCCCGTTATTGGGGGAGTAAAGGCAAGGGGTTTCCAAAAACCGGGGCAAGGCTTTGGGGGAAAGCCGCTTCCCCCCGCCCCCCCCCCCCTTTCGAAGCCCGCTAATGACTCCCCTTTCCTTTCCACTGGGCCGGGGAGGGTCCCAAACAAAGGGGGGCAAAAGTAAAGGGAATCCCACAATTGTTCTCAAAACATAACCCCAACTAAGGGGGACTGGCAGGAAAATTGGTTCCCTTTTTCCCCTTTCTTAAGAACCCCCCAATTTATTAACTCCCGCCTTTTGGCCCCCCTTTCGAAAGCAAGAAGAAAGAAGGGAACCCTAGCAACCTTTTGGGTTCCGCCCATTCGGCTCGGGGGGCCATAAACCGGGTGGGTTTTGCAAACCCCGGCCAATTAACCCCCAAGGTACATGGAAAAATTGGGACCTGGGGTGGAGGATAAAACCCACCCCAAAATTTAGGGTTTGTCAAGGGAATCTTGAGACGGGGCAAACCAGAACCCTTTATTTTTGTTTGAGCACCCAATTTAAGCACCGAAACCCAAAAGTGTAAAAGGTAAATCCTTTCAATCCCAAAAAGTATAGGAAGGGGAAATTTTCATCTTTGCCTTTATTCCAATCCCAAAACCCCTAACCTTTAAGTCCCAAGTTCCAAACGGTTAAAACCGTCCCCTTTTCCAATTTAACCCCTCCCGAAGAAACAAAAGGCCCCGAAAAAAACCCTCCTGGAAAAGTTTTACCAGTCTGGGTCCCGGGCGGACTCACCCACAAACAAGGGGAAGGGGGGTTTTTTTCCCAAAAAGGGGGCCCCAAACTGGGACCACAAAGGGAAACCCCAACCGCCCAAAGGCCTTGGGGTGGACGCCGGTGGGAACAAGCGCCGGCATTAAAATTAGCCCCTTTTTCCAAAATTTTTCCCCAATCAAATTTAAATGCCCCGCAAGTCCCACATCCCACCTCCCTTTCCCCCTTAAAACAGATGGGCCTCCCCCATGAGGGGGGAAATCAAAAAAATTACGCCCAATCCCTTTAAAAGGGGAAAACCCAAGGCAAAGGGGTGGGTCCCCACTTGGCCGGAAAGGGGAACCAGGGGTATGTTTACCTCGCCCAACCAACCGAAAAACCAACCGCATCGCCGGAAGCCCCTCAATAAATTTTTCCGTTAGGCCGAAGATTAACAAGCAAGGGTTCAAAGGGGATGTGGATCCAGGTTGGGGAAACCCCTATGCCGGGGTTTTGGAAAAAGGGGGAACTCTAAGAGAGACTTTTGGGGCCCTTTTTGTTTCCCCCCTCAAATATAAAGGGGGGAGAAAAGTGGCCGCTATATGCAAAGCAAGCATGTGAAAGTGAATTATCCGTTACTTACCCAAACCGAGCTCTCCAGAGCATTCGCAGATCTGCCCAAGAAGGTGGCTGATGCTGCCGCATTCTACCGAGCCGAGGAGGGAAGCTCGATGAGAAGGTGTTCTGTCTTATTATGCCGAGGCGGACACCCGGTGTTTTTGAGCGACCAGCTGAAGCAGCTGGTCGAGCTCCATAAATGCCAAACAGGCCATGAAGGGCCTCAGTGGGTGGCTGTAGCCCAAGGAACCCATGCCCCGGAGCTACTCGGGCTGGTGAGGCGGCTAGTGGACGCCTGTCCATGGGTTGAAGTCATCAAGCGCTCCGTCTGCATCGAAGGTGCCCGTAGGGCCCTCGCCCTTGCTAAGGTGCACTAGGGCAAGATGGACGCTGAGAAGCTTGTGACGGACGGACCACCACCGAAGAAGGAGCATCGTAAGCCTGAAATGTATTATGAGGGCGTCCTGAAGGGTGCTTGCCTTATAGCGGATGAATGCTCCAAAGATATTATTTTTGAGTAGACTCGCATTTGTTATCCTATACGCTGAAAACTTGTTCATATGCGCTAAGCAACGCTTTTGAATTTAAAATATTACCTTTTGTGCGGCCGTTTATTAAATTTGAGAGATGGCGAGTCGTCGGCTTCAGCCCCCATGCCACGAGTGCTGGGTGTTCGGGATAAATTTGAGCGCTCTTGTTCCCATTTTTGGGTCCTTCGAGGAGGCGCCAACGAACTAACAAGGCAACCGGACTATAATGCTTGAACACTCACTTAGCCATAGAATTCTATAATTTAAATTTCGGCGAAGCCCCTAGTATTCGGAAGACCGAGTTCGGGGCGCTATCCACGCCTTTGGCCGGACAATGTCGACTCGCCTAAGCGCATAAGTCTTTAGGGACTCGAAAACCTCTCGAACAACGACTAGCTCTCGCCTATCATGACAAATCAGTTTTAGCTTTCTCCACGAGGTGCTTAACCCACTCAACCGGGCACAATCGCAGTGGTTCTCCCAGCCGCTACCTTAGCCGATATAATGGAACATAAGGTACCAAAACATGGAGCCGGGCAAACCCAACTATTGACCCAAGACATGATTCGAGCCGATGCATATAATGCTATAAGTTCGGGTGCCGCACTTGTGAAAGTGTTCGGACTTATCACACCATATTATGGGTACTTAAGCCCTGGTGTATTGCCCGCACTAAAGTGTACGGTTGCACAATGTCATAAATGAAATATATATATATATATATATATATATATATATATATATATATATATATATATAGGGAATTCAATAATAGGCGAAGCTATATATTGTTTATTCAAAGAGCTGCAGAAGAGCGTAACGATACAAATAGTGCGATAAGCAAGGGACGGACTTTGAACATGTCCCCTCCGTGGGTAAGCCATGGATAGTGTGTAAAACAGATATATTGCTCGTAAAAGAGACCACCGACACTTGACGAGTCGCTTCGCTCGCTGTTGCATCGTGTGTTCGGCGATTCTAATGCCGGACAGGGCTTCGTAAGAACGGAGTCCTGCGAAGAAAAAAGAAAGAAAAAGAAAAGGATGACGCAATGGGGAGCCCCTGGTGCAGTTAAGCCGCATTCTGGGCATGCCGTGGTCGTACCTTTCCCCCTATGCCCATGGTATTTCTAGAGCGTAATTATGTACGCATAGTACTGGTTCCGCAATGTCGCGAGGGCTGGGGTTTGGGCCGCATTGCTATGCGTGCTCGGAACGTGCCAGGCGGTCTTGTTGTAGGTTCCGGGCGCGCTTGACGGTGTCCGGGTGTTTAATAGCCGGACTTGAGAATTGCCTTAAGAGGCTAATTTGTACTTCCGCCGCGAGGGCCGCCGTATGCTCCTCCGTCCGGAGAGAGCGTTCGGTGTTTCCATTGACCGTAATGACTCCTCGAGGACCTGGCATCTTGAGCTTGAGATATGCATAGTGCGGCACCGCATTGAATTTTGCAAATGCGGTTCGTCCGAGCAAAGGCGTGATAGCCGCCTGCGGAACGGGACGATGTCAAGATTAACTCCTCGCCGAAGTTATCCGGGATCCAAGACCACTTCAAGTGTAAGCGAGACGATGCAGTTGGCCTCTACACTGGTATGACGCCTTTAAAGGTCGTCTTCGAGGTTTAATCCTTGATGGGTCTATGCCCATTTTGGCGACCGATCCCGATAAAGCAGGTTCAGGCTGTCGTTGCCGCCCATTGGGACTCTAGTGAGGTGAACCACAATGATTGGGTCTAAAACCATCGCGCGAATCCGCCATGGCGGATGTCGGTGGGTGGTCCTTCGATCAAAAGTGATCGGGCAGGAAGACCACGGGTTGAATTTTGGGGCAACAGCTCCATCGCAGATACGCCCCTTAGTGCACGCTTCCGCTCCCTTTTGGGTATGTGGGTTGCGTATATCATGTTCACCGTCCGCACTTGTGGGGGGAAGCCCTTCTGTCCTTTATTGTTCGAGGGCCGGGGCTCTTCCTCGTCATCGCTATGCAGCCCCTTGTCATTGTTTTTGGCATTTAACTTGCCTGCCTACTTGAACACCCAACAATCCCTGTTGGTGTGGTTGGCTGGCTTTTCGGGGGTGTCGTGTATCTAGCACGAGCGATCGAGTATTCGGTCCAAATTAGACGGGCCCCGAGTATTTATTTTAAATGGCTTTTTCCACTGACCGGGTTTAGAGCCTCTGAATCCGGCGTTGACTGCCGTATTCTCAGCATCATCGCTGTTAATGCGGCGCTTGTGCTTGTTGCGACGCGACCTGCCATTGCTGTCCTTGGTATCCGAATTACCAGGGCTCTTGGTCATGTTGTTACTACGAGCTAGCCAGCTGTCCTCTCTCGCAAAAGCGGGTCATGAGTGATGTGAGGGCTGCCATGGATTTCGCTTTTCGCCCCAGTGCGGGCAAGCCACTCGTCATGGATGTTGTGTTTGAAGGCTGCAAGGGCCTCTGCGTCCGGACAATGACGATTTGATTTTTCTTGGTTAGGAACCGTGTCGTAATTGTCGGCCGATTCTCCGCTGCTGAATTATGTGGCTTAGGTCATCGGCGCCTCGGTGGTCGCACATATGTGCCCCGGAAATTGTCGAGGAATGCGGCTTCCGTGTCTTCCCAACAACCAATTGACTCGGCGGCAAGCTGTTAAGCCAATGCCGGGCTGGTCCTTTAAGCTTGAGTGGGAGGTATTTGATGGTGTAGATCATCACCGCGGGCCATGTGGATATGAAGGAGATAGTCCTCGATCCAAACCGCAGGATCTATTGTGCCATCGTATGATTCAATATTTACGGGTTTGAAACCTCGGGATTTGATGATCCATTACTTCGTCGTGAAGCACGGTGGGTGTGCGCGCCTCAGATTATTATATCACGACGCAGCTCAAATGAGCTTTGTTCATCGTGTTCGCCCGCCGAGTTGCCATATCCGGCGTGATAGTTATCATCACGTATCGTGGGGCGCCCACACGATCCGTAGATCGATCTTGTTTGCCTTGCATTGTCCTCCAATATATCTCGCAGGTCCGGCGCATTTCCCCGTGCCTTTGTATTTTTTGAGCAGCGCCGGGGTGCGGCTTGAGTTGAGGGCCGAGAGGCCTCTCTGTCGCGGCCACGAGGTGGCCGGTCAGCCATGTCATGCACTGGTGATGTAGGTTTGGGTGCTTCCTCCTCTAATCTGGGTAGCAACCTGCGTCTTGGGTAGCTCTTGGAGGGGCGCTCGAGTTCATACTCTTCGGCCGCAAGGACTTCAGTCCATCTGTCGGCTAGCAAATCTTGGTCAGCTCTAAGATGTTGCTACTTTTTCTTGAGGCTGCTTGCCGTGGCCATGAGCCTGCGTTTGAAACGCTCTTGTTCGACGGGATCTCGGCACGATTTAATTCGTCGTCGTCGAGGCTTGCCTCATCTTCGAGGGAGGCATGTAATTATCGCCCTCTACCTCTTTTACCGCCGCTCTCTCATGAGGGTTGGCTTCTCCATCCTCCGCGCTGAATCTTCTTGGAGGATGTTGTTTTCGCACCGTCCGGTGTTATTGTCTCCGTGCGGAATAACCATTTTTGCTGTGCCGGATTTAGAGCGGATGCTACCGGGCGCCGAGCTTAGGCTGTTTCTTGTAGGGGTCATCCTCCGCTGTTCCATCGCCATTCCCATCTTTTGGGATGTCCACCATGTATATGTCGTATGATGAAGTGGCCTTCCAGTGCCCTGTGGGCGCTGGTTCTTGGTCGTCTCCTGCATCGTCGTCCATACCGTCGATGTCTTCAGAGTCGAAGTCTAGCATGTCGGTTAAATCGTCGACAGTGGCTACGAAGTGCGTGGTGGGTGGGCTTTGATTTTCTTCGTCGTCCGCATCCCAACCTTCTTGACCATAATCCGACCAGGGCTCTCCTGATAAAGAGAGAGACTTTAATGAATTCAGAATGTCGCCAAAGGGCGAGTGCTGAAAGATGTCCGTGGCAGTGAATTCCATGATCGGCGCCCAATCGGATTCGATTGGCAGGGGCGCGGAAGGCTCGGAGTCCGGAGAGGAGTCCGCACCTTGAGTTACGAAGCCAGAACGGACGGGTAGGTGTACGGCTCAATCGCCGAGGTATCGCAGCCCCCGAGTCGGTGTCCAGCCACCCGTCCTCGATCGTCGCGGTCGGCTCCGAGCTAAAGGTCGGAGCAGGCTCGTGCGACCTCCAGACACCGCTCGCGGCAGAGCTAAATCATGCCCTCGTGAAGGCGGCGCGCTTGGCTGTGGCTCGAACCCGTCAAGATCAAGTCTCCGCGATGTCACCGTAGTTCAAACTCCAAATCTGACCGATGGCGGGCGAAGCTTCAATCTGCTCCAGATGGCTAAGCTTAATTGCCCGCAAAGGTAAAGCTGCCGAATACGAAGATCTGTCCAGAAGGAAAGTCTCACCCGAGCGCATCGTTGTTGATGATCGGAGGAGCCATCGTGCCTAAAGGTGATGACACAGAGGAACTCTCAATGAAAGCACCAATGTCGGTGTCAAAACCGCGGATCTCGGTAGGGGGTCCCAACGTGCGCCTAGGCGGATGGTAACAGGAGACAAGGGACACGATGTTTTACCCAGGTTCGGGCCCTCTCGATGGAGGTAAAACCCTACTCCCGCTTGATTAATATTGATGATATGGGTAGTACAAAAGTGGATCTACCACGAGATCAGAGAGGCTAAACCCTAGAAGCTAGCCTATGGTATGATTGTTGTTCGTCCTATGGACTAAAACCCTCCGGTTTATATAGGCCTTGAATAGGGTTAGGGTTACAGTAGTCGGTTACAATGGTAGGAGATCTACATATCCGTATCACCAAGCTTGCCTTCCACGCCAAGGAAAGTCCCATCCGGACACGGCACGAAGTCTTCAATCTTGTATCTTCATAGTCCAGGATTCCGGCCAAAGGTCATAGTCCGGCCATCCGGACACCCCCTAATCCAGGACTCCCTCAGTGGGGGTCCTGTAATCCTTGATAGTTCGGAAAATGTCCGAACCTTTCTGAAACCATAACGTTGTCCAAACATAACCTTCCAATATTTCAATCTTTACGTCTCGACCATTTTGAGACTCCTCGTCATGTCTGTGATCTCATCTGGGACTCCGAACAAACTTCGGTCATCAAATCACATAACTCATAATACAAATCGCCATCGAATGTTAAGCGTGCGGACCCTACGGGTTCGAGAACTATGTAGACATGACCGAGACACATCTTCGGTCAATAACCAATAGCGGAACCTGGATGCTCATATTGGCTCCTACATATTCTACGAAGATCCTTATCGGTCAAACCGCATAACAACATACGTTGTTCCCTTTGTCATCGGTATGTTACTTGCCCGAGATTCGATCGTCGGTATCCTCATACCTAGTTCAATCTTGTTACCGGCAAGTCCCTTTACTCGTTCCGTAGTGCATCATCCCGCAACTAACTCATTAGTCACAATGCTTGCAAGGCTTATAGTGATGTGCATTACCGAGAGGGCCAAGAGATACCTCTCTGAAACTTGGAGTGACAAATCCTAATCTCGATCTATGCCAACTCAACAAACACCATCGGAGCCACCTGTAGAGCATCTTTATAATCACCCAGTTATGTTGTGACATTTGGTAGCACACAAAGTGTTCCTCCGGTATTCGGGAGTTGCATAATCTCATAGTCAGAGGAACATGTATAAGTCAGGAAGAAAGCAATAGTAATAAAACTAAATGATCATAATGCTAAGCTAACATATGGCTCTTGTCCATCACATCATTCTCTAAGGATGTGATCCCGTTCATCAAATGACAACACATGTCCATGGCTAGGAAACTTAACCATCTTTGATTAACGAGCTAGTCAAGTACAGGCATACTAGGGACACTCTGTTTCTCTATGTATTCACACATGTACTATGTTTCCGGTTAATACAATTCTGTCATGAATAATAAACATTTATCATGATATAAGGAAATATAAATAACAACTTTATTATTGCCTCTAGGGCATATTTCCTTCAAGTATGACTATTATCGCCCACAACTCTTTAATTGTGTTCTACTCGTGCATATCATCTACGCATAGACCTGGCTCTAATACCACTATTGGGGAACGTAGTAATTCAAAAAAAATCCTACGATCACGCAGGATCTATCTAGGAGAAGCATAGCAACGAGCGGGGAGAGTGTGTCCACGTACCCTCGTAGACCAAAATCGGAAGCGTTTAGTTAACGCAGTTGATGTAGTCGAACGTCTTCACGATCCAACAGATCCAAGTACCGAACGTACGGCTCCTCTGTGTTCACCACATGTTCAACACGATGACGTCCCTCGAGCTCTTGATCCAGTAGAGGGTCGAGGGAGAGTTTCGTCAGCACGATGGCGTGGCGACGGTGTTGGTGATGTGATCCGCGCAGGGCTTCGCCTAGGCACTACAACAATATGACCGAGGTGGTAAACTGTGGCGGAGGGCACTGCACATGGCTAAGAAACAATTGTTGTGCCTTTGGGTGCCCCCCGCCAGGCCACGATATAAAGGAGGGGAGAGGCCGCGCCAGGAGGGGCGCTTCATGGGGGGATTCCTACTTGGATTCCTAGTCCAAGTAGGATTCTACCGAGGGAGTCCTGGATTAGGGGGTATCCAGACAGCCGGACTGTTGGACTATGAAGATACAAGATTGAAGACTTCGTCTCATATTCGGATGGGACTCTCTTGGCGTGGGAGGCAAGCTTGGTGATACGGATATGTAGATCTCCTTCTGTTGTAACCGACTCTGTGTAACCCTAGCCCCTCCAGTGTCTATATAAACCGGAGGGTTTAGTCCATAGGACAACAACAATCATACCATAGGCTAGCTTCTAGGGTTTAGCCTCTACGATCTCGTGGTAGATCAACTCTTGTAATACTCATATTCATCAAGATCAATCAAGCAGGAAGTAGGGTATTACCTCCATAGAGAGGGCCCGAACCTGGGTAAACATCGTGTCCCTTGCCTCCCGCTACCATCCGCCTTAGACGCACAGCCGGGACCCCTACCCGAGATCCGCCGTTTTGACACCGACATTGGTGCTTTCATTGAGAGTTCCACTGTCGTGCGCCACCATAAGGAAGGATGTCTCGTCTCTTTGTCAAGGATAGCGTCACCTCTGGGGGAGCCCTGGCTGTCGGCCAGACTCTTCAGCCAGCGAGTTCGTAATGACCGCCCATTTGGCTGCTGCACCAACGATGACTTCTCGGGTCATCGGAAACAGCCTCCACGTCGGCTCGGAACTTGCCGAGCAGATGGATCCGATGGAGCTCTCTTTCCTAAACGAGCTCTTGGATCGCATCACCACTTTGGGAGTCGCTACGGACTACGATCGGATCGGGCTTAAACCCGACCAAAGGGAGATTAACTCTCCGCCGGTCACCCATCAAAGAGCAGTGGTGGAGGAACAATGCGGTAATTTTTCCTCAATCTTGAGGACAAACTATGTCCGGATTCCAGAGCTCTTAGAGCCGAATACCTGTATATGGAAGGACATCCCCCAAGCCTTGAACATAGAATCAGGCAGTGGGCCAGACCTATCGGGCGACATCCCGGAGCCCGAACCTCCAAGATCGGAAACTCTGAAAGCACAAGTGCTCCCTAGGTGGTTTTGGTAATTAATGTCAACATATCTCTTGTTGGACTAACACTTTTATCTAGTATGTTTCAGATAAGTTCAACAATGGAGTGGCATGGACTAAAGGATGTGGGAACTCCTTCAAGATGCTAAGGACAAAGAATTGGCTCAAGCTTCAAGCTCAAGACTCTTCATTTTACATTTTAGTGATCCAAGATCACATTGAGTCTATAGGAAAAGCCAATACTATCAAGAAGGGATGAGGTGTTGCTTAATGAGCCTCTTGCTTCATGTGCTTAGTGATATGCTCCAAAACCCTCAGCTACTTTCTCACATCCACATATGACCTAAACCTAAAGCCAAAATCGGTCTCACCGATTCTTCCTATCTGGCGCCACCGATTCCAAGTGGCATAGCCACTGCCACAAACCCTAGGCAAATGGTTCTACCGATAGGGATCTCGGTCTTACCGAGATGGGATTGTAAACTCTCTGTGTATGTCCATTATCAAAATCGGTCTCACCGAGTTTGAGAATCGGTACTACCGAGATTACAATGCAAACTTTCTGGTTGACTCATTATCAAAATCGGTCCCACCGAGCTTGAGTAATCGGTCCAACCGAGTTTGCCTGACCAACTCTCTGGTTAGCTAATTACCAAAATCGGTCTCACCGAGTTTGTGTAATCGGTCTCACCGAGATTACGTTATGCCCTAACCCTAACCATATCGGTCCTACCGAGATGCAAGTCAGTCCCACCGAAAACCCTAACGGTCACTAGGTTTACTAAAATCGGTCTGACCGAGTTTGTTGATTCGGTCCCACCGAGATTGGTAAATTGTGTGTAACGGTTAGATTTTGTGTGGAGGCTATATATACCCCTCCACCTCCTCTTCATTCGGAGAGAGCCATCAGAACAAACCTACACTTCCAACTTACCATTTCTGAGAGAGAACCACCTACTCATGTGTTGAGGCCAAGATATTCCATTCCTACCATATGAATCTTGATCTCTAGCCTTCCCAAGTTGCTTTCCACTCAAATCTTCTTTCCACCAGATCCATATCCTATGAGAGAGAGTTGAGTGTTGGGGAGACTATCATTTGAAGCACAAGAGCAAGGAGTTCATCATCAACACACCATTTGTTACTTCTTGGAGAGTGGTGTCTCCTAGATTGGCTAGGTGTCACTTGGGGGCCTCCGACAAGATTGTGGAGTTGAACCAAGGAGTTTGTAAGGGCAAGGAGATCGCCTACTTCGTGAAGATCTACCGCTAGTGAGGCAAGTCCTTCGTGGGCGACGGCCATGGTGGGATAGACAAGGTTGCTACTTCGTGGACCCTTCGTGGGTGGAGCCTCCGTGGACTCGCAAGCAACTGCTACCCTTTGTGGGTTGAAGTCTCCACCAACGTGGAAGTACGATAGCACCACCTATCGAACCACGCCAAAAACATCCGTGTTCCAATTGCGTTTGAATCCTCCAAACCCTTCCCTTTACATTCTTGCAAGTTGCATGCTTTACTTTCCGCTGCTCATATACTCTTTGCATGCTTGCTTGTTGTGTATTGAAAAAGTTAAGCTTGTGCCTAAACTCCACTTAAATTTTTAATAAGGTTAAAAATTGCAACTTTGGCACTTAGTGTCTAATCACCCCCCTAGACACCTCTTCTCAAGATCCCACAAGTGGTATCAGAGCTTTGGTCTCCATTGCATTGGTTTAATCACCATTGGAGGAAGATGGATGAGTCTACTTTGGGGAGTCTTAGTCATAGAGTGCCTATTCTTGATGGAGAGTATTTTCATGAGTGGAAAAATGAGATGCTTGTAATTTTCAATCAATATCATTTGAACAAGTAAATTGCTAGCCCTTGTGCTCCTCATGTTGATCCTATGCATCCTACCCTTGATGAAGCTATTGACATGACTAGGAATCTTAGAGCTGTTAATCTTAGCACTAGAGGCTTGCCTAGAAACTTAATTAGAATCCTGCCTACTCTTGAGTGTGCCTACACTATATGGAAATTTCTTGAGGAACTCTTTCCAAATTATTCCTTGAAAAATCTAGATGAAATTTTCTATAAGTCTATTGCTTTGAGTAAAATGAATACTAGTGATCCTATGTTTGGTGATCGTCTATTTGAACTTACCGACCTTATGCGTGCCAGAGGAGATGTTAGAATTATTAGTGATATTATTTCCGAAGCTATAAGAATTCATAAGCAAGATCATTGTCAAACTCACTCTAACGAATTACCCTCTCTAGGATTTGATCCACCACATGACGATGTTGAACATGGATACTATGATGAGGATGATTATAGTGACTTCGATCTTGATGATGCAATGAGACACTTTGGTCTTATGGCAAATCTTCGGGGATATGTGTCAGGAGGAAAGGAATGGGTTCTTGACAGTGGATGTGCCGATCACATGACCGGAGATAAAGACATGTTTCGTGAGCTTGCTGAAAATAATAGTCCTCGAAAGTTTGTCACTTTCGGTGACAACTCAAAAGGTAAGGTGGTTGGTCTCGGTAAGGTGGCCATCTCACATGATAGCTCCATTCAGAATGTCATGCTCGTTGAATCTCTTGGCTACAACTTACTTTTAGTATCTAGACTTGCTGATTTCGGTTTCAATGTCTTATTTACTGAAGTAGATTGCCAAGTGTTTCGTCGAGACAATCATAAAATGGTCTTTACGGATAATGAGAGGTGATCTATACATTGTTGATTTCACTAAAAGGCTCAACCTAAAACTTGCTTCATTGCTAAATCCTCAAAAGGTTGGTTATGGCATAGACGATTAGGTCACGTTGGCATGAGAAACCTTGACAAGCTTATTAAAGGGAATCATATCCTTGGAGTTAACGATGTCAAATTTGATAAGAATAGACTTTGCAAAGTGCTTGTCAAGGTGTAAACAGGTTGGAGGAAGGCATCCCGTGAAGAACATCATGACCACAAAGAGGCCACTCGAGCTACTTCACATGGATCTCTTTGGTCCCAACTCCTACAAGAGTCTCGGTGGAAATTCTTTTGGTTTAGTTATAGTTGATGATTTTTCAAGATTTACGTGGGTGCTCTTTCTCGATGATAAATCGCATGTCCAAAAGATCTTCAGAAACTTCGCTAGAAAGGCCCAAAATAAATTTGAAGTGAAGATCAAGAAGGTTCGCATCGACAACGGAACGGAGTTCAAGAACGCAAATGTGGACACCTTTCTTGACGAAGAAGGGATTTTACACGAGTTCTCGGCTACGTACACACCTCAACAAAATGGAGTTGTTGAGAGGAAGAACTGGACGCTCATCGAAATGGCGAGAACGATGCTTGATGAGTACAAGACACCGAAGCACTTTTGGGCAGAAGCGGTTGAGACAGCTTGTCATGCAACAAATCGCTTGTATCTTCACAAGCTACTCGGCAAGACGGCATACGAGCTCCTCAATGGTACAAACCCCAAGTTGGATACTTTCGAGTATTCGGCTCAAAGTGCTACATTCTTGATAAGCATTGTCGCTCTAAATTTGCTCCTAAGTCTCATGAAGGTTTCCTACTAGGTTATGGCTCAAACTCTCACACTTACCGTGTCTACAACAATTTCACCCGAAAGGTTGAAGAGACGGTAGATGTGAAGTTTGATGAATCTAACGGCTCGCAAATAGAGCAATTGCCAATTGATGTAGGAGACAAAGACCCTTCAGAAGCAATCCAAGACTTGTCTATTGGCAAGGTCCGTCCAACGGAGGTGAAGGAGAGTACCTCGTCTGTCCAAGTGGAAGCTTCTACTTCACGACAAGGTGAACCAAGAGTTGATACGGAAGCATCCACAAGTGGGACACACCAAGATGAAGAAAACGAGGAAGAACATCACGGACGTCAACAACCTCCTTCTCCACCACGACAAGAGAACGACAACACCAACAATGTTCAACAAAGACCCAAGAAAAAGCTTTCACGAGTTCGAGCAAGAATTGCTAAAGACCATCCCGTTGAGCAAATCTACAATGACATTCAAACTGGGAGAATCACTCGCTCTAAAACTCGTTTATCTAACTTTTGTGAAAACTATTCTTTCATCTCTAGAATTGAACCTATGAAGGTTGAAGAAGCATTGGAAGATCCGGATTGGATAAATTTTATGCATGAAGAGCTACACAACTTTGAGAGGAATCAAGTTTGGACATTGGTTGAGAAGCCCGACAACAACCACAACATCATCGATACCAAATGGGTGTTTCGCAACAAAGCACATCTCGTCGCCCAAGGGTACACACAAGTCGAAGGTATGGACTATGGTGAGACTTATGCTCCCGTTGCTAGACTTGAGTCCATTTGCATCTTACTTGCCTATGCTAATCATCATGATATCACCTTGTACCAAATGGACATTAAAAGTGCTTTTCTAAATGGTGAAATAGAGGAGGAAGTTTATGTTAAGCAACCTCCCGGCTTTGTCAATCCTAAGAAACCCAATCATGTTTACAAACTTCACAAAGCTCTTTATGGTCTTAAACAAGCTCCTAGAGCATGGTATAAATGCTTGACCAAGTTTCTTCTTGAAAAAGGCTTTGAAATTGGGAAAATTGATTCCACACTTTTTACTAAAAGGGTTAATGGAGAATTATTTGTATGCCAAATTTATGTTGATGATATCATATTTGGATCAACTAACCCTCATTTTAGTGAAAAGTTTGGGAAGCTAATGTCGGAGAAGTTTGAGATGTCAATGATGAGTGAACTCAAATTCTTTCTTGGGTTGCAAATCAAGCAAACTAAGGAAGGTACTTTTGTCTCTCAAACGAAGTACACCAAGGACTTATTCAAGAAGTTCAATATGTAAGAATGCAAAGGTATGTATACACCCATGCCTACTAGTGGACATCTTGACTTAACCAAAGATGATGAACCAGTTGATCAAAAGGTTTATCGCTCTATGATTGGTTCATTGTTATATCTATGTGCTTCACGTCCCGATATTATGCTAAGTGTGCGTATGTGTGCACGATATCAAGCTGCTCCTAAAGAATGTCATCTTAAGGCCGTGAAAAGGATAGTGAGATACTTAATCCATACACCAAATTTTGGCATTTGGTATCCTAAGGGGGCCTCTTTCAATCTTGTTGGCTACTCCGACTCGGACTATGCCGGAGACAAGGTTGATAGAAAGTCCACTTCGAGTACATGTCAATTTCTTGGTAGATCTCTTGTGTCTTGGTCCTCCAAGAAACAAAACTCGGTATCCTTATCCACTGCCGAAGCGGAATACATTGCCTCTGGTTCATGTTGTGCTCAATTACTTTGGATGACCCAAACTCTTAAAGACTGTGGGATATATGTGAAACATGTTCCATTGCTTTGTGACAATGAAAGTGCTATCAAAATTGGACATAATCCCTTACAACATTCTCGAACTAAGCATATTGAAGTTCATCATCATTTCAATCGATATCATGTTGCTAAGGGTGACATTGATCTTAAGCATGTTCGCACCGAAAAGCAATTAGCGGATATATTCACTAAACCTCTTGATGAGAAAGTGTTTTGCAGGTTAAGAGGAGAATTGAACATCATTGATGCTTCAAACTTGGAGTATAAACTCCATTGGATACATGCAAGACATGAGCTTATGCCTAATCCTTGATATCTCACCTATGATGGAAATCTTATGTCTTGGATATATTTGTATCTTGCATGTTATCTAACTCATGTAGGTACTTGGTTGAATCAAATTCAATGAGGTTGTAACCTACTCATATCTTGAGCAATCTCTACATCACCAAGTCTCTACACAAGGTGGTTGAAGCCAAGGAAGCACAAAACCATTTAAACATATCCTTTGACAAATTCTATGTTGAGCTTCATGATTGTCACTGTTGGATACACAAGTGCTCTTCCTTGCACGAACTAACCCATGTAGGTAGATGGACTCAAATTCCAGGTGGTGCTCCCAATTCTTGATGAGCTACATCAACCTTGAGCAACCCACACAAGTTCAACTACATGGACAACACCACCAACCAAGGTATGTTATTCCATCTTAGAGAAGCTTTACTCCAAGTCATGAGTTAAAGCAACTCGACAAGATGTGAATACATTAAGATGCTTAAACGAAAAATGGCAACCCCATTTTGAGCTTAAAACGATGAGTATGACCTATGATCAAGTGATCTCACTTGACTCCTAAGTCAATATACTCTAACATAGGTGACTTTGTCGCCGACCATCTCTAGATGAAGTTCTCTTGTGTTCTTTTCTGATTTTTTGCATTTGACTCATGCATATGTGTTTCCCCTTTCAAAAAATAACTTCATCTAGATTTCTTTCTATTTGCTCTGCATTTTTTGCATTCCAATTCATTGCAAATCTTTCAGTAAATTCCTTGCAAATCTTTGTGAGATCTTATTAGTCAAGTGAGCTGAGGTGACAAGTGTTTCTCTGTGATGAACTCGGTTACACCGATTTGTTATTTTCGGTCCAACCGAAAACTTTCGTACCAATCAAGCATACCACTCGGTGCCACCGATTTCACAACAGGAAAAATAGTTTGCCACTTATTCTGTGTTTCTTTTGATCCAGCTCCACTCAATGAATCTTGTCCTCTACAAGCATCACATTTTTATCATTGCTATAGGTTGTGACTCAAGGATCAAACCCATTCACGACAAATTCCAGCGGGGGAGAGAGAGCTAAATTTTTTTATCAAGCCCTTCTTGGAAATTGATGTCAAAGGGGGAGAGAGAGATCACATCAAAGCTTATCACTTAGAGAGATCACATCAGAGAAGGAGAGAGAGAGATCCTTCAGGAGGAGAGAGAGATCTCCAGGGGGAGAGAATACTATATAAAAGTATTTCTCAAGGATCCAAGATGCTTGGTGTTCAAGAGGAGAGATGCCACATGTCTTCTTGAGGGGAAAGACATGTTCATATGTGCTTAGCTGCATTAGCTTGCATTAGCTCTGTTCATTTATATCTTGCAGCTCCGATTTTCTGTTCCCTACCTTCTCCCAGTATCCCATGCTAGATTCGGGGGGAGCAAGACATCTAAGGGAAAGAAATCATCTAAATTCATTGCATATCTTTACTCTTGGGGACATGTCTAATCCAATGTAGTACTTAGTACTCACTCTCTACATGTCATCCCAGTCTTGGTATTCTTGTGGTTTCTTTTGTTTGCTCTCGCTAGTAGGTGCATCTGTGTTATCTAACCTTGTTTACGCAGGTTCATTCCATCCTAAGCCAACTCAAGACTACAAGGTAAGTATATGCATCACAATCATGTGTATGAGGAATTCTTGCTGATGTACATACTGTTTGCAAGAAGGACTCATGGGCATGAAGGTATTTACTTTAATATTCTTTGCTTTGATGCATATGGCCAAGATACATGTAACACATTGCCTGCTCTATCATGGTTATGCTATCACATGCTTCTATATTCCATATTCACATGATTGCATACATGTAGGGGGAGCCTATGCCTGTTACATGTCTTTCCAAAGTTTTACGTGCCATTCTTTATATCTTTATCTAAAGCTTTGATGTATGTTGTCATCAATTACCAAAAAGGGGGAGATTGAAAGCACAAGTGCTCCCTAGGTGGTTTTGGTAATTAATGTCAACATATCTCTTGTTGGACTAACACTTTTATCTAGTATGTTTCAGATAAGTTCAACAATGGAGTGGCATGGACTAAAGGATGTGGGAACTCCTTCAAGATGCTAAGGACAAAGAATTGGCTCAAGCTTCAAGCTCAAGACTCTTCATTTTACATTTTAGTGATCCAAGATCACATTGAGTCTATAGGAAAAGCCAATACTATCAAGAAGGGATGAGGTGTTGCTTAATGAGCCTCTTGCTTCATGTGCTTAGTGATATGCTCCAAAACCCTCAGCTACTTTCTCACATCCACATATGACCTAAACCTAAAGCCAAAATCGGTCTCACCGATTCTTCCTATCCGGCGCCATCGATTCCAAGTGGCATAGCCACTGCCACAAACCCTAGGCAAATGGTTCTACCGATAGGGATCTCGGTCTTACCGAGATGGGATTGTAATCTCTCTGTGTATGTCCATTATCAAAATCGGTCTCACCGAGTTTGAGAATCGGTACTACCGAGATTACAATGCAAACTTTCTGGTTGACTCATTATCAAAATCGGTCCCACCAAGCTTGAGTAATCGGTCCAACCGAGTTTGCCTGACCAACTCTCTGGTTAGCTAATTACCAAAATCGGTCTCACCGAGTTTGTGTAATCGGTCTCACCAAGATTACGTTATGCCCTAACCCTAACCATATCGGTCCTACCGAGATGCAAGTCAGTCCCACCGAAAACCCTAACGGTCACTAGGTTTACTAAAATCGGTCTGACTGAGTTTGTTGATTCGGTCCCACCAAGATTGGTAAATTGTGTGTAACGGTTAGATTTTGTGTGGAGGCTATATATACCCCTCCACCTCCTCTTCATTCGGAGAGAGCCATCAGAACAAACCTACACTTCCAACTTACCATTTCTGAGAGAGAACCACCTACTCATGTGTTGAGGCCAAGATATTCCATTCCTACCATATGAATCTTGATCTCTAGCCTTCCCCAAGTTGCTTTCCACTCAAATCTTCTTTCCACCAGATCCATATCCTATGAGAAAGAGTTGAGTGTTGGGGAGACTATCATTTGAAGCACAAGAGCAAGGAGTTCATCATCAACACACCATTTGTTACTTCTTGGAGAGTGGTGTCTCCTAGATTGGCTAGGTGTCACTTGGGAGCCTCCGACAAGATTGTGGAGTTGAACCAAGGAGTTTGTAAGGGCAAGGAGATCGCCTACTTCGTGAAGATCTACCGCTAGTGAGGCAAGTCCTTCGTGGGCGACGGCCATGGTGGGATAGACAAGGTTGCTACTGTGGACCCTTCGTGGGTGGAGCCTCCGTGGACTCACAAGAACTGCTACCCTCACGTGGGTTGAAGTCTCCACCAACGTGGAAGTACGATAGCACCACCTATCGGAACCATGCCAAAACATCCGTGTCTCCAATTGCGTTTGAATCCTCCAAACCCTTCCCTTTACATTCTTGCAAGTTGCATGCTTTACTTTCCGCTGCTCATATACTCTTTGCATGCTTGCTTGTTATGTATTGAAAAAGTTAAGCTTGTGCCTAAACTCCACTTAAATTTTTAATAAGGTTAAAAATTGCAACTTTGGCACTTAGTGTCTAATCACCCCCCCCCCCTCTAGACACCTCTTCTCAAGATCCCACAAACTCCCATGCCCCCGGGTCTCACATCAGGTCAGGGTTCGGACTTAAATCCACCCACCCACCTAGATACAAGTGATCTCTCCCACACTAGACAAGAGCCCCAGGAAACAGTAATCACTATTGGGCCAAATTCTTCCTCGTAACGAACAAGGTCAAGGACTGTCGAGAGGAAGACGCAATCTCATTCTTCTGCAATAATTGCACTGACAAGGGAATCCTTAACGCCATAAGCCGCCGCAACATAGCACACTTCACTGACTTGGCGGCCATAGTACGGAAATACTGTGTGATGGAGAGCGCCTGGAAAACCGAAACAGAATTTTGGGATAATCCGGCTTTGGCTAAATACCCAGTCCGAATCAAAAGGGTGCACCCCCGTAAGTCACCCGATTCAATCACGTAAAAGCAAAAGCCCACCTGTCGGTGTCAAAACCGCGGATCTCGGTAGGGGTTCCTTAACTGTGCGCCTAGGCGGATGGTAACAGAGACAAGGGACACGATGTTTTACCTGTGTTCGGGTCCTCTTGATGGAGGTAAAACCCACGCCTTGCTTGATTGATATTGATATTGTGGATGTTTACAGAGTGGATCTACCACGAGATCAAGGAGGCTAAACCCTAGAAGCTAGCCTATGGTATGATTGTAAGGGTTGTTGTGATTGTTGTCCTACGGACTAGAGCCATCCAGTTTATATAGACACCGGAGAGGGCTAGGGTTACATAGAGTCGGTTACAATGGTAGGAGATCTACATATCCAGATCGCCAAGCTTGCCTTCCACGCCAAGGAAAGTCCCATCCGGACACGGGTGAAGTCTTCAATCTTGTATCTTCATAGTCTTGGAGTCCGGTTGATGATGATAGTCCGGCCGATGATGGTAGTCCGCAATCCGGACACCCCTAATCCGGGACTCCTCAAGAGTCTCCCTAACCAGCTTCAATGACGATAAGTCCAGCATGCGTGTAGTCTTCGGTGTTGCAAGGCGGGTTCTCCTTTAAGTTCCATGTACCTGCCAAACAAAGGTCCAGCTTCCTCATCAATGTTTGCTGCCTTGGCTTCCACGCCCAATAATGGCCTTCTTCCACGCGTCGTGTGAATGTGAAAAGCCAGGTGTCTTTTATGTTTTACCCCTAGTCGTGCAAACAATCTACCTATAAGGGAGGCAAGAATCCAGATTCAAATCACCATCTTCCTCTCGCAAATACTCATCGAGCGCTTTCGACCAAGAATCCATTCCATCATGGATCGTCAACGCGCTCCTCTTCTCGCGCCCCGCCCTTTGCCAGAGATTGGAGGAGATGCTCTGTTTGCACAACGAGCTGGTGAAGCTCCAAATGGGGGATATCTACCTCCGCCTTCATGGTTCCGGTTCGAGCAGGCTTGCCACCTACAAAGGTGGGAAGCAAGCGGAGGTTACCCCTAATCCCAACAAAGGGGAGCGGTATGCTTCGTCCCCTATCCGATAAGGGGCTCGGATTTCAGACATCCATTCCTCCGCGGGCCTCGGAGTTCTACGGACTCCAGCTCCATCACCTCACGCCCGCCTCAATCCTGCATATTATGGGTTACGAGCTCTTCTGAGCTTTTCCTAGGCATCGAGCCCCACTTGCGCTATGGAAGATGTTGTTTTGCCTTGTACCCGCTCTCACGAGGGGTCCATATATCAAGTGGGCGGCGCCAAATATGGCGATTGCCGGACCGGATATCCATCCGAACCCCTAAGAAGGCGCCAAGACTGGCCTTCGAATGGTTTTATATAGAAGACGCCCACCGCCGGACCTGTTCGATCGGCCTCCGGAGTTCAGCAATGCTCCTCGATTTAAACGCTTTAGTTGGCGTCCGCGAGCCCCGATCGAGGAAGACAAGAGCGCCCATTATCGATGGGCGAATAAGGTTATCGCCCATGCCCGATTGACCATGATTGGAGTCATGGCAACATGCATTACGTGGGGATGCAGCCACTACAATACAGGCCACCCCATGTGGGATTTCAACGGGAGGACGATACCACCCGTCATGGCCGCAAAGGGCGGAATCGCCAAGATCCGCGACGATCTTGTCCGCCTGTATAAGGGGAGAAGGAGGATTTTCCTTGACGAACCCGCTAAATGGGTTTTCAATGAACAATCCCGGCCTTGGGTAAGTGAACACTCAGCGTGTCCGACCCGTGCCTTTCAAACT
The DNA here is from genome assembly GCA_021605205.1 of Aegilops longissima. Taxonomy (NCBI): domain Eukaryota; kingdom Viridiplantae; phylum Streptophyta; class Magnoliopsida; order Poales; family Poaceae; genus Aegilops; species Aegilops longissima. The sequence continues at coordinate 535,603,852 of CM038679.1, read as the reverse complement.
TAAGTATCTTACATTGTGTTCTTCTTTCGACGCAGAACTGCGCCGGACCGTGGAGGAATGCTGAGTCCGGCTCGCAGCCCGAGGATCCGAGAGATCCGGGATCCGCCTCCAAGAGGATCCGGACATAAAGGTGGAGCTAATCGACGGGTGTTCCACCAGCTCAAGATGGACAATGCTTTAGTCGCCATCACGGCCGACTATCCGGACTAAACGGCTCCCGTGTGATTGCGGTCGAAGCCCCGACACCGCATTCCTTCCTTGCTTATTTCTGACCACCGATATGATGGCACTATGCAGGAGGCGCCTTAGGGCGAGAAGCCGAGCTCAGCGGTGGCTGACCAACAAGGGCCGATTCGGACGGTAGGCGGAAGAGGAGCGCGCACGGATCAAACGCTGCCGCAAAGGTGTAGCTCACAATTCATTATCTTTGAGCAACGTTCCTAGGAAGCGTTTGAGTGCTCATGACTTTTATAGGGAAAAAGCGTCCGCCGGATCTGCGGGCGTGGAAGTTGTCAATCCAACCTCTACCACCGGGCTCCCCTTTTGGCCAGGAGGGGAGGCGGCGCAAGGCGCGAGCCGGACGCCTCCGACGGAGGATGCCGAAGACTGTCCACCACCAAGTCTCGAGGTGGAGAGTGCCTCAATCACAAAGCGCCACGGATAGTATTTCGTGACGCGTGCTTCTCCCCGAGGCGTTGAATGCCTTTAACACGGGGACGCGACCTTCGTGCCGCCAAGATAGTTTTACCAGAGCCACGAGCAAAGTATGTAAAAGACATACGGGTAAGAGATTTTAATAGTTGTATATGCCAAGAGCCCAGAGACTTAAAGTAGTTATATTAACTGATTTAAGGATCATATGAAATGCAGGATCTTACCAAGAAGAATACCCGATTGTCCTCGGAGTTGCAAGAGTGCAAGGCCCAACTTGAGGCCGCATTTTCGGGCGCAGGAGGAAACGCGAGGACCTCTCCCGTAACGCATTATTTTAGAAAGATAAGTAGCGCTTGCCGTTGCAAGTCTAAAAATGACATTGCAGGTGCTGCGGACAAGATCCGGACAGTAAGAACTTCTGCGCCAACTAAAGGTCGGCGAGAGGGTGCTGCATAAGGTGCAGCATGAAAGGAACAAGCTCCAGGATGCCCATGCCCAGCTTGGAGAAGAGCTGAAAGGCGTTCGGGCCGAGCTGTCGGGCTCCGTTAAGGAGAATCAACAACCGTCGCGGCATATATAGTAGTGCTTGAGCGAACTCCTTTGAAAAGAAGAGTTGGCGAGGAAGTCAATTTGATGTAATATATCTATAGGTATGCTCACAGGTCGCCTCATGGAGGAGATGCCCGTAATAACGGGTGATCAACTTCCCAATTGTTGCAACTGATCGAACGAGTTCGGCAGGCTATGAGCGGCATCGCCCAGCGTTATGGCCAGCCTTCTCCATACCCGAGGGTCTTGGGGAGCTATGGAGAAACTGCAGGAGGCGGCAGCGCTTCCATGTATGGAAGATTTTGGCCTGCCGCCAAGGTGCTGTGGAGGCTGGGCCATGGTGAAGACGCTGTACAAGAAGGCGGATCCCAACCACATGGCCGAAGTCGGACCTGTGGGGCCCGATGGGAAGGAGATCCCTGTGAGTTTAGTGTACGACCAAGTGGAGTTGGCTGTGAAATTTTCCCAACAGGACTGTAAATTAGACAACCTGTTAGACGGGGTTGAGGAAGAATACAGTTAGTCGATTTGACAATGTATTATAAAATGACATACGAAATGCCTTCTAGCCGGATTGTAGATAGTTTGTCTTTGCCGACCTTTTCGCTTCGACCTCGGGACCCTATAGTCCGGAGTGTGTCCGAATACCTTCTCGGTCATGAAACAACCGGGGTATGCATGGAGACCAGGCGTAGGGGTCATCAGTGCTTTATCAGACAAGGGCCCAACTAGTTGTGTTATATTACATGGTTAGTAAGAAACATCTTCCAGGAGAATAGTTCCGTTAAGGGTTCCTTTTCATTGGGGTGGCATGCCCTAAAGTGCATGTCGGACCATAAAAAGAGTAAAACATCCGGGGCAGATAAATAAGTGGATAAAAATCATCTTTTAAGTCACCGACCAAATATTCCCTTAAGAACGCTTAGCTTTCGGCTTCACCTACCGAGGTACACATCCGGCTGACCCGGCAAGAATAATCGCAGAGGTGCTCCTTTACCTCCTAGCCGAACAATCGGGAACGTAGGGGTAAGCACAGGAGCCAGGCAACCCAGCTTGGCCAAAACTTAAGTCATATCGATGCATATAATGGTGAATAAAAGGTACATGTGGAGGCTTGACACATGTGCTGGGCGTGAAGCCCGTATAAATAAGCTTCTGGTAAAGAAGCCCCCAGGTATGATGAGTGCGGGTAGCACATCAATTGCGCGCGAACGTTGCGCAGGTGAAGCCCTTTAAGGCTTGGATGAATAGGGTTGAGGAGAAAAAGATAAACAAAAGGCAGCTGAAGTAAAAAAAATTGGACGGGGGAAAGGGACGAACTCTTAGTCCGGCGCTAGGCATAGAATCGTCGGAGGCGGGCTGCGTTCCATGGGTTCGGCTCGAGTCGGTTATCCGATGCATTTCGTAGACGGTACGCTCCGCCGGTCAGGACTTGATCGATGATGAAGGGGCCTTCCCATTTGGGCTTGAGCTTGTCCTTTTTCTTGTCCGGCAGGCGTAGAACCAGTTCGCCAACGTTGTAAGTCTTGGCCCGTACTTCTCTGCTTTGATATCTTCGAGCCTGCTGTTGATAGAATGCGGAACGAGCCTTGGCGACGTCGCGCTCTTCCTCCAATGTGTCCAAGCTGTCCTGCCGATCCAACTCGGCTTCTCTTTCTTCGTACATGCGCACTCGAGGTGAGTCATGAATGATGTCGCAGGGCAAAACTGCTTCGCGCCGATACCATAAAAATGGTGTGAATCCGGTAGTACGCTTAGGCGTTGTCCGCAGCCCCAGTACGGAGTCGAGCTCCTCTACCCAAAGGCGTGTCGATTTCGTAAGGACCGCACTAGTCCGGGTTTGATGCCGCCATTATTAGACCATTTGCTCGCTCCACTTGACCGCTGGTTTGAGGATGATAGATCAAGCGTAATCGAGCTTGATGCCCATATTTTGCACCATGATTTAATCTCATCGGCGGTGAAGTTTGTGCCGTTATCGGTGATGATGCTGTGGGGACACCATAACGTGTACTACCCCGGATATAAAGTCTATCACTGGTCCGGACTCGCCGTTTTAACCGGCTTGGCCTCTATCCATTTGGTGAATTTATCCACCATGACCAATAGGTACCTTTGCTTGTGGGTTCCCCCTTTAAGTGGTCCAACCATGTCAAGCCCCTGCATCGCGAACGGCCGGGTAATGGGTATAGTTTTGAGGGGTGGGTGGCATATGGCTCGATTAGCAAAGAGTTGACAACCGACGATCTTTGGACTAGGTCCTGTGCATCCGCTCGGGCCGTCGGCCAATAAAATCCTATACGGAATGCCTTTCCTACAAGGGCCCGAGCTGCGGCGTGGTGTCCGCCTAGTCCGCATGAATTTCAGCCAGAGGTTCCGCCTTCCTCTTCGGAGATACACCTTTGAAGGACTCGGTTGTGCTTTTCTTATAAAGTTCTCCTCATAGACCTTGTAGGCTTTAGATCGCCGGACAATGCTGCGGGCCTCATTTTAGTCTTCGGGAAGCTCCTTCCTAAGCAAGTAGGCGAGGAATGGTTCTGTCCACGGGGCAATTACTGCCATTATGTCGTGGGCGGATGGTGTTATGTCATCGGCTGAAACGCCGGTTGGCGCGGCTTGTTCCGGTTTGTTAGTTCCGACTCCTCTTCCCATAATACGGATGGCTTGAAGAGCCGCTCCAGAAGATATTAGGAGGGACAGCGTCGCTTACGCCAATGCGTGCAAGACGTCGGCCGCTTGGTTATTATCCCGTGACGTGATGGAATTCAAGTCCTTGAACCGGCTGACATTTTGAGGACAGCGTTGCGATATGCTGCAATTTTCGGATCTTTGGCGCCAAAGTCTCCGCTTATTTGGGATATTGCGAGGTTTGAATCGCGCACCTCTAGGCGTTGAATGCCCATGGAGATTGCCATCCGGAGACCATGTAAAGGGCCTCGATTCGCTGCGTTGTCGGAGTCCGTGTACATTATCTGAAACGATTGGGTGTGTCCCGGTCGGGACGCCAAGACGACGCCCGCCCCAATCCGCTAACATTTTGGAGCCGTCGAAGTGCATAATCCAATTAGAGTATGCGCCGTATTCTTTAGGGAGTTCGGCTTCGGTCCATTCAGCGACAAAGTCAGCCAATACTTGTGACTTTATAGCTCGCCGAGGTTTGTAAGATATATCAAATGGTAAGAGCTCAATGGCCCATTTTGCAATCCCGCACGTCGCGTCGCGGTTGTTTATAATGTCGTTAAGTGGTACTTCAGAGGCCATCGTTATCGAACACTCTTGAAAGTAGTGTCGAGCTTCCGGATGCCATGAACACCGTGATATGCTATCTTCTGATAGTGCGGGTAACGGGACTTGCAGGGGGTTAACACAGTAGATACGTAGTATACTGGTTTTTGAAGAGGGAATTTATGCCCTACATTTTCTCGTTCGACGACGAGTACCGCGCTTACAACATGATGTGTAGCTGCGATGTATAACAACATTGGTTCGCCCAAAGTTGGGCACAGCCAGATCGGATTTGTTGCCAATATGGCCTTTATTTCTTCGAGTCCGGCGGTGGCAGATCCGTCCACTGGTGTTGATGCGCCTAAGGAGGCGATAGAGGGTAATGCCTTTTCTCCTAGACGGAGATGAAGCGGCTTAGAGCCGCCACGCATCCAATCAATTTTGTATTTGCTTGAGGTCTTTGGGATATCTAGCTGTGACAGAGCTCGGATCTTGGCTGGGTTTGCTTCAATTCCTCTACCGGATACGATGAAGCCCAAAGACTTTCCTGCTGGTACGCAAAACACATTTTTTCGGATTCAGCTTGATGTCATATGCCCGAGGTTGTCGAATGTGAGCCTCAAGTCGTCTACTAGAGTTTCGACGCAGTTTAGTTTTGACGACTACGTCGCTCACGTATGCCTCTACTGTTTTGCCGATCCGGGTAGCGGACATGTCTCGAATCATGCGCCGATATGTTGTTGCGGCGTTTTTAAGTTCAAGGGCATCGTGTTGAAGCGAATGGTCCGTATGGAGTAATGAATGCGATTGCGGCTTGATCCGCTTCGCCATCTTGATTTGATGATAGCCGAGTATGCGCCCGTGAAGCACAATGAATCGTGCCTCGCAGTGGCATCGGCGATTTGGTCGATGCGGGAGAGGAAGGGATCCTTAGGGCAGGCTTTATTTAGGTCTTTGAAATCGATGATAGGCGCCAGATTTGTCCTTCTTGGTACCATTACCAGATTTGCTAGCCAATCCGGATGTTTGATGTCTCGATGAATCCGCTTCCAATAGTTTGGCTAGCTCCTCCCCATTGCCTGTCTTTTGGGTTCGGAAAATCGTCAAGAGCCTGTTTGATGGCTTGAATCTTTTAGGATATTTAGGCTGTGCTTGGCCGGTGACGTGGGATTCTGGCATGTCCGAAGGGTGCCAAAGTAAGATGTCCCGATTTTCTTGTAGAAATTTCGTGGTCTGGCGTCTACATCAGGGTTTAATTGTGCCCGATGGAGGCCGTCTTTGCGTGGTCCGTTGGGTGGACTTGGAATTTGACTATTTCATCCGCTGGTTTAAAAGAGGTGGATTTGGATCTTTTATCAAGTATCACATCGTCCCTGTTCACCGTGGAGCGATCGCGGTGAGTTCCTCGCCGCTAGGGCTTCGGATAGTGCCTCGAGGGCTAGTGCGGCTGTCTTATTTTCGGCGCGGAGTGCTATGTTGGTCACTAGCGAGAGTGATGATTCCGTTGGGACCGGCATTTTAAGCTTCATGTACCCATAATGGGGTATAGCTTGAAAATTGTGAATGCCTCTCGTCCTAATAGAGCATGATATCCGCTGCTGAATGGAGCCACTTGAAATGTGACCTCCTCGGACTGTAATTGTCCGTGAAATAACACTACGCCCAGCGTGATTTTTCCTGCAGCATGCTTCCCGCCGGGATTATTCCTCTAAAGGTTGTGCTGCTTCGCTCAATGCGGTTCCATCTATTTCCATTTTTGGAGGGTTTCCTCGTAGATGAGGTTTAGTCCGCTGCCGCCATCCATGAGTACCTTAGTAAGACGTAAAGCCGTCTACTATCGGGCCGAGGACCAATGCGGCTGGTGCCCGGGCAGTTTGGATTTTAGGTTCGTCACTGGCATTGAAGGTAATAGTCGTGTCACTCCATGGATTTATTGTTGCTACTTGGTAGACTTCGGCGAGGTTGCGGAGTTGTCGCTTTTGCATGTTATTTGATGCGAAAGTCTCAAGGCTATTAACACCGTCTTGGTGTTCTTTGGGCTGGGATTCGAAGCTAGGAGCCTCGCCACTTTTGGCCACCGCCGTAGTATCCAACATGCTCAAGGCTATGAGTTGGAGTGGCGCCCTCGTGCTATGAATTTTGCAGGTCCGCTTAGCCAGCCCTCCGAAGACGGTTCCGCACCCTTTAGGGGTTTTGGTTTTTGGTATTCAACCGTGTGCTTGATGATGATGCATCCTTTGTTTCCGGACTAGGGATGTATTCGGGGCCGGATTATCCCAAAATTTACTTTCGGTTTTCCAGGCGCTCTCCATCGCACAGTACTTTTGTACGATGGTCACCAAGTCAGCAAAGTGTGTAATTTCGCGACGACTTATGGCGTTTAGGATTCCCTTGTCCGTGCAATTATTGCAGAAGACTGAGATTCCGTTTTCCTCTCGACGATCCTTTATCCTGTCCATAACCAGGAGGAATCGCCCAAGAGTGATGTCTTGTCTCGGCGGGCTCTTGCCGAATTAGAGTTAGATCGCATATGTCCGGGCGGGTGGGTGGAACTAAGTCCGAACCCTACCCATCTCAAGGCTCAAGGCCGAGAAGTTTCCAATTTTGAAGCTTGGCTTTACGGACGTTGTCCAACGAGTCAGTCCGATGCCCGACTTTAAGTTCAGTGTTTGATCGAAGCCCGCCCCTCCGTGGGAATCCGCATGGGGGTTCGGGATCCGGACATGACTAGTTTTCAATATGTGAGAAGCGCCGCCGATTGCTCCTCTACCACCGCAACGGTGGGTAACACGGGAGAGTTAATCTCTCGATAGGTCTTAAGCCCAATCTGATCGTAGTCTGAAGCGACTCCTGTGGCGGCGATGCGATCCAAGAGCTCGTTCTGGACGAGAGCTCTATTGATCCAGCCGCCGGCGAATTCCGAGCTGACGTGAAGATTGCTTTTGATGACTTGAGAGGTCATTGTCGAGCGATGGCGGACAAAGCGGTCATAAGAAAACCACCTAGCGGATAGTTTGGCCGGCGGCCAAGGCTCCTTTGGCTAAAATACCGCCCTTGAAGACAGGAGGAGGCATCCTTCCTATCGGTGACGCGCAGAGGAACTCTCAATGAAAGCACCAATGTCGGTGTCAAAACCGCGGATCTCGGTAGGGGGTCCCGAATCGTGCGCCTAGGCGGATGGTAACAGGAGACAAGGGACACGATGTTTTACCTGTGTTCGGGCCCTCTTGATGGAGGTAAAACCCACGCCCCGCTTGATTGATATTGATATTGTGGATGTTTACAAGAGTGGATCTACCACGAGATCAAGGAGGCTAAACCCTAGAAGCTAGTCTATGGTATGATTGTAAGGGTTGTTGTGATTGTTGTCCTACGGACTAGAGCCATCCGGTTTATATAGACACCGGAGAGGGCTAGGGTTACATAGAGTCGGTTACAATGGTAGGAGATCTACGATCCCAGACGCCAAGCTTGCCTTCCACGCCAAGGAAAGTCCCATCCGGACACGGGTGAAGTCTTCAATCTTGTATCTTCATAGTCTTGGAGTCCGGTTGATGATGATAGTCCGGCCGATGATAGTCCGGCCGATGATGGTAGTTCGGCAATCCGGACACCCCCTAATCCGGGACTCCCTCACCCACTACCCGGCACGGAACCGTATTGGAGGGATGGCTTAACGGACCCTGCAAAATTCACAGTACGGTGGATACCACACCAACACACAGCCTTAGAGCATGTTGGGTACTCCGGCAGGTTGCTAAGAGCAGTGAGGATCTCCTCATTCAAAACACCGCAGAGCAACATCCCGTGAATTACAATACGGTCTTAACAGACTTCGAGACATTCGCCTCAAATAATAGGTGCAAGCGAGCACTCCGCAGCCTTGCCGAGATCTTCCAGGTGGCAGCAATAAATCCATGGAGCGACACGGCTATCACCTTCAGTTCTAGTGACGAACCTAAATGCCGAACAGCCCGAGCACCAGCCGCATTAGTCCTTAGTCCAATTGTGGACGGCTTTCGGCTCACTAAAGTGCTCGTGGACGGCGGCAACGGATTAAACCTCATTTACGATGAAACTCTTCACAAAATGGAAATAGACTGGAACCGCATTGAGCAAAGCAGCACAACCTTTAGAGGAATCATCCCCAATCGGAAGGCACGTTGCGCTGGGAAAATCACACTAGATGTGGTATTCGGCACACCAAAAAATTACAGGTCCGAAGAAATAACACTCCAAGTGGCCCAGTTCTGTAGCAGATACCACGCCCTTCTAGGGCGGGAGGCATTCACGATCTTCCAAGCTATACCCCATTACGGGTACATGAAGCTCAAAATGCCTGGGCCCAATGGAATTATCACTCTAGCTAGTGATCCGGACATAGCGCTCCGCGCCGAAAAAAAACAGCCGCACTAGCCCTCGAGGCACTATCCGAAGCCCTAGTGGCAGAGGAGTTAATCATGCCACGCCGGCCGTGGGACAGGGACGATGTGATACTCGACAAGAGATCCAAGTCCACCTCTTTCAAACCAGCGGACGAAATAGTCAAATTCCAAGTCCACCCAAGGGACCCTACCAAAAAAGCCTCAATTGGGGCACAGTTAAACCCCAATGTGGACGCCAGACCACGGGAGTTCCCGCGAGAATCGATATATTTGCCTGGCACCCATCAGATATGCCAGGAATCCTATGCAAGTTGGCCCGAGCATAGCCTTAACATTCTAAAAGGGTTCAAGCCGGTCAAGCAGACTCTTCGGCGCTTCTTTGAACCTAAGCGACAAGCTATGGGCGAGGAGCTAGCCAAGTTATTAGAGGCCGGATTCATCAGAGAAATAAAACACCCGGACTGGCTAGCAAACCTGGTGATGGTACCAAAGAAGGACAAATCCTGGCGCTTATGTGTCGACTTCAAAGACCTCAATAAAGCTTGCCCAAAGGATCCCTTCCCCCTCCCCCGCATCGATCAAATTATCAACGCCACCGCGGGACATGATTCATTGTGCTTCCTCGACGCATACTCCGGCTACCACCAAATCAAGATGGCCAAGTCCGACCAAGCCGCAACGGTGTTTATCACGCCATATGGCCCCTTCTGTTTCAACACAATGCCTTTCCGGCTTAAGAACGTCGGTGCAACATATCAACGCATGATTTAGACATGCCTGGAAAAGCAAATCGGCAAAATAGTGGAAGCATACGTAGACGGTGTGGTCGTCAAAACCAGACACATCGACTCTTTAATAGACGACTTGAGGCTTACATTCAACAACCTCCGAACATACGACGTCAAGCTCAATCCAGAAAAATGTGTTTTCGGCGTGCCCGCCGGATAGCTCCTGGGTTTCATCGTCTCCAGTAGAGGGATTGAAGCAAATCCGGCTAAAATCTGAGCCCTGTCACAATTGGCCATCCCAACAGACCTCAAGCAAATCCAGAAATTAACTAGATGCGTTGCGGCCTTAAGTGGCTTTATCTCCCGATTAGGAGAAAATGCACTACCCCTTTATCGCCTTCTTCGGCGCACTGAACACTTCGAGTGGACGGATGCTGCCACGGCCGGCATGGAAGAAATAAAAGCCATACTGGCCACCAACCCAATCCTGGCCGTGCCAAACATTGGCGAACCGATGCTGCTATATATAGTGGCGACTCATCAAGTCATAAGCGCAACACTCGTCGTCGAACGAGAAACAGACGGACATAAATTCCCCCTTCAAAGGCCGGTATATCATGTATCCACTGTCCTCACCCCATGCAAATCACGGTACCCGCATTATCAAAAGATAGCGTATGCGGTATTCATGGCATCACGGAAACTACGACACTACTTTCAAGAGTGTTCAATTACAGTGGCCTCTGAAGTGCCACTGAACGAAATCATAAACAATCGCGACGCCACAGGCCGGATTGCCAAATGGGCCATAGAGCTCCTCCCGTTCGACATAACATATGAACCTCGGCGAGCAATTAAGTCGTAGGTATTGGCCGATTTTCTCGCCGAATGGACAGAAGCCGAAATCCCTAAGGAATACGGCACATACTCCAATTGGATTATGCACTTCGACGGCTCTAAAATGTTGGCCGGTCTGGGGGCTGGCGTCGTCTTGACGTCCCCTACCGGAGATACAGTCCAACATGTACTCCAAATACTGTATACAGACTCCAACAATGCCGCCGAATACGAGGCCCTGTTACATGGTCTCCGGATGGCAGTCTCAATGGGCTTCAACGCCTGGAGGTGCGCGGGGACTCGAACCTCGCAATATCCCAAATAAATGGAGACTTCGACGCTAAAGATCCGAAAATGGTGGCTTATCGCAATGGCTTACTCAAGATGTCAGCTCGGTTCGAGGGGCTCGAATTCCACCATGTAGCTCGGGAAAACAATCAGGCGGCGGACGTCCTTGCCCGTATCGGTGCTAAGCGCGATCCGTCCCACCCAACATATTCTTGGAAAGGCTGTTTAAGCCATCCGTGGCATGGGAAGGGAAACAGCAACAACAGTCCGGACCCGCCACAACGCCAGACATCGAACACTTCGACATAATCGGCGGTCCGCCATCAAATAACACCTTCAGCCCACGTAATAATGGCCGTCATCGCCCCATGGACTGAACCATTCCTGGCCTACTTAACCAGGCAGGAACTTCCCAAGGACCAAAATGAGGCACGCTGCATTGTGCGACGATCTAAAGCCTACAAGGTCCACGAGGGAGAGCTCTATAGGAAAAGGACCACCGGAGTCCTTCAAAGGTGCATCTCCGAAGAGGAAGGGCGGAAGCTTCTGGCAGAAATTCACGCCGGACTCGGTGGCCACCACGCTACAGCCCGGGCCCTCATAAGTAAGGCCTTCCGTACAGGATTTTATTGGCCGACACTCCGAGCAGACGCACATGACTTGGTCCAACGCTGCGTCGGTTGCCAGCTCTTTGCAAACCAAAGCCATATGCCACCCGTCGCCCTACAAACAATCCCCATTACCTGGCCTTTTGCGGTCTAGGGGCTTGACATGGTTGGACCCCTTAAAGGGGGAACCCATAACAAAAAATACCTACTGGTAATGGTGGATAAATTCACCAAATGGATAGAAGCCAAACCGGTTAAAACGGCCGAATCCGGACCAGTGATAGACTTTATATCCGGGGTAGTACACCGTTATGGTGTCCCCCACGGCATCATCACTGACAACGGCACGAACTTCACTGCCGACGAGGTGAAACTATGGTGCAGCAACATGGGCATCAAGCTCGATTACGCTTCTGTCTATCATCCACAAACTAACGGCCAAGTCAAACGAGCAAATGGTCTTATCATGAGCGGCATCAAACCCAGATTAGTGTGGTCCTTAAAGGAATCTAACACGCACTGGGTAGAGGAGCTCGACTCCGTACTCTGGGGGCTGCAGACCACGCCGAATCACACTACCGGATACACACCGTTCTTTATGGTGTACGGCGCAGAGGCGGTTCTGCCCTGCGACATAATTCATGACTCACCTCGAGTGCGCATGTATGAAGAGAGAGAGGCCGAGCTCGATCGGCAGGACAGTTTGACGCCTCGAGGAGGAGCGTGACGTGCCAAAAGCTCGCTCCGCACTCTACCAGAATAAAGCTAGAAGATACCAAAGGTAGAAGTACGGCCAAAACCTATAACGTTGGCGAACTCGTTCTACGCCTACCGGATAAGAAAAAGGACAAGCTCAAGCCCAAATGGGAGGGTCCCTTCATTATTGACCAGGTCTTAACCGGTGGAGCATACCGTCTGTGGGATGCATCGGACAACCGCCTCGAGCCAAATCCATGGAACGCAGCTAGACTCCGAAGATTCTATGCCTAGTGCCGGACTCCGTGTTCGTCTCCTTACCTCTGTCAAATTTTTATACATTCGTTATCTGTCTTTTCTTTCTTTCTTTCTTTCTTCCCCTTTTCTTTCGAGGCCTTGAAGGGCTAAAATGTGTTTTGACTACACAATCTTGATGCGCCAGCCGCACTCATTATACCGGGGCTTCCTATCTGAAGCTTAAATATTTTATGGGCTTCATGCCCCGCACATGTGTTATTCTTCCGCATGTACCTTTTTTTCGCCACTATATGCATTGATATGACTTAAGTTTTGGCCAAGCTGGGTTGCCTGGCTCTTGTATTTATGCCCTACGTTCCCATTAATTCGGCTAGGGCATAAGGGGAGCACCTCTGCATTGTTACTGCCGGGTCAGCCGGATGTGTACCTCAGACTGGGTGAAGACGAAAGCTAGTGTTCTTAAGGGAATATTCGGTCGGTGAATAAAATATGACTTTTTATTTTTTTCCACTTGCCCCCAGATGTTTTTTCCTGCGTCTCTTCTCGCAGTTCGGACATGCACATTAGGGCATGCGTACCCAGGGAAAGGAACCCTTAACGGAACTATTCTCCCTGGAAGATGTTTCTTACTACCCATGTAATATAACATAACTAGTTGGGTACTTGTCTGTTCAAGCACTTATGACCCCTACGCCTGGTTTCCACGCATACTCCGGTTTTTACATAACTGAGCTGGTATTCGGATACACTCCGGACTATCGGGTCCAGAGGTTGAAGCGAAAAGGTCTGTCATGACAAATGATTTACAATCCGGCTAGAGACATTCTACATGTCATTCAAATTACATAGTCACTTAGACTGACTAAATTCTTCTTCTATGCCATCCAACAGGCTGTCTAGCCTACAATCCTGTTGGGAATACTTGGCGGCTAACTCTACTTGGTGATACACCAAACTGACAGGGATTTCTTTCCCATCGGGCCCCACAGGTCCGACCTCGGCCATGTGGTTTGGGTCAGCCTTGGTATACCGCGTCTTGACCATGGCCCAGGCTTCCCTGGCACCTTGACGGCAGGCCGATACCTTCCATAATCAGAAGCGTTGCCGTGCTCCCTTGAGCTTCTCTGCAAGTCCTCCAAGGCCTTCGGGCAGGGAGACGGATGGCCACAAGGCCTGGTCAATACCTTGCATCACCTGTCGAACTTGTTCGTGCAGTTGTGAGAGCTCTGGTAGAAGATTACCCGCAGACCCGGGCATCTCGTTCGCGGGACGACCTGTCAACATACCTGCAGACATAACTCTGTTAGCTGGTTTCTTCGCCGAACACTTTTTGAAGTTCGTTCAAGCACTTACTGAAAATGCCGCGTCGAAGCCTCTTGTTCTCCTTCACGGAGTCTGACAGCTGGGCGCGAGCATCCTTTAGTTCCACGCTCAGATGAGTATTGGCATCTTGGAGATCGTTTTTCTCCTGCCTAACCTTTGTAAGCACGCGCTAGCCAGCCTTTAGCCGCCGTATGACATGTTGCTCATCCGGATTCACTCTGGCGTCATCTGCAATATTTATTGTCAGAATTGCATGCTTGCTGCATCCTATATGGTACCTGTCATTCTTTAAAGCAGGTGTTACCAGAGGGGGCCTTCTCGGACTCCTTCAATGCGCCACTGCGGCCCGTAGCTGGGCCTTGCACTCTTCCAGCTCTTGAGACAATTGGGTATTCTTCTCTGTAAGAACCTGCATAGATAATGATCCTTAAATCAGTTATGCCAACTGTTTCAAGTCTCAGGGGCGACTGATATATATAATCATCAAATTTTATTACCCGTATATCCTTTACATACTGGTCCGTGGCTCTGGCAAGACCATTTTGAGCAGCACAGATGTACGCGTCTCCCGAATTGAAGGCATCAAACACCTCTTGGGAGAAACAAGCGTCACAGAGTACGGCCCGGCGCCGCCTGTGATTCATGGCGCTCTCCACTTCGGAATTTGTAACGGAGATTTTATCCGCATCCTCTGTAGGAGGAACGTCCGACGCGTGCCCCGCCTCCATGTCCGGCCCTGGAGCCCGACTAGTGGAGGCGTGATCAGCAACTTCTTCGGATATAGTCCGGCGAGTATTTTTCCTTCTGGGAAACATGGGTGTTATTATGTTTTCAAAGACAAACCCACGGAGCGAGGTTTTATATCATACCTCACCGCGGCGCCTCATCCGAACCGCTTTTCTTTTCAGCTGCTCGCCTCGAGACGCTTTATCGGCAACTCGCCACGGGCTCGGCATGGCGTCGGAGGACCTTCCTCAGAAGACACGTGCGGATACGGAAGGTAAGGTGCGTGGAAAGGGATACTTCTCAAAGGTTGGGCCCCTGGTATCACTTACCTGTGAGGCAGGGAGTAGCCCCGAATAGTCGGCTGTAATAGCCACCATGGCCTCATCACGGCTTAATTGATAAAATATACTATCGATTAGCTCCACGAATAAGTCCGGATCCTCTTGAAGGCCGGGGTCGAGGGGCATTTCAAGTTCCTCTGGTTGTGGAGGTGAGCTATTTATCTCCCTTACTGCCTTACTCAGCTCCTGCGGTGAACGGGCAAAATAAGACATTTATTATGGAAATGTGGAAGGGAAGGGCATGAAAAGTAGTAGCTTACCCAGCTCGGAGGATTGTACACGGAGAATCCGTCCCGCAGTTTGATGTGGAGGAACTCCTCTTCCTCTCCCTTGTACAGACCGGACAGAATTTTTTCCAGAGAGGCAACGGAGTCCGGCCCCTTACGGCTGCAGCGGGTGGCATCGTCTTCCCCGTTAAAGTCCCACATTGGGCGGCCTCGGTATTGAAGCGGCTGCACCCCTCGCATAATGCATATTGACATAACTTCGGTTGTAGTCAGTCCTGATAGAGCCAGCACCTTTATCCGGCTCATCAGGTAAGAAACGTCCCTATCATCTTCCTCCTGAGGGCTCCTTGGTCGCCAACTTAGGCGTTTCTTCAGAGGAACATTATTAAACTCAGGAAGGCCGATCCGAATAGGATCCGTAAGAGGGACGTCCTCTATATAGAACCACTCTGAAGGCCAGTCTTCGGATGCCTTCTTTGGGGTGCCGGACAGGTATCCGGTCCCGGCGATGCGCCATGTTTCGCTCCGCCCACTTGAAACTGTGACCCCTCCTGTGTACGGGGTACGAGGCAGAATAGCCTCTTCCATAGCTCTAAGTGAGCTTCATGAAGGAAATATGCCCTAGAGGCAATAATAATGTTATTATTTATTTCCTTATATCATGATAAATGTTTATTATTCATGCTAGAATTGTATTAACCGGAAACATAATACATGTGTGAATACATAAACCTACAGAGTGTCACTAGTATGCCTCTACTTGACTAGCTCGTTAATCAAAGATGGTTATGTTTCCTAACCATGAACAAGGAGTTGTTATTTGATTAACGGGATCACATCATTGGTTGAATGATCTGATTGACATGACCCATTCCATTAGCATAGCTTTTGATCGTATAGTTTGTTGCTAGTGTTTTCTTCATGACTTATACATGTTCCTATGACTATGAGATTATGCAACTCCCGTTTGCCCGAGGAACACTTTGGGTGCTACCAAACGTCACAACGAATCGGGTGATTATAAAGGTACATTACAGGTGTCTCGAAGGTACATGTTGGGTTGGCATATTTGAGATTAGGATTTGTCACTCCGATTGTCGGAGAGGTATCTCTCGCCCTCTCGGTAATGCACATCACATAAGCCTTGCAAGCATTGCAACTAAATGTGTTAGTTGTGAGATGATGTATTACGGAACGAGAAAAGAGACTTGCCAAGATGCGAGATTGAACTAGGTATTGGATACCGACGATCGAATCTCGGGCAAGTAACATACCGATGACAAAGGAACAACGATGTTGTTATGCGGTCCGACCGATAAAGATCTTCGTAGAATATGTAGGAGCCAATATGGGCATCCAGGTCCCGCTATTGGTTATTGACCGAGAGGTGTCTCGGTCATGTCTACATAGTTCTCGAACCCGTAGGGTCCGCACGCTAACGCTTCGATGGCAGTTATTATGAGTTTATATGATGTACGAAGGTTGTTCGAGTCCCGGATGAGATCACGGACATGACGAGGAGTCTCGAAATGGTCGAGACATAAAGATTGATATATTGGAAGCCTATGTTTGACTCGGAATCACTCCGGTGAAATTGGGAATTTTACCGAGTGCACGGGGTTACGGAACCTCCGGGGGTCAATGGGCCTTGATGGGCCTTAGTGGGAAAGAGAAAAGGGGCCATAGTGCTGGTCGCACCTTCCCCTTCCCTAGTCCTATTAGGACTAGGAGAAGGCGCTCTCTCTCTCCCTTCCCACTTGGGGAAACCTAGTTGGACTAGGATTTGGGGGAATCCTACTCCTAGTAGGAGTAGGACACCTGGCGCACCTCTCCTTGGCCGGCCAGCCCCTCCCTTCCCTCCTTTATATCAAGGCAGGGGCACCCCATGACACACAAGTTGATCATTGAGATCGTTCCTTAGCCGTGTGCGGTGCCCCTTCCACTAAACTACACCTCGAATATACCGTTGCGGAGCTTAGGCGAAGCCCTGCGCGGTGGAACATCATCATCGCCACCACGCCGTCGTCTTGTGAAACTCTCCCTCAACACTCGGCTGGATCGGAGTTCGAGGGACGCCATCGAGCTGAACGTGTGCAGAACTCGGAGGTGCCGACGCTCGGTACTTGGATCGGTTGGATCGGGAAGAAGTACGACTACTTCCTCTACGCTGCGTCAACGCTTCCGTTCTTTGGTCTCACGAGGGTACGAGACAACACTCTCATCTCGTTGCTATGCATCACCATGATCTTGCGTGATCGTGAGGAAAATTTTTGAAATTACTACGTTCCCCAACAGTGGCATCCGAGCCTAGGTTTTATGGTTTGATCATATGCACGAGTAGAACACAAGTGAGTTGTGGACGATACAAGTCATATCGCCTACCAAGCATGTCATGCTTTGGTTCAGCGGTATTGTTGGATGACGATCGGACCAACCTTACGCGTGCTCTTACGCGAGACGGTTCCCTCGACGTGCTTTGCACATAGATGGCTTGTGGAAGACTGTCTCTCAACTTTAGTTGAACTGAGTGGCTACGCCCGGTCCTTGAGAAGGTTAAACGAGTCTATTTGACGAAGTATCGTTGTGGTTTTGATGCGAGGTGAGATTGGTTCTTGCTTAAAGCCCGTAGCAGCCACGTAAAATTTGCAACAACAAAGTAGAGGACGCCTAACTTGTTTTTGCAGGGCATGTTGTGATGTGATATGGTCAAGACATGATGCTGAATTTTATTGTATGAGATGATCATGTTTTGTAACCGGTTATCGGCAATGGCAGGAGCCATATGGTTGTCGCTTATTGTATGCAATGCAATCGCCTGTAATGCTTTACTTTATCACTAAGCGGTAGCGATAGTCGTAGAAGCATAAGATTGGCGAGACGACAACGATGCTACGATGGAGATCAAGGTGTCGCGCGGTGGCGATGGTGATCATGACGGTGCTTGGAGATGGAGATCACAAGCACAAGATGATGATGGCCATATCATATCACTTATATTGATTGCATGTGATGTTAATCCTTTATGCATCTTATTTTGCTTTGATTGACGGTAGCATTATAAGATGATCCTTACTAAATTATCAAGAAGTGTTCTCCCGAGTATGCACCGTTGCGAAAGTTCTTCGTCTTTGAGACACCACGTGATGATCGGGTGTGATAGGCTCTACGTTCAAATACAACGGGTGCAAAACAGTTGCACACGCAGAATACTCAGAGTTATACTTGACGAGCTATGCATATAAGATATGACCTCGGAACACGGAGAACGAAGGTCGGCGTGAATCATATAGTAGATATGATCAACATATTGATGTTCACCATTGAAACTACTCCATCACACGTGATGATCGGTCATGGTGTAGTTGATATGGATCACGCAATCACTTAGAGAATTGGAGGATATTTTTCTAAGTGGGAGTTCTTAAGTAATATGATTAATTGAACTTAAATTTATCATGAACTTAGTACCGATAGTATCTTGCTTGTCTATGATGTGTAGATAGATGGCTCGTCTTTGTTGTTCCGTTGAATTTTAATGCGTTCCTTGAGAAAGCAAAGTTGAAAGATGATGGCAGCAATTACGGACTGGGTCCGTAATTTGAGGATTATCCTTATTGCTGCACAGAAGAATTACGCCTGGAAGCACCGTTAGGTGCCGGGCCTGGTGCAAGGGCTGCGCCGAAGTTGTGAACGTCTGGCAAAGCAAAGTGATGACTACTCTATAGTTCAGTGTGCCATGCTTTACGGCTTAGAACCGGACATCAACGTCGTTTTGAACACCATGGAGCATATGAGATGTTCCAGGAGTTGAAGTTAATATTCAAGCGAATGCCCGGATTGAGAGATATGAAGTCTCCAATAAGTTCTATAGCTGTAAGATGGAGGAGAACGGTTCGTCGGTGAGCATATACTCGTAATGTCCGGATATAACAATCACTTGATTCAAGCGGGAGTTAATCTTCCGGATGATTGCGAATTGATGAATTCTCCAATCACGCCACCAAGCTACAAGAGCTTCGTGATGAACTATAATATGCAAGGGATGACCAAAACAATGCTCGAGCTCTTCGCGATCTTTGAAAGTCAGCGGAGGTAGAAATCAAAAGGAGCATCAAGTGTTGATGGTTAACAAAACCACTAGTTTCAAGAAAAGGGCAAAGGAAAGAAAAGGAAACTTCAAAAGAGCGGCAAGCAAGTTGCTAATCAAGAGAAGAAACCCAAGTCTGGTCCTAAGCACGAAACTGAGTGCTTCTATTGCAAGCGTGCTGGTCCTTTGAAGCGGAACTGCCCCAAGTATTTGGCGGATAAGAAGGATGGCAAGGTTAACAAGGTATATGTGATATACATGTTATTGATGTGTACCTTACTAATACTCGCAGAGCACTGGTATTTGATCTTGGTTCATTGCTAATATTTGCAACTCAAACAGGGCTACGGATTGCGAAGATTGGCTAAGGACGAGGTGACAATGCGGCGTGGAAATGGTTCCAAAGTCGATGTGATCGCAATCGCACGCTACCTCTACATCTACCTTCGGATTAGTATTAGACCTAAATAATTGTTATTTAGTACCAGCGTTGAGCATGAACATTATATCTGGATCTTGTTTGATGCGAGACGGTTATTCATTTAAATCGAGAGAATAATGGTTGTTCTATTTATATGAATAATATCTTTTATGGTCATGCACCATTGAAGAATGGTTTGTTTTACTTAATCTTGATAGTAGTGATACACATATTCATAATGTTGAAACCAAAAGATGCAGAGTTGATAATGATGGTGCAACTTATTTGTGCACTCGCCGTTTAGGTCATATCGGTGTAAAGCGCATGAAGAAACTCCATCTTGATGGACTTTTGGAGTCACTTGATTATGAATCACTTGGCACTTGCGAACCGTGCCTTATGGGCAAGATGACTAAAACACCGTTCTCCGGAACTATGGAGAGAGCAACAGATTTATTGGAAATCATACATACCGATGTATGTGGTCCAATGAATGTTGAGGCTCGTGGCGGATATCGTTATTTTCTCACCTTCACAGATGATTTGAGCAGATATGGGTATATCTACTTAATGAAACACAAGTCTGAAACATTTGAAAAGTTCAAAGAATTTCAGAGTGAAGTGGAAAATCATCGTAACAAGAAAATAAAGTTTCTACGATCGATCGTGGAGGAGAATATTTGAGTTACGAGTTTGGCCTACATTTGAAACAATGCGGAATAGTTTCGCAACTTACGCCACCGGAACACCACAACGTAATGGTGTGTCCGAACGTCGTAATCGTACTTTATTAGATATGGTGCGATCTATGATGTCTCTTCTTGATTTACCGCTATCGTTTTGGGGTTATGCTTTAGAGACGGCTACATTCACTTTAAATAGGGCACCATCTAAATCCGCTGAGACGACGCCTTATGAACTGTGGTTTGGCAAGAAACCAAAGTTGTCGTTTCGAAAGTTTGGGGCTGCGATGCTTATGTGAAAAGCTTCAACCTGATAAGCTCGAACCCAAATCGGAGAAATGTGTCTTCATAGGATACCCAAAGGAGACAGTTGGGTACACCTTCTATCACAGATCCGAAGGCAAGATTTTTGTTGCTAAATTGGAAACTTTTGGAGAAAGAGTTTCTCACGAAAGAAGTGAGTGGGAGGAAAGTAGAACTTGATGAGATAATCAGTATCTACTCCCTTATTGAGAAGTAGTACATCACGTAAAACAGTTTCGTGACACCTACACCAAATAGGGAGGAAGCTAATGATGATGATCATGAAACTTCAGATCAAGTTTCTCTGAACTTCAGAGATCAACCAGAGCAAGATCCGCACTGAGTGGTACGGTAATCCTATTTTGGAAGTCATATTCTTTGGAACATGATGAACCTCGAACTATGAAGAAGCGATGGTGAGCCCAGATTCCACAAAATGGCTTGAGGCCATGAAATCGAGATGGGATCCATGTATGAGAACAAAGTGTGGACTTTGGTTGACTTGCCCGATGATCGGCAAGCAATTGAGAATAAATGGATCTTCAAGAAGAAGACCGACGCTGATGGTAATGTTATCGTCTATAAAGCTCGACTTGTTGCAAAAGGTTTTCGACAAGTTCAAGGGATTGACTACGATGAGACCTTCTCACCCGAAGCGATGCTTAAGTCCGTCCGAATCATGTTAGCAATTGCCGCATTTTATGATTATGAAATTTGGCAAATGGATGTTAAAACTGCATTCTGAATGGATTTACGGAAGAAGAGTTGTATATGATGCAACCGAAGGTTTTGTCGATCCAAAGGAGCTAACAAAGTGTGCAAGCTCCAATGATCCATTTATGGACTGGTGCAAGCCTCTCGGAGTTGGAATAAACGTTTTGATAGTGTGATCAAAGCATTTGGTTTTATATGAGACTTTTGGAGAAGCCTATATTTACAAGAAAGTGAGTGGGAGCTCAGAGCATTTCGATATTATATGTGGATGACATATTATTGATCGGAAATGATATAGAATTCTGGATAGCATAAAGGGATACTTGAATAAGAGTTTTCGATGAAAGACCTCGGTGAAGCTGCTTACATATTGGGCATTAAGATCTATAGAGATAGATCAAGACGCTTAATAGGACTTTCACAAAGCACATACCTTGATAAAGTTTTGAAAAAGTTCAAATGGATCGTGCAAAGAAAGGGTTCTTGCCGGTATTACAAGGTGTGAAGTTGAGTAAGACTCAATGCCCCACCACCGCAGAAGATAGAGAGAAAATGAAAGATGTTCCTATGCTTCAGCCATAGGCTCTATCATGTATGCAATCTTGTGTACGGACCTGATGTGTGCCTTGTCTGTAAGTTTAGCAGCGGTACCAAAGTAATCCAGAGTGGATCATCGACAGCGGTCAAGAACATCCTTAAGTACTTGAGAAGAACTAAGGATATGTTTCTCATTTATGGCGGTGACAAAGAGCTCGTCAGAACGGTTACGCCGACGCAAGCTTTGACAACGATCCGGACGATTCTAAATCGCAAACCGGATACGATTTACATTAAACGGTGGAGCTGTCGGTTGGTGCAGTTCCAAACAAAGCGCCGCTTCGGGATCTACATGTGAAGTTGAGTACATAGCTGCTTCGAAGCAGCTAATGAAGGAGTCTGGATGAAGGAGTTCATAACCGATCTAGGTGTTGTACCTAGTGTATCGGGTCCAATGAAAATCTTTTGTGACAATATGGTGCAATTGCCTTGGCAAAGGAATCCAGATTTCACAAGAGAACCAAGCACATCAAAAGACGCTTCAACTCCATCCGGATTTGGTCGGTGGGAGACATAGAGATATGCAAGATACATACGGATCTGAATGTTGCAGACCGTTGACTAAGCCTCTTCCACGAGCAAAACATGATCAGCACCAAGACTCCATGGGTGTTAGAATCATTCTTGTGTAATCTAGATTATTGACTCTAGTGCAAGTGGGAGATCAAGGAAATATGCCCTAGAGGCAATAATAATGTTATTATTTATTTCCTTATATCATGATAAATGTTTATTATTCATGCTAGAATTGTATTAACCGGAAACATAATACATGTGTGAATACATAAACCTACAGAGTGTCACTAGTATGCCTCTACTTGACTAGCTCGTTAATCAAAGATGGTTATGTTTCCTAACCATGAACAAGGAGTTGTTATTTGATTAACGGATCACATCATTGGTTGAATGATCGATTGACATGACCCATTCCATTAGCATAGCACTTTTGATCGTATAGTTTGTTGCTAGTGTTTTTCTTCATGACTTATACATGTTCCTATGACTATGAGATTATGCAACTCCCGTTTGCCGAGGAACACTTTGGGTGCTACCAAACGTCACAACGAATCGGGTGATTATAAAGGTACATTACAGGTGTCTCGAAGGTACATGTTGGGTTGGCATATTTGAGATTAGGATTTGTCACTCCGATTGTCGGAGAGGTATCTCTGGGCCCTCTCGGTAATGCACATCACATAAGCCTTGCAAGCATTGCAACTAAATGTGTTAGTTGTGAGATGATGTATTACGGAACGAGAAAAGAGACTTGCCGAGAACTGAGATTGAACTAGGTATTGGATACCGACGATCGAATCTCGGGCAAGTAACATACCGATGACAAAGGGAACAACGATGTTGTTATGCGGTCGACCGATAAAGATCTTCGTAGAATATGTAGGAGCCAATATGGGCATCCAGGTCCCGCTATTGGTTATTGACCGAGAGGTGTCTCGGTCATGTCTACATAGTTCTCGAACCCGTAGGGTCCGCACGCTTAACGTTTCGATGGCAGTTATTATGAGTTTATATGATGTACGAAGGTTGTTCGAGTCCGGATGAGATCACGGACATGACGAGGAGTCTCGAAATGGTCGAGACATAAAGATTGATATATTGGAAGCCTATGTTTGGACTCGGAATCACTCCGGGTGAAATTGGGAATTTTACCGAGTACCGGGGTTCTGGAACCTCCGGGGGTCAATGGGCCTTGATGGGCCTTAGTGGGAAAGAGAAAGGGGCCATAGTGCTGGTCGCACCTTCCCCTTCCCTAGTCCTATTAGGACTAGGAGAAGGGCTCTCTCTCTCTCCTTCCCACTTGGGAAACCTAGTTGGACTAGGATTTGGGGGAATCCTACTCCTAGTAGGAGTAGGACACCGGCGCACCTCTCCTTGGCCGGCCAGCCCCTCCCCTTCCCTCCTTTATATACTGAGGCAGGGGCACCCATGACACACAAGTTGATCATTGAGATCGTTCCTTAGCCGTGTGCGGTGCCCCTTCCACTAAACTACACCTCGAATATACCGTTATGAGCTTAGGCGAAGCCCTGCGCCGGTGGAACATCATCATCGTCACCACGCCGTCGTCTTGTGAAACTCTCCCTCAACACTCGGCTGGATCGGAGTTCGAGGGACGTCATCGAGCTGAACGTGTGCAGAACTCGGAGGTGCCGACGTTCGGTACTTGGATCGGTTGGATCGGGAAGAAGTACGACTACTTCCTCTACGTTGCGTCAACGCTTCGTTGTTGGTCTCACGAGGGTGCGAGACAACACTCTCATCTCGTTGCTATGCATCACCATGATCTTGCGTGATCGTAGGAAATTTTTGAAATTACTACGTTCCCCAACACTTCACAGCCGAAAACAGTTCGCAAAGAGCGACATAGCCAAACAATGTGCAATATGGAGGCAGGAGGAAATTATGCGGTGGAGGCCGTAGAACTCAGAGCCCACACGAGGAACGGGTGAATTGGAAATCCTAGTCCCCTTAATAAATAAGGGACAAGGCATACCCGTTCCCCTTTAGAGGGATGGGGGAAGCTCTTTGCTTGTTCTCCGCCATTATAGGTGGCGAGCCCGGCTCGAACGGGGACCATATACGCTGGGGGGAGAAATCCCTGGGTCTGTAGTCTCACTAGTTGGATATGCGGGACAAAACACTTCTTCCAATCACCGGGCTTAGGGCTATGGGGGCGAGAGGAGGAGCTGCGGCGACTGGCCATGTTGGAATGGATTTTTTCTAGGCGTGCTCCGATGGATACTCGCTGTGGGAGGATGGTATGATATGGATCTGTGAATCCCCGTCTCTTTAATAGGCGATTTGCCTACATGGCTAGGGTGGCAATTGTAAAAATGCCCCGGCTTCTCGCACTCGCTCGACGCGTGGAGGATCTCCATTAT
Source organism: Aegilops longissima (assembly GCA_021605205.1). Taxonomy (NCBI): domain Eukaryota; kingdom Viridiplantae; phylum Streptophyta; class Magnoliopsida; order Poales; family Poaceae; genus Aegilops; species Aegilops longissima. Next base: position 535,579,302 of record CM038679.1, on the reverse strand, counting down.
TAGGCGCAAAAGCCAAGGAGTGCAACATTTATGGGAAGCCGGACACTATTCAAACAAGTATTCAGAATTTGGAGAAGAACCCACCTTGCAATGCCGAAGACAATCTGCGCGCCGGACTCATCGTCATTGAAGCCTGGTTCGGGGGCTACTGAGGGAGTCCTGGATTAGGGGGTATCCGGACAGCCGGACTATATCCTTTGGCTGGACTGTTGGACTATGAAGATACAAGATTGAAGACTTCGTCTCGTGTCCGGATGGGACTCTCTTGGCGTGGAAGGCAAGCTTGGCGATACGGATATGTAGATCTCCTTCGTTGTGGCTGACTGTGTAACCCTAGCCCCTCCGGTGTCTATATAAACCGGAGGGTTTAGTCCGTAGCACAACAACAATCATACCATAGGCTAGCTTCTAGGGTTTAGCCTCTACGATCTCGTGGTAGATCAACTCTTGTAATACTCATATTCATCAAGATCAATCAAGCAGGAAGTAGGGTATTACCTCCATAGAGAGGGCCCGGACCTGGGTAAACATCGTGTCCCTTGCCTCCTGTTACCATCCGCCTTAGACGCACAGTTCGGGACCCCCTACCCGAGATCCGCCGGTTTTGACACCGACACCCCCCTTCCTTTCTTCCACAGGAGGGAATAGGAAGGAGAGGAAGAGGGAAAGGGAAGGGGGGGCGCCGCCCCCTCCTCCTTGTCCTATTCAGACTCCCTAGGAGGGGGGCGCGCGACCACCCCTCGCGGGCTTCCCTCTCTCTCCCTTAGGCCCATGTTGGCCCAATACTTCCCCAGGGGGTTTCGGTAACCCCTCGGTACTCTAGAAAAATACCCGAATCACTCGGAACCATTTCGATGTCCGAACATAACCTTCCAATATATGAATCTTTACCTCTTGACCATTTCGAGACACCTCGTCATGTCTGTGACCTCATGCGGGACTCCGAACAAACTTCGGTCACCAAAACACATAACTCATAATACAAATCATCATCGAACATTAAGCGTGCTGATCGTGCGGGTTTGAGAACTATGTAGACATGACCGAGACACATCTCCGGTCAATAACCAATAGCGGAACTTGGATGCCCATATCGGCTCCTACATATTCTACGAAGATCTTTATCGGTCAAACCGCTTAACAACATACGTTATTCCCTTTGTCATCGGTATGTTACTTGCCCGAGATTCGATCGTCGGTATCATCATACCTAGTTCAATCTCGTTACCGGCAAGTCTCTTTACTCGTTCCATAATGCATCATCCCGTAACTAACTCATTAGTCACATTGCTTGCAAGGCTTATAGTGATGTGCATTACCGAGAGGGCCCAGAGATACCTCTCCGATACACGGAGTGACAAATCCTAATCTCGATCTATGCCAACTCAACAAACTCCTTCGGAGACACCTGTAGAGCATCTTTATAATCACCCAGTTATGTTGTGACGTTTGATAGCACACAAGGTGTTCCTCCGGTATTCGGGAGTTGCATAATCTCATAGTCAGAGGAACATGTATAAGTCAGGAAGAAAGCAATAGTAATAAAACTAAACGATCATAATGCTAAGCTAACGGATGGGTCTTGTCCATCACATCATTCTCTAATGATGTGATCCCGTTCATCAAATGACAACACATGTCTATGGTTAGGAAACTTAACCATCTTTGATTAACGAGCTAGTCAAGTAGAGGCATACTAGGGACACTCAGTTTTGTCTATGTATTCACACATGTACTAAGTTTCCGGTTAATACAATTCTAGCATGAATAATAAACATTTATCATGATATAAGGAAATATAAATAACAACTTTATTATTGCCTCTAGGGCATATTTCCTTCAAACAAGTACAAGAAGCCAGGGCTGGACTCTAAGTCTGCCAATATGATTGTGAGCAGCAATGAGAGTGGTGCGTCTAGGCACGGTAATCTATTTACTATATTTTTGGTTTGTCAGTCCACCGATTGGTGGGTGGACACATGTGCAAATATTCATGTGTGTGTGCTGACATTTCATTGTTATCTTCTTACCATGTCACAGGCCACGGGTCTGTATTGATGGGGAATGGTGCGAGTGCTTCTGTTCATGGTGTTGGCATAGTCGATATGAAGTTTACTTCGGGAAGGATCGTGCAGCTGAGGAACGTACAACATGTCCCCGCCATCAAGAAGAACCTCACTAGTGGCTCCCTTGTTTGTAGAGAAGGGTTTAAGTTGGTCTTCGAGTCTAATAAAGTAGTTGTTATGAAATATGGACTATTTGTTGGAAAAGGTTATGAATGTGGAGGTTTGTTTCGCCTTCCCCTCATGAATTTTGGTAATAAAGTCATGAACAATATTCATTTGAGTGTTAATGAATCTGAAGTTTGGCATTCACGTCGTTGTCACATTAGTTTTGGTGTTATGACACAACTAGCAAAATTGAATATAATCCTGAGTTTCACTTTAGCCAAATGTTCTAAGTGCCATTCGTGTGTGCAATCAAAGCAACCTCACAAGCCTCACGAGGCTGGTGAGGAGAGACACTTAGCACCATTAGAAATCATACTTCCTGATCTTTGTGAGATGAATGGTGTGTTGACTAAAGGTGAAAAATTTTCATTTCATAATGTTGATAGATGATTCCACTAGATGTTGCAATCCGTTAAATACTAAAGATGAGGCTCTACATTACTTCAAAATCTATAAGGCAAAAGTTGCGAATCAACTTCAAAAGAAAATTAAACGAGTCCGGTCAGATCGTGGTGCAGCGTACTTCTCTAATGAATTTGATTCTTTATGTGCAGAACATGGTATTGTTCATTAGAGGACGACTTCCTATTCACCCCAGTCAAACAGGGTTGCCGAATGGAAAACTGTACTCTTAACGGATTTGGTTAACGTCATGTTAGGTACATCAGGTTTATCCAAGCCATGGTGGGGGAGGCTATATTGACATCATGCTATGTCGTGAATAAGGTTCCCACAAAAGATAATAAGACCACTCCCTATGAGCAATGGAGAAGAAAAGGACGACACTATTGTACTTACGTACTTGGGGTTTGGACACCAGCATGCATGTGTGTAGATTAGCTTTCCATTTTTGGACACATAGGGGACATATCTATGCTTCCAGATTTAAATCTACGCCATTTTAAACTTGTAGTTCTCCTTCTCCTATATGTGATTGTGATTGCACCTCTTCCATCTAATACATGTATGTGGCATATGTTTTTTTGTACAAAACAGTGTTAAAAATGTGCAATTAGACATGTAGATTATATTTTTATATTATGTTTACATCTTTAAATCTTAACCGTTTATATTAAAATTAATGGTTGAGATAATTTAATATATGTGAACGAATGTGATGGCTTATTTGCTGAAAATGCCAAACGGAGACCGAGCTCCATGGAGGCCTTTTATTTGAAAACTTCAAAATTCAAACTTTTCAGTTTCAAAAAATTCTGAAAATAAATACACATACAGCTAGATACATAATATACATGTGTGCAAATTTTTAGGTCGAAATACAATAAAATGTGAGCTACACAAAAAAGACAAATATGAGGCTTTTTAGCATATGTACTGTTCATGTTTAAAGTCCATGATTTTGTTTTTTTTTTGCAGCTCACAATTCAAGATATTTCATCCTGAAAGTTTGCACATGTACACTTTACATCCTTGCATACATGTGTAATTTTTTTTTCAGAATTTTTTTAAACCAAAATTTATGAATTTTGGATTTTTCAAAATAAAGGGCTCCATGGAGCTCGGTCTCCAAAATGCCGTACTCCTTATTTGCCTCTTATTTTAATATAATATAATAGATAGAAGATTTGTGAAAGACGACAATGTTATGTCATAAGATAGCAACATGATAATTGCTGGGTGCAGCGAAGTGAGCCCATTATTCTAGTAATGGTATAAAGATAGACTGAATATAATAAAAGTATAGATACATTTGAGACGTATTACAATCCTGAATGGTTTGGCAATGCCATACTGGTCTTCATGGATCATGGGATACTTTTTCTTTTTGTAATTTATAGTAGGGAGCTTCGTTAGAAGTTTCAAAAGCAAGATGGGCTAAGGAGATGGGCCTATAATTTGAGGTAACTTCCGATTGCTTTTCTTAGGAACGAGAGTGACAAATGTAGTGCTAATACTCTCGGTATTAAGGTTTCCCTTGTAAAGGTCCTTGCGCAATTGGATGAATTAATCCTTGACAAAACACCACCATTTTCTCCTTTAGAAACGTACCATTAGAACCTTCTAGTCCAGGGCTCTGTCAGTTAGCATACATTTTACCGTATCCTCATTTTCCTCCCCCGGACACCTCAAGCACATAGAAGTCAAGTGCAACAATGATGACATATGCTGAACACGAAAGGACCTAGATGCCACCGAGTGGGCTAGGCTGGGTTTGGTGGGGGTGCACGATACATGCATAAACCCCATATGCGATATCATCACTCACCGGGAGTAGGTGGAATCCCCTATCCCTCAAAAAAGATGGAATCCTCTATTCTCGCTTGTAGCGAATGCTAAGAGATATTCGTAAGAACTGCACACCCAATCGCTCTATTAGACCAACCCATCTACTTCACACCCAAACGTTAACCTAGCATGAGCCGATTTTCTTCCATTTGTGACAAGTTCTTTTTGTCAATTTTTTCTCTGTTAGGTTTTCAGCGGCCTCCTTCCTTTCTTTCTCATTTTCTCCTTTTCTTTTTTCTTTTTCTTTTTCCTCTCCCCCTAAAATTCGTGAACATTTTCAAATTTCATGAATATTTTTAAAATTCATGTTTTTCTCTTGAAGTCAGTTACACATTTATTAAATTATAGAAAATTGTAAATTAATAAAAAATTATTTAAATTTGTGAGCATTTATTTAAATCCATTGAATTTTTAAAACTCTGATTTTTTACATTTTCTATATCTATCAATAAACCAATAGCCGGTTTATTTCAATAATATACTGTAGATTTTAATCTGTTTTTTAGACATATGTTTTAATCGATTATTAAAGAGAAAAGAAACCTGAGGTAGTCATCTTTAGTTTTCTTTGAAGGCGAAGTCTGCAGCTGTTCGGTGCAGCCTACTTTTAATTTCGCGAGCACGACGAGAAAGGAATGAGAGCGCTGTTGTCGGTCAGCCCATATCCGCGATACCTCCGGAGTAAGGCCTGCCAAGAAGATGCACAAAATCATACTACACGACCCCTACAAGGCCCGCTACGCTCCCAATTCGGCGACTGGCCCATCCACGAACGGCGAGTCATCCCCCCACCCCCAGTCCTGCAAAGACTCCGGCCGAGGGAGCAAAGGGGCAGAGGCAGTTCGCTGCTCCACAGTCCCAGACCAGATCCGACGCCGCGGCCATGGATCCCCCGCCGCGGCCGCGCGTCCTCCGCCTCGCCCTCCCCCTCCTCCTCCTCCTGCTCGCCTCCCCCGCTGCGCTCGCCTGGAAGAAGGACGAGTTCCGCAACTGCAACCAGACCCCCTTCTGCAAGCGCGCCCGCACCCGCGCCCCGCACTCCCTCGACGCGCCGCTCTCCCTCGTCGCCGGCTCCCTTGCCGTCTCCCCCGAGGGCTCCCTCACCGCCGAGCTCTCCCACCCCTACCGCCCCCGCCCGCTCCTCCTCCGCCTCTCCGCGCTGCCCCCGCACGCCCTCCGCCTCCAGATCGACGAGGACTACTCGGCCAACACCCCGCCCAGCCGCCGCTTCCACGTCCCCGACGTCCTCCTCCCCGACGTCGACTCCCGCGCGCTCCACCTCTCCAAGCCCAAGACCGTCGGCGGCGTCTCCACCGTCGCGCTCTCCTCCGACCTCGACGTCGTCGTCAAGCACGATCCCTTCGAGCTGACCGTCCGCCGAGCTGGCTCGGGCGACCCCGTGCTCTCCTTCAACTCCCACGGCCTCTTCGACTTCGAGCCGCTGCAAGAGTCAAAGCCCGAGGGCGAGACCTGGGAGGAGCAGTTCAGGAGCCACACAGATACGCGCCCCCGCGGCCCGCAGTCGATTACCTTCGACGTCTCCTTCCATGGTGCCGACTTCGTGTATGGCCTCCCCGAGCACGGCTCTACATCCCTCGCCCTCCGTCCCACCCGCGGCCCGGGGGTTGAGGAGTCCGAACCTTACCGCCTCTTCAACCTCGATGTGTTCGAGTATCTCCACGACTCGCCATTTGGGCTTTATGGGTCGATCCCCTTCATGATTGCACATGGTGCAAGTGCATCTTCAGGATTCTTCTGGCTTAATGCCGCGGAGATGCAGATTGATGTGCTTGCACCAGGGTGGGATGGCGGGGCATCAACGGAGAATGGGAGAATTGACACGCTGTGGATGGCTGAGGCTGGTGTCGTTGATGCGTTCTTCTTTGTTGGTCCCGAGCCGAAGGATGTGATCAAGCAGTACATCAGTGTTACAGGTACGCCCTCCATGCCGCAGCAGTTTGCCGTGGCATATCACCAGTGCCGGTGGAACTACCGGGACGAGGAGGATGTTGCTGGAGTGGATGCTGGGTTTGATGAGCATGATATTCCATATGACGTGCTCTGGCTCGACATTGAACACACTGATGGCAAGCGATATTTCACATGGGACCGTTCCACATTCCCGAACCCAGAGGAGATGCAGCGGAAGATAGCAGATAAGGGGAGGAAGATGGTAACTATTGTAGACCCACATATGAAGAGGGACAGTGGGTACCACATCCATGAGGAAGCTACTGCCAAAGGTTACTATGTTAAAGATGCAAGCGGGAAGGACTACGATGGGTGGTGCTGGCCTGGGTCATCATCATATCCTGACATGTTGAATCCTGAAATACGGGACTGGTGGGCTGACAAGTTCTCCTATCAAAACTACAAGGGATCAACTCCAACGCTGTACATTTGGAACGACATGAACGAGCCATCAGTTTTCAACGGCCCTGAGGTATGTTGCTGAATTGCAATATTTCTGTGCATTATCTTGTGAAGGCGAGGTTTACAGCAAAACTGAAACATTTTATGCATGAATCAATCTTGTTAGGTCACCATGCCTAGGGATGCATTACATAACGGTGATGTTGAACATCGAGAACTGCACAATGCATATGGGTACTACTTCCATATGGCTACATCAGATGGGCTTCTCAAGCGAGGTGAGGGTAAAGACAGGCCCTTTGTTTTGTCAAGGGCCTTCTTTGCTGGAAGTCAACGGTACGGGGCAGTTTGGACCGGTGACAACACTGCAGATTGGGATCACCTTAAATCTTCTATTCCGATGGTTTTAACTCTTGGTCTTACTGGCATGACCTTCTCTGGTAGATGGACTTACATTACAACTTCACCTCATAATCCTGATGTTAAAAGCCTTACTAACATGTGAAGCTTTGACAGGTGCGGATGTTGGTGGATTCTTTGGCAATCCTGAACCTGACCTATTGGTGCGTTGGTACCAAGTAGGAGCTTTTTATCCTTTCTTTAGAGGTCATGCTCACCATGACACAAAGAGACGGGAGCCATGGTTATTTGGGTAATGCCACAAATAATTATTTTTTATAGAGTTTTGTTTATCTTGGAAATTCTCAACATGGCTGGTAATCCCCTCTGAAAAAGTATATTAAAGAACTGGCTGATAATCGAGGAAAATTTATCACCATGACGTGACTGCACACTGTCATCTAGAAAATTTAAGCTGATAACTTAGTTTGGGAAAAGTAGATTATAAATGATGATAATCGAGGAAAATTTAAGCTGTTAACAAGGCTAACATACTCATTGTACTTACTACAGAGAGCGAAGAACTGCCCTCATGAGGGAGGCAATACATATGCGGTATTCATTGTTGCCCTACTATTACACTCTCTTCCAAGAGGCTAGTGTAACTGGTATTCCTGTTATGCGTCCTTTGTGGTTAGAATTTCCTGACGACAAGGAAACATATAATAATGGTGAGGCTTTTATGGTTGGGCCAAGCATTTTGGCCCAAGGAATTTACGAAGAGGTGAGTAGTGATACTGCATATATATATATTTTTTTTTCTTAATCACTCATATTTTGCTGGAAAACGCAACATATGGAATACATGTTTAATATAATAACTTCATGCAGGGCCAGAAATCAGTGTCGGTTTACCTTCCTGGAACGGAGTTATGGTATGACTTGAGAAATGGATCTCCATACAAGGGAAGTGTGTCACACAAGCTGCAAGTTTCAGAAGATAGCATACCAAGCTTCCAAAGGTCAGGCACAATTGTGCCAAGAAAGGATAGATTCAGGCGCAGTTCTACTCAGATGGTGAACGATCCATACACCCTGGTATGTCAAACATGTTTGCCTGTGTAAACATCTTGCTATTTGGTAACTCATAATCCCATTTAATAGTTCTCTTGGTGATGTGCAAATAGTCATTAAAAGTGTTAATATCTACCTGGTATTTCATAATATTTTTTACCAATGAAGTTGCATGTGAACCTTTTCTTTACTAAAGACATGTTGCATGTGAACCTTTTTCTTTACTAAAGACATGTTGCATGTGAACCTTACTTAGCTAGCTCCTTCCAGATTAGTCGATGTAGTTCTGAGGATCAACTATACATCATATTGCAATGCTTGTTAAATTATTAGGCTCATTGGTCTGTTAGATAGGGGTTGCTGTGATTTCATCGCTAGAATTGAACATTGGGCACATGCATTACTTCTGCAAACACAAAACTAGCTAAATATATGACCATGCAAATCTGTTTGGTTGATGTAGCTACTAGCTACATACTAGTGTGGTTTATTCTCTGAAGTAGACTATTTAACTCTGTATGTTGCAATGATCAGGTGATAGCCCTCAATAGCTCGGGTTCTGCAGAAGGTGAACTTTATGTGGATGATGGGAAAAGTTATGATTATCAGCAAGGGGCATTCATCCATCGGCGTTTTGTATTTGCAGACAATAAACTAACTTCGATCAATATTGCGCCTGATAATCTGGGCAAGAAGGTATATTCAACTGAGTGTGTGATTGAAAGAATTATAGTGCTTGGGTTATCATCGGGAGCAAAGAAGGCTATCATTGAACCTGGGAACCAAGAAGTGGAAATTGATCTGGGACCGATTAGTTTAAGGAGTGGTTCAAAGTCTGTTGCGCCAACAGTCAGGAGGCCCAATGTTCGTGTTGTAGATGATTGGACGATAAGGATCGCATGATATGCAGCCCATTCACATATGGAGCCTGATGTCTCCGTTGTTCGCTGTCAGGCTATAAACTTGGGCAATGCTAGAAGCGTAGTTTCAGACTAGTAAATGTTATCTGTGGACACCCAAATTTCATTGTTTCAGACTTTCAGTGGACCCAAAATTTCTGCATGTACCTGGTACGCATGCTGTTTGTACTCCCAATTTTGACATAAGTCGTGACATAAATTGCTGATGTATACCTGTGGCACTTATACTGAAATTGGTGTGCCACGTATGATGTATGCGATATGAAGTTCTTGCAACATTGCAATTTAGTAGTTTTTTTTTGTGTGTGTAATCTTGGATAGTTCTTTGCCTTAGATTGTAATCCCATCAACTTCTCTGTCCATGAAAATCATAGACCACACACATCCTCCAAACACAAAGGTACGTAACAAATAATACCTTCTCAGACAGAATGCACATACTTTAAGAGCTTGAGTTGTTAGTTATGGCAGCCATCAACTGGTCCTGCAACTGCAGTTGTGAGTTGTGGCAGGCAGACCAAAGTGTAGTATCGGAGTAGTTATAACTGCTTTCAGTCCTGCGGCTAGTTAGTATTATAACGTTTACATTCACTGGCTGAAGTAGGAAATGGCGGTAGGCAATGCATCCAGCTCCCAGCCTCTGTTCTGACCTAAAAGTGTAGAATGCGTTGAAAGTGGCGCATAACAACATAAGTACTACTGTAGTACTCATTTTTGCTTGGATGTTTGTTTGACAATCTTTTTTCCGTTAGGACAGTTTTATTTCTCAGCTTGAAAACAAAACCTCATCTTCGGCAAGAAGAATGGTCTCGGGTACATTCGATACAAGGATTAAGAGAGGAAAAATGACATAACCAGGGACAGACCAATGTATCAATGTAGTATGATTTTTACAGAGCACTGGTCCAATTAAATCGCCATCTCCGGCACAGAACAAGGACATGAATCACAAGATCAGAGTAGCCTCTCTCTCCCCCAACAAAAGGCAGACGGCCGCGAAGCAAGGCAACAAGCCCCATCTAAGTCCAATACCCCAAGCTTAAAACAGCAACACAATACTAAACTTATTCTAATTACATGGAACGAGCGTATGCGTATGGCTATCTACCAGCTATGCACTGTAGACAAACCGCCATCAATCTCGCGAGCCGATCCATCACTTTCGGAGGAAAGCCCATGGCCCTCTCGCTGCCCCCATCCTGCAGACACCAGTCACAAAGCTTTGATCAGCCATAATTGAAGATTATGGAACACAGATTTTGCAAGGATTTCACAGAGAACAGTTCAATTTCAGCAGGATTTGAAAACATTCCTCCTGTAAACGGCACTAGAAAAGGGCCGGGGATACCGAAGAAATGGATATACTGATGAAGTGATGAGGAGGGGGTTAGGGTGGAGCATCGTATCATTCATTACCTCCAGGTGCTGGCTACGGTCCTGAGGCTCATGTAGATGGTCAATGCGACCCATATGCCGATGAATCCCTTGTGCGCAGAAAGGTACACCAGGCATGGTATGGATATGGACGCCACCCCAACCTGAAGGTTTCCATGGGATTCAGTTTCAATCTCAGGACAAGTTTCAGAGCTAAAAAATTTATGCTGCTGTGTAAGGATTTAGGGTACCATGGAGTATGCAGAGTAGGTGTAGTCTTGTGCTCCGAAGTTGACGCCGTCGAACACGAACGCCAGGGCGTTTATCGTCTGCGTGCCGGCGACGAACTGAACATCCCCAAACAGAGCTATATTCAGTGTCCGAATCATGGGAAATAGTCATCTCTCGTATGGAGTTTCAAGTGTTTTGAACAGCCAAGGCTCTTACCGGGATGCCTTTGTGGATGACGTCGATCACAGCGGCGTCCTTTGTGAAAACGCCGGCGCCGAACTTCATGAAGAGACCGAGCACCACTGTGAGACCCATCCCCAGAACAATGCTCAGCTGCAAGGTGAAAGACATGGCCATTAGCCCCTTCTTCTCAATGAACCAAAATGCGAACCTTTTGCGTGTTCTAGGGGAAAAAATGGAGAAGTGGCAAGAATCAACTGTGACAAACCTGCAGAACACGAGAGGTCGCGGTGATCACCTTCTTGGTATCGTTCTTGGCGAACGCGCTTGCCAGCACTGCCTGCAAGAACTCATCCACAACACGCCCCAGTTCAGTACACTCTCTAGTCTCTACTGAAGCTGCTTCTCATGGACTAATTAATCTATGGGAGTATGACATGGCAATCTGACCTGTCCAGCAACGGCCAATCCATCCGCGAGAAGTGACGTCGCGAGCCAGAGCTGGCAGCAGATCTGGAAGGCCGCCATGATGGTTGGTCCGTCGCGGGCTGCCAGCGACGACGCCAGAGTGACGCAGAAGGTCACCGCTACCACCCTCGCGAGCAGCAGGAATCCTGAAGAAAACAGAGCACTTTCAGAGCCATTTCCAGGGGACCAGTGAGAGATGTTATCCAGTTCCAGGATTCCAACTGTATCTCACCACACCCAAGAAACCGCCCAAATTTCAGGGATTTAAGGCTCGGTGGGATAACATCAACTTGCTGGACGAGCCGACATATCAAGATCATGGTTATCAGGTACCTGAAGAAAAAGATGGATGGGGAGTTGTTAGGACGGACTGTAACACACAGGCTCTAGATGCTACTGGTAGCAGCGGTGAAACCTACTGGGAAATGACATGAGCAACTGCGGCACCAGTGACACCCATGTGGCAAACAAACATCAAAATTGGGTCTAGGATGATATTTGTTGCATCTCCAACCACTGCAAAAGAAATTGTAAGGAAATGTTAGCAACGCTTCAAATATTTCTCCTTGAAAACAGATATCCATATTCCAGCTGAAAGAATGTAAATCATCACCAGGTATTCTTACCGGTAGCATACAACGGTGTCTTTGTATCTTTGAAGCCTCGGAAAACACCCTGCATTGCCAAAGACAGGAGAACAGCGGGAGCGCCAAGTGATCTGATCGTTAGGTAGCGAACCGCGGGTTCTAGCATTGGTGAGTCCTGGAATAGTGTGATGTGGATGAAAATATGAATTAACATCATGGATAGCAAGAAGCTACAGAAGTAAAATAAACTTGGACAGATAGAGAAGGTAATAACACCTACATGTTTCACACCCATGATGCCCAACACAACTTTCGCCGAAAAGATGAGGAACACGGCCTGGACTAGCCCGAGAAATGAGCCAACAATTAGAGCCGATGTCACAGAAGGTATGTACCTTCTCTTGCACCCTTGATTGGAGAGATCAGCACACTCTGTGGGTATACAAGAATTAGCGCACACTGGCGTATCACCACCTGTAAAACAGAGTTCCACATAGGGATTCATGAAGAATACTTCAGTCCTGAGGTCAAATCAAATTACTGTTTAGGAACATATGAAACCAGGTATATTGCGAGAAATCGGTACCAGATGCGGGCACATTGCAGGCATCTGAATGCACATGAGCGGCTTTCTCAAGGTCTTTGCTGTTATTTTCCTCTAGGTACTTGCTAATGATGGCATCTTCTTCAGCGACGAATGATGTTGTTACGCTAACGAGCGGGTAGATGCAGACTTTCGAGACTTGGTTAAATATGGCAATAGAAACACCAACAGCTGCTATCTCCACCGAACCTGATCATTGAAAAATTGTGCACATATTTCACCGCATTAAATCTCAGAGCAGCAGCAGCAGCCTATCTCTTACAAGGAACAAAGTAATGTGTGAGACAACTATGAGAACAGATGTCTGAAAGACTAAAATTATCTTTTGCGACTAGCTTAGACAAGCAACGGAAACTAAAGCCAAGGACCTGGCATACTAAAAGTACAGAAAAAATGAGTATCTTTCAAAAGAATCATACTTTTTTGTGTCTAAATGGGGAACATACTCAAAACGGAAAATAGCAAAATGGGGCTGCGGTGACGCCTTTCGACAAGAAAAGAAACGGACGAATGGTTATTTCAAGGTAACAAAATGAAGAGAATGAACTCAGCATGTGCCTGGCTAACCAGTTGTGTAACGAGAAATTGCTAGTGACACGCAAAGGAGTATTCGGAACATAAGCCTTTGTGTTGCACAAAGGAACAAATAAAAACCGAAAATACTGTTACTTTAGATCTTCTATATAAGTATATAAAAACACCAATGTAACTGAATCAAAGGAAAGAAATGAGCAATTTATCAGCCATGACCATTAGCAAAAACAGAAGAAGAAGGTGGGCGCAATCGTCGACAAAGGTGAAAATTCTGCATTTTGTGGAAGGTTTTTTGGCGCCAAATGAGCCGGTTACATGTCCAAATCAAGTGATCGATACTGTAGACCGAAGTCAGTTACTTTGCCAAACCGACAAACCGGAAACTGAAGTAGGGACTATCCACTGACAGAAACAGCAAAGGTGGTACATATCTGGAAATTCCCTTGTACGACTACCTAAAGTTAGAACTGCCGGTGAAAATTAATTGAGGAGCTCTATCCGTGGTGAAAATTAATTGAGAAGCTCTATCTATCCCGCGGAAATTCCGCGAGACGCGAACGCCGCGAGGGAGGTGCTACAAGTGAACATGGTGCAGCAACAGCGACGCATAGAGGTTTCTTCTTCATTGCATAAATAGACAGATAGATAGGTTGATTGGATGGCCGTATGTATTTACCTAGACGTCCGATGAATGCTGTGTCCACCAAGGAGGCGAGGGGATCGGCGGCCAAGGCAAGCGACGCCGGCACCGCAATGCGCAGCACCTCCGACCCGAGCTCATCGAGCTTGAAGACGCTCCTGCGACAGGTTACAGTTAAGCACATCAGACGTGAGGAACACGAGCACTCCTAAGTCAGACGTACTTGGGCGCAAGGTGGAGGGAAATCAACGAGATGCATGGGACGGGGACGAACCTGATGTTCATGACGAAGAGGTACATCCCTGTCGTCCTGGGCCAACCGGACAATGCAGACGGCGCCGGCAGCTCCTCCGCGGCCTTCTCCTCCGGGCCGTGCCCGTTCGCCGCCGCGGCAGCGCCTGCTGGAACGTCGACGGCCACCCGCTTCTCCCCCACGGTCATGCTCGCGGCCGCGCCCTCCTCCATACACAGTGGATGCTTGCCTGAGAGGTCGATCGATCAACCGATCGTTCGCTCGCTCGTTCAGGGTATATACGTGCTCGGACGGAGGACTGTGAGAGGAGGGAGGAGAGCACAGGGAGAAGCGGCAGCTCGCCCCTACTTATACGGAAACCGATCAGCAGCTGTCACATGGAAAGGCGAACGGGGGCAGGGCGTGTCAGTCAGTCCGTCAGATGGCGATGTGCTCCACAACGGTGAAATGTCTCTCTCAAGAAATAAACCAGCTTTTTCTCAACAACAACAAAAAGATAGATAAATCAGCTGACATGGAAAAAAGGAATCGGCTCGTGCCGTGCGTGCGGTTATGTGTGCGTGTGGTCTCTGTGCGCATGCAGCGGAAGCAAAGGCAGAAACAGAAAGGAATCGAAGTTTTTTTCGTTACAAGAGCAGGAAAGCGACCAGCCGCCGTGACGACCGGGGCCGCAACGCGACATGGCCGGGCGTTACGGCCGGCTGGCGACGCATGCGGCGAGGCAACGGCGAGTTGCACGACGTGCATGCTCCTGCCGACGAGAATGGAGCGGAACGCCCGTGGTCCAAGGCCGGCCGCCGGGAACGCTCCGATCGTCGAGTGCCCGGCGAGCCGAGTGACCGATGCAGCCGGAACGCGTGACGGGATGCGTGTGCGGGACGCCGCAGCGCCGGGCTGGCCGGGGTTCCGGGCGTGGTATTGGTTGGTGCCGTTACGTTGCGTGATCGAACGCACAAGCTAGTGGCATGGCGATCGACCCAGCGGTGCCGTCGTCGACCCGTCAGTGCCGTCCCGGCAACTACCATGCGTACCACCGTTGGGATGGCCTCGGCGATACGTACGGTACGGCCTCGCCGGCCGGCGTAGGCTGCATGGGCGATCGATCATCGTCTCGACCAGCTTTCCTGACCGGCCGTAAAGAGTTTCTGTTATCGGAACCCCCCTCATCTCTCGTACGGCAAAGGCATGCTTTAATTTGCTGGGAAGCAAGCTGCAATTGTGATAATACTAGTCCTACAGCATTTGAAACGCAAGAATGTTTTTGTCGCGAGAATCTCCATGCACATTATTCATGATTTTTCTTCGCCCATGGAACCACAATTGTTGCATGCAATTGCATGCCAATTGTTAATTTCCCAAGTGCCGTGTCATCCGGTCAGATGCAAGTAACAGGATAGAGATTCGGATCAACAACGGGCAGCGGCAAGGCGGCATGGCAAAAAGAGGAGGATTTTTGGGGTCTCGCTCAACGCCTTGCCCATTTGTAGGACGCCTAAAGATCATGATGAAGCTTCAGCGCGACGATTCTCGTAGAGGGGACCTCAGATGTTTGGATAAGCACCGGTTTTGAGTATCGGAGGGGAACAGCTAGCTTGATACCTAGACGCCGATAGAACTACCGGTTCTCTTTTTTTCACGCCGCAAATAATACCTTGAAGCATACAAAGCAACTGATGTGATATTGTTACTCTAGATATGCAATGTAGTAATTTTTACGACTGTCGCAAATTAATTTCTTACGTCCATTTTCATGTAATAAATTGTGTGCGTGCAGTGAAAGATCATCTTACTAAATGTATTACTCAAACTACGGATGCATATCATTTCTAATGTAGTTTGGGCCATTCTAACATCAAGTTCATTATAATTTTGGTACAAGATTATAGTAAACAAAAATGGTTACGAGATAGTGCATGCTTATGGGTTACCCACTAGTAATTTAGTAGATTTTTTTTGACATATCACATGCATGGTTGTTCGGCTTTGAAGAACTAGGGTAGTGGTTTTCCAATTGTGTTCCTTAGCCACCCCATCCTAGTCTCCTTTTTACCCATTCTATACTAGAATCTTCCTCCTCTTCAAGGTGGGAAGACGAAAAGAGGCAGTCATCTTGGTTTCCCCACTACTCATGGCTATTGGTCTCTCTACTCATGGCTATTTCCCTCTCCACTCTTTCCAATGAGAAAGATGACAGGAGTCCCTCCCATCTTATTTGGATATATGGCTGAGACTACTTGTTATCATGTTTTTTTAGGCAATTTCCCCCATCTAGCATTGGGGAAAGGAGAGGCGAATATGCATTCAATGGAGTGAACTGTAGTCCAAACATCTGTAGAACTAAAATGATGCTTGAATATACCAAAAGGTAACACACGATTCTGGGTTATTCCTCATCAACAGTACGCGAGTAAATATAACGCAGTCCCCTCAGCTACAATATATGCGAGGCTTTTAGTATGCCATAAGTTTGCGCCTCCATCGCTTCATTTTATAGAGTGGATTTTTACGCAACTAGTTGCCACTACATTTAATTGTTCAAAAACAATTCACCAAGTTTCCAAAAAGTTGTGAAATGAGCAACCCTACACACACTACTCTTTCTATCTGACATGTTAACAGCCACTATCGCTTCATCGGCTGCAACCATCAATCACAGCTTTGTATGAAAATCGAACGTGAAGGTGTCGCATGCATAGTGATCTAATTGTGAAATAATGTGTGCACGCAGTAAGTCATGCTATACTGTGTGGACTGACACACATTAATAAAAAAGTTTGACTCACATGACATGTACCAAAATGAATGTTTTTTGGTTAGATCTCACACACTATTCATTCTTTTTATGTTGAACAGTTAATTAGCTAACTTGCATTCACCAATTTTTGGAAACTCTGGAAAGTATTGAACAGACGAAATATGTGTTGTGTCGTGGCAACTAAGTGCCAAATTTAATTTCCATATTTCTGGTCCATATCCTTTGCAACAAAATGATTTGGTTAGATTCATATTAAATATACCACAACCATTTAGTGTACCCCGTGTCAACTAAGCCACAAAACATCAAACATAGTTCATCGCCAACTTTTATGAACTGATTGTAAGCCACAAAAACATCAAACATAAATTGTATTGGGCGCCACTAACTCTCCTAGTGCTGTGATTATGTTGCTGATGTGCCACTAGCAGTTTGGACTAACCACTTACATAAATAATTCCAATCATACACAAGTTGGTACGTTGCTCTTTCTATGTTTGATTGGCTAGCAAGGTAACCTTGCTCCTTTTGACCATAATCTGTGTATCAGGGTGCAGTCATCTAATTGTATGTTGACAAAACTCAAAAGGCAAAAGACTCAGTGGTAAAAGCAAATTTAGTGTACGACAATGTACGACAGTATGGTGTCAGCATATCATTTGTCGTATCACGTTAGAAATTTTTAGTGACGTTGAGAACAAAGACCGGGCCAAGAGTCAAGGGAGTGTGAAAAGGTCTAAGCATTAGAATTAAAGGATGGAAGAAACAACAACATTAAATAAAGAGAAAATAATCATGTACCGTAACAATATTGTTCTTGAAACGAAATTCTCTACGGCTACATTGCTATCCTTTTGTGCCATCTTCAGGTGGCATGGTTAAATACAACAAGAGAAGTCAACCATCTGTACCAGAAATAAAGAACACGGTAGTGCGAGACTTTGTTTTCATGGATAACAATGTCCTATCAAAGTTGCGGTGTTTCTATTCCCTATGCTTAGATACATCTGAGAGTTGCGACCGACGATTCAGACTCCAGAGAATGTGTTAAAATAGACTGCTCAAAATTTAACTTCTTTTTTTGTGATAATCAAATTTAACTCAAATACCTGGCATTCAGTCTCACTATAAGTTTTCTCAAGAATATCTTGCCCAAGATAGTGCTTCAAGGATAAGGCTACAAATAGACAGATGTGACCATTGACTTGAAGCTCCACAACAAACAATTCTGGGGGAGAATGCATAGCATAAGATGTGATACTAATGCTCGACAAAACTTGTCATACCTGGTGATTCCAAAATAAAGTTAGGGCTTACTGGCTAGCACCATCTATGTTGGGCCAGCCAGGGTTCGACCATCATGCTCACCAAGTTCCTCTTATGCATGGCCATTTTTTTTGTAATTCTTATATTCTTAAATCTTCTGGTTGGACAAAGTATCACCGCAGACAATCATAGTTGTGCATATTTGTATATATTCTGTATATTTTTACTAAATCTTGTTTGTTGTGACCGCAGAAAAGTGTACAACTAGAAAGACACGAGTTGGCCAGCTATCACAATCACAGTGAACAAAATAGCTCGAAACAGTATCATTGAATTTGAAAAGGTTCGGTGTAAACCAATCAACACACTTAGAAAACAAGTACAGTAACAAAACTACCAGTGTTCTGTCTAGTGCGTATTTGACCAGTCACATATACTCCGCTCTTATCATCTCCTGCATCCGTAGTCCGTACATTTGAGTATTATCACTAGCAGACAAACACATAAGCAATGTTTGATCAAATGGTTTTATCCCGAATGTTGGCCACTCTAAAAGCAAAAAGCCAAGAAATGTCGCATTATATATATCCCAATCGAACTGTTTATAAATGTATCCAACAAAAGCGGAGTGGAATGCGAGCTGCGTCATCGGCAAGTTAAGCAGCTTTAGGAGACTAATACCATGCTGATATGTGGTGCCTGCCAGCTTTGGAGTGCTTGGTTGAAATGAAGCAACAAAAAGGCGTTACCATATCTGAATCTACTGACGTGTGGTTACCCTGATCGCTCTTCCTTCCGGAACAGCAACCAGGCCAGCTTTGGACTGGTGCCGGCCAACTTTAGAAAACCACTACCCGATGCGTGAAAAAGAAGATTTAAAGGTGCACATAAGCGCGCGAATAATATAGCTATCAACCGATTAAGCTTCTCTGGCACAACATCTATATTCCCGGAAATGCAGCTTTTGCATGGTTTTTACTTTTGATTTATGTGTGTATACATCAATATATATGCATTATTGTTTGGTCAACTACGTAGTACGTAGCAGACTCATGCAGAGTGCCTAGAAGGATACAACCAAGTTCTACTCCTGCGTGGTACTTCGCCAAAAAAAAAGACAGTAATCCACCTCATAGCGACTGCATGTGTGTAGAGTGTTTGATTAGTCTAGTATCCTAGCTTCTTGTAGTACAACGATCAATCACAGTCCGCGCGTACACCGTGGACAGAGACACCTCGACCCGGCCAATTCGTGGTTAGGAAAACACTTGCACTTGCTCGGATAGTTGGTTACGTTTAACGATCACCTACTCTAGCTAAAACGTCGGTGCGTACATTGAGAACTACGCATCACGGCCTGCCGTGCAACACGTCACCGAGACCCGTCACCGTCGATCACTACGCTCGGCTCAGCCATGCTGCCAAGACATTAGCTATGTTCTTACGATCGATTGAGTTCCCGTCCGAAGAGTGCTCTATCGATACGCGATCGATTATCTAGCTACCTGGAACTGGAAGAATGATCAAACAGAAAGAGAAGCCATATCAAAGCATGCGCATGCGTACCTCTGGCCTGAAGTAGCAAAGTGGCCGGTCACTGGGTGCGGAGCGGCTGTGTGTCTTGGGTTGCACTCGCACTCTTGGGCGCTGAGTGCAGAGAGCTACTGGCTGCTGCTCCACACTGGCTCGTGGCCCCTATTAATAGGCGCCGTGCGAGGGCGTCCGGAGGCACGATTCACGCGTGGCGCGGCTCGCGTACTTGCGGTCGCGCGACGGCTCGAGGGTCCGTTGGATTCCCGCTGCCTTTTTCGCTAGCTCTGGAGTCCAGCTCGGAGTCGCAATAGCTAGGAGAAAATCCTTGTTTAGTCGCGGGCCGCGTGGCCAGCACAGGCCCGCGCGTGTCGCCGCCGTACGCCGGGCCGCGCACCGGCGCCCCGTCCGCCGTGTCACCGCGCCATTGGCGGCTCGCCGGCCAGGAAAGGTCCGGCTGCAGCGGGAGCGCGGTGGTGCGGTGTGCGTTCACCAGTATACAAGTCGAGGATATAGGTCACTCACTAGGGGCTCTCTGAATAAAAGAGGCCAGCAATGGAAAGCCTGGCCTACTTCTTTTCCTGGGGGATGATGGCCCAACTGTTAGGCCCGCCCGCCTGCGTCGCTTTCCTATCACCCCTAGTTTACGCATACGTCTCTGTGTGGAAACTGGAAAGGAGCTGCACCGAGGAAGAAGGGCGATGGAACCCGTGGGAAAGTTAGGTTGCGGGGGTCGGTCAGAGTAGCAGTGACCGTGAGAGTGGTGCACGCGCCATGGATTTTATTTTATGTCTCGACCGAGGACAAGCTAGGCCACCAAGGACGGCCTGAGCTACGCCGGTCGCCGGGCGAAGCACTCCCGAATAATTTTCCTGCTGATAAGTTGATCTGGTGATTGCTTTTTGGTCTGAATTCGTGTGCGTGCGCGCCAGTGGTCGCTTGCGTGTGAGATGTCGCGCTCGCCGTCGGTGCTGGTTGGGTGGCGGCTCTCTCCATCAACCGCGTTGCCAACAGTGGAGAAGAAGCTTGCGTCGACTACGGTAAAATTACTGGCTGGTGTCATTACATTCCACCCGAACTAGAAGCCTAGGTATGTAATATGAATGGAAAGCTCGACCTCTGCAATTGACGCCGATGGGATAAAATTTAAGGGTCTGTCTAGGCCTCAGTCGACTGAGACCTCGTGAAGGCTTAGTGGGCTGACATGGGGATTAGGACATTTTTAAGGTGGACCTGCGAACCTCCCACATTTGTTTGGACCGCGGAAGCCATACAACGCACCCCTGTATCGTTCCGCGGCGCGGTTCAGACGCGATTTCTTCCGCAAACCAAAGACAAACGTGGAGGAGCTTAGCGGGAGTCCGGACTGCTCCCAAGCTCGCTTCTGACCGTCCTGGCCCATAAAAAAAACCACCCGCCCCTCCCGCGCTTTCCTTCCGATGCATGCGCCGCTTAACGCGTCGTATTCATGCCGGCCTAGAGCATGCAACGGCCGGCACCGATGCCGTGATGTGACCGGAGGGACGGAGGGCAGCGCTGACCGAGCGACCTCTCGGGAGCCGCGCTTCATTGTGGACGCAACTTCCGTGGAGCAGACTTCGGCCGCTGAGCCATATTGAAGCGGGCTGACGGCCCCTTCACATGGCCTGGCCGTGGCTTTATAAGTCGTGCTCCGGCGAAGCACAGAGTCGCAATCCCCTTCACCCAACACCTCCGCACTCCTTTGCCTCCCCGTCACCCACCTCGCCGAGCCCTTCCTCCTCTCCGATCCCAGAAGCGATGCCGAAGTCATGATGCTTGATACGTCTCCAATGTATCTATAATTTATGAAGTATTCATGCATGCTTATAACAATTTTATATGGTTTTGGTATGATTTGGATGGAACTAACCCGGACCGACGCTGTTTTCAGCAGAACTACCGTGGTGTTGTTTTTTGTGCAGAAATAAAAGTTCTCCAAATGCAACGAAACTTTTTGACTGGATTGGTGGTATGGGGAGTCCACTCTTGCTGTGGCGTTCCCGGTGCTTTTTTCTTACTATCCGGACCCGGAGAACTCTATCTCCGAGCTCTCGGAGAATAACTAGGACCTGGGCCTTTGTTGATCTCTGTCTCCTATAGAGTTGGATGATTGGCAGCGACTTGTTGCCTGCTTCCCTTTGCTCTCGGAGGGAGAAGACTTGGTTGTCTGGCCCCATACTGCTTCTGGTCGCTTCTATGTTAAGTCATTATATGCTAAAATTATCTCAGGGTCTCCTACCTATAAGTTTAAGATCATCTAGCGTGCCCGCGTCCCTCCTAAGATTAAAATTTTCCTTTGGCAAGCGTTTCATGGAAGGCTACCAACGGCTGACCAGATCCGCAAGAGGAACGGCCCAGGTTCGGACAGATGTGCTTTGTGTGGTGAGCTCGAAGATACGGAGCATATATTCTTTCAGTGCTCCCTGGCCAAATTCGTGTGGTGTTGCATCAGATCTTGGCTCCACGTTTCTTGGAGTCCATCATCCTTTGCTGAACTTAGGATCTTGACAAATGGCCTGTCTGGGATCTCTAAACGGGTTTTCTGGGTGGAGTTTGCGGTGATCTGTTGGTCGCTGTGGACTACCAGAAACAAGTTTACTATCGAACACTCCTTCCCGGCTAAACCTGTTGACTGCTTATTTAAATCTAGCATATTTTTGCAGCAGTGGAGATCATTGACTAGGGACGTTGACCACGAGGCTTTCAACATGTTGACTTCCAAGATTCGGGCTACTACTTCTTCCCTAGCGTGCAGGCAACCAGGAGTTTAATGGAGCCTGGAGGTCCCCTTGCTGCTGTCTTCTGGCCTGCGCGCCATGTATGGCTTGGATGCCATGTATTAGAACTTTGTTTACTTTGTTTGTCTTTTTGTTGTGGTTACCTGTCTATGTGATTGTGGAACTCTGCCTGGTGGCTTTATTTATAAACGAAACATTTTGACGATTTTTTGAACAAAAGAGGCACTAGAAGCTCCGTGGGAGGACCAAAAGGTGAAGGAGGTGAGCACAAGACACATGGGCGCGCCCAGGTGGGTTGTGCCCACCTCGAGGCCCATCTTCGCGTGATTCCAACGCTAAAAAATCCTATAAATACAGAAACCCCAGAAATAACCCTAGATCAGAAGTTCCGCTGCCGCAAGCCTCTGTAGCCACGAAAAACCAATCTGAACCCTGTTCCGGCACTCTGCCGGAGGGGAAAATCATAATCAGTGGCCATCTTCATCACCCCGACAGCCACCATGATGAGGAGGGAGTAGTCCACCCTCGGGGCTGAAGGTTTGTACCAGTAGCTATGTGTTTAATCTCTCTCTCTCTCTCTCTCTCTCTCTCTCTCTCTCTCGTATTCTTGAGATGTCACGATCTTGATGTATCACGGGCTTTGTTAATATAGTTGGATCATATGGTGTTTCTCCCTCTCTATCTTATTGTGATGAATTGAGTTTTTCCTTTGAGATTTTGTTTTATCGATTGAATATTTTTATGGATTTGAGAGAACTTGATATATGTCTTGCATATGAATACCCATGGTGACAATGGGGTATTATATTGATTCACTTGAGATATGTTTTGGCACTCAACTCGTGGATTCCCGAAGTGACATTGGGGTAATCTATGCATAGTGGTTGATGCATGTTCTCGTCTTTTCTTTCTCCGATAGAAATCTTGGGGCACTCTTTGAGGTTCTTTGTGTTGGATTGAGTATTATGAATATGAATTTGCTTTGGTGTTATTTTAGTACGAACTCTTGATAGATCGATCGAAAAGAATAACTTGGTGTTATTTTAGTATGAACTCTTGGAAAGATTGATCGAAAAGAATAACTTGGTGTTATTTTAGTACAAACTCTTGGATAGATCAATCGGAAAGAATAGCTACAAACAATTTCTTCTTATGTTCTCCGCTAGATAGGAACTTTGGGGTGATTCTTCATCACACGTTGAGGGATGGTTATATGATCCAATTAGATTAGCATTGTTGAGAGACTTCACTAGCAAAAGTACGGACCCTAGGCCCCATTTTCAAGCATTGCAATACTGTTTGTACTCCGTTTTATCAATTGCTACCTTTCTGATTTTTATTGTTCCTATTACAAAAAACAATATCAACTATCATTACTACACTTGTACCACCATCTCTTCGCCGAACTAGTGCACCTATACAATTTACCATTGTATTTGGTGTGTTGGGGACACAAGAGACTTTTTATTATTTGGTTGTAGGGTTGTTTGTGAGAGACCATCTTCATCCTACACCTCCCACGGATTGATAAACCTTAGGTCATCCACTTGAGGGAAATTTGCTGCTGTCCTACAAAACTCTGCGCTTGGAGGCCCAACACGAGTCTACAAGAACAAGTTGTGTAGTAGACATCAAGCTCTTTTCTGGCTCCGTTGCCGGGGAGGTGAGTGCTTGATGAAATGGAATTGAGGTGGCCTCATATTATTCGTGTTTATAATGTCTTTCATGAAATTGATGGGAAGGAAAATTGTGCTCAGTTTATACAAGAAGAATTCTATAAAATGTTTGACAAAAAATCTTTGAATGATGAACATGATTGCAATGTTGTTGGTATGAACTCTTTGAATATCCATGACGCTAATGATATGCAAAGCCATAAGCTTGGGGATGCTATATTTGATGAACATGATATTTTTACTCCCCCAAGTTTTGATGAGAAAATTAATTATGATGAAAGCATGCCTCCTATTTATGATGATTGTATTGATAAAAGTGGATTTGGTGAGGTCATGACTTTATTTAGTGATGAATCCACTATCTTGGAAGAGGTTTCAATTGATTATGACAACAAAGTTCCTATCTATGATGATTATGGTGATGACATGTATGATATAAATAATAATGATTACGATGAAACTTGTCATCATGATTTTAATTTTCAATCGGATTATGCCAATCAAGTATCTCATGATAGTTATTATGTTGAATTTGCTCCCACCACTATTGATGAGATGAAATTTGCTTATGTGGAGAGTAATAATGTTTTTAATCATGTGGATCATGAAAAGAATGCTTTATGTGATAGCTATATTGTTGAATTCATTCATGATGCTACTGAAAATTACTATGAGAGAGTAACATATACTTGTAAGTATTGCAATAATATCAAATTTCCTCTCTATGTGTTGAAAATCTTGAAGTTTTGCTTGTTTTGCTTTCCTATGCTAGTTGATTCTTGCTCCCATAAATTGTTTGCTCACAAAATCCCTATGCATAGGGAGTGGGTTAGGCTAAAATGTGCACCATGTGTTTCTTGATGCTCCCGTTATGTTTCAAATCTTCCCTTTTATCTGAGCATCATTGGAATCATCATGCCTAGCTAAAAAGGCATTAAAGAAAAGCGCTTGTTGGGAGACAACCCAACACTATTACCTACTATTTTTGTGTGTTCACAGGATTAAGCTACTGTAGTAATCATGTTTTATAGCTTTTATTTCATTAAAGTGCCAAGTAAAGCCTTTGTGATAGTGTGGATGATAGTTGACTTGATTCTGTGCAAAAACAGAAACTTTTGCGTCCAGTAGCAGAATTTCTATAATTCACTGGAGCATGATAACATTCTAAAATTTTGACACATGATTGATATACAAATTTTCTATGTTGTCCTATTTTTTCAGAAGTTTGGAACTTACAGGAGTATGGTCATTGTTCAGATCATTACAAAATGTTCTGTTTTTGACAGATTCTGTTTTCAATGCATAGTTTGTGTTGCTCAATATAAATTGTGGAAATGGTAACTACAGTAGTCATTGTGTAAGAACAATTATGAATCTTGTTTTTGACAATACCAAAGTGAATGATTTATCTTTATCATACTAACCCATCTCACGAAGTTCCGTTATGTTTTGTGTGATTGAAGTTTTCAAGTTTTGGGTGAGATATCGATATGAGGAGAATAAGGAGTGACAAGACCCTAGGTTTGGGGATGACCAAGGAACCCTCAAGGTAATATTCAAGGAAGATCCAAGCAACTAAGCTTGGGGATGCCACGGAAGGCATCCCCTCTTTGGTCTCCAACATTTTCGGTAACCTCACTTGGAGCTATACTTTTATTCGTCACATGTTATGTGTTTTGCTTGGAGCGTCATTTTATTTTGTTAAGATTTGCTTGCTGTTAATTTAGATAATGTTTTGCATCTTTTATTTCAATAAAAGTGGCAAGGATAGCTTTCACCATGCCTATTTTGCAAGTATACGAGTTGTTGTTTCAAAACAAAAAGTTTATCATTGTTGCAAAAATTCCCGAGAGAAGTCAGAATGCGATAAAATGTTGAAAGTTTTTGCACAATAAGCTATGATAAATTTTCTACAGTGTGGTAAATTTTCAGAATTGTTTGAGTTAAATAAGAATTGATATTGCTTCATCCTTTAGGGACTATTCTGTTTAGACAGATTGCTGTTATGTTTGCAAATGTTTGGTTGTTTAATGATTCTATTTGAGGATACGGGTATTAAATATGTAGAGGCATTTAGTATGCAATGTTAAATAATAATTTTAGTGATTTGTTACAGTAGGGAATGATAAGGTGTTGCATTGATTTATACTAACGTATCTCACGAGTTCTTGTTGAGTTTTGCGTGGATGAAGTTTTTAAGAATTAGGGAAACCATGATATAAAAGGAATTAAGGAAACACAAAAGCTCATTCTTGGGGATGCCCAAGGCATCCCAAGTTAATATTCCAAGAAGTCTCAAGCATCTAAGCTTGGGGATGCCCCGGTAGGCATCCCACCTTTCTTCATCAACAATTATCGGTTAGCCTTGGTTGAACCTAAGTTTTTGCTTCTTCACATGATGTGTGCTATTCTTGGAATGTCATTTTTTTCTTTGCTGTTTGAATAACATACTTAGGTCTGAAAGTTTTTAATTAGCTACCCATTTACTTAACTACTCATTTTATCTTCACTTATATCTTTTTGGAGTAGTTTGTCATTTACTCTTGTGCTTCACTTATATCTTATGAGTAAATTGTTGAGTAAATTGAATATGATGAAGTTGAAATTATATGTTCATATCATGCCTAGTGGTAGCTTCACATTGGGTTTAGAAAGTGAAATCTTTTGAAGCTTTACAATCACAATATTGGTCATACAAGCAATTCACGAATGATTAGTATAAGGAAGAGAACTTTCACATGCAAATATATTATCTTGGAAATCTTCTATGATTGTGAATACCCATTAATTATTTTCAAACTTGAGAAAATTAGTTGAAGTTGGACAAGGAAGAAAACGTAATGAGTTATGGTTGTGTATATTTGCATAGAAGTTATATTGTCATGGATCCTCCAACATGTGGTGTTTGCCTAGGATCTTTCGCTAGCCAAAAATTCATACTAAGTAGAGATACTACTTGTGCATCCAAAAACCCTTAAACCCAGTTTCTTGCCATGAGTGTCCACCATACCTACCTATGGATTGAATAAGATCCTTCAAGTAAGTTGTCATCGGTGCATAAAGCAATAAAAATTGCTCCTAAATATGTTTGATCTTTTATTGTAAGGGAAAATTAAGCGTTGTACGAACTTGTGATGGCAAAGTAATAAAAGCGATGGACTGCATAATAAAGGTTGCTATCATAAGGGGAAATATAACGTGACGTTCCTTTGCATTAAGAGCTTGGGCATCCAAAAATAAAAAGCGCATGATAACCTCTACTTTCCTCTGCGAAGGGCCTATCTTTTACTTTTCAGTATTTACTTTTATGCAAGAGTCAATAGAATGCATTCTTATTTCAACCTTAATTATTCTCTAGTTGGCAAGCATCATGTGGTGGGGAATGATCTAGGCACATATGACAATCAAATATATTTGATCATGAATTATTATTGTTGACAATTATCTCTTTTTTACATGAGTTGGGAGGCGAAACATTAAGCCCCTATCTTTCTCTGTGTTTGATGGATGCCATTTGTTCTAAACATATGCTTTGGGTACTAGCAATCATAGAAGACTATATGATGATTGAGTATTTGGAGCTCTTACTTAGACTCCGTTGAATAAGTTGAATTGCAATTGTTTGGGGACTAAGAATACAGGTTCTCGATTTTCAAGAGAATTCATTGTTTGAACCTTAACACATGAATTGGTTGTTACTTTAACATGAGAAGTTTTATGAGTAAGAATTATTGTTATGATGCTAGGAAAAGTGATTGAAATTATCATTAATTAAACTTATGCACTGTGCTAGCATTCACACTTCATAAATTATTTCTTTTATCATTTACCTACTCGAGGACGAGTATGAATTAAGCTTGGGGATTCTGATACGTCTCCAACGTATCTATAATTTATGAAGTATTCATGCCATGCTTACAACAATTTTATATGATTTTGGAATGGTTTGGATGTAACTAACCCGGACTGACGCTGTTTTCAGCATAACTACTGTGGTGTTGTTTTTTGTGCAGAAATAAAAGTTCTTCGAATGCAATGAAACTTTTTGATAATTTTTTTGGAACAAAAGAGGCACTAGAAGCTTCGTGAGGACCAGAAGGTGAAGGAGGTGAGCACAAGACACCTGGGCGCGCAAGGAGGCCCAGGCGCGCCTAGGTGGGCTGTGCCCACCTCGAGGCCCATCTTCGCGTGATTCCAACACTGAAAAATCCTATAAATACAGAAATAACCCTAGATCAGAAGTTCCGCCGCCGCAAGCCTCTGGTAGCCACGAAAAACCAATCTGGACCCTGTTCCGGCACTCTGTCGGAGGGGGAAATCATCACCGGTGGCCATCTTCATCATTCCGGCGGCCACCATGACGAGGAGGGAGTAGTCCACCCTCGGGGCTGAGGGTTTGTACAAGTAGCTATGTGTTTAATCTCTCTCTCTCTCTCTCTCTCTCTCTCTCGTTTTCTTGAGATGTCACGATCTTGATGTATCGCGGATTTTTTAATATAGTTGGATCATATGGTGTTTCTTCCTCTCTATCTTGTTGTGATGAATAGAGTTTTCCCTTTGAGATTTCGTTTTATCGGATTGAATATTTTATGGATTTGAGAGCACTTGATATATGTCTTGCATATGAATACCTGTGGTGACAATGGGGTATTATATTGATTCACTTGAGATATGTTTTGGCACTCAACTCACGGATTCCCGAGGTGACATTGGGGTAATCTATGCATAGGGGTTGATGCATGTTATCGTCTTTTGTTTCTCCGGTAGCAATCTTGGGGCACTCTTTGAGGTTCTCTGTGTTGGATTGAGTATTATGAATCTGAATTTGCTTTGGTGTTATTTTAGTACGAACTCTTGATAGATCGATCGGAAAGAATAGCTTTGTGTTATTTTAGTACGAACTCTTGGATAGATTGATCGGAAAGAATAACTTGGTGTTATTTTAGTACAAACTCTTGGATAGATCGATCGGAAAGAATAGCTACAAGTAATTTCTTCTTATGTTCTCCACTAGATAGGAACTTTGGAGTGATTCTTCATCACACGTTGAGGGATGGTTATATGATCCAATTAGATTAGCATTGTTGAGAGATTGCACTAGCGAAAGTATGGACCCTAGGCCTCATTTTCAAGCATTGCAATACCGTTTGTGCTCCATTTTATCAATTGCTACCTTGATGTTTCTTATTTTTCCTATTACAAAAGTCAACATCTAATATCATTACTACACTTGTATCACCATCTCTTCGCCGAACTAGTGCACTATCCAATTTACCATTTGGTGTATTGGGGACACAAGAGACTTCTTATTATTTGGTTGAAGGGTTGTTTGAGAGAGACCATCTTCATCCTACACCTCCCACGGATTGATAAACCTTAGGTCATCTAGTTGATGGAAATTTACTACTGTCCTACAAAACTCTGCGCTTGGAGGTCCAACACGAGTCTACAAGAACAAGTTGTGTAGTAGACATCAATGCTCCGCTTCGGCAGGCGGCCTCGGCGGAAGCTCTTCCTCCAGTGGTTCTTGGCGCTGGAGCCG
Source organism: Aegilops longissima (assembly GCA_021605205.1). NCBI lineage: Eukaryota > Viridiplantae > Streptophyta > Magnoliopsida > Poales > Poaceae > Aegilops > Aegilops longissima. Next base: position 535,549,719 of record CM038679.1, on the reverse strand, counting down.
TCTCTCTTCTGGTCCTTCGGCATCCACTGCGGCCGGCTCCTCCGCCTAGGAGGAGATTGTCATCCCCTCCGGCGAGGAGGAGGACTAGGCCCTGATGTCGCTTGAACTACGTCGATATTTCCCCAAAGAGGAAGGGATGATGCAGCACATCTGCGATAGGTATTTCCCTCAGTTATGAAACCAAGGTTATCAAACCATTAGGAGAACCAAGCAACACTATGTAAACGGTGCCTGCACACAGAGAACAAATACTTGCAACCCGACGTGTAAGAGGGGTTATCAATCCCTCTCGGGTAAAAGATTGATAAATAGATTGATTGATAGATGCAAATAGAATAAAGACAAATACAATTCAGCGAGATATTTTTGGGTTTTTGGATTAATAGATCTTAAAATAAAACCGAATAAAAATAGATCTCAAAGGCAAAGATTAGATCGGAAATCAAATATGATAAAGAATAGACCCTGGGCTATAGATTTCACTAGTGGCTTCTCTCGAGAAAATAGCATACGGTGGGTAAACAAATTAGTGTTGGGAAATTGATAGAACCTCAAATAATTATGACGATATCTAGGCAATGATCATTATATAGGCATCATGTCCAAGATTAGTAGACCGACTCCTGCCTGCATCTACTACTATTACTCCATACATTGACCGCTATCCAACATGCATCTGGTGTATTAAGTTCATGGAGAAAGGGAGTAATGCAATAATAATGATGACATGATGTAGACGAGATCTATTCATGTAGGAATAGATCCCATCTTGTTATCCTGAATAGCAATGATATAGGCGTGGCTTGCTGCCCCTTCTATCACTGGGAAAGAACACCACACGATTGAACCCATACAAAGCACCTCTTCCCATGGCAAGAAAAATCGATCTAGCCGGCCTAACTAAACCAAAGATTCAAAGAAGAAATACGAGGCTATAAGTAATCATGCATAAAAGAGATAAAAGAACTCAAATAACTTTCATGGATATATAGATCTGATCATAAACTCAAAGTTCATCGGATCCCAACAAACACACCGCAAAAAAGAGTTACATCAAATAGATCTCTAAGAGACCATTGTATTGAGAATCAAGAGAGAGAGAGAGAGAGAGAGAGAGAGAGAGAGGAAGACATCTAGCTACTGACTATGGACCCGTAGGTCTATGATGAACTACTCACGCATCATTGGAGAGGCACCAATGATGATGATGGACCCCTCTGTGATGGTGTCTAGATTGGATCTCTTGGTTCTGGAACTTGCGGCTGCTGGAACTGTGTTTCGTCGACTCCCCTAGGGTTTCTGGAATATTTAGTTATTTATATGGCAAAGGGGCGGTGCAGGAGGCCACCGAGGTGGGCACAACCCACCAGGGCGCGCTTGGGGGCCAGGCGCGCCCAGGTGGGTTCTGCCCCCCTCGGGTACTTCTTTGGCCCATCTTGTGTCTTCTGATCCAGAAAAAATCTCCAAAAAGTTTCGCCGCGTTTGGACTCCATTTGATATTGATTTTCTGCGAAGTAAAAAACAAGCAAAAAACAACAACTGGCACTGGGCACTATGTCATTAGGTTAGTCCAAAAAATGATATAAAGTTGCTAAAAATGATTGTAAACCATCCAAGAATGATAATATAACGACATGGAACAATAAAAATATATTTTAGCATCCCTAAGCTTAATTGCCGCTCGTCCTCGAGTAGGTAAATGATAAAAATAGAATTTTTGATGTGGAATGCTGCCTAACATGTTCATCACATATTCTTTTCTTTTGTAGCATCACTGGTGCGCGCCGGTCCTAAACAAACGGGTTTTTACCCCTTTCCGCGACATCATTTGGACCGTCGCCAAGTGAGTGTGGGTGATAGGGGGGGGTCCTTCCCACACGACCCAGAAACTGTCGGGGATAGGGAGCCTTGATGCATACAGTTGTCCCTATATAACCATTTCCGATATCTCGAATATCCCAAACGCTTCATCCTTGCTACTCGTTTGTGCTTGCATTGCTATCACAGTCATAGTTTTGTGGTTCTGCCTAAAACTAGGCAGATTCCAGGCACGGGAGTTTTCCAGGAAGATTCTAGGCACGGGAGTTTTACAATGCCTGGCACATCACAAATAGTTCATGATTATAAACCGTGTAAGATGGGTAGACAATCACACACATTTAGTTTTCCCGCATCGTATGTGATAGTGTCTGACATCACACACGCTTTGCAAATGGCAACTGTGTGCATGCTTGCACATGTTTCCTCTCTGTGAACCGTCTCAGATTATGGTGTATATCGCAAACGTTTGTGTTTTATCAACCATGTGTGCCGTAATGACCTGCACAATGTAATTTCGCCCTAATTTAATTGCTTCTATTTAAAATTGTACCTAATTTAAACTTGAAAGTAGGCTATAGCTTTATTCATATCCATCAGGTTCAAACAACCAATGCATTATTCAATTCACATGTACATATGTTTAAGAATTACATAAGCACCAAATAAAGAATGATGTACCTGGGTTCTATACTTGTACTATTACAGATGGTAAAGAAAGAGCGCAGACATTCGATTCTTGAACAAGGTGAAGCGGAATGGCCCTATTGTGCTCTCCTGGATGCAGAAGGCATGCATGACTCTAGTCTAACCCCTTGTGATGGCCGACCGCCAATCATGTAGTTTGATAGGTAATCTTGAGGAAACTGCTTCAGGATCCACTACAAAAGAAAAAAGATTCAGATATTGTCATCTAACACAACTCATTATGGGTAGTAAAAAGAAGGCTACATGGTTCTTACTTACCATTCTGCAGTTCACTGTTGTCTTGCATAAAGTGTAAACAAATAGTTCGATTGACATCTTTTGACCCATTTTAATAACAATCTTTATCAATTTCCTCACTTGATGCTGGTTCATGAATATCTCATTGCCCCATACGCAGAAAGGGTCGAAGTGTGGATATTTGGCAATGATATATGTACCTAAAAGCACCAAGTTAATATTAGAAGCTAAACAACAATTGAAAAATGATGTAGTACAACACTCCATCCATCCCATTATATAAGATTCTATTACATGTATATCTAGACATCATTAGAACATTAAGGTAACACTCTTCCTTGTTGCTATGTAGCCTGGGATTGCATATTTAGTCATTCAGTACAATGCATGTTGCTAAACAACAATTGAAAAACGAAAAGGCATGTTAACTGCAATATCCTTAACAACAACCAAATATTGTAATTCATAGTGGTATTGTTGAAACTGTTATTGATGAAATTGAACTGCGCGGCAAATAGTTGCACATATAGAGCATCACATTGTGAAGAACTGTAATAAACAAGTCATTAGGACATCTCTAGGCGATCCTTAAAAAGTTAAAGGACTAAAACCCTTAGTGGATATATATACTCCAACAATTTTTGGCCTTTTCTAGTCGATCCCCTAAACTTAAGGTTGTAAACTTCAATTTGATCAAGTTCAAAGCAGGTTCAACCGAAAGTAGCATGCATTCAAACATAAACATAGATAGTTTTGCATAACCGAACATAAAACATAAATTTAAACTAAGCTAAACTACTTTCGGTCGAAGTAGAGGTCGAGCCAATCCTTCCTTGTCATGTACGATGTGCCGCGAGCCGGGTCCGTGCCAGTACCGTCGTCGGGGTCGTTGGGGAAGGCACTCCTCCACTCGTAGACGTCGATCTCCTCGTCCTCGGGGCCCACCTCGACGCCCAACGCGCCGCCGTCGCCGCCGCCTTCGACCTCGTCATCAGAGGAGAGCGCAATAACCTCGCCGCCCTCGGTGCCGCCATCCTCGCCGCCTTTGACCTCGTCATCAGAGGAGAGCGCGATAACCTCGCCACCCTCCGCGTCAGCAAAGATCGCCCGCTCCGCCTCCACGAGCTCCGGGTGCTGCCGGCGGAGCTCTTGCATGTAGGCCTCGTCGGCGGCCTCGGCCTCAAGGCACTCCCACGCCTCGCGGTCCTCCCGCGCCATAGCCGAGCTCACCACCCCTGGCTCCGGCGGAACGAGGTGGACCAGACGTGTGCCGAAGGGGAAATTGATCCTAGCCGCCGCGCCGTGGTAGCGGACGTGCAAGCGATCGTACCCCATGGTCGCGAGCTCGGCCGTGTGTAAGCTACCGAGCCACCGACAGGTGTGGGTCTCCCGATCTGTAATATCGGCGACCCACGTCCCCCACCGCCGCTACCGGACCCCGAGGTAGGACTTCGTCGGCTGCCGGGTCCAAGGGAAGACGGGGAAGTCCTCGAACAGGCGTAGGGGCGGGGCGGCGGGCGGATCCGGGGACCGGCGACGACGGATCGGGCCCGCGGAGGACGACGGGGACACCTCGGCGGCCACCTTGCCGGCGTCGGTGAAAGTGCAACTATCCCTAGGTGGTTTTGGTAATTCCTAACAACATATAGCTCATTGAGCTAACATTATTCCAAGATAGATATTTCAGGAAAAGCTCAATGAATGGCATGGCATGGATGAGAAAAGTGGACCCCTCAAAATACTAAGGATAAAAGGATTGACTCAAGCTCAAAGCTCAAGACTCCACATTTTATATTTTAGTGATCCAAGATCACATTGAGTCTATAGGAAAAGCCAATACTATCAAGGAGGGATAAGGTGTTGCTTAATGAGGTTCTTGCTTCATAGTGCTTAGTGATATGCTCCAAAACCCTCAACTACTTCCGCACATCCACATATGATCTAAACCAAAAGTCTAACTCGGCCCCACCGATTCTTTCTATCCAGCGCCACCGAGTTCAGATGTCATAGCCACTGCCACAAACCCTAGGCAAATCGGTCTCACCGATAGGGATCTCGGTCTCACCGAGATGGGATTGTATTCTCTCTGTTTCCCTTCATAACGTTTCGGTCCTACCGAGATGAGCGATCGGTCCCACCGAGATTGCAATGTAAACTCTCTATTTCCCTTTTGTAACATTTCGGTCTCCACCGAGTTGCATGTCGGTCCCACCGAAAATCCTAACGGTCACTAGATTTGCTGATTCGGTCCGACCGAGTTTAACAATTAGGTCCCACCGAGTTTGGCAAGTTGTGTGTAACGGCTAGATTTTGTGTGGAGGCTATATATACCCCTCCACCTCCTCTTCATTCGTGGAGAGAGCCATCAGAATGAACCCACACTTCCAACCTACATTTTCTGAGAGAGAACCATCTACACTTGTGTTGAGACCAAGATATTCCATTCCTACCATATGAATCTTGATATCTAGCCTTCCCCAAGTTGCTTTCCACTCAAATCGTCTTTCCACCAAATCCAAATCCTATGAGAGAGAGTTGAGTGTTGGGGAGACTATCATTTGAAGCACAAGAGCAAGGAGTTCATCATCAACACACGATTTGTTACTTCTTGGAGAGTGGTGTCTCCTAGATTGGCTAGGTGTCACTTGGGAGCCTCCGACAAGATTGTGGAGTTGAACCAAGGAGTTTGTAAGGGCAAGGAGATCGCCTACTTCGTGAAGATCTACCGCTAGTGAGGCAAGTCCTTCGTGGGCGACGGCCATGGTGGGATAGACAAGGTTGCTTCTTTGTGGACCCTTCGTGGGTGGAGCCCTCTGTGGACTCACGCAACCGTTACCCTTCATGGGTTGAAGTCTCCATCAACGTGGATGTACAATAACACCACCTATCAGAACCACGACAAAAACATCCGTGTCTCCAATTGCATTTGAATTCTCCAAACCCTTCCCTTTACATTCTTGCAAGTTGCATGCTTTACTTTCCGCTGCTCATATACTCTTTGCATGCTTGCTTGAATTGTGTTAAGATTGCTTCACTTGTGCTAAGTTAGCTAAAATCTACCAAAGACTAAAATTGGGAAAAGGATAAGTTTTTATTTGGTCAAGTAGTCTAATCACCCCCCTCTAGACATACTCTCGAATCTACAAGTGGTATCAGAGCTTTGGTCTCCATTTGCTTTGATTTCCATAGCTTTTGGTAGTCATAGCCTTGGTTTCACAACCTAGGAGAGTGTGGCGTCTAGCGAGGGAAATTATCACCGTAGAGGTCCTTACTTTGATGGTACTAATTTTGCTAGTTGGAAGCATAAGATGAAAATGCATATTCTTGGACATAACCCCGCCGTTTGGGCTATTATGTGTATTGGCTTTGTCGGTGTACTAGAGTAGGGGTACCCTAGTATCCCGAACTTGTGCACGGTCGATTCTGACACCATGGCAAGGCTTGCGGGTGACCGCCAAGGTCCTCCGTGGTTCCTTTGGAGCCATTCAAGAACAAAGTATTCAAGCCATGGAGACAAGGCCCGGCAAGAGGAGCTTGCGGGAAGGCCAACCAAGGCACCTAGGAGACAAGGCCCGGCAAGAGGAGCTTTTTGGGAAGGCCCGATGGCGACAAGCTTCCGGACGCGACATGGCAACAACCATGCAAGGCGCTTACGCGGCAGGCTTCCACTCTGTTCTGCGCTCCAGCACATCCACCAGCGTGTGCATACAGGACCTTTCGGTAGCAGCGTGGCAAGAAAGGCTGTCTTGCGGCCGGTGAGGTGGCAAGCGGCAATGACAAGATTGCCATCGTGGCGGCGGTGGCGTCCCCGACGGTCCCTGTTTGCCTTTGTTTGGGCGGCGTGAGCGGGCATTTAATGCCTTTGTCCCCTGCCGTCAGGGTTAGGTATGATACACTGTACAAGTAGCTGTACCAACCGCATTCCTTTTCCATTTTTACCCTTGTCTACGTTGCCACCTGTCGGAGACCCCTTGAGCATATAAAAGGAGGCCCATGCGCAACGTAGAGGAGGGTTCAAAAGGTTCGAAGCCAGAAAACACTCACGCTAGGTCTCGTTAGCAGCTGGTGTATACTGTAGCACTCAGCGCTCCCTAGCAAGAACTGAATACACACAAACATGCAGCAGTAGGAGTGTTATCTCTCCGGAGAGCTCCGAAGCTGGGTAAACTGCTCGTGTGCTTCGCCTCGATCTGCTCTTCGTGCGACCTCCGCCCCCCGCCGAACCGAAAGGGGCTCGGTCTGCCGGTCCCATAGGTGTTCGTGGGTCAGATCAGTTTCCCCGACATCTTTGGCGTGCCAGGTAGGGGGCGTCGAGATTGTGTGAACCTGATCCGGCGTTCACACGAGCTAGATCTTCGTTTTCTTCATCAACATGCCACCGAAGAAGAAGCCTTCGGCGGCAGCGGATCCGTCCACGTCGATCCCACCACCACCGGAGCAAATGGGTGGTGGGGTAGACGCTGGCGGAAGAACGGCGTCGACGAGGAGCCACGGTGCTGCCAGGTCAAGGACAAGGCTCGCGCAGACCTCGGCGTCCGTACATGCACCGCGCCCATCTCAGGAGGCGCGGGACCGACAGCGTCATGGTATTCACAGTACCATACGCTCGTTGGACCAAGATCGAGCTGGTGGATCTCGGGGCCCTCAAGACCAGCGTGCACGCCAACATGCTGGCATGAGTGAGGCACGGTCGCCTGGACGGGATACTGCTCCTTCTAACATCGTTAGAAGTCCGAGCATATCCCGCTCCTCGCGCCGTTCACCACTGCCGCCCACCACTCCAGCAGAAGCTTTGGTGAGAGCTCAACTGCTCCTAGATTACCCTCCAATGGCCGACAAGGTCGATGAATGGAGGGCCACCATTCAGAGTCTCATCGGCTTTGCCAACGGCGACACCCCGCGGCAGCCGTGTACATCGCTGCCGCGGCAGGACTGCCAAGCACGAGCCGGTGGCGACGAAACCGGTGGGGGGTGCAACCACCATGCACTCTCCGCCCCGAAGGCCAAGATCGCCGACTCGCCGGATCCACCTCGACAGCGACTCCACCGCGTCATCGGATCCACGAGCTCGTCCCGATCAGCGCCAAGTTCTTCACGAACAACAGCAAGAAGACGCTCGAACTCGCGCGCCAGCGCTGAGAAGCGGCGTCAATCCGACCAGCGCGCTGGGCCCTCGTCGACAAGCATGCGCCCGAAGAACCAGGCGACTTACCGACGTGGTAGGTTGCCCTGCGTTCACTCGTGAGCTGCGGCAAGTCGATGGCCCAGAAGAAGAATTTCAAGCCGAGGCGTGCGAGAGAAATACGATGGCAAGGCGCATCCGTCGGAGTTCCTCAGCATCTACACCATCGCGGTGCAAGCTGCGGGGCGAGGCGACAAGATCTGGCCAACTACTTCCGGCGGTACTCAAACCCAATGTCGATCTGGCTCATGCACTTGCGGACAACTCCATATCTTCTGGCGGATCTATGCCATCAATTTGTCGGCGCCTTCACGGCGACCACAAACCTCATGGCCAAGAGAGCGACCTTCATCTGCTTCGCCTAGAAGGAAGGAGAGCCCTGCGCAAGTACATTCGGAGATTCAGCGCGTCAGCACAACATCCCAGATGTCCACCGCCACGGTAATCAGCGCGTTCCATCGAGCGTGCTGAACCGCAGGATCGGAGGAGATGGCGATGTGCAAGATCAAGGACGTCGATGAGCTATATGCCTGGCCGACAAGTGTGCACGTCTTTGAGGAAGGAGGAGACTCCGGAGAGAATGTAGAAGCAGGAGGATCTGATAGTGAGGAGGCTGCCCCGGCAAAGAAAAGTCGGCGGCGGAACAACAGAAAGAAGAAAGGCAAATATGTGCTAGTCGTTGAGCAGTCCGGCAACGGAGGTGGCGCCAAGAAAGCCAAAGTTGGTAGCTCCGGCAAGGAGATTGCCGCTGGCACTAATTTCCAGGCTGTGGCGGTCGCCGACAAGTAGGACAGCACCAACAAGCAGTACTGCAAGATCCACCGCACCAAGGGCCATGACCTCCAAAGCTGCAAGAAGGTCGAGCAGCTTGTCGAGCAACAAAAGGCTGAATCTGACGACGCGACAAGGAGAAGGCCAGGAAGGTGCTGGAGGAGCTAGCAAGAAACGCCTCGCCGAGGAGGGCGCTTGCGGCAAGGCCAAGCAGCGGCAAGGAGACAGACCTCCCGCGGCGCGACAAGGATGAAGATGGCGGCGGCGATGAAGACATGGATGATGGCGAGGCCGATGAGCAGGAGTTCGAGAAAGCCACAAAGGTCTTGTGCGTTGACGGCGGTGCTTCTCGCATACTTCACACCGCCAACTCAAGCGGTGGATGCGAGAAGTCAATGCAGCAGAACCATCCGTCGAGTCACGCAAGCCTCGAAATGGTCCAAGACGCCTATCATCTTTGATATTGAGGACCACCTGATCGCATCATCTGCGGTCGGTGCTTGCCGATGTTGGTTTCACCAACTATCCGCAACCTCAAGGTCACTAAGATGCTAGTTGACGGCGGGGCGGCTTGAACCTGATCTCCTCCGCGGTACTCCGAAACTCCAGATCCACGATGGCGAGCTCGAAGAGACCGGCACATTCAAGAATCAATCCGGGAAGGAGCAAGCGAAAGGAAAGATCACGTTGCGGTGACATTTGGCAGCGAGCTGAACTTCAGGATCGAGAGGGTCACTTTTGGCGTTCTTGACTTTCCCTTGCCTTATAATGGGATACTTGGCCGTCCAGACTCGCCAAATTCATGGCGGCCTCTCACTATGCATACAACATGCTGAAGATGCTAGGCCCGATAAGTGTCATCTCCGTCCCTGGCAACAAGAAGGATGCTCTTATCTGCGCCGACAAGATTTACCGGGAGGCAGCAGCCGCAGCAGATCGCAAGTCACTTGCCGCTGAAGCTCCCGGGGCGAAGAAGAAGATCAAGTCCGGCAAGAGTTCTGATGCCCACTCCGGCAAGGGCACCTCTTCGGAGTGCTGCGCTACCGTCGAGGACGCACCATCGAGCTCCACCGGCAAGTGCCAGAAGAAGACGATGGCAGCTCCACCAGAGACCAAGAAGGTGTCCGCCAAGGAGGATGGCGCTGGTGGTACCTTCACCATAAGTGCCACTCTCGACCCTAAATAGGAAGGCGCGCTCGTTGCTTTCCTGCGGGCGAACGTCGACGTGTTTGCGTGGCAACCGTCTGACATCCCCGGTGTTCCCAGGAAAGTAATTGAGCACCATCTTGCCGTCTGTCCTCATGCGCGGCCCTTCAAGCAGAAAGTCAGGAAGCAGGCAGTGGAGCGCCAAGAATTCATTGCAGAAGAAATCAAGAAATTGGAAGCAGCAGGCCTTGTCAGAGGAGTGCTCCATCCTACGTGGCTGGCCAATCCTGTAGTCGTGCGCAAGGCAAACGGGAAATGGAGGCTTTGTATCGACTTTACCAATGTTAATAAAGCTTGTCCCAAAGACCCATTTCCCTTGCCGCGCATCGATCAGATTGTTGACTCCACGGCCGGATGTGATTTGCTTTCATTTCTCGATGCATACTGAGGGTACCATCAGATCTTCATGGCAGAAGAGGATGAGGAGAAGACCGCATTCATCACCCCATGTGGCACATACTGTTTCGTACGAATGCCTTTCGGTTTAAAGAATGCTGGTTCAACATTCGCAAGAGTAGTCCATGACGCTTTTGAGCCACAAATACACAGAAATGTGGAAGCATACATGGATGACATAGTGGTCAAGAGGAAGGACAAGGCGACTCTGATTCAAGATTTAGACGAGACCTTTGCAAATCTGCGCAAGATCAACCTCAAACTTAACCCCGAGAAGTGCGTGTTTGGAGTCCCCTCCGGCAAGCTTCTCGGGTTCTTCGTGTCTCAGAGGGGAATTGAAGCCAATCCCGACAAGATCAAGGCCATTGAGCAGATTGAAGCACCGAAGCGCGTCAAGGATGTACGAAGACTTGCGGTTGCGTAGCTGCTCTCGATGAGGTTTATCTCTAGGTCTGCTGGCGCATGCCGTTTTCAAAATATTGAAAAAGGCAGGTCCAATGAAATGGACTCAAGCGGAGGCTGCGCTGCAGGACTTAAAGAGATACCTGTCCTCCACTCCAACACTTGTCGCACCTAAGCCACAAGAGAAGCTGCTGCTATATATAGCGGCAACCAATCAAGTGGTTAGTGCTGCGTTAGTAGCGGAGAGGGAGGCGGATGATGAGCTAGCAACCACGGCAGATGCATCCAGCGACAAGCAAGGCACTTCACCGGCAAGCTCTGGTCCCGACAAAGATGGATCTGCGCAGGCGTGTGAGAAGATGCAGAAGAGAATGGTGCAGCGCCCAGTTTACTTTGTCAGTTCCCTTCTGCAGGGGGGTAGGTCAAGGTACTCTGGTGTGCAGAAATTGCTTTTCGGCCTTCTCATGGCCTCGAGAAAGCTGCGCCATTACTTCCAAGCACATGAGATCACAGTCGTCACTCGCTTTCGCTGAAGAGGATCTTGCAAAATCCGAAGCAGCAGGCAGGATTGTCGGTGGGCGCTGGAACTGTCAAGCTTTGGCCTCAAGTTTGAGAGCACTTCAACTATCCAAAGCGAGCATTGGCAGAGTTCATAGCAGAATGGGCGCCAACACAAGATGAAGAAATTCGAAGCGAGCATCCCGTCAAGGAAGCAAGCAAAGAGTGGCTGATGTACTTTGATGGTGCCTTCTCGCTGCAAGGCGCCGGTCTTGGGCGTGCTACTTGTTGCACTGCTGGAGAGCACCTCAAGCACGTAGTCGGATGCACTTTCCCAAGGAGCAAGCAACAAACAATACTGCAGTATGAAGGTTTGCTTGCGGTCTCGAGATCATGATGACCTTGGGATCAAGAAGCTCATTATCGGGGTGACTCACAGCTTGTCGTCCGCCAAGTGAACAAGAATTATCGAGTCCGTTGATGGAAGCTTACGTTGATGAAGTTAGAAAGCTAGAAGAGCACTTTGACGGCCTCTGAGATGGAATATGTTCCGAGAGCTCGAGCGACATTGCGATGGCTGTCAAAGTGCGCCACACTTAAGTTACTGTGGAACCAGGGATCTTTGTGCTCAAACCTGACTCAACCGTCTGTAGCACCATCAAGCTGGGCAGAACAAGAAGAGGAAGTTGATTTCGGTGACTATTTTCGGCAGAGTTCCCGAAGCCGCTGCCAAGAAGGTCCCCAAGATCAACAACAAAAGTCTTGAGGAGCGATCTGCTCCGACAAGCCCTAGGGTTTGTTCCGTTGAAGCGGATGCTCCCGACAAGTTTTGCTCCGGCAAGCTTGCGGGAGCGTCAAGCTCGGTGAGCCGCGAGTTCTCGCCAGAAGCGGATGTTCCGCGGCAGCAGATGTGCCTTTAGTCCTTGTTGTCGAGCCGCAAGCTCCGGCATGGGCGCAGCAGATTGTCCATTTCCTTGAGACGGAGAACTTCCGAAGAGCAAGAAGAAGCGGAAAGAGTAGCCCGGCAGTCAAGTAGGTACCGGTTTGTCGATGACACACTATCTGAAGGAGACTCAACGGTGTGAAATTGAAGTGTATTCACGGGAAGATGGACGAAGCTGTTGGCGAGAGATACATGGAGGCATATGTGGTCACCACATTGGCGCAAAACACTTGCCGCAAAGCGTTCGGCAACGTTTCTTTGGCCGACAGCCCTCCGGATGCAACTGCACAAGTAACCAAGTGTGAAGCGTGCGGTTCCATTCCAAGAAGATACACCAGCCAGCTCAAGCTCTCGGGCGATCCCTTTATCCTGGCCATTTTGATGCAGGGGCTCGACATCCTCGGCCCCTTTCCCGAGCTGTCGGGGTTTTGAGTACTTATGCGTCGCAATCGACAAGTTCACAAAGTGGCGGAAGTGGAAGCGATGAGGAAGGTGACAGCACGGTCGGCGATCAAGTTCTTGGTCGATTATTTGCCGTTTGAATTCCTAACAGGATCATCACCGACAATGGCACGCAATTCTGAGCCGCACCTTCATGCGATCGTCCAAGATCTTGGTGCCAAGGTGCGCCCGCTACATTGCTCATCCGAGAAGTAGCGGTCAAGCGGAGAGGGCTAATGGTGAAGTGCTGCGCGGGCTCAAGACCAGAACTTTCGACGGGCTGCACAAGTCGCGAAGAAAGCTGGATTGAGGAGCTGCGGTGGTTCTTTGGTCGATCAGGACGACGCCAAATCGAGCCACTGGCCAGACACCTTTCGCTCTAGTCTATGGAGCAGAGGCAGTTCTCCCCACGGAACTCGTTTACGGGTCACCTCAAGTGCTCGCTTATGATGAGCTCAAGCAAGAGCAGTCGCGACAAGATGACGCATTGCTCCTTGAGGAGGACCGTCTTCAGGCCGCTGTACGAGCTGCTCGATACCAGCAAGCTTTGCGCCGCTATCACAGACGCAAAGTTAGTGCCAGAAGTCTCGAAGAAGGCGACCTTGTTCTTGGCGCGTTCAGTCCGCCAAGAATTCCAACAAGTTGGCCTTGAAGTGGGAAGGCCCTTACGGGTGAAGCGAGTCACTAGGCACTGGCGCTGTCCGCCTTTGAGACCGAAGATGGCATTCGGTGAGCAACTCTGGAACATTGAGCATCTTCGTAAGTTTTACCCAGAAGCGCGGTTGCGGAACCTGTTCCGGCAACCACCTTTTGTACAAGTCTTGCCGATGTTGCATATAATCCTTTGTACAAAGCCGGGCGCAGACCCCGTGCATAAGTAAAGCTCATGTGCTCCGCACATCTTGTCAATTTCATGCTCTCTACTTTATTTTTGCATGCGTTATCTGACATTTTGTGCAGCACCTATCTCCGGTAAGCAATAACGAGCCGCAAGGCTCCATATCTTTATTTTCTCTTCTTTCTCTTTCTCAAAGAAAGGAAGGTTCCCTCGCCCACAAATTTGCCAGGGGGGAAGGAGAAGATAACGATGTGGACCAAACATCGCTCGAGGAGGTTTCGCCTTACCGGGAAGCAAACGGCAGAAAAGCTAAGTTGCTAAAGTTTGAGCAATCAGTTTTAAAAATTTTAAGTTATCTTCCTCAAACGACCGTACTTTGTATGGAAAACCTGTGCGCGGAGGAACCAACTTGTAGCTAGTTGCACCCTTACTTTGTTTCGAGTCCGCTCAACAACTTAAGTGAGCTGCGACTAGTTGCGACAAGGTTTCTTGTCGGTAGCGGCACCGCTTGAAGAGGCTCTTGACGTCCGCACTCAGCGCTTCATGACAAAGGTGCTCGCCGACAAGTTCCCTAAAAGCGCAGGGCAAAAACATACAAAGGAAGGAATCAAGTAAAGGAAATAACATAGCAATCACTACCCGAAATAGAGTTATATTACAAGATAGCTTGTCGCAGCTCTAATAGAATGTTCTCATGGCATGACCAGCAGTGACAAGTAAAAGAAAAAAAACGGGCGGCCTAATCTACGCGATCGCCCTCAACCCTCTTGATCCCGCTCACCCTGTCCACGATGGGGGCGACAAGGGTCTTGAGCGCCTCCACATCAGCATCCGGCGGCAAGGAGTTGAGGACGTTGGTGAGGTTGAGGCCTGGATTGCGGAAGGCCACCTTCATCAGCACCTTTTGAAGAGCTCCCACGTAGATCTGGCGCGACTCGTCGGCCAGCTGCTTTGGGATCTCTTCCCGGAGTCGCTGGAGGGCCGTCACCACGCCTTTGAAGAACAAGCTGAGCTTGGCGCTGGGTTGGAGGTGCTCATCGGAGGAATACCCAAGATCTTCCATCCCCAGCTGCGCCAGCTCCCTGTCGATGGCTGCAGCAACATCCACGAGACCCTTGGTCCAGTGCTCCACGTTCTCCCTAAAGGTGTTCTGGGCGGCAGCAGCACTCGCCAGCAACGCCTCGTCGGCCTTGATCTTCTCCTTCAAGGCCACCTCCTGCTCCCTGGTGCCGTCCAGCGTCTGAGTCAAGGTGGTCAGCTTCAACTCAAGATCTGCGTTGGAGTCCTTGGCGGCGCTGAGCTCCTTGCTCCTCTCGGCGAGACGGCCCTGCAGCTCGCCAAGAGTGTAGGCGTCCTTCTCGCACTCATGCTTGAGTGCAGCAAGCTTCTCGCCGCTCTCCTTCAGATTCGCCTCCAGCTGCATCACTTTCGTCTCCAGCTCCTTCTTGGCGGCCTCGGCAGCATCCTTTGCTTCCTTGAGAGCCCCGCCAAATGTCTTCTCGCGCATGGCAAGATCCTCCTCGTGGCTGTCAAGGTTAACCTTCCGCTGCGCCAACTCGCCTTCCTGCGCAGACAACTTCTCTGCGGCAAGCCGCTGTTGCTCTTCAGCTTCAGCCTTCTCGAGGAGGAAGGCTTTGCGCTCCTCGGCGATTTGCTCCCGCTCCTTTGCCAGGGACCGGAGAGCTTCCTGGTTGAGGCCCCGGAGCTCCTCTGCGCGCTTCTCAATGTCTGCTCCCGCCTTCGCGACAAGTGCCTCTCGGGATTCCAGCTTGGCTTGTCGGGCGCGGTAGAGCGACAACAGCTTCCGCAGCAGCTGCTCCTCCTCAGACTCGCCGCCGCTGCTGCTTGGCGCGTCGACCAGCGTCAGCCCAGTGAAAGCGAGCAACTCTTCATCAAAGGTCTCTCCTTGATCGGCGCATACAGGCTCGGCGCCCGGGGAGCTTGATGAAAACGCCATCGCCGACCTTTAAATAGGCGCGGGCTAGGGCTCTTGAACTGACGCTGCAGCAGCGGCGGAGGATCGGTGTCGGCATAGCGCTGGCGCTCCTGCGGCCTCGGGGCCGTCGGTCGATCGCGGACCCTCGCCCGGCCTGCGGCGGCAGCTGGCGGCCTCTTCGCGGCGGGCTCGTCAGCGCCAGACTTCTTCTTCGATGGCGGCGGCGTCGTCGATGTTGCCAAGACGTCCTCCTCGCCCGGCGACATCGGTCTCCATTGGCTCTGTGGCAGATGGATCTGACGACCAAAAAAAAAGAAAGAAAAGTCAAGCAAATATCCAAAGAGAAAATCAGAAGAAGAAGAACCCAAGGGAAGCTTTCAAGCAAGAGGGTTACCAGTACTAGGATCTGCAGCCGTGGTCTCAACCACCGGAGGGTCGCTGGTGCTGGCCCTTGCCGGAGAGCTGTCCCTTGCCGGAGAAGTCTCCCTTGCCGGAGAACGCTCCCTTGCCGGAGAACGCTCCCTTGCCGGGGGATCCTCCCTTGGCGGTGTAGTCGAAGCAGATGGCATTTCAGGAGCGGCTTCCGTGCACTCCTGGTGAGGCTGCTCTGCTCCTACACAAACCAACAGTCAGATATCAGCAAAGAAAGAGCACCCATGCATGCCTAACAGCAGGAAGTAAACCATATACTTACGCTGGGGGCTGCGCTGTGGGCTGCTTTGAGGAAGAGTTGCCGCGTTCGGCAAGGTGGTCTCGGACGCGCCTCCTGCTGTCGTGGTGGGTTCGTCCTCGATGACAATCACCGGGGCCTTGGCTCTCTTCGACGCTCTCTGGGCCAGCGTCCTGAAAAGGAATGGGTTCAGAGTGCAGCAAATCAGATACAAGACAAAGCAACAAAATCGAAGAACTACAAGTACGGCAAAGAATCTTACTCTTCTTCTTCCTCGTCGGAGCTGGCGCGGAGAGATCAAATTCTGGCTCGCCTCGGTCGACGGGCGGAGAGTGGGTTCCCTTGACCGCTTGGCGGGTGCGAAGCGGTGGTGCAGGAAGGCCTGCTCCGGTTGCCGCAACGACGTGAGGTGCTCCAGCTGCTTGATGCTTGCCGCGGTGGGCTGGCGCGCGCGCCTTGCGGCTGTTAACCCGTCTGCTGTCCGCTACATCCCCAGCCTTGCGAAGACGCCTTCTTGGTGGAGCTGGGGCTCCGCTCATGACAAGCTGTTTGAAGGTGGGAAGGAGGCGCCCTCGGCGGCTCGCTTCGACTCAGCTTGAGCTCGGCAAGCTCCTCCTCGCCGGCAAACTCCTTCGCTCGACAAGGCTTGCCGCCTCTGCTGCCTCTGCCTCCTCCATGGTGAATCCGAACTTCGCCCGCAGCAGCCCTGCTGCCGCCTCTTCCAGCCTGGTGGCGTCGCTGCATCTCATCATCGGTGGTATCGCGGGTGAGGCTCTTACATTCATCGGGAGGACCGGCACTTCTACCAGCTGTCAAAGAAGCGCCGACGGCGTCATCTGCAGGCTCTTGCCAAGTTGGGACAATTCCATGCGAGTCGCTGGCAGCGCATCATTGCACGGATGCGGTCAAGCGAGGAATTGTTGCACTGTGAGCGACACCCTCGGCAACCTGAACATTTCGGGATGATCAGGATCGGGCTTGAATAGCTCCAAGAGCATCGCGTCAGTTCAAAACAGTGAAGTTGAAGTTGAGGCCCGGCGCAGCCTCATGATATCTGCGCTGCTCGGAACTCCCCGGCAGGTCTTCTCCTCTCCTGCAAGAAGCGTCGGCGGCGAAGAAAGTCTGCGCCAGCGGTGCCTACGGTGAGCCGGCAAGCCCGAGGCGCAGGATCCGGTGACGGCAATCTTCAGCCTAAGCGTCTTCCGGGCGCGTTGCTCCAATCGTTGCCGCGCACTATTGGGGTTTGACGCTGGGCGGTAAAGGGCTGCGGGTTCTCCTCAACAATCCAACACCAATCTGCCCTCCATTCCTCCCACTTGCTGCGGAGCTCTCCCTCCAGATAAGCTTCCTTCTTGCCAATCCTCGAGATCCAAGAGATTCCGCCGGCAAGAGGCTCCCCTCTCTCAACCCGGGGCATAAAGAAGTGGCGGAAAAGAGCTACGTTGGGATGGACTCCGACAAAGTTTTCACAGAGATGTGCGAAAACTGCCATGGTCAGAACAACATTGGGGGTGAAGTCAAGGAGGCGAAACCCGTAGGTGTTCATGATATCACAGAAGAATTCAGAGAAGGGCGGGCAGAGCCCGCAGTAGAAGAACAGCGCGAAGAAAGGATACCCATTTGGAGCCAGTTCCGAGGCAGCAGCTGGGAGTACCTTCGTGCACGGATGCGCTCGCGTCTCCGTCGACCAGAAGAGGTAGTAGTACTCCCTCAGATCCCTCGCGGCGAGCTGAGGGGGGAAGATGGCCCGCTCCTTTTGCAGCGCCCGCGAGCAGCTGCAAGATCGGCCGACTTCACGACCTTCCCTTGTCGCTTTGAGACCATGGCGGAGGTGGTGGGGAGATCGGCGTTGGTGGTGCTGGTGGCGATTGGGGGCGGAGCGCTGCTCTCTTTTCAGCCTTGGGAAGAAGGGTGGAGCAGCGGAGGTTTTTCGAGATTGGACAGCAACTGGCAAGATGGGCGAACTTCCCCTATTTCCCCTGCTTATAAAGAGGGAGGGGACGGACCTTCCGCTTTTCCGAATAAAAAACCACCCACGATCTCTCCCACGACGCCGCATTCGACGCGTGCCGTTCGTGGAGGGCGTGGTGGGTCCGGAGTGAGTTACGTCATAACCCAGGCCGCGCGTGCCCGTGCCCTGTTTTGGGCCTGGCCCAACAGCGCTCGACACCGTGTGTGGCCCAGGCCCGGGGGCTCCTGTCTGTGTACTAGAGTAGGGGTACCCTAGTATCCCGAACTTGTGCACGGGCAGTTGCAGCACCCCGCGGCAAGGCTTGCCGGGTGACCGCCAAGGTCCTCCGTGGTTCCTTTGGAGCCATTCAAGAACAAAGTATTCAAGCCAAGGAGATAAGGCCCGGCAAGAGGAGCTTGCCGGAAGGTAACCAAGGCACCTAGGAGACAAGGCCCAAAGCAAGAGGAGCTTGCGGGAAGGCCAGTGGCGACAAGCTTCGGACGCGACAAGGCAACAACCGCGGCAGGCTTCCACTCTGTTCTGCGCTCCAAAGACATCCACCAACGTGTCGCATACAGGACCTTTCGTAGCAGCGTGGCAAGAGCTGTCTTGGCCAGCGGAGCGGTGATGTGTGGCGCCGACAAGATTGCCATCGTGGCGGCGGTGGCGTCCCGACGGTCCTGTTTGCCTTTGTTTGGGCGACGTGAGCGGGCATTTAATGCCTTTGTCCGCTGCCGTCGGGGTTAGGTATGATACCTTTGTACAAGTAGCTGTACCAACCGCATTCCTTTTCCATTTTACCCTTGTCTACGTTGCCACCTGTCGGAGACCCTTGAGCATATAAAAGGAGGCCCATGCATAGCGTGAGGAGGGTTCAAAAGGTTGAAGCGAAAACACTCACGCTAGGTCTCGTTAGCAGCTGGTGTATACTGTAGCACTCAGCGCTCCCTAGCAAGAACTGAATACACACAAACATGCAACAGTAGGAGTGTTATCTCTCCGGAGAGCTCCGAAGCTGGGTAAACTGCTCGTGTGCTTCGCCTCGATCTGCTCTTCGTGCGACCTCCGCCCCTCGCCGAACCGAAAGGGGCTCGGTCTGCCGGTCCCATAGGTGTTCGTGGGTCAGATCAGTTTCCCCGATAGGCTTGCAAGGTGAATTCTTTGATGGGAGAGAACCGAACCGTGAAGCTACCACGGAAGAGTTGAAGATGCTGCAATACAACGCTCAAGCTTGTGATATCCTCTTCAACGGATTGTGCCCCGAAGAATTCAACAAGATCATCCGTCTTGAGAATGCAAAGGAAATTTTGGATACTTTGATTGATATGCATGAAGGTACCGACTCCGTCAAGGAATCCAAGTTGGATGTGCTTGAAAGTCAACTTGACAAGTTCAAAATGAAGGATGGTGAAGGTGTCGCTGAAATGTACTCTAGGCTTTCTCTTATCACAAATGAGATCGCCGGCTTAGGAAGTAAAGAGATGACCGACAGATTCATCATCAAGAAGATCCTAAGAGCCTTGGATGGAAAATATGATACCGTGTGCACATTGATCCAAATGATGCCCAATTACAAAGATCTCAAGCCAACGGAAGTCATTGGAAGAATTGTTGCTCATGAGATGTCACTCAAGGATAAGGAGGAACTTCACAACAAATCAAGTAGTGCTTACAAAGCCTCATGTGAAGCCCCCACATCATCAAGTGAGAAACAAACCTTCAATGAAGAATTGAGCTTAATGGTGAAGAACTTCAACAAATTCTACAAGAGTAGAAGCAAAGAGAGAAGCTCCAAGTCAAGGTCCTACAATGACAAAAGATCTTCTAGTCGAGAGCGTAGTTGCTACAATTGTGGAAAACCCGGACACTATTCCAATGAGTGTACGACACCCTACAAAAGAAGAGAAGAATCACCTAAGAGGAGAAGTAGAAGAGAAGAATCACCACCAAGAGAGAGGAGGAGTAGAGATGATCGAAGAACATCCCGGAGAAGCAAGGATTCGGAAAGGAAGGACAAGTCATCAAGGAGCTACACAAAATGAAGACATCAAGCTCATGTTGGTGAATGGGTATCCGGCTCCGACTCCGACAATCATTCCGAGAGAAGCTATCACTCCGACTCCGAATATACTCAAGATGAAGGTGTTGCCGGTCTAGCACTTGTGTCAACTAACTCCTATGACATATTTGATTCACCAAATGAAGGAATTGGAAGATCCTTCATGGCCAAAGGTCCAAATGTATCACACCCCGAGTATGTTGATTTCAATAGTGATGAAGATGACTCGTTAGGTGATGATGATTTACTTGGTGACAACTCTAGTGATGAATACTATGATGAAACGTCAACTAATCATGCTAATCAAGATAAAACGAATAAAAATTATAAGGAGAATATTGAGCTTCTAAATAAAGAACTAAACACTCTTAAGTTAGCTCATGAAACTATCTTAGAAGATCATCGAGAACTTTCAAGGACTCATGAGAAGTTACGCTTTGAAAAGCTCAACCTTGAGCAAGAGCATGAGTTCTTAAAGGCAATCAATGATGATCTTCGTAAGAAAAGTTCTTCTTACATTGCCAAGAGTTTACTCTTATCTACTTACATGCCTCAAGTCAAGTCTAGTAACAAGAACAAGAAGGATTCTTCCTCTAGTAGTAACAATAATCATGCTAAATCCAATGTTGTTGCTTCTACTAGTTCTCTTGATTCCACTAATGATTCCCTTAGCCAAGTTACAGTTGAGCAAGAAAATAGCTTATTGAAGGGAATTATAGAGAAAGGTGTTTACAAGAGCCTTGCCGGGAGTAAGCAATTTGAGGAAATTGTACGCAAGCAAGGAAGGCACCAGAAGAATCAAGGTGTTGGTTTTGAACGAAAGTTCAATGCCAATGGAGTTGAGTGGGAAGAAGATCAATACCCCAAGACGAAGTTTGTTCCTCAACAAGAGAAGTATGATCCTACTTCCTTCAAGGGGACACAAGCCCAAGATGATCTTCCACCACAAGACCACAAGCAAAAAGGCAAGGACAAGCTTCAAGAAGATATAGATGCATTTGAAGAAGCTCCAAAGGCCTTGGTCAAGTGGGTTCCCAAGACTACGTCAAGTTCTACTTCATCTAGTACAACTACAACTCCAAGGATTCCCATCAAGATGATGTGGGTTCCGAAGAAGAAGAACTAGAGAGTTCTTGAGGGTGACTCCGCCAACATATTTCACTCATATCATTTTGGCAATAACTAGTGCAATCAACTTCCACATCTTGCACTAGTTCAAGGAGTCACAAACCCTCTTGTTGGTAAGACAAGGTACAAGGTAACATAATGCTCTCATAGACATAATCTTGTGTGTGCATCACTCTATGTCTATGGATATCCTTATTTGTTCCTTGTGGGACTAACCATTGTAGGTATTGAAAGTGCAACTCACTCCAAAGGATTGCTCCAAATGATCTACATCAACATTGAGCATCCACATCTTCAACACCTACATGAAGTCATCATCGACAAAACCCAAGGTTAGTTCATCCCTCTAAGGGGGGATCTCACATCTAGGGGGAGCTTTACTCTATGAATTGAGCTAAAGCACCTCTAATGGTGTGAACACAACAATGCATTATGTAAAAGTGGTAACCCCACTTGAGCTTAAATGATGAGTATGACCTATGATCAAATGTTCTCATTTGACTCCTAAGTCAATATACTCATATATAGATGACCTAGTCATCACCAATTGCTTGATAGATGCTAGAATTGGTTGTGCATGCTTCGCCACATATTTCATTTGCCATTTTATTGTGTGAGCATGTTGGTTGCATATTTTACTCATTCGAGGACATCCACTTGTTGTTTTGATTGATTGGCTTCTTTTTCTTTTGCCAAGTGGATGGACAAGGATACCTAATAACCTTCTCTAGCTATCTATGCTTTTCTTGTCTCAAACTCTATTCATGCTACATCACAAAATTTGATCAAGTCAGATTCGAACCACTCTGTGTGAGGAGCACTTGGAGTCCCCGATTCGTCATAGACTTAAACTTCCAAAACTTCTTTTTGCGTTTTGGTTTGACCGATTCCCATTTCGGTCATAACAAGATCACTGAGTCGATCTAGGTTTTCAATCTCGGTGCAACCGATTTGAACTTTTCGGTCACACCGAGTTGTTGTAACTGCTAGCAGTTATGCATCTCGGTGCCACCGAGTTGTTCCACTCGGTCACACCGATAGGGTCGGGCTATATATACCCACGGGCAAAACTTTGGAAATTTTCTCCGAACTCTTTCGCCCGCGCTCAGCCCGCTCTGCCTCTAGGGTCTCCGGATCGTCCTCCTCGTTGCCAGCTGCCTCCTGCCGCTAGTCTCCGCCGCCGTCAATGAGAATCATCCCCACCGTTGCTGCTGTAGCAAGTTCATCGCTGAACTAGGGTATGAACTCGATCACTGTGCTATCCCTATCTGATTCCTAGCACATTGTGTTCGCCATGAATCTTGCCACGATTGAAAATATCTTATCTAGTCAAAACACTCTGTAGATTAGAGATGAATTGAAAATTTAGGGTTAGGTTTCCGTCGAAACCATCTCGGACCAACCGAGTTGTAGAACTCGGTACCACCGATTCGGCTAAGGCCATTGCACATGTAATTCTCGGTCTGACCGAGAATTGCAAATCGGCGTGACCGAATTCAGGAATTTGTGAAACCCTAGCAGTTTTGGTTCCACCGAACTGTGACTCGGTCTGACCGAGTTCACTAGTTTAGGTTCCAAATGCTGCTTTGGTATCACCGAGTTTACAAATCGGTAGATCCGAAATGCTTTCTGTGGGAAACTAAAACTAAGTTTTTGACTCATTATTTTGCAAAAACCTCTATATTTTGTGATGCTCATCCACTCTATCTCATCTATATCTACTCACAGGGTCTGTTGTCAGTGTTTGCAATATGTCTGATCAAAGTGATAGCCAGAACAGGGAAGAGGAGCCGGTTCAAGTGAGTGAGGGCACTAGTCCCTCTAGCAGCTATGATGATGGAAGCAGGAGCATCCCAAGAAACCTACCCGAAGCTGCCACCAGGGCCAGAAAGAAGAGAACCTCATAATCTGAGGATGAAGACTATGTGGCTGTTGAGGATGAGGCCACTTCCAAGAAGAAGGTTCTCAAGAAAGAATATGGCTCAGCTGCAGCCACTAAGCCTGGTATGAAGACCAAAGCACCTGCCAAAAGGATTCTCATGCCTAAAGCCAGAGCCTCCACTCAAGCATCTTTGGAAGCTGAACCCAAAGAGGCTGCTGCAGATGGGAAGAAGAGGAAGAAAAGGGTCAAGAAGACCATGGCCAGGGTTGTTGGAAAGCCTTCCATGATGGAAGAGGAAGAAGAAGAAGAGGATGCTTCACCAGCACCCAAAGCTCAGAAGCTTATGGGTGATGCCATCAGGTCAGGGGCTGCTTCATCAAAGCCCAAAGAAGCACCCAAGGCTGCTTCCAAGCCCAAGACTGCACCTAAGAGGAATACCAGGAGCATTCCATTCTTTGAGAAGAACAAGGCCCAAAGGTTCTAAACTTTCTTGAAGAGGAAGATGATGAAGAGCATGTCTTGAGAAAATTGAAGCCTAAAATTCCATATCATAATGATGCCCATCCTGTAGTTGAGAACATGAAGCTGAGAAAGGATGCATGACTCAGACAGTGGAGGTTGAGTGATCCTTATGCAGTCGGGAGGAGAACTCTTTGTAGACTACTGGGTTCCACACAAAGGAACAACAGGATTTCTATGAGACAGTCTTTGCTTTGGACAAGAAGCCAATAGTGTGTGACATGAGATGGGTGGTAGGAATACATCAAGGAGAATGAAGAACATTATCTGGTGTGTATGACAACTTCAGTGCTTGTGGAGTGGCAGACTTTGTTGGGCAGAAGCTCACAAAGTGGAATGATGAGCTAATAATGCAATTCTACTCCACATCACACTTCTATCCAGATGGAAGGATATTATGGATGTCTGAAGGTACTAGGTACCAATCATCAATTGAAGAATGGGCTAATCTGATCAATGCACCTAATGAGAAAGAGGATGACTTGGATGTCTATGCCAAGAAGAAGATGGATCACAACACTATGGCACATATGTACAAGGAGATCCCAGATGCTGCTATTGAAACACACAAGTTTGGATCAGTACATTACCTTCTGTCAGGACTGCCAACCATCAACTGGATCCCTAGGCACACTCTTTTGCCCAAGTCAGGTGATCACAACATGATCAGAGGCCATGCAATAAATCTGCTACACTTATTTGATGTGCCACAAAAGTTCATGGTCATGAGTCTTATAGTTGAAACTATATAGAGGACAGCTGCTAACCAAAAGAGAAGTTGTGGGTATGCCCCACAGATCCAGGAGCTGATTAACTCCAAGATGGGCACTGGCACATACTTGTTGGACAAGGATCATATGCCTATCTATCCAGATTTTGAGGACAACCAAGTGGTTATGGATGAAGATGAACCATCTTCTGTGCAAGCACAAGCAAAGAAGGAGAAGGCAAGGACTAAGAAGGCTGCCAAGATGCCAACAATGGAAGAGGCATCTCAGTACTTCTTGAAGAGCAAATAGGATCAGCTTGGCTACTTCATTGCATCCACTCTGAGGATTGAGAAGGGGCTGGCCACCTTGACTCAAAACCAGGAGAGCATGGAGAGGATCATGGAGCAGAAGTTCTATGACTTGGATGTGAAGGTAACTGAGATCCAGTCTGTTGTTGAGCAACTCCATGATGATATGCAGGAGAGGAAGGGCAAGACAACCACTGAGGCATTTGCCAGAGTGCCTAGAGCTCAGAGGTCAGCTATAGTGCCAGTGACAGACACCAGAGCCACTTCATCTGCACCAGCTACAGCCCCAGTGCAACCAGCTCTAGCACCTACTCCACCAGCTCCATCCACATCTACTGAAGTCTTCGTCTAAGGAGCCATCTCTACACCACCACCTGAAGATCAAGCCTGAGAGACGATTTAGTGCTATGCATTTTCTATGAACTTTTTGGTAACTTGTTGCCAAAGGGGGAGAAAAATGTATAGATCATAGGCTTCGAGAGAGAGCGTTACCTTTTATTCTCTCTTGCTTTGGTGGTTGAACTTTATTTTCTTGATTGAGATACCTTACATGCATGTGATACTTGGATGATCATGTGTTTGATCATATGCTACATTAATGCTTGTTGGATGACATTATCCTTTTATCTCTATATGATCATTCACTTTGCTTGGTGATGAGTGCATGTATTCTATTGTTATCATTTTGAGCGCTCCACCAAGATGTATGTGACATGGAAGAGTAACCCATGAGCCTAACTCTTTGTGCATTTGCAGTCCAAAGCAAATCTTAAACTATGCACAAATTTAGGGGGAGCTCTTGCTTTTCGCATACTTCTCAAAGCGACAATGTTTTTCATTCTTATTATCACTTGTCGAAGCTTTGATCTATATGTTGTGATCAATTACCAAAAAGGGGGAGATTGAAAGTGCAACTATCCCTAGGTGGTTTTGGTAATTCCTAACAACATATAGCTCATTGAGCTAACATTATTCAAAGATACATATTTCAGGAAAAGCTCAATGAATGGCATGACATGGATGAGAAAAGTGGACCCCTCAAAATACTAAGGATAAAAGGATTGGCTCAAGCTCAAAGCTCAAGAGTCTATGTTTTATATTTTAGTGATCCAAGATCACATTGAGTCTATAGGAAAAGCTAATACTATCAAGGAGGGATGAGGTGTTTCTTAATGAGGTTCTTGCTTCATAGTGCTTAGTGATATGCTCCAAAACCCTCAACTACTTTCCCACATCCACATATGACCTAAACCAAAAGTCTAACTCAGCCCCACCGATTCTTTCTATCCAGCGCCACCGAGTTCATATGTCATAGCCACTGCCACAAACCCTAGGCAAATCGGTCTCACCGATAGGGATCTCGGTCTCACCAAGATGGGATTGTAATCTCTCTGTTTCCCTTCGTAACATTTTGGTCCTACCGAGATGAGCGATCGGTCCCACCGAGATTGCAATGTAAACTCTCTGTTTCCCTTTTGTAACATTTCGGTCTCACCGAAATGAGCGAATTGATCCCACCGAGTTTACCTGACCAACTCTCTGGTTAGGTTATTACCAAAATCGGTCCCATCGAGTTTGTGTAATCGGTCTCACCGAGATTACGTTATGCCCTAACCCTAACCATATCGGTCCTACCGAGTTGAATGTCGGTCCCACCGAAAATCCTAACAGTCACTATATTTGCTGAATCGGTCCGACCGAGTTTAACAATTCAGTCCCACCGAGTTTGGCAAGTTGTGTGTAATGGTTAGATTTTGTGCGGAGGCTATATATACCCCTCCACCTCCTCTTCATTCATGGAGAGAGCCATCAGAATGAACCTACACTTCCAACCTACATTTTTTGAGAGAGAACCACCTACACTTGTGTTGAGACCAAGATATTCTATTCCTACCATATGAATCTTGATCTCTAGCCTTCCCCAAGTTGCTTTCCACTCAAATATTCTTTCCACCAAATCCAAATCCTGTCAGAGAGAGTTGAGTGTTGGGGAGACTATCATTTGAAGCACAAGAGCAAGGTGTCAGGACCCCGATTCCAAGTCAAATCGATCTAGCCGGTAACACCTCATATCACTTTGCGGCCTCACGCACGGTTTTCCCACGGGTGTCGCCTTACCATGGCCCGGGACCGTTTGCGCCTTTTGGCTCACGTATATGATAGTGTCGCTAGCATCCATATGACAGAGAACCCGGGCCGACATGGCTAGTCGTGAACCCAAAGCGGCACTAACCTATGGGGACAGGCATACATGAATCACATCGAGCATGTCGATCGGCGATGTGTGAATCAGGCTGTAGCACTGGGCTATGAGGACTCCGGTAACCGGGCTGTAGTAGGCTAGGCAGGACTCGGATGTCACGCGTGACATTTCCCGAAAGGACAGACCACGAGAGCGAAGTGAAACACATCGGCCAGTCAAGTGTCCGAGCAGTAGTCTTTGGGCTAGCGGGACTCCGGTGAACGGGCTGTAGCGGACTACTATCGCTCGGGAAGCACTAGACTACATTTCCCCATATGAGAGGCTGCCAAGGATAAACAACTAGATTGTCGGATCCCACACATACCAAGCATTTCAAACATACACACAATATGCTCAATATGTGTAAATACAACATGGCATCACAACATAACTCCACGACTCAAAATATTTATTCTTTAGGCTCCGAGGAGCGAGATATTACAAACATGGGTCTCATGACCCAACATACAGAGCATACAAGCAACAAGCACAAGCGGAAGCTTAACATGTCTGAGTACAGACATCTACAAATGAAAAAGGCTTAGAGGCCTGACTATCTACCAGATCCTGCCGAGGGCACAAGATCGTAGCTGAGGTAACAAGCTAAACGTCGAAGTCCATACAGAACTACTAGCGAGACTGACGTCTCTCTGCAAAACATAAAATAAGCAAATGTGAGTACAAATGTACTCAACAAGACTTACATCAGAACTAACTACATATGCATCATTATCAACAAAGGGGGTGGTGGAGTTTGATTGCAGCAAGCCAGCTTTGACTCGGTGGCTATCCTGAACTACGACTGCAAGTAACTCTTCTGAGGTGGCGCACACGAGTCCACATATTCACCAATCAATACACCACTATGGATTCGATCCCGTCTTCCTACGAGAACGCCATCCATAGCACTCACGCTTATCTTGCGCATATTAGAGTATCCACTTTCACTTGTCTATGAACTGATATAGGCAACCCAGAAGTCCTTTACCGCGGACACGGCTATTGAATAGATCATATTAACCTGCAGGGTGTACTTCTTCACACGCTCTCACCACTTACCACCGTTTTTACGACATGTACTCGGCAACCTTCAAGAGGAAGCCCAGCGTGGGTGTCGGCCACGGCCTACCTAAACACTCAAGTCCCTAGTCCAGGTTTATCGCCTATTCGGGTTCCATCCGCAGGAGTCCGCCAAGGTTTCCACTAACGGCCCCGAGCGATGTGTGCAGGGTTCCCGAGACACCAAGCAGGCGAATCGGTACAGGCCACGGTGTATCTACCGCATCATAGCCCACCCCTAGGGTTAGCGCCACGCACGGCCTCCAACACATATCCTACAAACACGAAACTAGTTGCAACTCACGGACGAGAGAACAAGGGTGGTTAAGAAGCCGAGAGAGTCAATTAAGGATCCCAATGTGTGGTAGTAACTGTTTCATGGATCACAAACACAGAACTCAGTTTCTGAGGACGGTTTCAATGAGACAACCCACCATGTACTCCTACATGGACTCTCACCGCTACCTTTACCAAATCGTGTTCACACACTTAGGTCACACACAGTAGGACATGTCCACACACCTCCGATTCATCCTCGATGAATCAGACCTGACTCAACTCTAAGCAGTAGCAGGCATGACAAACAAGCATGAATGAGTAGGCACAACAAGGCTCAAACAACTCCTACTCATGCTAGTGGGTTTCATCTAATTACTGTGGAATGACAGGTTATGCAGAGGAAAAAGGGGTTCAGCTACCGCAGCAAGTAACAGATGAATCGTTGTTGTCCTAATGCAGTAAAAGAGAACATGTCATATCCCAGATAGACCATGCATTAGGGTGTGCATCATGTTTAAATTTCATTTGAATTTGAAATGGGGAAGGCAGGAAACCCCAGAACACCCCCCCTTAAAACAACTAGGGTTTACTAAAAATTATTTCAATGAATCCGAAATGC
Source organism: Aegilops longissima (assembly GCA_021605205.1). Classification (NCBI taxonomy): domain Eukaryota; kingdom Viridiplantae; phylum Streptophyta; class Magnoliopsida; order Poales; family Poaceae; genus Aegilops; species Aegilops longissima. The sequence continues at coordinate 535,520,917 of CM038679.1, read as the reverse complement.
CCTTCGAAATGCTCATCCTCTTTATTTGGGTTCAGAACCCATGTCAAAGAAGGTGAACCATTTTCTAGGTCATATAAGGGTTCTAGAATTAATTCACAAGTTTTTGAAATGAGCATTTCAAATTATGAAAAATATTTTAAATGTTCAAAAATTGCCAAACCAGAATGTTTCATGTTGGGAATATTCCAACAAGTGACCAGGAGCATTTTGGTAATTTTTAAAATGGTTTTGGTATTTTTAAAAACCCCAACAAAGTTACAGAAAATAGGAAAAAGCTTAAAAAAGGAAAAACCTTACACATGCCAGCGCCTGCCCACTGCCTGCCCAGCCCACAGCCAGGCCAATGAGCTGCTTGGCTCGGCCAGCGAGCAACTAATCTCGGCCGGCGAGCGCTTGGCGCGCCACGCAGCTGGCCGCCGCCTGCTTCACCCCTTCGCCGCCGCCGCCTGGGCGACCTCCGTCGTCGCCCGACCCCAGGACACCCCATTCTCCCCTGCCCCCTCTCTCTCGCTCTCCCCCAACCTGGCCGACGCCATCGCCGACGCGCCACCGCCGACACCGTGCTCCCCGCCATCCATGCTCCTCCCCACCATGTCCAGCAGCTCCGCCGCACTCCACTACCCCTAGCTAGCCGAGTCCCACTCGCTCTAAGCACCCCGAGGCCACTACACCGACCTCGACCGAGCTCGAAGCCGCCGGAGATCCCCATCGCCGTCGCCGCCGCATCAGACCGCCCCCGACCCCGACGAGGCTCTCTACGGGTTCACTGTGAGCCTGGCTACTCCCCCGTCCTCTCCGCTCTCTTCCTCTTGCACCACAACGAGCGCACGTCGATCACCCGAACCCACCGCCGCGGAGCTCGTCGCCGACGAAGCTCCGGCCACCCAACGGCCACGCCACCCTGTCCATCGCACTCACCGAGTTGCGCTGGGCCTAACTATGCACTTCCCGCGCCTCGCCGAGCCCTCTAGCAACAAACCCGACATCACCGAGCCCGGCCGCCGCCCGGCTTCGTCGCGGCGCCCACTCCGCCACCCCTAACCCAATCGACCCCACCAAACACCGCGGCTCATCTCCAGCTCCACGTAGATGCTCCCCGCGCCTCATTTGGTGCCCGGGAAGTGCAAAAGCACTTTGCCCCGCCGCGCCTGGCCTCGCCGGCGGCTAGACGCCGGCGAGTTGACCCTGTCCGTGGGCCCTGTTGTTGTCTCGAGTCAATGACAGGTGGACCCCGGTTAACTAATTAGGATTAGTTCTAATTAATTTAATTAGTTAAACTAACACGACATGCGGGTCCCACCGTCAGTTTGACCTGGACGACCCGTTGACCCTGACGTCACGCTGACCTCATGCCGGCGCATTAATTCAAATTCTGGATTTATTTTCATATAGTAAATTCGAATATAATTCAAATTTCAAATGCTTATAACTTTTTATCTATAACTCCAAATGCAAAGATTTATATATGAAAAATTATCAGAAAAATACACTCTATCCATTGGTACAGGTTTCATGCATGTTAAAACAAGTTAACTATGCTGAATAACCAGAATAAGATATTGCACCATTAGGCCTAACTCAAATGAGCTATCATTTGAACCTTTGATTCAAATGAGTTCATCCCCTGTTCCTTCAACTTGCATTAGGCCAACACACATCCATATTGCCATGTCATAGCATGCATCATATTGTTGCATATTGTTTGTATGTTTATTTCGGTGTGTTTTCATGATAGGTTCTGCCCCCGAAGATAACCTCGATTACCCATCTGAAGGGCAGTTCTCCACCCCAGTTCCATCAGGCAAGCAATTCATTGATCATTCGATACAAACCCATGTTCTCGCTTCGCTCTCGTTTACTGCATTAAGACAACGCGATTCAACTGTTGTGTGCTGCGGTAGTTGAACCCACTTCCTTTGCATGACTGTCATTGCCACAATAACTAGATGAAACCCACTAGTATGTGTAGGAGTTGATTGAGCCATGTTTGTGATTCCTACCATGCTATGCTTGCTATGCTTAGAGTTGTGTCGGTCTGGCTCATCGGGATGATGAACTGGAGTGAAAGGTTGTGTTGGTTCGAGAGTGAAAGTGTTGAACACGATTTGGTAAAGGTATCGATGAGAGGCCATGTAGGAGTACATGGTGGGTTGTTTCATTGAAGCGAACTTAAGAACTGAGATCTGTGTTTGTGATCCATGAAACAGTTACTACCACACATTGGGATCCTTAATTGACCCTCTCGGCTTCTTAACCACCCCTATTCATAGTCCAGGGAGTTGCAAGTAGTTTACGTGTTTGTAGCATCTTTGGGGCCACGCATAACGCTGACCTTAGGGGTGGGTTGTGTTGCGGTAGGCACTGGCCCGTGTACCGAGTGCCCGTTTGGTATCTCGGGAACCCTGCACACATCGTTCGGGCTGTATGGGAAACCTCGGCGGACTCCTGCGGATGGAACCGAATAGGCGATAAACTGGACTAGGGACTTGAGTGTTTAGGTAGGCTGTGGCCGACACCCACGTTGGGCTTCCGCTTGAAGGTTGTTGAGTACATGTCGTAAACGGCGATAAGTGGTGAGCGTGTGTGAAGAAGTATACCCTGCAGGTTAAATATGATCTATTGAATAGCCGTGTCCACGGAGAAGGACTTCGGGTTACCTATATCAGTTCATAGACAAGTAAATGGATACTACTAAAAGACTCAAGATAAGTGTGAGTATCGTGGATGGCCCTCTCGGGGATGACGAGAGAGGATCCACGGTGGAGTATTGTGATGGTGATTAGTGGACTGGTATGCGACAAAATGCTTTACAAAGTGTGTCACGAGGATAGCTTAGCCAAGAGTCAAAGCTGGCTTGCTGCAAATAACTCCACTTCCTTCCTTGAGAATGTGCATGTATGATAGGATTACGTGGTAAGACTTGCTGAGTACCTTTGTACTCATGTTTGTAATTAATGTTTTTGAGAGGACTATACTACCCCCTCCGACGGATTCTATGTAGATGTTGACTTCGACGAGTAAGCTAGCCACCCAGGTGGCGATCTAAGACTTGTGAAGGGCCATTGTAGATAGAAAGGCTCCAACAAGCTTTCTTTCTTTCTAGAGTCTGTACTCAGACATAGTTTGCTTCCGCATGTGCTTGTATGATTGTATGACTTGAGTGTTGGGTCATGTGACCCCTACCTGTATGAATATGTTATGTATGGCTCCTCGGAGCCTCTTAAATAAAGTACTTGAGTTGTAGAGTTTTGTTGTGATGCCTTGTTGTATTTACTCATATCGGGCATATTGCGTGTATGATTGAAATGCTTGGTATGAGTGGGATCCGACAAACTAGTTGTTTATCCTTGGCAGCCTCTCATATGGGGAAATGTAGTCTCGTGCTTCTGAGCGATAGTAGTCCGCTACAGCCCGGTTCACCGGAGTCCTGCTAGCCCAAGACTACTGCTTGGACACTTGGTGGCGGCATGTGTTTCATTTCGTTCCTATGTCTGTCCCTTCGGGGAAATGTCACGCGGTGATACTCGGAGTCCTGCCTAGCCTGCTACAGCCCGGGATACCGGAGTCCTGTTAGCCCAGTGCTACAGCCCGAGTTCATACGTTGATGACCGACATGCTCAAGTGTTTCATGTATGCCTGTCCCCATAGGTTAGTGCCGCTTTGGGTTCACGACTAGCCATGTCGGCCGGGTTCTTTGTCATGTGGATGCTAGCGACACTATCATATCGTGAGCCAAAAGACGCAAACGGTCCCGGGCCATGGTAAGGCGACACCGTGGGAATACCGTGCGTGAGGCCGCAAAGTGATATGAGGTGTTACCGGCTAGGTCGATGTGACTTGGAATCGGGTCCCGACAGCGTTGGCATCGAGCGCAGGGCTGCTGTGAGGTTCGCTAAGCCAAACTGGTGAAGTTGAGTCTAGAAATGCTTTAGTTATATGTAGGGAATTGATTGTGGGAGGAGCGTAAGGCTCTTTTACTCCTTTACCTTATGACCTCGATCCGAGTCATCCTCTTCTCATTCGGCGTGGGTATAGGACTAGGCTCTCTTCTCTCTATCAGGTTCACGTGTTACTAATCCGTAGTAACTTATAGGATTGTTGGTTATATCCTCAGTTCAGTGCTACTAAATTTTAGTATGCTATCTTTTGAACCAGAACCTTGATATGATGTTGTTGAGTGGTTTTGCAATCTGATTTTGAATGTCTCAAATCTGATTTTGAGCATTTACAGATGTTATGCTGCCCGATTTTCCCTAGAAATTCTAATGCCTTTGCATTGTGGCTGTGCTTTCAGATGGCCACCGTTCCCGAACCAAGTGGTTCGCTGACTCGTTGCATTGATGTGTGCGGTCACACGGCCATGTTGGTTAGGGTGATGATTGAGGCTGGTTATCGATGGTATCCTGAATATACCGTCGAGGAGCAGTTTAGGGATTTCAATCAAAGCCAATATCTATGCACGGTCCGGATTTATCCATCTTACCCCGGAGCTACTGAGCCACTTCTTTGTTCCTATGGGCTCGGAATCACTATTGGAATGTCTGTGCAAGATGCAGCCTATTCCATGATGACTATTATTCGAGCCAGGACTGCTTTGCTGAGCAACACTGATTTCCGCTATATGCCAGCATCCCTTCCTGGGGCGCATGGCTACCTTCAGGGTTTGTACAGCGATGCATCCCATGAGGACTCACCTTCGCACTACTCTTGAGTTCTTTGGAGGACAAGGACCGTGAGAACCGGGCCTTGCGTATGGAGCTGTTTAATGCCCGTTCGACCTTTGGGCTACTCGACTAGGTTTGCACCTGCCGTGCAAGCGGATATATGGACATGAGAGACTTGTACCTGTAAGGGCGAGTCTGCGGACTTCATGGAGTGGCGTGAGGTTGGAGGCATCACTCCTCCTCGTGGGCCTCGTCGCCACCGTTTGTTGGTCCACGGCCACATCCGAGTCCTTATGGTCCACAGGCCCCACAGATTGTCATTTCCGGACGATCATGTTCCACTTCGTGTGCAGGTGGTGACTTCTATGAGGACTACTATGGAGCTGCACGAGATAGTAGTAGTATTCCTAGTATGGTACTAGTTGTATTTCCACCGTCCTGCGTGACTCGTGGAATATGACTTAGTGTGTATCATTCCGGAAGTGTAGAAAAATAATGTATAGGAGTTGGATTGCTTCCGATGAGATGTAACGCCTTTCCTTATAGTTGTACTCCGTCAGGCTTGTACTAAACTATGAATGGTGTGTATGACCGATGGTATATATATATATGGCAGTTTTATATTACCATGTCATACGGATGAACATCTTTGCATTCCATGCTATCCATTACCTTCCGCACTTCCTTGTTAAATTCTGCCATCCTGGTTTAAACCTTGCTTTGTCTCCGGGATGGTCAACACTGAAACACTCCTGCTGCTCCAGAGCAGGAGAAGCCGATGCAGCCAGAAATGTGAATCTGCCGCAACCGCCATCTTTGGCCGAGGTGATCTTTGGAAGCGAGCATAATAAGCGCTGAAACCAACCGCTTATTGGAGCGGATTGAACAAAACACAGCACGCCAGCCAAGAAAGCGATATGGTTTCACTCAATGATTTCGTCAAGCTATATCCTCCAAAATTCAAATGTTCCGTCGAGCCTCTCGACGCAGATGATTGGCTCCGCGATATCCACCACAAGCTGCGTTCCGCCAACGTGGCTGAGGTGACAAGGTTACCTTTGCCGCCTATCATCTGGAAGGCCCTGCTAGTCTCGGTGGGAAAATTATGAGGCTATCGTCCGCTGGACAAGTTACAACTTGGGATGAATTCAGTGCCGCCTTCCGTGAGCACCATATTCCGAAGGTCTTATGGACCATAAGCGTGAGGAATTCTGCAGTTTCACCCAAGGCGGTGACGGTGGATGCTACTGACCGTGAATTTGGGAGGTTAGCACGTTATGCTCCCGAAGAAGTTTCTACCGATGCTAAGAAGGGCGAGGTTCCGTAAGGGACTTAGCCCTGAGCTACGCCGAGATCTCCGTCTGCATGAGTGTACCTCTTTCCGAAGCTAGTCAATAAGGCTATCGGCGCTTGGCCCAGGCAGACTGATTTTGAGGCTTCACGCAAGCACATCCGTGATTACGGATCGTCATCCGCTCTGGATCCCGAAGCGCGGGTTTGGGTCCCAAACACGGCTCTACCACCAGTACACCCCGAGGCCATCCTTCGAGGCGCCTCGCCCCAACCAACCGTATTTTCCACCCAAGACTTATGGAGGTCCAACTGCTAGTGCTGCTCCACGGCCAAATGTGATCACTTGCTTCAAGTGTGGAGAGGCAGGCCACTATATCCGAGAGTGTCCCAGAACAACCCCAATCAAGCTGGAAAGTCTGTTGGCGCGGCAAGCCAGCAGGAAAGATGCCCTATGCCAAACCAGTTGGCACCGCCGTGGCCATGTCAACTATGTCTCTGCTTTGAAGAAACCTATGAGGATCCCAACGCCGTCCTCGATGCGCTTCTTGTTAATTGCCATCCGCAACTGTTCTTTTGATCTTGGAGCATCTCATTCATTTATTTCGAGAGCTATGCTCGATTGCACAACACCACATTCTGTGACATGCCTACCTCCATGGAAATCCAAACTCCGGTTCTAGATGGCAAACCTCTAGAATAAGTCATGGGAATGAAATTCTTGTCGACAGATTAGTCTTTCTTGCATCTCTAATAGCTCTTAAGTCCTCGGACATAAACATCATCTTGGGTATGGGTGGATGTCAGCCCATTATGCTAAGATTGATTGCTCTACTAGAATTGTTCAACTTACCCATCCTTGGGCAAAACGGTGGATGTTTTAACCCGAGTGTCTAAGCGCCACTTTACTCCTTAAATGCCAACCCCTTCCGGATCTCAAGATATTCCGGTAGTCCGTGATTTCCGGATGTCTTTCGGAAGAACTGCCGGTGTTCCACCGCGGGGATGTCGAGTTCGTGATAGATCTTATTCCGGAACCGCCCCAATCTCTAGAAGACCTTATAAGATGGCACCCTAGAACTAGCTGAACTTAAGAAACAACTCGATGAGTCCTTGCAAAGGGTTTCATCCGTCCTAGTTCATCTCCATGGGCTTGCCCGTCCTCTTCGTCAAGAAGAAGGATGGTACGGATCGGATGGTTGTAGATTACCGACCTGTCAATTTGGTCACTATCAAGAACAAGTATCCGCTCCCGGGATCAACGACCGTATGATCAGCTCGCTGGATCCTCGATCTTTTCAAGATGGATTTGAGGTTGGGCTACCATCAAATCAAAATCAAAACGGGACATTCCTAAACGGCCTTTGTCACTCGTTATGGCCAATCTGAGTACACCGTCATGTCCTTCGGTTTAACCAATGCTCCAGCCACTTTCTCTCGGTTAATGAACTCAATCTTCATGGAGTATTTGGATAAATTAGTCGTGGTATACCTCGATGATATACTCATCTACTCCAAGAATGAGGAAGAACATGCCGAACACCTAAGGCTAGTATTGATGAAACTACGAGAGCACCGCCTTTATGCCAAATTCTCTAAATGTGAATTCTGGTTACCGAAGTAACCTATCTAGGACATGTAATCTCGGTAAGGGTATTGCTGTCAATCCCGGCGAGTTCAAGCCGTCCTTGATTGGACTCCACCTGAATCGGTCAAGCAAGTTCGGAGTTTCCTCGGTTTAGCGAGCTATTGCCGCCGCTTCACGAGAATTTCTCTAAAGTTGCTAAACCTCTAACCGAACTCCTCAAGAAAGATAAGAAGTTGAATGGGCGCCACAAGGCGAGATCAGCTTTCGAGGAACTGAAAAGGCGCTCGACATCTGCTCCGTGCTTGTTCCACCAGATTTCTCTAAGGACTTTATTATCTATTGCGGCGCCTCGCGACAAGGACTAGGTTGCATACTCATGCAAGATCGTCATGTGATTGCCTACGCTTCTCGGCGATTCGTCCACATGAGGATAACTACCCCACACGATCTAGAGCTTGCAGCGATGGTTCATGCACTCAAAACCTGGCGACATTACCTTCGGGTAATCGTTGCGAAATCTACACCGATCACCAAAGTCTGAAATATATCTTCACCCAACCGGATTTGAATCTCGAGGCAAAGGCGTTGGGTCGAGTTGATTACAGATTTCGACTTAGGAATATCCTACACCCGTGCAAAGCCAATGTCATGGCTGGCGACTAAGTCGCAAATCTTATTGTAACAATCTGATGTTACAACAAAGTCAACCAATTCTCCACGAGGAATTTCGTAGCTTAATCTTCACATTGTTCCTCGAGGATTCCTTTCCACCACAGTGGCGAAACCTGACCTTACGGATCGAATCATAGCTGCTCAAGCGGTATGATAGAGGATATCTCGGATCAAGGAGAACATTGCTAAGCGGAGCTGCTAAGTGTTTCTCCATAGATGAACAGGTGTTGTCTTCTTTGAAAACCGCTTAGTGGTTCCCAAGAAACAACAGCTACGGCAATTGATCCTTAAAGAAGCTCATGACTCTCCTCTCACCATTCATCCCGGTAGTACTAAAATGTATCAAGATCTCGCCAGAGGTTTTGGTGGACTAGGATGAAGAGAGAAATCGCTCAATACATTGCTAATGCGGCGTCGTCGTCGAGTTAAAGCAGAGCATCAACGGCCTGCTGGTACCCTTCAACCTTTGGAAATTCCTGAATGGAAATGGGATAAAATCGGTATGGACTTCATTACCGGGTTTCCCAGGACCAAGAGAGGGAATAACGCAATCTTCGTTGTGGTTGATCGTCTTTCCAAAGTAGCCCACTTCCTACCTGTTCGTGAGAGTATAACCGCTAGCCAGCTAGCTGAATTGTACATCTCTCGAATAGTGTCTCTTCATGGTGTTCCATTAGAGATTAACTCCGACCGTGGAAGTCTCTTCACCTCCCGATTTTGGGAAAGTTTCCAAAACGCTATGGGAACTCGTTCTCCTTTAGCACCGCTTTCCATCCCCAATCAAGTGGTCAAGTAGAACGAGTCAATCAAATCCTAGAGGATATGCTTCGAGCTTCTGTCATCTCTTCGGCATGAATTGGGAGAAATGCCTTCCATTCGCCGAGTTCGCTTATAACAATAGTTATCAAGCCAGCTTGGGCAAAGCCCTTCGAAGTTCTTTATGGGCGAAAATGTCGAACGCCTCTTAAGCGGTCGAAACCGGGAGAGACAACTCTTTGGCGGACATGATTCAGGAAGCGAAGAGCAGGTTCGCATTGTTCGTGAGAAATTGAAAACAGCCAATCTCGTCAAAAGAGCCAATATGACCGCAAGCATAAGTCTATGACTTATGAAATTGGCGAAGGCTTACCTTGAGGTTACTCCTTTGAAGGAACCCATCGATTGGTATCAAAGGCAAGTTGGCTCCTCGTTACATTGGACCCTTTCGCATTCTTGCCAAACGAGGGGAAGTTGCCTACCAATTGGAACTACCTCCGCATCTTTCCAAGGTCCATGATGTCTTCCACGTTTCCCAACTCAGGCGTTGCTTCTCGGATCCTATCCGTGGAGTGGACCACGAAACGCTTGATCTCCAAGATAACCTCACCTATCGAGAATACCCCGTTCGTATTCTCGACCAAGCCGAGCGTACCACTCGATGTCGGAATATCAAGTTTCTAAAGGTTCAATGGTCAAACCATTCCGAGCAAGAAGCAACTTGGGAAAGGGAGGATCGTCTTCGACTTGAGTATCCCACCTTTTTTAGCAGATCCTAAATCTGGGATGAGATTCTTTTGAGTGGGGGTGAGTTGTCACATCCCAGATAGACCATGCATTAGGGTGTGCATCATGTTTAAATTTCATTTGAATTTGAAATGGGAAGGCAGAAACCCCGAACACCCCCTTAAAACAACTAGGGTTTACTAAAATTATTTCAATGAATCAAATGCCCTTCAAAATGCTCATCCTCTTTGTTTGGGTTCAGAACCCATGTCAAAGGAGGTGCACCATTTTCTAGGTCATCTAAGGGTTCTAGAATTAATCCACAAGTTTTTGAAATGAGCATTTCAAATTATGAAAAATATTTTAAATGTTCAAAAATTGCCAAACCAAAATGTTTCATGTTGGGAATATTCCAACAAGTGACCAGGAGCATTTTGGTAATTTTTAAAATGGTTTTGGTATTTTTAAAAACCCCAACAAAGTTACAGAAAATAGAAAAAGCTTAAAAAAGGGAAAAACCTTACCTGTCGCCCGCGCCCGGCCCACCTGCCGGCCCAGCCCAGCAGCCGCGCCAGCGAGCTGCTTGGCTCGGCCAGGCAGGCAGCCTGGTGCCGGCCGGCGAGCGCAGGCGCGCCACGCTGGCCGCCGCCGCTTCACCCCGCGCCGCTTCCCGCCTGGACGACCTCCGCGTCGTCGCCCGACCCCAGGACACCCCATTCTCCCCTGCCCCTCTCTCGCTCTCTCCCCAACCTGGCCGACGCCATCGCCGACGCGCCACCGCCCGACGCCGTGCTCCCCGCCATCCATGCTCCTCCCCACCATGTCCAGCAGCTCCGCCGCACTCCACTACCCCTAGCTAGCCGAGTCCCACTCGCTCTAAGCACCCCGAGGCCACTACACCGACCTCGACCGAGCTCGAAGCCGCCGGAGATCCCCATCGCCGTCGCCGCCGCATCAGACCGCCCCCGACCCCGACGAGGCTCTCTACGGGTTCACTGTGAGCCTGGCTACTCCCCCGTCCTCTCCGCTCTCTTCCTCTTGCACCACAACAGCGCGACGTCGATCACCCGAACCCACCGCCCGCGGAGCTCGTCGCCGACAAGCTCCGCCACCCAACGGCCACGCCACCTGTCCATCGCACTCACCGAGTTCGCTGGGACTAACTATGCACTTCCGCGCCTCGCCGAGCCCTCTAGCAACAAACCCGACATCACCGAGCCCCGCCGCCGCCCGACTCGTCATGGCGCCACTCCGCCACCCCTAACCTAATCGACCCCACCAAACACCGCGGCTCATCTCCAGCTCCACGTAGATGCTCCCGCGCCTCATTTGGTGCCGGGAAGTGCAAAAGCACTTTGCTCATTTGGCTGGCCTCGCCCGTGGCTAGACGCCGCGAGTTGACCTGTCAAGTGGGCCCATTGTTGTCTCGAGTCAATGACAGGTGGACCCCGGTTAACTAATTAGGATTAGTTCTAATTAATTTAATTAGTTAAACTAACCACGACATGCGGGTCCCACCGGTCAGTTTGACTGGACGACCCGTTGACCCTGACGTCACGCTGACCTCATCTTGACGCATTAATTCAAATTCTGGATTTATTTTCATATAGTAAATTCAGAATATAATTCAAATTTCAAATGCTTATAACTTTTATCTATAACTCCAAATGCAAAGATTTATATATGAAAAATTATCAGAAAAATACACTCTATCCATTGGTACAGGTTTCATGCATGTTAAAACAAGTTAACTATGCTGAATAACCAGAATAAGATATTGCACCATTAGGCCTAACTCAAATGAGCTATCATTTGAACCTTTGATTCAAATGAGTTCATCCCCTGTTCCTTCAACTTGCATTAGGCCAACACACATCCATATTGCCATGTCATAGCATGCATCATATTGTTGCATATTGTTTGTATGTTTATTTCGTGTGTTTTCATGATAGGTTCTGCCTCGAAGATAACCTCGATTACCCATCGAAGGCAGTTCTCCACCCCAGTTCCATCGGGCAAGCAATTCATTGATCATTCGATACAAACCCATGTTCTCGCTTCGCTCTCGTTTACTGCATTAAGACAACGCGATTCAACTGTTGTGTGCTGCGGTAGTTGAACCCACTTCCTTTGCATGACTGTCATTGCCACAATAACTAGATGAAACCCACTAGTATGTGTAGGAGTTGATTGAGCCATGTTTGTGATTCCTACCATGCTATGCTTGCTATGCTTAGAGTTGTGTCAGTCGGCTCATCGGGATGATGAACTGGAGTGAAAGGTTGTGTTGGTTCGAGAGTGAAAGTGTTGAACACGATTTGGTAAAGGTATCGATGAGAGGCCATGTAGGAGTACATGGTGGGTTGTTTCATTGAAGCCGAACTTAAGAACTGAGATCTGTGTTTGTGATCCATGAACAGTTACTACCACACATTGGGATCCTTAATTGACCCTCTCGACTTCTTAACCACCCCTGTTCATAGTCCGGAGTTGCAAGTAGTTTACGGTGTTTGTAGCATCTTGGGGGCACATAACGCTGACCTTAGGGGTGGGTTGTGTTGCGGTAGGCACCGTGGTTCGTGTACCGAGTGCCGTTTGGTATCTCGGGAACCCTGCACACATCGTTCTCGGGCTGTATGGGAAACCTCGGCGGACTCCTGCGGATGGAACCGAATAGGCGATAAACTGGACTAGGGACTTGAGTGTTTAGGTAGGCTATGGCCGACACCCACGTTGGGCTTCCGCTTGAAGGTTGCGAGTACATGTCGTAAACGGCGATAAGTGGTGAGCGTGTGTGAAGAAGTATACCCTGCAGGTTAAATATGATCTATTGAATAGCCGTGTCCACGGAGAAGGACTTCGGGTTACCTATATCAGTTCATAGACAAGTAAATGGATACTACTAAAAGCCTCAAGATAAGTGTGAGTATCGTGGATGGCCCTCTCGGGGATGACGAGAGAGGATCCACGGTGGAGTATTGTGATGGTGATTAGTGGACTCGTGTGCGACAAAATGCTTTACAAAGTGTGTCACGTGGGATAGCTTAGCCAAGAGTCAAAGCTGGCTTGCTGCAAATAACTCCACTTCCTTCCTTGAGAATGTGCATGTATGATAGGATTCTATGGTAAGACTTCTTTGAGTACCTTTGTACTCATGTTTGTAATTAATGTTTTTCAGAGGACTATACTACCCCTCCGACGGATTCTATGTAGATGTTGACTTGACGAGTAAGCTAGCCACCGGTGGCGATCTAAGACTTGTGAAGGGCCATTGTAGATAGAAAGGCTCCAACAAGCTTTCTTTCTTTCTAGAGTCGTACTCGAGACATAGTTTGCTTCGCATGTGCTTGTATGATTGTATGACTTGAGTGTTGGGTCATGTGACCCCTACCTGTATGAATATGTTATGTATGGCTCCTCGAGCCTCTTAAATAAAGTACTTGAGTTGTAGAGTTTTGTTGTGATGCCTTGTTGTATTTACTCATATCGGGCATATTGCGTGTATGATTGAAATGCTTGGTATGAGTGGGATCCGACAAACTAGTTGTTTATCCTTGGCAGCCTCTCATATGGGGAAATGTAGTCTCGTGCTTACGGCGATAGTAGTCCGCTTCTGCCCGGTTCACGGAGTCCTGCTAGCCCAGCACTACTGCTTGGACACTTGGTGGCGGCATGTGTTTCATTTCGTTCCTATGTACGTCCCGGGAAATGTCACGCGGTGATACTGAGTCTGCCTAGCCTGCTACAGCCGGGATACCGGAGTCCTGTTAGCCAGTGCTACAGCCCGAGTTCATACGTTGATGACCGACATGCTCGAAGTGTTTCATGTATGCCTGTCCCCATAGGTTAGTGCCGCTTTGGGTTCACGACTAGCCATGTCGGCCGGGTTCTTTGTCATGTGGATGCTAGCGACACTATCATATCGTGAGCCAAAAGACGCAAAGCGGTCCCGGGCCATGGTAAGGCGACACCGTGGGAATAACGTGCGTGAGGCCGCAAAGTGATATGAGGTGTTACCGGCTAGGTCGATGTGACTTGGAATCGGGGTCTGACAGCGTTGGCATCGAGCGAGGGCTGCTGTAGGTTCGCTAAGCCAAACTGGTCGAAGTTGAGTCTAGAAATGCTTTAGTTATATGTAGGGGAATTGATTGTGGGAGGGAACGTAAGGCTCTTTTTACTCCTTTACCTTATGACCTCTGATCTGAGTCATCCTCTTCTCATTCGACGTGGGTATAGGACTAGGCTCTCTTCTCTCTATCAGGTTCACGTGTTACTAATCCGTAGTAACTTATAGGATTGTTGGCTATATCCTCAGTTCAGTGCTACTAAATTCTAGTATGCTATCTTTTGAACCAGAACCTTGATATGATGTTGTTGAGTGGTTTTGCGATCTGATTTTGAATGTCTCAAATCTGATTTTGAGCATTTACAGATGTCATGCTTCCCGATTTTCCCTAGAAATTCTAATGCCTTTGCATTGTGGCTGTGCTTTCAGATGGCCACCCGTTCCCAGAACCAAGTGGTTCGCCTGACTCGTTGCATTGACGTGTGCGGTCACACGGCCATGTTGGTTAGGGTGATGATTGAGGCTGGTTATCGATGGTATCCTGAATATACCGTCGAGGAGCAGTTTAGGGATTTCAATCAAAGCCAATATCTATGCACGGTCCGGATCTATCCATCTTACCCGAACTCTTGAGCCACTTCACTTTGTTCCTATGGGCTCGAATCACTATTGGAATGTCGTGCAAGATGCAGCCTATTCCATGATGACTATTATTCGAGCGGGACTGCTTTCTTTGAGCAACACCGATTTCCGCTATATGCAAAGCATCCCTTCACGGGGTGCATGGCTATCTTCGAGGTTTGTACAGCGATGCATCCCATGAGGACTCACTCCTTCGCACTACTACTTGAGTTCTTTGGAGGACAAGGACCGTGAGAACCGGGCCTTGCGTATGGAGCTGTTTAATGCCCGTTCGACCACCGGGCTACTCGACTAGGTTTGCACTGCCGTGCAAGCGGATATATGGACATGAGAGACTTGTACCTGCGGGCGAGTCTGCGGACTTCATGGAGTGGCGTGAGGTTGGAGGCATCACTCCTCCTCGTGGGCCTCGTCGCCACCGTTTGTTGGTCCACGGCCACATCCGAGTCCTTATGGTCCACAGGCCCCACAGATTGTCATTCCGGACGATCATGTTCCACTTCAGTGTCAGGTGGTGACTTCTATGAGGACTACTATGGAGCTGCACGAGATAGTAGTAGTATTCCTAGTATGGTACTAGTTGTATTTCCACCGTCTGCGTGACTCGTGGAATACGACTTAGTGTGTATCATTAGGAAGTGTAGAAAAATAATGTATAGGAGTTGGATTGCTTCCGATGAGATGTAACGCCTTTCCTTATAGTTGTACTCCGTCAGGCTTGTACTAAACTATGAATGGTGTGTATGACCGATGGTATATATATATATGGCAGTTTTATATTACCATGTCATACGGATGAACATCTTTGCATTCCATGCTATCCATTACCTTCCGCACTTCCTTGTTAAATTATGCCCTCCTGGTTTAAACCTTGCTTTGTCTCCCAGGATGGTCAACACTCGAAACACTCCTGCTGCTCCAGAGCAGGGAGAAGCCAGTGCAGCCAGAAATGTGAATCTACCGCAACCGCCATCTTTGGCCGAGGTGATGCTGGAAGCAGAACGCAATAAGCGCGAAACCAACCGCTTATTGGAGCGGATTGAACAAAACACAGCACATATGGTTTCACTCAACGATTTCGTCAAGCTATATCCTCCAAAATTCAAATGTTCCGTCGAGCCTCTCGACGCAGATGATTGGCTCCGCAGTATCCACCACAAGCTGCGTTCCGCCAACGTGGCTGAGGCTGACAAGGTCACCTTTGCCGCCTATCATCTGGAAGGCCCTGCTAGTCTCTGGTGGGAAAATTATGAGGCTATGCGTCCGGCTGGACAAGTTACAACTTGGGCTGAATTCAGTGCCGCCTTCCGTGAGCACCATATTCCAGAAGGTCTTATGGACCGCAAACGTGAGGAATTCTGCAGTTTCACCCAAGGCAGGCTGACAGTGGATGCCTACAGCCGTGAATTTGGGAGGTTAGCACGTTATGCTCCCGAAGAAGTTTCTACCGATGCTAAGAAGCAGGCGAGGTTCCGTAAGGGACTTAGCCCTGAGCTACGCCGAGATCTCCGTCTGCATGAGTGTACCTCTTTCCCGAAGCTAGTCAATAAGGCTATCGGCGCTTGGCCTGGGCAGACTGATTTTGAGGCTTCACGCAAGCACATCCGTGATTACGGATCGTCATCCGCTCTGGATCCCGAAGCGCGGGTTTGGGTCCAAACACGGCTCTACCACCCGTGTACACCCCGAGGCCATCCTTCGAGGCGCCTCGCCCCAACCAGCCGTATTTTCCACCCAAGACTTATGGAGGTCCAACTGCTAGTGCTGCTCCACGGCCAAATGTGATCACTTTCTTCAAGTGTGGAGAGACGGGCCACTATATCCGAGAGTGTCCCCAGAACAACCCCAATCAAGCTGGAAAGTCTGTTGGCCGCGGCAAGCCAGCAGGAAAGATGCCCTATGTCAAACCAGTTGGCACCGCTCGTGGCCATGTCAACTATGTCTCTGCTGAAGAAACCTATGAGGATCCCAACGTCGTCCTCGGTACGCTTCTTGTTAATTGCCATCCGGCAACTGTTCTATTTGATACTGGAGCATCTCATTCATTTATTTCTGAGAGCTATGCTCGATTGCACAACACCACATTCTGTGACATGCCTACCTCCATGGAAATCCAAACTCCTGGTTCTAGATGGCAAACCTCTAGAATAAGTCATGGGAATGAAATTCTTGTCGACAGATTAGTCTTTCTTGCATCTCTAATAGCTCTTAAGTCCTCGGACATAAACATCATCTTGGGTATGGACTGGATGTCAGCCCATTATGCTAAGATTGATTGCTCTACTAGAATTGTTCAACTTACCCATCCTTGGGCAAAACGGTGGATGTTTTAACCCGAGTGTCTAAGCGCCGACTTTACTCCTTAAATGCCAACCCCTTCCGGATCTCAAGATATTCCGTAGTCCGTGATTTCCGGATGTCTTTCGGAAGAACTGCCGGTGTTCCACCGACAGGATGTCGAGTTCGTGATAGATCTTATTCGGAACCGTCCCAATCTCTAGGAGACCTTATAAGATGGCACCCTAGAACTAGCTGAACTTAAGAAACAACTCGATGAGTCCTTGCAAAGGGTTTCATCCGTCCTAGTTCATCTCCATGGGCTTGCCCGTCCTCTTCGTCAAGAAGAAGGATGGTACGGATCGGATGGTTGTAGATTACCGACTTGTCAATTTGGTCACTATCAAGAACAAGTATCCGCTCCCGGGATCAACGACCGTATGATCAGCTCGCTGGATCCTCGATCTTTTCAAGATGGATTTGAGGTTGGGCTACCATCAAATCAAAATCAAAACGGGACATTCCTAAACGGCCTTTGTCACTCGTTATGGCCAATACGAGTACAACGTCATGTCCTTCGGTTTAACCAATGCTCCAGCCACTTTCTCTCGGTTAATGAACTCAATCTTCATGGAGTATTTGGATAAATTCGTCGTGGTATACCTCGATGATATACTCATCTACTCCAAGAATGAGGAGGAACATGCCGAACACCTAAGGCTAGTATTGATGAAACTACGAGAGCACCGCCTTTATGCCAAATTCTCTAATTGTGAATTCTGGTTACCAGAAGTAACCTATCTAGGACATGTAATCTCTGGTAAGGGTATTGCTGTCAATCCCGAGCGAGTTCAAGCCGTCCTTGATTGGACTCCACCTGAATCGGTCAAGCAAGTTCGGAGTTTCCTCGGTTTAGCGAGCTATTGCCGCCGCTTCGTCGAGAATTTCTCTAAAGTTGCTAAACCTCTAACCGAACTCCTCAAGAAAGATAAGAAGTTCGAATGGACGCCACAGTGCGAGATCAGCTTTCAGGAACTGAAAAGACGCCTGACATCTGCTCCCGTACTTGTTCCACCAGATTTCTCTAAGGACTTTATTATCTATTACGGCGCCTCGCGACAAGGACTAGGTTGCATACTCATGCAAGATCGTCATGTGATTGCCTCGCTTCTCGGCGATTCGTCCACATGAGGATAACTACCCCCACACGATCTAGAGCTTGCAGCGATGGTTCATGCACTCAAAACCTGGCGACATTACCTCTGGGTAATCGTTGCGAAATCTACATCGATCACCAAAGTCTGAAATATATCTTCACCCAACCGGATTTGAATCTCGAGGCAAAGGCGTTGGGTCGAGTTGATTACAGATTTCGACTTAGGAATATCCTACACCCGTGCAAAGCCAATGTCATGGCTGGACGACTAAGTCGCAAATCTTATTGTAACAATCTGATGTTACAACAAAGTCAACCAATTCTCCACGAGGAATTTCGTAAGCTTAATCTTCACATTGTTCCTCGAGGATTCCTTTCCACCACGGTGGCGAAACCTGACCTTACGGATCGAATCATAGCTGCTCAAAGAAGTATGATAGAGGATATCTCGGATCAAGGAGAACATTGCTAGCGGAGCTGCTAAGTGTTTCTCCATAGATGAACAGTGTTGTCTTCTTTGAAAACCGCTTAGTGGTTCCCAAGAAACAACAGCTACGACAATTGATCCTTAAAGAAGCTCATGACTCTCCTCTCACCATTCATCCTGGTAGTACTAAAATGTATCAAGATCTCGCCAGAGGTTTTGGTGGACTAGGATGAAGAGAGAAATCGCTCAATACATTGCTAAGCTGCGGCGTCGTCGTCGAGTTAAAGCGAGCATCAACGCCTGCTTGGTACCCTTCAACCTTTGGAAATTCCTGAATGGAAATGGGATAAAATCGGTATGGACTTCATTACCGGGTTTCCCAGGACCAAGAGAGGGAATAACGCTATCTTCGTTGTGGTTGATCGTCTTTCCAAAGTAGCCCACTTCCTACCTGTTCGTGAGAGTATAACCGCTAGCCAGCTAGCTGAATTGTACATCTCTCGAATAGTGTCTCTTCATGGTGTTCCATTAGAGATTAACTCCGACCGTGGAAGTCTCTTCACCTCCCGATTTTGGGAAAGTTTCCAAAACGCTATGGGAACTCGTCTCTCCTTTAGCACCGCTTTCCATCCCCAATCAAGTGGTCAAGTAGAACGAGTCAATCAAATCCTAGAGGATATGCTTCGAGCTTCTGTCATCTCTTTCGGCATGAATTGGGAGAAATGCCTTCCATTCGCCGAGTTCGCTTATAACAATAGTTATCAAGCCAGCTTGGGCAAAGCCCCTTTCGAAGTTCTTTATGGACGAAAATGTCGAACGCCTCTTAACTGGTCAGAAACCGGGGAGAGACAACTCTTTGGCCCGGACATGATTCAGGAAGCAGAAGAGCAGGTTCGCATTGTTCGTGAGAAATTGAAAACAGCCCAATCTCGTCAAAAGAGCCAATATGACCGCAAGCATAAGTCTATGACTTATGAAATTGGCGAGAAGGCTTACCTTGGGTTACTCCTTTGAAGGAACCCATCGATTGGTATCAAAGGCAAGTTGGCTCCTCGTTACATTGGACCCTTTCGCATTCTTGCCAAGCGAGGGAAGTTGCCTACCAATTGGAACTACCTCCGCATCTTTCCAAGGTCCATGATGTCTTCCACGTTTCCCAACTCAGCGTTGCTTCTCGGATCCTATCCGTGGAGTGGACCACTAAACGCTTGATCTCCAAGATAACCTCACCTATCGAGAATACCCGTTCGTATTCTCGACCAAGCCGAGCGTACCACTCGGCGTCGGAATATCAAGTTTCTAAAGGTTCAATGGTCAAACCATTCCGAGCAAGAAGCAACTTGGGAAAGGGAGGATCGTCTTCGACTTGAGTATCCCACCTTTTATAACAGATCCTAAATCTCGGGACGAGATTCTTTTGAGTGGGGGTGAGTTGTCACATCCCGGATAGACCATGCATTAGGGTGTGCATCATGTTTAAATTTCATTTGAATTTGAAATGGGAAGGCAGAAACCCAGAACACCCCCTTAAAACAACTAGGGTTTACTAAAATTATTTCAATGAATCCGAAATGCCCTTCAAAATGCTCATCCTCTTTATTTGGGTTCAGAACCCATGTCAAAGAAGGTGAACCATTTTCTAGGTCATCTAAGGGTTCTAGAATTAATTCACAAGTTTTTGAAATGAGCATTTCAAATTATGAAAAATATTTTAAATGTTCAAAAATTGCCAAACCAGAATGTTTCATGTTGGGAATATTCCAACAAGTGACCAGGAGCATTTTGGTAATTTTAAAATGGTTTTGGTATTTTTAAAACCCCAACAAAGTTCAGAAAATAGGAAAAAGCTTAAAAAGGAAAAACCTTACACTGCCGCTTGGCCCACCTGCTGCCCAGCCAAGCAGCAGCTGGCCAACAGCTGCTTGGCTCGGCCAGCAGCAGCTCAATCTTGGCGGCGAGCGCAGAGCGCGCCACGCAGCTGGCCGCCGCTGCTTCACCCTCGCCGCCACGCCTGGGCGACCTCCGCGTCGTCGCCCGACCCCAGGACACCCCATTCTCCCCGCCCCCTCTCTCGCTCTCCCCAACCTGGCCGACGCCATCGCCGACGCGCCACCGCCGACGCCGTGCTCCCGCCATCCATGCTCCTCCCCACCATGTCCAGCAGCTCCCGACTCCACTACCCCTAGCTAGCCGAGTCCCACTCGCTCTAAGCACCCCGAGGCCACTACACCGACCTCGACCGAGCTCAAGCGCGCGGAGATCCCCATCGCCGCCGCCGCCGCATCAGACCGCCCCGACCCGACGAGGCTCTCTCACGGGTTCTTGTGAGCTGGCTACTCCCCGTCCTCTCCGCTCTCTTCCTCTTGCACCACAACGAGCGCACGTCGATCACCCGAACCCACCGCCGCGGAGCTCGTCGCCGACGAAGCTCCGGCCACCCAACGGCCACGCCACCCTGTCCATCGCACTCACCGAGTTCCGCTGGGCCTAACTATGCACTTCCCGCGCCTCGCCGAGCCCTCTAGCAACAAACCCGACATCACCCGAGCCCCGGCCGCCGCCCGACTCGTCGCCGGCGCCCACTCCGGCCACCCCTAACCCAACTGACCCCACCAAACACCGCGGCTCAGCTCCAGCTCCACGTAGATGCTCCCCGCGCCTCATTTGGTGCCCGGGAAGTGCAAAAGCACTTTGCTCGCTTGGCGCTGGCCTCGCCAAGGCTGGCTGACGCCAGCGAGTTGACCTGTCAAGTGGGCCTGTTGACTGTCTCGAGTCAATGACGGTGGACCCCGGTTAACTAATTAGGATTAGTTCTAATTAATTTAATTAGTTAAACTAACCTCGACATGCGGGTCCCACGGTCAGTTTGACCTGGACGACCCGTTGACCCTGACGTCCACGCTGACCTCATCCGACGCATTAATTCAAATTCTGGATTTATTTTCATATAGTAAATTCCGAATATAATTCAAATTTCAAATGCTTATAACTTTTATCTATAACTCCAAATGCAAAGATTTATATATGAAAAATTATCAGAAAAATACACTCTATCCATTGGTACAGGTTTCATGCATGTTAAAACAAGTTAACTATGCTGAATAACCAGAATAAGATATTGCACCATTAGGCCTAACTCAAATGAGCTATCATTTGAACCTTTGATTCAAATGAGTTCATCCCCTGTTCCTTCAACTTGCATTAGGCCAACACACATCCATATTGCCATGTCATAGCATGCATCATATTGTTGCATATTGTTTGTATGTTTATTTGGTGTGTTTTCATGATAGGTTACGCCTCAAGATAACCTCGATTACCCATCGAAGGGCAGTTCTCCACCCAGTTCCATCGGGCAAGCAATTCATTGATCATTCGATACAAACCCATGTTCTCGCTTCGCTCTCGTTTCTGCATTAAGACAACGCGATTCAACTGTTGTGTGCTGCGGTAGTTGAACCCACTTCCTTTGCATGACTGTCATTGCCACAATAACTAGATGAAACCCACTAGTATGTGTAGGAGTTGATTGAGCCATGTTTGTGATTCCTACCATGCTATGCTTGCTATGCTTAGAGTTGTGTCAGGTCTGGCTCATCGGGATGATGAACTGGAGTGAAAGGTTGTGTTGGTTCGAGAGTGAAGGTGTTGAACACGATTTGGTAAAGGTATCGATGAGAGGCCATGTAGGAGTACATGGTGGGTTGTTTCATTGAAGCCGAACTTAAGAACTGAGATCTGTGTTTGTGATCCATGAAACAGTTACTACCACACATTGGGATCCTTAATTGACCCTCTCGGCTTCTTAACCACCCCTGTTCATAGTCCGGAGTTGCAAGTAGTTTCGGTGTTTGTAGCATCTTTGGGGCATGCATAACGCTGACCTTAGGGGTGGGTTGTGTTGCGGTAGGCACCGTGGTCGTGTGTACCGAGTGCCGTTTGGTATCTCGGGAACCCTGCACACATCGTTCGGGGCTGTATGGGAAACCTCGGCGGACTCCTGCGGATGGAACCGAATAGGCGATAAACCTGGACTAGGGACTTGAGTGTTTAGGTAGGCTATGGCCGACACCCACGTTGGGCTTCCGCTTGAAGGTTGCGAGTACATGTCGTAAACGGCGATAAGTGGTGAGCGTGTGTGAAGAAGTATACCCTGCGGGGTTGAATATGATCTATTGAATAGCCGTGTCCACGGAGAAGGACTTCGGGTTACCTATATCAGTTCATAGACAAGTAAATGGATACTACTAAAAGACTCAAGATAAGTGTGAGTATCGTGGATGGCCCTCTCGGGGATGACGAGAGAGGATCCACAGTGGAGTATTGTGATGGTGATTAGTGGACTCGTATGCGACAAAATGCTTTACAAAGTGTGTCACGTGGGATAGCTTAGCCAAGAGTCAAAGCTGGCTTGCTGCAAATAACTCCACTTCCTTCCTTGAGAATGTGCATGTATGATAGGATTACGTGGTAAGACTTGCTGAGTACCTTTGTACTCATGTTTGTAATTAATGTTTTTCAGAGGACTATACTACCCTCCGACGGATTCTATGTAGATGTTGACTTGACGAGTAAGCTAGCCACCCGGTGGCGATCTAAGACTTGTGAAGGGCCATTGTAGATAGAAAGGCTCCAACAAGCTTTCTTTCTTTCTAGAGTCGTACTCGGACATAGTTTGCTTCCGCATGTGCTTGTATGATTGTATGACTTGAGTGTTGGGTCATGTGACCCCTACCTGTATGAATATGTTATGTATGGCTCCTCGGAGCCTCTTAAATAAAGTACTTGAGTTGTAGAGTTTTGTTGTGATGCCTTGTTGTATTTACTCATATCGGGCATATTGCGTGTATGATTGAAATGCTTGGTATGAGTGGGATCCGACAAACTAGTTGTTTATCCTTGGCAGCCTCTCATATGGGGAAATGTAGTCTCGTGCTTACGGCGATAGTAGTCCGCTACTGCCGGTTCACGAGTCTCGCTAGCCCAAAGACTACTGCTTGGACACTTGATGGCGGCATGTGTTTCATTTCGTTCCTATGTCTGTCCTTCGGGAAATGTCACGCGGTGATACTCGGAGTCTGCCTAGCCTGCTACAGCCGGGATACCGGAGTCTGTTAGCCAATGCTACAGCCCGAGTTCATACGTTGATGACCGACATGCTCGAAGTGTTTCATGTATGCCTGTCCCCATAGGTTAGTGCCGCTTTGGGTTCACGACTAGCCATGTCGGCCGGGTTCTTTGTCATGTGGATGCTAGCGACACTATCATATCGTGAGCCAAAAGACGCAAACGGTCCGGGCCATGGTAAGGCGACACCGTGGGAATACCGTGCGTGAGGCCGCAAAGTGATATGAGGTGTTACCGGCTAGGTCGATGTGACTTGGAATCGGGGTCCTGACAGAACAGGAGCGAGAGAGTGGGATTGTATCGGAATGAACAAGGGGGTTTTGCTTGCCTGGCACTTCTGAAGATAATATAGTTCTTCATTGGTGTCATCGATCACATCGCCGGTACACGTCTACTGAGAGGGGACAAGCAGACAAACAAAGAAGAAACACAATCAATGCAGTGCACAATATGATGCATGATCATGACATGGCAATATGTTGTGATTTGAGCTAATGCAACTAGCAGCAGATTAAATGAAGTTGGTTTGAATCCAAGATTCAAATTCAAACTCCATATATGGATATTAAATTGCCATTTATATGCTTTGTGCTAAAAAGCAGCTATAAGTTGTTCTAACATGCATGAAAATGGTACATATGGATAGATTGGATTTTTCTGATCATTTTTCATATATAAATTATTTGATTTGGAGCTACGGTTGATTTACTATGATTTTTTGAAGTTTATAACATTTTCTGGAATTTCCTGATTAAATTAAATCCAGAAAATGAATAATTGCGTCAGCATGATGACAGCACGACGTCAACAGGTCAACCGGGGCTGACCAGGGTCAAACCTGACATGTGGGGTCCACACGTCGATGACTCGTAGCGGAACAGAGGGTGACCGATGGGCAGTCAATGTTGGCGTGGCGGGTCAATCGACAAGTGGGGCCGGTGGATTAATCTAAACTAAACAGGAATAAATCCGTGGTTAAATTAAAAGTGGGGTCCATCCGTCAGTGACCTAGGGGGTTGGTTAGTGGCGTCATTAGCCACTAATGGCGGTGCCACGTCGGCACGGCCGGAGTTGAGCCGCCGGCGACGTCCAGAGACGGCGGCGATGCTCGGGTTTTGCTTTCCGGTGACTATATGGACGGCGAAGTGCGTCCACGCGACGAGGAGACTCGTCCGCGTCGGGTGGTACACGCAGCAGCAGCTCCGGTGGCCTAGGTCGACGGCGGCAGCAACTTGCGCGGTGGCCGGAGTTCGGTGAAGAGGGACAGAGCGCTATGGTGCACGGGAGGAAGAGTGGGTAGGTGCTCTGGGTTCCTGGGAACGCGCCGAGGACGACAGCGTGCTCGGACGCGACGTGTGGGGGCTCTAGCCACAGCGACCTCGTGGCCGGCGGCGATGAGCTCTCGGGCTCGACGGAGCCCGCGGTTAGAGGAAGAAATCGGTATCGGGGAGAGGGAGGTTCGGTGCGGGGGCTCACGGTGGTTGCAGAGGCGTCGATGTGGGCTCGGAGTAGACGACACGGCGGTGGCGATCTCGGCATCCCAAGGTTGAAGAAGAGGCCGGGGACGATGCGTCGGGGTGTCCGGCGTCGCCTGAGTTGTCGAGGAGGCGTAGACGACGGAGGCGGAGCTCATGGGCACGTCAGAGGGGCGAGGGGGTGGCTGTGGCCGTGGTGGTTCAGGGCGCATCCATGGCCGCGTCGGCCATCGCGGGAGAGAGCGAGGGAGAGGAGGGGAAGGGGGGAGGAGTGGCAGGGGTCCGGGGGGTGCGTGGCGCTCTTGGCGCCCTCCAGCAGTAGCGGCGGCAAGCAGGAGGTGGCAGGGCAGGCGGCGGCGTCGTCGACCACGCTGCCCACCGGGCGCGAGGAAGACGACAGGGGGGAAGGCTGCTGGGCTGGGCCAACAGAGCTGGGCCGCCAGCGGGCCGGCCAGGTAAGGGCAGGTGAGTTTGGTAGGTTCCTTTCTCTCGCTTGTTTTTCTATTTCTTTCTGTTTTCTAGTTTTTGGCTATTTGTTTTGATTCAGTAATAATACCAAACCATTTCATAAAATCCTGGAAACTATTATGGGTGCTTTCTGAATTATTTCAGTGACCCTTAACAATTTCCAACATTTTTGGAGCATCTAAAATATTTATAGCATTTAAAGGCCCCAATTCAAATACAATATGAGTTAATTCAAAAATCAAAAAATGGTCTAAGAATATATTCATCATTTTTGGCAGAGGTTTCCACCTTAACCAGAAATCATGAACTTTTCTTAGGAACTTTTTGGGTTTATTGAAAAAGATTTTGATCCACCCTAGTTGAGTTGATTTAATGCTAGGGTTTGAACATCCCCATTTCAAGTTTAAGCAAAATTTAAACATGATGCACACATGAAGCTAGCCTAGTGCAATACCAGAAGCTAGGGATGTGACAACTCACCCCCACTAAACAAGAATCTCGTCCCGAGATTCAAGACGTGAGGTAAGAAGACAGAGGGGACACAAAGATAGCACAATCTTCACGATCCAAATGTCTTTCTCGAGGATGTTGATTCATTGCTTCAAATTGATCTTGACATCTTGCTTTGAGAACTACATCCAACATGACAACGAGTGGAAAGGAAAACTCCAGAGGGACCGATCTTCTCAAAGATTGAACAACTCAGGATCACTCATCGAGTGAGACATTGAAATGCATCGAGAGGAATGGAAGAACAAGCGACGGGGTTTGATTTGGTGGGCAACTATTCCACGCTTAGAGAGATGGTGGATGGTGTCAAGGTGGCGAGGAAATAATTGCCAGGATTCCGTAACGGGGCACCTTGGGGAAGGTGACTCGTAGAGATATCCCCTTAAGTGGCAAAAAGAATTACCTTTGATTCAGAGATCATTGAAACTCTTTATACCAGCCTAAGGCAATCACAATCGAACGTTTGGAGGAGTTCGGTAGAATGACATACTCAGACTAGAATGGATGATGTGGACTACCTTGTTGAAGACAACGCAATGGATGATTTTGCTTATCATCGGAAATGGATGGGACCCATAGTAGGACCACTTTTGAGGATGATCCTGAACAAGAATTACTAAGAAGGCAGCCCATAGTGAGATGGCACAAAGACGGTGCAAGCTAGGAACGAAATGCAACTGTTGGGAATGTTCCAACCATCATATCTGCGTGAGATTCAGATCTGATTGGTGATAGGATACTTCAGACTCAACATGTCTGAAAGGAAAGTTTGCAACACAATCGACGAGATGACGTTGCGAGATTCTCGGGAAATGAACTACGATAGCAAGCTCCAAAACATGAGCTGGTTCTGCTAAACACATGTGAACACGCTGTCCCAGACAAACATGACCACATAGTAGTCTTATGATAAAACACTACCGAGTTCTGACTAGGAACCATCATTGCGGATATCGAAGTCCTTACATAAGTCCGGATTAGCTCTTAGAAAGGAACTTCTTCTCCTTGAACAATTCAGTTAGTGGCTTGGGGTGCTAGGAGTTGCATATGGAATGAAGATGATCAGTCTATCAGACCATAGAATACTTTCCACAGGCATGACTGACTTGGGATGATTCCAGAGGAAACAAAACAAACCTTTCTCAAATTCATGGCGGCAACTTACACCTAAAGCACATGAATTCGAGGAAGTCACTTCTTCCATCCAAGCATAGGCTTCATGGGAACACGAAGGCATTGCTTACAAAGTTTCCCACACTAGGTTGATGTTCAACATGAATCATGGGGGAGACAAGATGCTGCTGATGGGCTCAACAACAACTCATCGGAATTTCCATATCACTGGACTTCCACCATCATGTGAACACGGTGATAGTATTAGTCAGACCAAGAGATGCAATGGTGTATGCTCGAGGGGTCAACCACGAGTAAGACAACATTACGAACATCGATGGTACTGATTTGATTTGGCAATAGCCCACACTCAAATCAAAGGATTGATAAGACAATAGGTCCAGCAACTGATCACAGGGACCAATCGATGAAGATATCATCTTTCTTCAACACACACTACACAAGAATATCCCTTTGGAACGAACTAAGTTAGGCAAGCTTTTATCTTCCAACTCTCCAAGTTGTTGTCTAGCTTAACCAACTAGCTCAGGGATATCCAACACAGATTCTTGGAGAAAGGGTGGTTTAGAGGAAAACCAATATGATCACGAACTCAACATAGCGGTCAGGTGACAACCTGGTGATACTTCCGAGAAGATATTTAGAATATCACGAACCACCGGTATGTTACTAAGCTCGAGAACAATCTTGCTTTTGAGGGCAAGACGATATGATCAAATGAGTGAGGACTTGACAAGATCCTAACTCATCAATCGAAGTGTGCACCAGAAATAAGGACTATGTAGCACAGTCTATCTTAGAATGATGATTCAATAACCAACACGCTAAGAACGAAATTATTGTCCTTTAACTACCAAGCAACGAAGTTGCTAGGAGTATTGATTTCGCACATCACGGTACACTTGTCGGCATTCCGGTTACAATAACACGGGATCCGAGGAATGAACAATGATGGCAAGAAGTATTACTGCGTCAAGAATTCATAAGAGGTGGTGCAATTCTCATGACACTCTTGACATAAAGATGGTAACACTCCAAGGTACAGCAGACCAAAAGCTGGTTTGGCATTTTGATCCGCGGAATACAATTGCTTTGACCCAATCCTAGATATGGATGAAGTACTGGAGTTTGTTTCTCCTAGTCATTCCGAAATAGAATGGCTTGACGGACCACAAGAGTAAAAGGGCATCGATGAACACAAATGCACACATACTCTTGACTATCAATTGATAAACGAGGATCGGAAGACAATTTGGCAGCTTCACGACACCACTAGATTACAGATCAAGAACTCATAAGTATCAATCATTAGTGTGCTGTCAATTTATCCCATTTCAGATTGGCAAATAAAGAGACGGTTTAAATAATAGTGGAATGATATGACATTGTTCATAGTTAAGACATTGCAGAATATGACATTGTCTTTGTAGTGGGTAGGTTCACCACACCTTTGGATTACGAATGAAGAACGAAGCATACATGCGGTGCAAAAGAAGATCACTTGCTCTGTATAGTTTAATTTACATGGTATGAAGAAGGAACTTGGTTGTACAACTGAAAACTTAAATTGAGAAGGACAGACTTTTGTTTATGTACATAATAAACTTTAAACATGCAATTTGATGCAAACACAAAAATAAACAAGCTATTGCAGTCATGCCTAACCAAATATACACAACAAAGTTTGAAGGCTTGAGAAGGACAAACTTACATTCTTGGTGAAGACATGCTCTATAAAGCCCTTGTCCATCTTGATGGGGGGCAATTCAAGAAGTTTAGCACAAAATCTTCTTCATAAGCATTGCCTTTATTCTACATTTTGTTAAGAGTAAATATAGATGTGATAATATCTGAAAAATGGAGAATATTTAAGATAAGATGAAGAGTGATGCTACATAACCAAGTAGCTATAAATGTATGTGCAGCAATACAGCAAAAGGCACATCCAAGAGAAATGCACAGCTAAACTTCTTGATTACCAACCTTATGGTAAGAGTAAATATAGATCGATGTGTAGAAAATGGAGGCAAAGGAAAATAAGCTGCAGAGTGATGGTACATGAACAACTACTGTCAATATAAGTACAGCGATAAAGGACAACATGTACTTACAAGAACAATGCGAGCTAAAAAATTCATTGGCATTGGATATATTCTACACTAATGTAACCATTCATACAGATCAGATAATTTGGAGCGAACAATTGATAAGCAAGCTATCATGCATACTGCTGTGAACCGGTATGTATGCAAATGCAGTGATCTGAGGACAACAGTACTAACAAGAGCAAAGTAGCGGGCAGCATATTTGCGATATCCTGTCGTTCTTTTCAAAGCGAATTCTTCTTGAGCAGATTTCCTGCAAAAAGATCCGTAAGGAACATGCGGAAAAGTAGAAGTTCAAATTGTCATGTGATTTCATAGACAGTACCTCATCCTGGGAATGAGACCAGTGCATAACAAGGTTTTTCCATTCAATGGTCTTCTAAATTTAGCATAGGAGACTTCACGGAAATTCGTTTATAGACTTGCCATCAAAGTGTGATTTCCTCAGGTAACACCAATACTGCTGCAATGCTTCCTTGAAAAGCACAAGCAAGCTTTACTCATCATGACTATCCAGATTGATCCTCGCCTAGTTACAACAATGTAATGTAAAACATTGATGTGTTCGATCAGCAGAAAACAGGAAAATAATAACCATGAATAATAGCACTTACACATAAGTTGGACAGGAAGATGTGAAAATGGTGTTTGTCTTCACTATAATCTTCCCGTGATGGGAATATATGCACGTAGTCCCTAACAACATTGAAAGCATTGTGTTTTAAACTGGGAATAAATGGAATGGGGTTCCAATCTGCAGGAATTGGCCGTCTCTGCAGTTGGGATAGGTCTTCGGCCGGTGGACTTGCTGTACTTTTTGCTGGAGTGGGATTTTTTTGTGGTACGGCTGGTGCTATGGCAAATGAAATTGGTATACCTTTTGCTGGAGTGCAGGTCCTATGTGGTGGGGCTAGTGGTGTGGCCAGTGAAGTATGGGTACAGTCTGCTGGAGCCGGTCCTATGTTTTGTGTCACTGGTTGTACAGCCAATATAAGTGTGGCGTTGTCTGATTTCTCCGGCACCACCATGTTTTTCAAGGACTTTGCTGGTGCTCCTTCAGGTTCGGCAATCACCCTCTTCCTTTTTGATGTCTGATGCACAAGAACAACATTTGAGTGGAAAAACATGGTATGATGACAGATGGAATATGTATTGATAATGGATGGGCATGGCATCTCGAGTTATATGATGAGTAAACTAAGCAGATGGCGGTGCAACAAAGTAGAAGAAATGCAAGACAACATATGCAAGATACGAGCAATCAATAAAACCTTGCCAAATTAGAACATGCACCTTGATGGGTGAACAGGACAAGCCATCTGCCTTTGACTCCTCGAGGTTAGAATAGTCATTAGGATGATATTCTGAACAAGAATCAACAGGTGGGAAGCGTACGAGTTTCATTGCTTCCAGAATGGCACTCAATGCCTTGGTGCCAAATTTGTAAGTTATTGCAGTGTTCCACAATATTCTTCTGATGCGCGGATTCTGACTGTAATTGCGTATAATATCTGAGAACCATGAAAACATAAATAGTTGTGAGATTATCTTTGTAATGCAGATGATATTCTAATATAGGGCGCCTTGTAAACACTTATGTGCTATCTTTGGATTTTGATGAGAGGGCTCATGTGTGCTGTAATATAGTGCGTGCATTTATATAATCTGGCACAAGTACACAAAAAATAGGCTCGAAGTAAGGATAGCTGGCGGATGATAGGTTCATAATATCTTGTATAGAGAGTTTATTGCCAAACCATGATAACAAGAGCACACAACAACTAGGCAGATCATAGTGTACATAACGAGGGTACACCATAACCACGATATATAAATCGGGAAAGTGGAACTGGCTTGAAAATACGGTGTTGTATTGCCGCTAGTAATTGAAAGCCTATCGATCACGTCTGAGCCAGCTCTATCGAACATGGTGAAGAAGAGAAAGCAGATTTTGGATAATAAAATGTTGGTTGCGCAGTGCCCACATGATGAACGAGCGCATTAAGAATGCAACTCCCAGCTGTCTCTCGACCATTTCAAAGCGGTTGGATGAAGATCCTCGTCTCCTAACCCTTCTTCTACCTCGTCTCGATTCTTCCCATCTGAGAACACCGCATGGGCCGCCGGCGGACCACGCCCCCACCGCTGTGTTCCTCCGCCACCCCACCCCCACCCGCCCCTAACCCCCACCAGCGTCGAGTTTTCTTAGTTCGGTGAGGCCCCACAACCACCCGAGCCCCTTGATTGCCTTTGGCGAACTCCGCGAGCTCTGAAAAATCGATCGCCCCAATTTTGAAATTTAGTTTCTGTGATTTAACTAGTGTGGAATATAAAGGGAAAACCATAAGCATTGGGAGTATAGTGTTGGGTGTGCCATGGCGGATCTGAAGGTGCAAACGGACAAAGGCAACCGCAACAAAGACAAGAAATCGAAAGCGGTGGTGATCTATTTTCTTGCTGCGATAAATAAGTTGAGCAGAATCTGAAGAGTACCGCCTACAGTGCGGCGCGATGTACGCATCTGCTGAGAATTTGACGGTGCTGCTGTAGCGATGGCTGTCGGCAGCGTGGAAGCAGATCTAGGAGGGTAGGCGGTGGCGGCGAAGCGCGGTGGGCGAAGACGGTCGTAGGAGCGGCGCCGGCAAGGTGGACGACAGCGAGGATGAAGCGAGAGGGCGGGATGCAAGGATCCGGTCCAAAAGCGTGGATGAGAGAGGTCGATCTCTTGTAATGGACGGCGGTGTCGAGGTATCAGCTCGGCATGGTGGAGGAGGACGGCGGTGGATGGGGTGGCGGACGACGGCGAGACGGAGGAGGTGGGGTGGAGAGGTGTTTTGGCGCCCACGGAGTCTGAATGGGGAAAAGGGAGGTAAGAGGAAGGGGAACCATGTATTCAGGGCGCGCTTGTCTCAAATGCGAGGAAATTTACAAACTTAGCCCCCGTTTCAAATTTCTACTACATCACAGCAACATTAGTCGGTTGGGGATAGGACGGTAATCTCGCATACACCGAATATTTGTCGACGAGGGTTTGTTTCTGGCGCCCACCGTGTATGAATATGAATCGGGGAGGGAGTCGATTTCGGCCGAGGACACACTGTGTTTTGGCGCCCACCATGTATGAATCCGGGTGAGAGGCGCTTACGTCATGTTTGGGTGAAATTACAAACCTGCCCCTATCGAAACCTATGGAAATCCAGCAGATAGGCTTTGCGTGGCAGGGATAGGCAATAGTGATTTCCATCTCGCAGATTTTGGTTTGGTGATTCTGCGACTTTCCCGCTTTGTTCAAATTTTGCGAGTGCGTTTACGTGCCAACTCAATTCGAATCCCGTTTGTATTCTACTAGCAAGAGGCCCATGCGTTGCATGGAACATCAAGATGCATTTATACGAGTTGTTTATCTTGTGGGAGACGAAGATGAACGAGGGAAGTCCTTATCTGCAAATGTGGAGAGGGGTGCGGGTATCTTTTAGCAAAATTTTCATATTTTTCTTTCTATCCGTCAGATATAGATCAAACGGTCCATATTGCAGGATGGCAGGCACACCATCATCACCAACTCGGTTTTTCAATAAGAGTAGAGATTTTTTTTCGGGCGGGATCCTTTTTCAATTGGAATTACATTCTATATACATCATTTTTTATATATACTTTCAAAAGTACAACACCATTTATACAAAAATATGGTTTACAAATGGCATGATCTCAGATTCATAAGGTTGTATCCATCAATTTGGATTTTCAAATATTTGAAACCACTTTATGTTGAAATCCAATGTATGCATTCCTCGCTAACTGTCTCCAATTAATCTGTGTTTCATGCGGATTTTTTTTTAACTTCTCAAACATGTATAATGTGTTTCACGCACGCAACATATAATGTAATCCTGTTTATACATTAATTGCATATAAACCATGCATTGTTTGTAATTGAAGAATCTATGGATCACCAATATTGATAAACTATATAAGATTACACGTGTGCCCAAATTCAAATGAATATGCATGTTTGATACACCAATTTGCGTTATGATATTATCGATGTCGTGATCTCCAGTTTAAATATTTGAATCCCTTTAATCCAGATATTAGTCTCATATAGCTATCACTCATGCTTATATAGGACTATCTCTACGGACCTATCTGCGTTCATCGTCTCTCGGTATCTCTCGTGCTACTGTATGTGGACAATGATCTTTTATCTTAAGTAACACACTGACGGTACTCCCTCCCTCGACCTTCATCACTCTATCTCTCTCTAAGTATATCTCGCTCCCTTCTATGTGTCTCTAACTATGCTTCTCCATGTGGAATCTCTTTCTCTCACACAACCACAAAACTTTGTCTCCCGGGGTCTCATTTCTCTCTACTATTCCCATGTGTGCCACTCGCACACCCCTCATACAGAGATGTCTTTCGCTCGTTAGATATGAGAACCTCGACTCTTCCTCTTCAATATCTCTTTCTCACACACAAACACAAACTCTGTCTCCCGTGGTCTCATATTTCTCCATTGTTCTCTTGTATGTCGCTCACACACACCCTCTCTCTAGAGATATCTTGCGTTCCCTCATATGTCTCTCTAGCTATCACTCTCGTTGTGAAATATCTTTCTCTCTCGAGACACAAAACTCCGTCTCTCTGGATCTCATTTCTCTCGATATCTGTTTGTATGTGACTCACATGCACCTCTCTCTATCTCTCTCACACCCACACACATAACCCAACCTTTGATCCATTCGACTCCTATCTCTACGCACACTAGCTAGCATCTTTATCTTTCTATTTATCTGTTTCTCCATCAACCTTCTTTCTCGCCCTCACTCTTGATTCCTATCACGCACACTACATATGTTTCTCTCTACATGCAGTCAAGTGCCCCTCACACACATATATAACTTCACCCTTTGAACCACCCGACGGTCATCTCCAACACCCAAACTAGCGGATGTCCCTCTAGCTAGCATCTCCATCTCTGTATCTATCTGTAGTTTCTCCGTCAACATTTCTTTCTCGCACGCAGTCTTGCTTCCTATCACCCACACTATATATGTCTCTCCATACATATGCATTTATAGGTTGATCTCTTTTGCACAATCGTTGCGCCTCACCCCTCTCTGCCGCCATAGATGCATGCTCCAGCTCACGCCACTATCTCTTAAAGACAAAAACACATGCTCAATTGTCGGGCCTTCTTCCTGCATTCTCACATGCATGCATATTGTCATCTTGATCCGTCTCTCCCATGTCGTTGATCTTATGACTTATGTCTTCTTTCTTTTATCTCGATCATGCTTGTGGCACACACACACACATCCCACGTATACATGTATACCTCTCACACATGCACGTTCAAGGTCTCTATGTCTCCATCGTAGTTAATTACCCTCAATCCTAATGCCACATCAAACGTTCTCCTCTTTTGTGCACATAACTTCTCCTGGATGGGTAAAACACACACTCACATAACAATCTCCTTCTAGCTACCCCCCGCGCCTCTCACTCTTCCCTATATCCCTAAACCAATAAGACCATCATTTTGTTTAATTCCCGCCTACATATGCACCATCGATATATAGTAGTCTTCATCGGTGTCTCTCGAACAAACACGTTCTCTCGATGTCGACTCCTCTCACGCAGCACGCACCTTCTCTTCCCTCTCTCGGGCATTTTCTCTCGACCCCATCGTTGGTGGCCTCTGCCATACACACCACCTCTCTATGATGAAGCCATGCACACTTAAATTACATCCGCCACACAGGACCCCACGACACACACACACACGCACGCACGCACACCGCCCCACACACACTAAGACTCCATCTCTCTCTCTCACACACACACACACACACACGCACGCACCCCCCCACACACTTAGACTCCATCTCTCTCTCTCTCTCTCTCTCTCACACACACACACAAACTAAGACTCCATCTCTCTCTCTCTCTCTCTCTTACACACACACACACACACACACACCCCACACACACACTAAGACTCCATCTCTCACACACATGCTCTAGGCGGAGCATTTGTTCCTACCACCCTTCATCCAACCTTCCCCGTATGATAAACAATCACCTTTATTTACTTGCATAACATGGACAAATTCCACTTTACTTTAGTAGTCAGCAAACTTATCATCTGTACCCTTATAAAAAAACGAGTTGGCGATGATGGTGTGCCTGCCATCTTATAATCTGAGACCGTATGATCTATATCGGCGGATAAAATAAAACTATGATAATTTTACAAAAGATACCCGCACCTCTCTCCACATCATTATCTCCCGCAACCTCATTGCTCAGCAATTAAAAAAGGAATAAGTCTCTGGAACAATCTAGCATGCATGGTGGCCGCTGCCGCCTGCCGGCACCATCCATCCCCATGCCTCCACCCATTCCGACCACCAGTCACCACCACGCTCCACTCCTCCTCGCCTTATCTCTCATCTTTCATTTTTTCGATGATATTCTCGAGATACCAGTTTTCCGATAAAATTCTCGAGATATCATTAGTATTTACACATGGGATTACTCCTGCATGGGTCAATCACAACAGGTGTTTTGTAAAAAATGCATATTGATGTTCCGTGCAATGCGAGAATCTTGCTTGTAATTATATAACATAAATCACGAGCGAGGAAGTGACATTTTTTGACACAACCACGTTAACATGGCCACGTAAATCACTAGCTATAGTAAATACCATTATACTTATATTCCGATGCAAAAGGTTGAGTACATGTCCGAAGAGTAGAGTCGCACACACGCACTCTGTCTCTCAGAATCTCACACACACACACACCAGTTACGTGACGCCCACTTAAGCAGACACGAGTATGTTACAATTTGTGCACCCGCGGGTACACGTGATGCTGCGCATTTATTTAAGACGGAAGGTGAACCCAAACAGTAGCGGCATTCATTCCCCTCCCGCCGCCTCTTCTCTGGTCGCCGTTGCCCGGTAGCCATGGGCCGGCCGAAGGTAACAACATACGCGATACTCCTGCCAGAGCGGCGCTTTAATATGGAAATTTTAGTGGTCATGCATGCATCTTTTTGTGCTAGCACTCCTATATAAGGGTTGACCGGTCGATTCCCACAGACGTCTTGCGGGTGGTGGAAGAGGAAGGAGAAGGAAGCGGGCTGTGGAGTAACATTTTACCACAATTTCTTAGGAAGCGGGTGCAATAATTGAGTAGTTTTACAAACTACGAGTACTACACCAAGCGGTTCAAAACCTATACTCCCTTGCAGCGTGCGCTTCCGCGTGAAACGGTCGGCGTCTCCCTGGGCGTCGATGCCGCATTAATGCCCGGCCAGAGCGAGGCGACTCTCTCCTGGCGCCCGGCTTTGAAGTGGTGCGACGGCCGAGAGAGCGCCGCTTCTCGGGCCGCGATCGCTGCTCGCGTCGAGGCTGGCCATAGGCCTGTTTGGATCCATGGGTTAGAGTTAGTTTGAGCTAGTTGGGGCTCAAATAGCCCTAAAGTATCCAAGCATGAGGGTTTAAATTGGAGCAAGTTGCACGAACCCACCAAAAAAACTATCCCACCGAAGAGGTGCTAGCGGAGATAGTTCTCATTGGGACCTTTGAAAATCACTTTTCTCTCTCCATGAAGTGCATTTATTGTCAATCTAACCCTGCCACCCAAACACCTCTTTGGCTACTGATTAGTTCAGGGTTAGTCATGAGTTAGTCTAACCTCTAGCTAAGTTAGAGTATCAAACAGAGCAGTATAGGACATGCAAGTTGCTCAAAGCATACGAGCAAATTAAATGCGTGAAAGGATTTTTTCTTTTGAAAACGGAAAATGAAAGGAATTTTTTTTAGAATGCTCTTGGCATGTCTCTAACATGTGATAGTTAACCGACCTCAATAGACGGCAGAAACGCCAGCCCGCCGCACTTTGATAGAGACGAGGAGGGAGAAGCGATACATGCTGCTGGATTACTAGAGATAGGTGTCGCAAAGAAGCCAAGAAATATGGTGATAGCGTGGGTTAGCCATGTACACTGGGCAGCCGTGTTTCGTACTCTTCCAGTCCACTGTGGAGATGATTGGTTAATTTTATATCGCTGAATAATATTAAATATTATGAGTGCAGACGCTCCACCACGAGGTTCCTTGCTCCTTCTCGGTCGTCCGAAATCTATGTTCTTCCACTCTATTTTTTTACGTGAGCTTTGTTCATCATTTTGCCAACACGCTAGACATCAAGGTGCACGTGTTATGCAAGGATCGTTCCATCTATATGAAGAACACGTGGGACTGGAACTACTGAGGCGGACATGTACCCGTGGGTGGACGACGAACTGAGTAATGTAGCGCTTGATAAGTGAAGTAGAAAGGCACAAATGGTATGAACATGCGTGACATATAGGGTGTGTTTGGTTGCGTTCTCGACTCAGCATAGTTGTTCCCTCTTCATGCATGCTCAACTCAACACCCCTCTTCATGCATGCTCCTTCATTCATGCTTCTAGTGTATTTGTGCTAAACTAGTGTGGACTCATGCACCCTCCATACACTCTACCAAACACCCAAAAGTACGTCGAGAAGGGAACTCTTAGGCGGCATTTGTCTCTTACTACGTACTACCACTAAATGTTATGCGTGCAATGCCTGGTGATGTTATGGATGCGTGCCTAAGTACTCTACTACTACTATATTAGTTGGAGGCACATATTAACTTTTATATTTGTTTATGTGTATGCCCTGAGACCTTCCAACTAGACGTGTCTTTCTCTCCAGGTCGCACTTTGTATCGTTCACACCACTAAGTACTACTACGTGTGGTCTCCGACCCAGAAGTGGAAGAAGTGGAGACACTCTACCACGCTATTTTTTTACGCTGGGCTCTACCACGCTGTTCATGTCCCACTCCTTTCGCTGACGTGTGGGACATCTAGCACGTGCCGTGTTTTGCACCCTTCGTCGTAAGAGTTGAAACGCTAGCATTCATCAGAAATAAAAAATAATTATAAATCGGCAGTGATACTATTTTTTTTGTGAAGCAATCAGCAGTGATACTATACCACGCGGTTTCCTTGCTCCTCGATATCAGAAAGAATACTTCCATTTGCCAACATGTGGGACGTCGACCATCCTGGTCCACTTGCCATGCACGCAGAACTCCAAGGGAGTCACCCAGGTCATCGCACCGCAGTAACAATGACTAATGAGCCGTCAAATCACAGGCCCACTTCCCACTTTGAAGTTGCTCGGACGAAGGAACGAGCATGACTTCGTTGAATTCCGCTTCTTGAAGAAAACTACTGTACCAGCAGTACTGCTAGCTATAGTAGTTACTCCAACAGAGGCCTCCTTTCGTTCATAGGATAGGAATATGAAAATCATAGGAAGTGAGATGACATGTATCTCAATTCCTATAGAGAAAGAGATGCCATTTGATGCTTAGGATAGGAATTTTTCCATTTAGTCTAGGCTAATGTACTGGTAATTTGCTCTAAAAACTACAGTAGTAACTAGTACTAGTATTGGTACATGCTCTTACTCAGACACAGACCCACACACACACTAACTACTACTAGTACTACTACTTCTCACATGCTGGCCAGACGCCGTCGTTCTCCTTCCCGGCTTTGTCGGCGACACCCCACCGTGCTTGGATCTCCGCCGACCTCTCCGCAGCAGCGCGTGCGTCCTTTTCTTTCTTGTGGCGGCGGGCCTCTCTTGTCTTGAGTGATTTCCGACTTTTCCGCTCCCTCTGTGTGGCTTTGGCCGCCTCTTGCTCTACCGCCCATTCGGCCTTAGCATCTTCAAATTCCTCCCACATAGTTGTGAGGTCGCGAGCAGCGATGAACTCGGCACGGCGGGATGCCATCGCTTCCCTACCATTTTGTGTGCGGTCGTGGGCGGCGAGGAACTCGGCGCGGCGGGATGCCATCGCTACCTTACCGGTTAGTGTGCGGCGCGGTGGCATGAACGATGCTTGCTGAGAGCTCTGGGGTGGAGTGGCCGGACAACCGTATAGTGCATTGGTTTTTCAAGAGCTCAAGGACAGAAGACGAAGCAAATTTGGATTCCCCTTCAATCCTGGTCATTTATTACCGAGTAAAATGCATTGGCGGTCATCGAACTTGTCTTGATAGCTCACTTTGATCATTGTATACAAGATATGGTGATTATACGGTCCTTTGGCTCAGCATATAGCTCCGTATTTATGCGGTTGACCAGTCAAACAGTCCGCATCGCCTCATCAGCTCGTGTTCTATATCTATCTATCTATGCGGGCCTACATCGGTGAAGAAAGAAATAAAACCAAAATTATGCGTATGTGACATTCTTTGTTTAGGCGTTTCTTTGGAGGCCTCCGCGAACACCGAGCATGTATTCACCTGGCTCAACACCAACAGTCATACTCGTGAGTTGGCACCTTGCTCATGTATATCGTCCATCACAACGACAATCTATAAAATAGCCTAGCTAGAGAGGGTACTATGGTGCGGAGTATGTACTATCGTGAGCAACCGATCATAGTGCCACCTTGCACGCAGTGTGTGTCGATCGATTCGTCCATTATTCATAAGTTATGTATGGTTGTGTGGTGTCTAATGGTGGTCATCGAATGCTAGCTGGCGACAAGAGCGGTTGCATGGACGCCTGGTTGTCAATACGTGCCGCATATGCTTCAAAGGCTCGTCATCCATGAGTTCACATTTACCACCACGCTTGTTGTCGACCGCCACAGCCTACGAAACCCCTTCCATCGCTAGCGGCCGCTTCCCGCCTGAAACGATCACCGTCTCTCCAGAACGTCAATGCCGCATTCACCATCCTTAACTACAGGTGCAGTTGGTGTGTCACTGACATGCGGGCCTGATGCCCGTTGGGCCCACATGTCAGTGAGACAATGCACCTGCGGTTAAGTCACTGAAGCAGCGTCCGCATTCACGCCCGACACGACCTCTCACTGGCGGCGGCATTGCAGCAGCGCGCCGGCCGAGAGAGCGCCACCCGCGCGGCATCCCGGTGCAAGCGACTGCTCCGCGTTAATGACACCACGGCTGCCGACGAACCTACTCCGCTGCCAGCCGTCCATCCGTCTGCCGCAGGTTATTGCCATTCTCCCGCTATATTAACTTGAGCCCTAGCTCCCAGCCATAGCCAAAGACCCACACTCATTCTCCTCCGGTCCCTTCCTTTTGTTGGCACCACTCCAACCATGGCCTCTGGGCACTCCAAAGATCTCTTAGACATACTGTTGCAGGAGCAGACAAAGGACATCGGTGGCTCCGCTCCGCGGCTTTCTCGGGTTCATGGCCGGACATGGTGGTCGGGGCCCGGTGATCATTTAGATTAGGTTTACAGTAGGTTTTAGTACGGTTTGTGCGAAATATGTAATGAATTTCATCCAGTTTATAGGAAAAGTTCTCGAAATGTAATGAATTTCATCCGGTCAATTTGAAATTTGCTTTGTTTGCACGAATTTCGTCCGGTTAGTTCATATAGTTGTCGAAAGGTATGCGGGCAGCATCGGATGACATCCATCAGTGTCCTCGGACAGATGCCGGTGTAAATTTGTGGGCCAGCGCTAGAGATGCCCTAACTATCACGCTATAATTGCTAACAATCCTCCATTATTTGGCAGGGAACAGTTATCCCTCGATCAAAATCAGATCCGCGGTGTTTCGCACTCCTCCCGCGTAAGAGTGTAAACTCTTGCTTACATAAAAATGGAGCAAGTAGACGACACTTTAGCACGTCATATCACTCAAACTAGCCTGCCTACCGAGCAGGAAAGCACGGCACTCATCATTTTGTTTTGGATTTCTATCAATCGATCGCGCGAAAATGTTATGCTTTGCAAGTTCTAAAGGAAAAGGCGGCACACTTACGACTCGTACGCGTCGCAACCCCGACAGTCCGGCTCGCACGCCACTCATCAGAGGGAACACGCATTGTCTTGCAATTTTCACTGACATGTGGGACCGTAATTGAATAAACCGTCGATAGCCGAAATCTAATCGCTCGGCAGGTGTCGGCTGAGAAGAGAGAAACGGGGGAGGGAGAAGTGATCGCCCGCCCGCCGCGCACGGACTCCAAGAAATATATGGTGATAATGTGAGGTGGGCCATGCTGGAGTCCGGACCGCTTCCAGAGCCCGCTCTCACCGCCCTAGCCCCTCAAGACGCCAGCTGCCCACCGCATGCATGCATAGCAAGTAGTACTCCTTATGTGGAGGAGAGAGAGGCATTGACAAAGTCAAGGAGTGGGGTCTGCAAGAGCCCATCTCTACACGTGCTCCTAGGTATAAAAAATAATTCTAAAAAATACATAAAAGACAATTTTGTCTTAAAAAAAGAAAGGTAAAAAATATTTGATAGGAAATAGATAGAGAGAAAGTGAGAAAAAGCTGTAACCTGGGCATTACATGAGGAAGGAGGGAGTGGTGCACATGCCTGTTGGGGAAAGTAGTAATTTCAAAAAAATTCCTATGCACACGCAAGATCATGGTGATGGCATAGCAACGAGAGGGGAGAGTATTGTCCACGTACCCTCGTAGACCATAAGTGGAAGCGTTAAGACAACGCGGTTGATGTAGTCGTACGTCTTCATGATCCGACCGATCCAAGTACCGAACGTACGGCACCTCCGAGTTCAGCTGCGTTCAGCTCGATGGCGATCCCGGACTCCGATCCAGCAAAGTGTCGGGGATGAGTTCGTCAACCGACGGCATGGTGGCGATGATGATGCTCTATCGGCGCGAGGGCTTCGCCTAAACTCATGACGATATGACCGAGGTGGAATATGGTGGAGGGGCACCGCACGGCTAAGGAACGATCCGTAGATCAACTTGTGTGTCTATGGGGTGCCCCCTGCCCCGTATATAAAGGAGCAAGGGGGTGCAGCCGGCCCTAGGAGAAAGGCGGAGGAGTCCTACTCCCACGGGAGTAGGACTCCCCCCTAAATAGTTGGACTAGGACTTGGGGGAAGGAGGAGAGGGGAAAAGGAAGGTGGGGCGCCCCCTCCTTGTCCTATTCGGACTTGGGGGGGGCGTGGCTGCCCTTGGCCCCTTCTCCTCTTTCTCCACTAGGCCCACTAAGGCCCATTAGGTCACGGGGGTTCCGGTAACCTCCGGTACTCGGTAAAATGCCGATTTCACCGGAACACTTCGATGTCCAAACATAGGCTTCCAATATATCAATCTTTATGTCTCGACCATTTGAGACTCCTCGTCATGTCCATGATCACATCCGGGACTCGAACAAACTTGGTACATGAAACTTATAAACTCATAATAAAACTATCATCGTAGCGTTAAGCGTGCGGACCCTACGGGTCCGAGAACTATGTAGACATGACCTAGAACTATTCTCGGTCAATAACCAATAAGCGGAACCTGGATGCCCATATTGGTTCCTACATATTCTCTGAAGATCTTTATCGGTCAAACCGCATAACAACATATGTTGTTCCCTTTGTCATCGTTATGTTACTTGCCGAGATTTGATCGTCGGTATCAATACCTAGTTCAATCTCGTTCTTGGCAAGTCTCTTTACTCGTTACGTAATGCATCATTCCGTAACTAACTCATTAGCTACATTGCTTGCAAGGCTTATAGTGATGTGCATTACCGAGAGGGCCCAGAGATACCTCTCCGACAATCGGAGTGACAAAACCTAATCTCGAAATCGCCAACCCAACATGTACCTTTGGAGACACCTGTAGTACTCCTTTATAATCACCCGATTCGTTGTGGACGTTTGGTAGCACTCAAAGTGTTCCTCCGTAAGCAGGAGTTGCATAATCTCATAGTTACAGGAACATGTATAGGTCATGAAGAAAGCAATAGCAATATACTAAACGATCAAGTGCTAGGCTAACGGAATGGGTCATGTCAATCAAATTATTCTCCTAATGATATGATCCCATTAATCAAATAACAACACATGTCTATGGTTAGGAAACATAACCATCTTTGATTAATGAGCTAGTCAAGTAGAGGCATACTAGTGACTATATGTTTGTCTATGTATTCACACATGTATCATGTTTCCGGTTAATACAATTCTAGCTTGAATAATAAACATTTATCATGATATGAGGAAATAAATAATAACTTTATTATTGCCTCTAGGGCATATTTCCTTCAATGCCAAGTTCACTGGCTGCCGTGTTTCACACTCCTCCGTCGTAACAGTGGAGACAATAGCTTTCATCAAAAATAAACAATGAATACTCGTTGCTCGTCCTCTATATCGGAAAGAGTACTTTCATTCACCGACATGTGGGACATTGACCATCCTGGTCCACCTGCCATGCACAAAATTATCCTGGTCTACCCCGGTCGTATCGCAGGCCCAACCTTTCCCACTGTAAGTTGTTCAGACGAAGGAACCATCATGACTTCATTGAATTATGCTTCTTAAAGAAAACTTACTGTACCCGCAATACTGCTACCACACGCAAATACTGGACGGCACTGTACCACGTCATATCACTGAAACCCACTAGGCCAAACTAGCCCGCCTAGGTCATCTATTTTGGAGCAGAGGAGTGCGTCTCTGACTGCTATGATTTTGTGTTGCACGTTCTGCGTACTTTTGCTACGATTTTCCTACCCTATGAACCAAATGAGGCCTGAATGTATGTCGACTATTGTG
Source organism: Aegilops longissima (assembly GCA_021605205.1). Taxonomy (NCBI): domain Eukaryota; kingdom Viridiplantae; phylum Streptophyta; class Magnoliopsida; order Poales; family Poaceae; genus Aegilops; species Aegilops longissima. The sequence continues at coordinate 535,477,200 of CM038679.1, read as the reverse complement.
CGATCGATCGCTAAGCCTACAATTTTAGGAGCTAGGGCTATTGGTCGATCGACGAGGGATAAGTATAAGCGTACCACGAGCTCATCAGCCCCAACGTTTCTCTTGGTGAGTGTTTTGCAAGTACTATAGCTCGCATACGATAGCTAGCCTACTAACACCAAGAATCATCAAACAAGCCCTGCTGATATGATAAATAGTTCAAACTTACATCTAAGCATGCCATATATTACATCAAAAGCTGGTGAGGATACATCATTTCCATAACTCGAGAGGGTTCGCATGATTCACTATCAAACAAAAGTAGCAAGATCCGCCCACACAAGGCGGTGCACTAGCCCTAAGATGGTTTGATAACACACATCGTTACGGTAATTAAACACAGGGCAATGCAAACTACCACGAAGGATTAAGCGCGACCAACTATTTCTTGTCATCGATCTCTCGGAAATGACCACAGCACGGACAGCGGCATGGGAATCGATTTACGGGGCGATGTCCGCAGGATCTGACCGCGACATCGAATCGATCTTCGGGCGATGTCCACAGGATGGACAGCGGCATCGGAATCGATCTCCGGGGCGATGCCAACAGGACAGGCCACGACATCGGAATCATCAAGGACGTCCACCGGCACCTGCACAACCCTAACATATTAGCAAGCACATGGTAAATAATCAAAAACCACAACTATGGTAATAAGCCATTATTTTTACATTGTGCAGCTCACGGGATCTCATCCCTCAGGGGCCATCTCCACGTCCTCGATGGGGCCATCACCTTGCCAGGGAATCTCGCTTCTCAACGGCGACTATCTCCTCAAACTCGGTCTTGAGCCTCACATAGGTGGCAATCGAGTTCCTAGGGTAGGCACGGTGGGGCCCTTGCTGTTCTTCAACTTTCTTTGAGGAGTTAAATCGCTAATGTCCTCAACTCTTGGGCGAGTGCTTGTTTCTTGGAGTTCTTCGTCTCCATGGGTTGGCCCGCCAACATAGTCAACTTCGTTGGTAGGTGCTCGCTTCACGGAGATCGCTGTCTCCGATGGGTTGTCCGCCGACAACTCTTTGCCTAGTGCTCCGGGATCCATCAATGAACCGACAAACAAAAAGCAATCGAAAGGAAACCACAATCGCAATGAAAGCGGAAAAGAATAGGATGTGAGAATCGGTTGGTGCTTCCATAAAACAAGATTCTTGGAATGCAAATATAGCAGCATAACTGATTAGCCCACCTTTCCTTCGTCGATGCTGAGAAGAAGAATGGCGAAGTGAGTAGCACAGGTGAGGTTTTCTTCAAGAAAGGGAAGAAAGGGCTTGAGCAGCGTTCGGTGAAATGATGGTTGCCGTCCAGTCCAACTTGGAGGCCACCTTACCACTTTGGTAAAGGTGTGGGTTTTGTGATATGATGGGTCATGACGGCCACACCGGGTGACAGTGAGTCTCATTGTAGCACCTCGCTGTGATTTGGTGGATGCACGCGGGCCGGATGCTTTGAAATGTCCGCATGTAGATAGGCGGCTAGTCATATAGGAATGCTCAATATTGTGCACCGCGACCAATGCGGAGAGGAAAACGAGAGAACTACGTAATTAATGCATGAGTTTAATTAGGGTAGTTTTGTAAAGTATGAGATACATTTCTCCAATCATAAAATGGCTTGGTTCATGAGATTTGAGATTTGAGCCCTATAAACCGGAAGGAGGGGTCTTGCACACGGTGTAGTCTAGTCACTTGTTGAAATCTCTAGAAAGGCAAATACTCCTTTCCAGTTTACATGTCTATACTACTCCCTCCATCTAGGTGTGTAAGTCATCTTACGAAAACCAAATAGTCCCAAAACACTTAGGCGCGGTGCATTAACTTATACCTTGTTTCTTGTTTCTTGACATATCAACCAATAAGAGATGAGAGGTGTGCATGCTTTTAATGACTTGCAATGGCTAGTTCATTGCATGCAACGCTATTAATTAGCAAATAAACAATGGTGACCCCAGGAGGAAACGGTGCTAAGCGCGTCGACCTATGCAGAATGAGTATCAACCAATGGATAATGGATTTTAATTGTTAAACAATACTCCCTCCTTTCCGGTTTATAGGGCTTATCTCAAAATTTTATGTTTTCCATTTTATAAGGCTCAATTTGGTTGTTTTCAATCACATTTTCAGATTTCAAGGTGCATTAAATCATTGCATGCAAGTATTAAGAGAAATTTGACAAATGCATGTACTTTATGCATGCATGCATTGCAATTAATGCATTGATAAACATAATTTTTTCAGGAAAACAAGAGCATTAATTTGATGCTTTTGCAAAACTACAAACTGTATTCCACCACTCACCATCTACATTGATTGGTGAGATTTTTGAATTGACCACTATAGACCGGAAAGGAGGGAGTAGCAATTTTGTCTCATTCAAGAGCCTGGCTAGTATATGCGTGAGGAACCGCACCACGCGAGCGTTCGCAACTGCCACGTTCGGGTTGCGCTTGGCTCTTCACCTCTTCGAGAAGATGAACAGTGATGCTACTCCTACTTCTACAGTAACGAATCCACTGCTGCATGTCCGTCCACCTCGTGCGGGAGGGATAGCGTGTAGCGAAAGATTCTACTTACTGCTTCTGCCTTTGCGTCTATGATAGGTGGCCCCAACAGGTGGTTGGCCCTCCTGTCATGCAGCCAAATGCAGGTGCAGTTAACACGCCGGAGCTCAGTCCATGAGGGAGAGGGTGTCGTAGTAATCAAATTTCTCGGTCTTTTACGAGTTGACGTGACACATCAAAGCACTGCACTCGATAAAAGTCTTCTTACACATTTCAAATGGGCTACTTCGTATGTAGGAGTAGACATATTCTTCTTCGTATGTAGTCACTTGTTGCAATCTCTAAAAACACTTATATTCGGAAACGGAGGGAGTACAACGCATGCATGCATGCCGTGACTTTCCTTTTGATACTTGCATGTGCTGATTTGATGCACCTTGCCAAATTTTGACTATACATTTAACTAACCAAATTTTCATGCATGTCACAAAAAATTACGGGGCTGTTTGGATTGTGACTAGGTTTGTCTTATGTTGCCACATTATTTTTCCCACACTTGCCACACTTGCCTAACCTGAGTTGCTCAAATTTTTGGACACACTTTGGCTTGCCTAAGGGAATCTTGCCACAATTTGTGTGTCTATGACATGTGGGGTTCACCGCTAATAAAAAAATTCTTGTCTTCAGTGTGGCTAATAAAAAAGACTTATATTTAGGAACGGAGGGAGTAGAAAATATAAATAATAATGCATGTTAGGGCAACCCACGTTTCCGCTAATTTTAGCCGTGGGCTTGTTCACAATTTTTACGAGGGGGTGGTTGTTCGTTTAATGGAGGGACTTGTAGTACCAGACTTGAACAATACAAAGTGCGACCTGGCACACCGTAACACCACTTGGAACAAGCGGGTAGCTATCTGCAAAAACAATCAACAACTAAAAAACCGTGACTGGCATGTAGTAGTACACAATTTTAAGCGATTGTTTCGATGGAGTGAAAAAGGAAAACTACCCCACTACTTATATATAGGCCGGAGCCTCCGCGCTTGCTTGCTAGGGTTGCTCTATTCACATACTCTCATCCTCTCCATATCTAAACAAGATAGGGGTAGTAACACTGTCTTTCTCCCTTAAAAAAACACTGGCTTTCTATCCTCACCGCTGGTGACAGATCCGAACGTATCCCCCTCAGCCGGTGAAGGGGAGGAGGGGCAGCGTTTAGGCCGTCGTCTACAGCGACGGAGGAGCCCACTGCCGGCCCACCGTTATCTCTGGCCGAGCACCAGCGCGGGAGGTCCTCCGATCCCTTCGTCGTTGCCTGTGGGCGGATCCGGCCTCCCGCTGCCCACCTATCCACATCCCGATGACCTTCAGGTATATCTTCGTTCGAAACCGCCTTAGCTCAACTTCCCCAGCTCGCTACGTCGCTGCATGTGCATCATTTTCTACCTCTCAGCCCCTCTTGATCGGATGGTCCAACGTCACCTATTTTTCTCTTCTATTGTTAGAGGTAAAGCTACATCATGGAGTCGAATCTTGTACTCCCTCCGTCCGAAAATACTTGTCATTGAAATGGATGTATCCATATGTATTTTAGTTCTAGACACATGCATTTTGATGACAAGTAATTCCGGACGGAGGGAGTACTTGGTTCAAACAAGAAATAAAGTGGGGGTGGGGGAATTTAGTATGTACATCGGACTTGGTACAAACAGGAAGGAAAGGGGGTGAAAGTAGTACAGGTGGTCATCAACGGTCTCTTGGTCGAAAAAGGAAATATAGGGTAACGCTGTAAGCAGTGGAATGACCAGGACTAGATTTGCTATCCACACATAGGAGTAGGTGGCTAGAGTGAACAAAAATGGGACCAACCCAGATATGTTTCTTGGATGTTTGTTTCTCGGGGCAACAAACTATGAATCACCACTTTATGCCCCTGTTTACGTACATGGTGTTGTCTTGCTGGTGCACCCTTGTCCCATGCACTTATACCAAATATTTAGGCTCGGTCGGAATAAAGGGGCAGAAAACATAGATCTTGATGAAAATAGAGGAATAGGAAAGGAATGTAGGTATAAAACTATGGAACAACGAACGGAGGAAACTCTCAAGAGAATGTGTTGGATGGACTCTGAAATGTACATATTTGTTTTTAGAGTAGCATGCTTGGCAAAGTATGAGATGCTATTTGTTTATTCAGCTGCACGGTGACTACTCTTGTCCTCACCTCACGTACCACACATAGTTTGATTTTTTATTCCGGCAAACACAGCACAACAACCTGTCTAGCATGGCAGCGGCGCTGCCTCGGGCTTCGCTCAAAAATGAGCGGTGCGTGGATGTTTCTAATCCTATGGAATCAGTACTACCAGACCAGCTTTCCTATGAAAAACTATTCACCTTTCCTGTGTTCCGAACGGTTGGAAGGGAAAGAATACCGTAGGAATTGTGTTCCTAAGAAAATCTTGCACCAAACATGTGAACCGAACGCAGCCTTAGCTGTCTTAATATAATGTCCCTGGTAAAAATGAAGCCATGCCACTGTTTTTGCCTGTAATTGTTTGAGAATCTGACAAGTTTAGCCAAATGTTTTTGCCTGTAATTGTTTGAGACTCTGACTGTTTCCTCTGTGCCTTTTTGTGCAAACAGGATATCAATTCACACTGGTTCTTGTTGTGACCTTTTGGTGCCTTTGCACAAAACTCTTCTTACAAGAAGTGACTTTTGTGCTGTTTAACTGGAATGTCAGAACGGAACCGTTGGTTCATTTTGGTGGAAGTGCACAAAGGGAGATCTGTGTTCCAATCCTCATCATCCATATTGGCGCCATAACCTTCCTTTAGGTAAGAATGATATTTAATGCATGTGTTCATCTCTATTTTCCATTGCCATGAGAAAATAATGCTGTTTTTACTAGTACACTTGTACTCCCTCACCGACAAAACCAATTCTGAATTAGAAGGCCAATCATGTACTTGGTTTCACCAAGCTGGTGAGGAGAAAGAGAAGCAGAGAATGAAGAGGAAGAAGAAGAAGAATAAAAAGTGCCAAGGCGATCTTTGAAGCAGAGGCCTTAGTCGAGGCCATTCAAGGGCTCCGCAGCGACTACCTTACATGTGAGGCGATCCTCCGAGAGCCCTTCCACTTCTGCTGTCTCACTTAATTAATTAGGAGTACTTAAGTACCACTAATTTATTAGTGCCTAATTTTCTGTTGGAGTTAAACAAATCTTTAGTAGGACCCTATGCTGAATCATATGCGTGTGAATGTTTGTCTATGGAGGTGAATCATGTGGTGGAGAAGGAGGGAATATTATTAGTGTCATGACATAATAGTGCTATTGTTTTGCATGTCAATTTATTGCCATTGGTTCAATGAGGCAATGTTTTGCGTATTGTCCATCATGAATTTGATGCTACTGTTTGAGTAATATGCTAATGTCTTCCTATCCTTTCTCACTGAGCTAATGAAGGTTTCACCTTGTTCCTACTTGTGCAAACAGGGATCATGTTGTGCCAATCATACATTTTAGTGGAACTACACAAGACAATACAATGAACTGTATCCCAGCCAGTGCTTTAACTCTGCTTGAAGTTCTTGATAATCTTTCGATATAATCTCAGCATTGGTAAACAAGAGTGATTTCAACCATACATTTGAAGTGCTCAAAAATATATACTATTGTGTGATTGCAGTGAGTGCTTTATCATCTCTTATGGGACTACATGAATAAGCTTTTTTCTCGAGGTTGAGTGCAGGCCTAAGGCCTTCATCCATATTAGTTTGTTGTCATCTCTATTTGTATCGTACTCTTGTCATGAGAAACTCCTTTATCTTTGCACTTTTAAGTTTTGCAACCTATGATAAATGGCAATGCTTTGAGTGTTGAGTTGAGCTAATTGGCACTGATTAAATAAACTAATACCTCTCTTTAAGCAAGACTACTATGTTCCTAACTTTACCCAATAAGATAATGAGGGTGCTTCTATTTGTTAGTGTATGTTTCATCAACTAGTCCCACTATTACAGTAATCTCACTCTCTCAATATATGTGCCAATGAGGATGCTCGATTTTGGTGGGCGCACAAAAACTTTGGGTGCTTCATTGCCTCGACAGCTTCCATCCTTCCCTGCCAGTCGCTAATCTCCGCTTGCTTTCTTCCTTTGCTGTCAGTCGCTTGGCTTATCTCGGCTTCCAGTCTAAGGAAATAGTAATTGATATGCTACCTCCCACAGGTTGGTACTGGTCTTTATCCTGATTATTGTGCCTGTCATATGTATTGGTAATTTGGTATTGTGCTACTGTTTGCCGATTCATAAAGGAGTAATTTGGAGCATGAACTTCATGAGCAAATCATTACATTGGGTGATTTCAGTAGAACTGCACAAAATGATCAGATGGACAGGTACTTATGCTGCTACTATGTACTCCAAAGTTCACCCAGACAAGCATCGATGTTGACAAGAAGTGCCTATATTCATTTGAGTATCAACCGGCGTCAACCAATTGTCAAACTCCAAGTATTAGGAGAGTGAACGCCAAAAATATTGCTTGGTGCATAGCCCAGAAAATCGCAGTCCATTCTTTGGTCCCAACTTGTGCCTTTTGGTTATCAGCACATATGGTAGGGAACTATATGGCATGGAGTGTAAATATTCCAGACAAGTTGGTTGACGCGTATATTCATCTGGCACTTAGTCTGCATGCCAAGGATGCTCCATTTCAGTTGAACTGCACAAAAAATTTGGGTGGTTCATTTTCTGAACCGCCTCCTTTCTAAATCGCATTGTAGAATTTTGGCGAGATCTGAGGACCAAGATGAGCCGATAAACTAGTTGGATGAAAGTAGTGGCCAAGTTGCTCAAACCTCCCTCGACACGAGGCCACTATTTGAGGATAAACCTACAAGCAAAGTTCAGATTATGCATGCTGCCTCTTATGTACTCGAAAGTTTACTCGTACAAGAACTAATTTTAGCAAGAAGTACCTCCGATTGAACACCGTTTACCAGTCTGTACCCTAGGTAATTAAAGTTCGTCCATGAATCATATTGGCTGTGATCTCAATCATTTGGATGCATAAACATATTGAACATGTGTATATCTGAATCTTTTTGTGAATTATGTATGAATATTGTCGTGTGATCTATCAATCATTTGGATGCATAGATATGTTGTGGTTGTGTATATATGAATCTTTTGAGTTGTCGATAGTGAATGTTGGCTATGAATATGAACGTGTCCCGTGAACCTGAGTTTGATATGAATGTTTACCTTTTCTGTTGTGTTTGTGTGTGAACTTGTTAGTATGCCTACTGTGGGGTATAAAACGCAGGTCTCTTATAAAAGTAATGTTGTGTCCAATTTATGTTTTCCCTTCTAACCACACATATATTTATATTATTACTATTATCATATATTTTATAGAGACTTATATATACATTATAAAAACATCGCATGTGTTATTAACTTATAAAAGTAAATGTTTAACGGAAAATCCTAGTTTTTTTGACTCACAGGCAAGGAAAATCATGGTGATTGCGTACAAAAGCTTGCGAAGATTTTGAAGGACCAATTTAATAATAATGCGCTCATTTTTATTTTGAGCAAGAACTCGCTAATTTCTTAATTATATATATATAATATGTGCCTCTCCGGTTTATTCTTTGATATTAATTGCTCCTTCTAATATAACATTATATATATACGAGCCCACCTAATACGTGTATTTCAAGGAAGTGCAAATGGGCTGGGATTTCTTAGAAATATAAATGGGCCTGATTGATGCAAAATCATTTGTTCACCCAGCCCAGCAAATGGACTGTACATTCTAGAAAACATGAGTTAAATATATGCCACATTTTTGCAGGCTGACAAGTGGGCCAGGTCGAAGCCTATGCAGGGCATTGTCAACTTGGTCAACAAATGATTGTGTCATCCACAACCATTGGATTTATATCCAACGGTCGGCATGCACTTTCAATCTCTTGTCTTCTTCCTCCAGCGTCGCCGGGACCGCCTGGTCCGGCCTCCGGCGGCTAGCGGCTCTGCTTAGCATGCATCGCTGCGAAGCACTACCCCACCGCCGGCCAAGCTATCCCTCCACCCGTCGACACCTCCTATTATTCTCCACAGACTACGGCCCCATGCCGCAACAGAACCAGTTATAACCCTTCTCCTCCTCTCAATCTGCGACTCCACTGCCGCGTTTTCCCATCTCCGAGTCATTCCCGTCCGGGGCCTCGCCATCGTCCATCGCCTCGCTGTGTTGGTGCGGCGTGGTCAACAAACGAGTCATCGGAAGAGGATCTATGCGTGGAAGCTCGACGGCTGGGACCCACGAGGTCCATGGTACGCATGCAATGAAAGTTCCTCCTTATTAAGCTGAAAAAATGTTTCCTCCACACGACAGCTGGGACCTGCGGCTGTATCTTATACGGAATGAAGTGCCTCCTTGTTTTGCGAAAAAATTATTCATCCGTTGACAGTGGGACCCGTCGAGTTGGTGGTGACTTGTGGGCCTACTAAGCGGGCGTGTACACACGGCTTTGTCAACAATCAACAAATGATTCTAGCAGCTGGACCGTTGGATGTTAATCCAACAGCCGTGCTCCTTCTTCAACCTCTGTTCTTGCTCCTGTCTCCCGTAGGCATCGCCGCGGCTGTGCGCCGCGCACCGAACCGATGAAGTTTCCCTCCTCTCCATCTGCAACTCCGCCTGTCTTCCCCATCTCCGGGTCATTCCGGTGCAGGTGCGCTTCGGCATGGTGTGGTCAACGTGGTCAACAACCGAGAGTCATCGGAAGATGGTGTGCGTGAAGTCGGCGGTGGGGATGCACCACGCCCATGGGCGCATGCATGCAATGGAGCAGCGGCAAGGTCAGCGTGGTCGAGGCGACTTCCATCGGAAGTATACTGCACGTGGAGAGTCTCAGCTGGGTCCACGGTCACAGCAAGTAAGTGCCTCCTTATTACGCGGAAAATAATGATTCCTCCAACTGACAGCAAGGACCCACTGCACGGGCCACCGTATTTTGCGAAAAAAACGTTTGCCCCCTGACTGCTGGGACCCACCTGACGGGCCACCGTTTTTTGCGAAAAAAACATTCCCCCACTGTCAGCTCGGACCCACCGGACGTGCCTCCTTATTACGCACAAAAAAGAATACTCCCCCTGCTAGCTGGGACCCACCTTGGTGGGAGGCTGACTTGTGGGCCTACTAAGTTGACGGGGACGAAGGGCTTTGTCAACTTAGTCAATATGAACGATTCTAGCTCCAGTGACCATACGATGTCCCTCCAACGGCCGTAGTGCTTCTTCATCCTATGGTCTTCTTGCTCCAACCGCCCAAACCAGCGCCGGTCGTGCCTCATGCTCCTGCCTCCCGTGGCCGGCTGTGCTGCCGCGGAGGCCTCACCGCCCCCTAGTATTCCCACCGCTGGCCAGGCCCTGCAGCAACGACAGCCTCACACCGCAGCCAAACCAGTGAACCCTCGTACTCCTCTCCGCGCGGGCTTCCGCTGCCGCGTCTTCCCTGGCTCCGCGTTGTCCCCTTCCTAGGCCTCGCCGTCGTCCACCACCGTGGTGCTCTCCGCGCGGTGTGGTCAACGTGGTCAAGGAACGACTTCCATCGGAAGAGTACTGTGCGTGGAGAGGCTGACAGCTGGGTCCATGGCCACAACCTAGTTTTTTTGTGATTTGCCAAGTAAGTCGCTTTGTCACGCCTGTTGGGCTGCAAATCTTTCAAGATGAGAGAGCTTTCATTCGGTTGGCCGAGAAAATGGCCCATCAGTAATGAGAAATGGGATGTACATTTTAAAACACTCGCAGCGACGGATCTGCTGTGAATCCTGCTCCATGACCGTGATACGACTGAATTTTGATCTCCGCTGCTCGGAGTAAATCGATCTGTTGTAAACCTCTACTCGCCCGACCGAAGGCTGAATCGATTCGCTATACGGCTGCAGCAGCTAAATTCTGAATCAGAGTTCGATATACCTGAGTTGGTTGTGGAAAGAGTCGACGCCGACCGATTCTCGAACCCGTGGTCGCGGCGCTGCCGAGAACTCGCTGGAGGTTCTCCAGCCGAGTGCGCCGCCAGGTTGGCTGCTGCGCATCCTCCAAGGCACGAGCCTCGGGGTTTCTCCAACGATAGGAGTGTGAAGCGATCCATGTTTCGGCGGCGGTTCTCCCTCGCAGCGGGTGAGGAGCTAGGGTTGGTACTCTTCGTGAGCTTGCGCACTTCCACCGCCGCCCGCCGTGCGCGGGGAATCCAGAGGATGCGCGGTCCGTCGACCATCGTAACCTCCGCTGCCGGATCGCTGCTATCGCACTCGGATGCGTTTTCGCGAGCCACCGACAGATCGAACAGCCAGAGAGATTCGCTGGCTCGATTGCTGCAACTTGGGAAGTGGCCGATCGGCGAGCCACCGCATTCCTCACCCACCGCCGAAGCCTCGACCGACCGAGCGCTTTGCGCCGCAGGAGCCTAGGAGTGAGGACGACACAAGAACCGACCCATACTGGTCGACGGTTGTCGCAGAGGACGCCATGGATGCACGCGCGAAGTGCGGTGCCTCGGACGGGAGCGCGCCGACGCCGAGAGGAGCCTCCAAGCCAAGCGGAGTCGCTGCCGATGAACGTGAGCGCACCGAGACGGATCTCGCGCCTTCACCAAAACTCCACGTGAAACCATGATGTAGGAGATCGAAGAATCCCAACTTCTCCAACAAATCGCTAGAACACCTGCCCCATGGTGGGCGCCAACCGTCGTGGGTTCTAAGTCCGACAAAGAGAATGGGGGTAGGTATGGAGAGGCAAGATACTAGCTATGGAGTAGTTGTATACGCACGAGTTTTACGAAGTTCAGCCCTTCTGAGGAAGTAACAGCCCTATGTCTCGGAGCTTGGAGGTGGTCGATCGGATTATATGCGATGAATTACAGGGTGCTAATCCTTCTACCCGTGGAGGGGGGTGGCTTATATAGAGTGCCCAGACCCCAGCCAGCCCACGAAGCGGAGGGTTACAGGTACATTAAGGACAAAGCATCGGGTAACGCCTACATAAAGTGTCATCATGACCATAAAGACTACTTAATTACAAACCGCTTGGACTCAGAGTGGTTCTTGAACTCCTGGTGGTCGAAAGGGTCTTCATGGTCGAAAGTGTCTTTGAGTCTGCCGAGTGAAATCCTACTAGGTCGACTGGAAGGCCGTTTCTTCTAAAGATGTCCTTGGGGAGGGTACCTTGGACAGGTTCATGACCCTACCCTAGGTACATGACTTCATCAGTGGCCAAAGCCGCACAGAAGGAACGAAAAAGGCAGAAAGCAGTCAAGAAAAGAGAGTCCCACTGCCACAAGAAAGAAGAGGCTGCACGCCGTGGTGAGGACAGCTAAGCGGAGATCGAAGCACGGTAGGCTGCTGCCTACAAGGCCGGTAAGGAGAACGTCGGCGTCTGGCCAGCATGCCCTGATGGCAGCATGTGAGAAGTAGTTTAAGTTTGTAGTATTAGAGCAAATTACCAGTAGTACTTTAAGTTTGTAGTATTAACATACAATGTTGGTAAGAGCATCCTTTGAGGGCTTTGAGCGTTGATTAGCATGTGTGTACGTGTGTGTTTTTTCTGTTAATCATTAGAAGATCACAAAACACACAGCTTCCGCCGCATAATGCAGCGCTTTTTTGTGTTAATGATTCATAAGTCGCCACCGTGCGATGTTTCCTAATAAACCAAAGGTGATCATTGACCAAAAAATCAACTACACGTACATTTTTTGGAGACGGATCTCACAATTTTCTGCTTTCTCGCACATAAGTATTTTACGAGCTTCGCCTCGCTGTGTGTTTCCCCAAGTTTCAAGTTTTGCGTTGAAATTTTCATTAGGCGCGATTTCAGAATTTATTCCTCCAACCACATCCCCACCCATCAAATTTCTCAAGATTTCTCGCCTTCCCCATCGGTAGCTCAAACCGCCACCGCAACCACAGCCTTCAACCACATCTACATTCTGCTAGGATCCAGTCAGGTAACCCACCGATCTCTATCACGGCCCCGTCCTGATTGCTTAAATGGCGTCTGCGAAACATCCTCATGCCTCCAAATCCCCACCGCACCTACCTCCATAGCATCGCCACGCAAGCCAACCACGTATCATGTGGAGGTCGAAGAGCTGATGGCGGTCCATGGCGGGATGGTCGCTGTGCGTGCTGACCCGGAGGAACACCTCGCCTCCTCCGCCGCCGACATATTGAAGGCTCTGGCCCAGATGAAGTGCCCTAGCGACTACCCCCCAGGACTTAACACTACAAAAAAAGACACATCCGTGACATTTGGGCCGAACGAAATTTTTATCTGTCATACATATGACACTTCTATGACGATAATTGTGACAAAACCCGATCATCATAGATGTGGTGGACTCTACTTATGACAAAAAATCATGATGAAAATGGGCTTTTCGCCCTAGGCGGGCCGGAGATGCAGCTGCATGACATTCTTTGGGCCGCCGATGACGGAAAAACCGTGGTAGAAGCGAGGGCGAGGAAAATTTCGGGAGTTCCTTGTTATGGGAGGTCGGGGCCGAGCGATGCGCTGCTTTCTCGTGACACGACGCTGCGTGTGTGCGTAGGCGTTGGCTCTAATCAACCCGAAGCGAGGCGTTGACTCTAATCGAACTCGAAGCGATTGCACTACAAAGCTACACGCTATCGAACTCGAGCGGTCGATCGATGGCTTTTAATCGAACCCAATCGAGCGATTCCTCGCCATCGCCGCTAATCAAGCCGATCGATGCCGCCTCGGGATGAATAGTGAGTGTTATGGGGGGTGTTGAATGAATAAAGGAGCGCGCGCGTTTCCGGATGAACAGACCCCGTGGTGTGGTGGAGGGCTGGATGAACAGAGACGATGGAGGGGTGCCCGTGGAGGGGTGGTTGAACAGACCCCGTGGTGTGGAGGGCTGGATGAACAAAGAGACGATGGAGGGGTGCCCGTGGAGGGGTGGTTGAACAGACCGTGGTGTGGAGGGCTGGATGAACAGTAGACGGTGGAGGGGTGGTTGAACAGTAGCCGGTGGAGTAGCGCGTGATACGTCTCCAACGTATCTATAATTTTTGATTGCTCCATGCTACTTTATCTACTGTTTTGGACTATATTGGGCTTTATTTTCCACTTTTATATTATTTTTGAGACTAACCTATTAACCGGAGGCCCAGCCCAGAATTGCTGTTTTTTTTGCCTATTTTAGTGTTTCAAAGAAATGGAATATCAAACGGAGTCCAAACGGAATGAAACCTTCGGAAACGTGATTTTCTCAGTGAACGTGATCCAGGAGACTTGGACCCTACGCCAAGGAACAACGGAGGCGGTCACGAGGGTGGGGGCGCGCCGCCTCGTGGGCCCCTCGTTGCTCCACCGACGCATTCTTCCTCCTATATATACCCACGCACTCAAACTATCGACACAGAGCCAAAAACCTAATTCCACCACCGCAACTTCCTCAGATCCATGAGATCCCATCTTGGGGCCTGTTCCGAGTTCACGGAGGGGGCATCCACCACGGAGGGCTTCTACATCATCACCATAGCCTCCGGATGAAGTGTGAGTAGTTTACTTCAGACCTTCGGGTCCATAGCTAGTAGCTAGATGGCTTTCTCTCTTTTGGATCTCAATACAATGTTCTCCCCTCTCTCGTGGAGATCTATTCATGTAATCTTCTTTTTATGTGTGTTTGTTGAGACCGATGAATTGTGGGTTTATGATCCAACTTATCTATGAATAATATTTGAATCTTCTCTGAATTCTTTTATGTATGATTGGTTATCTTTGCAAGTCTCTTCAATTATCCGCTTGGTTAGGCAAACTAGATTGGTAGTTCTTGCAATGGGAGAAGTGCTTAGCTTTGGGTTCAATCTGTATGTCCTTTCCCAAAGGATGTATAGGCAGCAAGGCACGATTGTATTGTTGCCATCGAGGATAACAAGATTGGTTTTTATCATATTGCATGAATTTATCCTCTACATCATGTCATCTTGCTTACATGCACTGCTTTTTTAACTTAATACTCTAGATGCATGCCGGATAGCGGTCGATGAGTGGAGTAATAGTAGTAGATGCGCAGGAGTCACTTCTACTTGTCTCTGGACGCGATGCCTATATACATGATCATACCTAGATATACTCATAACTATGCTCAATTCTTTCAATTTCTCAACAGAGTTTGTTCACCCACTATAGAATACTTATGCTCTTGAGAGAAGCCACTAGTGAAACCTATGGCCCCGGTCTATTCTCATCATATCAATCTCCATCACTTTAGTACTTGCTTTGTTTTTACTTTGCCTTTTACTTTCCACTTTGCATCTCTATACCAAAAATACCAAAAATATTATTTATCATCTCTATCGATCTCACTCGTAAGTGACCGTGAAGGGATTGACAACCCTAATTATGCTGGTTGCAGGAGCTATCGCTTTGTGCAGTGTACGAGGGACTAGTGCGTGGCCTCCTACCGAATTGATACCTTGGTTCCCAAAAACTGAGGGAAATACTTACGCTACTTTGCTGCATCATCCTCTCTCTTCGGGAAATCCAACGCAAAGGCTCAAGAGGTAGCAGCGCTGTGGAGGCTGGATGAACAGAGACCGTGGAGGCTGGAGGAGGTCGACGGTGGAGATGAACAGATCCCGTGGAGTCCTGCTTGCGGCACGCCACACCCTCCAGATGAACAGACCGCCATTTCGACCGTAGGAGGTCCGCTTGCCCTTTGCGGCACGCCACACCCTCCCGATCAACAGACTCTGCTTTGACCGTAGGGAGGTCCGCCGCCCGCTTTTTGCTATGCCACACCCTCCCGATCACAGACCCCTGCTGACCGTGAGGGAGGTCTGCTTTGGTCTGCTTGGCGGTACGCTGCACTCTCCCGGCGAACAGGATCCTGCTTTTGAACGTGGGCCGATCGAACACAAGGCCGCTTCTCCGCTTCGCGGGTACTCCAGCCTCGCTTCCGCCGCAGGTTCCGCCCAAGCCTCCCGGCGAACATGACCACGCATTCCGCTCCGACCTAGCCGGTTGGTTCCCACGCTCGCTCGCTCTCCCGATGAACACGACGATTCCGCTGTTTCCCATGAACATGACGCATTCCGCTGCTCCCATGAACACGACGACGACGCTGTTTTTTGTTCCAACCCAGCCATGTCAACGGAGCCTCGCCGTATGTATGCGCCGAGTAGGCGTTTCGAGACCCGCCCGTATGTACACATACATGGCCGATTTTCTTTCTTGCACCCTAGCCGCCAGACGACATGTACATGCTACGCGGCGTGTTTCACTACGACACGGCGCCGCGCTTACCACTTTACACGGCGCCGCTTACATCGATCAAGATGTACGCATATCGTCACACCGTAATGACAACGCCACGCACGCTTCGACCAGGTGGGTCCCGACCGTCGTGCACTTCCTTGCGCGAAGATGTAGGTGGGTCCCAGTCAGGGGAAACATTTTTCGCTAAATACGGTGGCCCGTCCGGTGGATCCCCGCCGCCGTGGAGGAATAATTATTTTGCACGTAATAAGGAGGCACTTCCTTGCTGCGCCAGGACCCAACTGTCCGCCTCTCCACGACAGCCCACATCCGATGGAAGCCGCCTTGACCACGGTGACCACGCTGCGCCGAGAGCACCAGGGCGGTGGACGACGGCAGGCCTAGGAAGGGACGACGCGAGCCGGGAAGACGCTGCAGCGGATGCCCACGACAGAGGAGTATGAGGGTTCACCGTTCGTCATGTGTGAAACTGTAGTCGCAGTATCAACAGGGGTGGGTGAGTAGAGGGATGGACTGGCCAGCGGTGGGAGTAGTAGGGGCGGTGAGGCCTCCGCCAGATCGCAGCCGGCCACGGAGGCAGGAGCACGAGGCACCACCGCGCCTGGTTTGGGTGGCTGGAGAAAGAAGACCAGAGGTTGAAGAAGCACTACGGTCGTTGGATGGACATCGACGGTCACCGGAGATAGAATCATGCATATTGACTAAGTTGACAAAGCCCTCCATCCCTCACAACTTAGTAGGCCCACAAGTCGGCTCGCCACTATACCGGGTCCCAGCCTAATGTGGGGAGTATTCATTTTTGTGCGTAATAAGGAGGCACTTCCATGCGGCGAAGATATAGCTGGTGGGTCCGAGCTGTCACGGGCGGTAATTTTTTGTGAAATATGAGGCCCTTTGATGGGTCCCCGATGTCGTGGAGGAATCATTATTTTATGCTGTAATAAGGAGGCATTTTGCATGCGTCGTGGACCCAATTGCCGGCCTCTCCACGACAAGTCCACTTCAGATGCATGTTGGTCGTTGACTGTTGACCAAGCCGCTACCGAGAGCACCAGGGCGGTGGACGACGGCGAGGCCTAGGAAGGAACGACACGGAGGGTGGAAGACTCCGCAGCTTGTTTCCACGGAGGGGAGTATGAATGTACGAGGGTTATCGTCTGGTTCGCCCGCACGGAGAATAACAAGCAGTGTGGGTGAGTAGAGGGATGGCTAGGCCAACGATGGGAGTACGGGGGGCGGTGAGGCTCGCACGGCAGCAGAGCCGGCCATGGGAGGAGGAGCAGCAGTCCCCGCCAGCTTGTTTGAGCGGCAGGAGCAGGAAGACACTACAAAAAAAAAATACACTTCCGTGATGATACGGTTTGTCATAGTAGGTCGCGCTTTTGTCATGCATATACATCCATGACAAATTTATGATGTAATCAAGATAGTCATACCCGTTGTCAGAGAAGTGTTCCATGACATTACGAAAATTATCATCATGGAAGTGTCCACTTCCATGACGATAAATCGCGTCACGTATGCTTTCGTCAAGGGTGACCGACACGCGGCATCCACCGTAACGAACGCCGTAAGCTATCGGGTCGGGTTTTGGATCCGATAACCTGCTAACAGCCCCGACCAATGGGGATTTTCCATGTGTAAAATCATCATTGGTCGGAGGAAACACGTGTCGGCTCATCGCTGGGACAGATGTCATCCACTCATTGGACAAGGCCCCTATGATACGTCGACACGCGGCACGCACCCATCAAGTTTAAATGGGCCGCCCAACTAAAGGCCCACAAGATTTTTCGGACCATAATGGGCCGCCCATTAAAGGCCCATGAGATTTTATGACCATAATGGGCTGGCCCAGCTAAAGGCCCACAAGATTTTTATGGCCATAATAGGTCGCCTGTAAAGGCCCACAAGATTTTTGTGTGCCATAATGGGCCGGCCCAGGTAAGGCCCACAAAGTTCTTGCGGATCATAATGGGACGGCCCAACTAAAGGCCCATGAGATTTCACTGACATTAATGGGCCGGCCCAGTTGTAGGCCCACAAGATTTTGAGGACCCTAGTAGGCTTGCCCATTAACTGGCTGCCATGTTTTGGGCCAAATGTCGGCCCATATTTGATCCGGTCCATTAATGGCCTGCCATGTTTCGAGCCTAATAATGGCCCATATAAGATCCGCCCGCTAAAATCCTCCCACTTTCGGGCCAAATCACGCCCAGATCAGTCCGCCTTTAAGAGGCTTTGGGCTCAATTATGGCCCATATTAGATTCGGCCCGTTAACTGGACGCTATGCTTTTGGGCCCACTTGTTAAAGGCCCATTTAGTAATTCAGCCTGATATTAGTTTCGGCATGTTAAGGGCCCGTTTAACATTTCGGCCCTATATTAAGTTTGGCATGTTAAAAGCCCGCCATATAGTTGGGCCTAACTCACGCCCGGTTTGCATCCGCCCGCCGCAGCCGATATCCGATTGGGCCAAACAAGGACCGAGACAACTTTGGCCTGTTAAATGCCCGTGAATTGATTCGCATAATCATGGGTCGGGTCCATTTCGGCTGCTGCCGCCCGTGAGCTATTTGGCACGCTTCGTGCCCAACCTACTTTTCACCTCCTAAAGCCCATTGAGTTTTCTTATAAAAGAGGGTCGGGGTTACTCGCCTATTAAAGGTCTGAATCTACTAGTGGGCCAGTTTGATCGGGCCCATGATGCGGATCATACATCGTGATTGCATGACGCCCAATTATGTATCGTAATTTTACGGTTTGGCCGGTTTATCATGAAGACAGATATATATACAAAGAAAATAACTCGCAGCATCGTGAATAAGAAAAACCTAGACTATACAATAAAGAAATTACGCATATTACATCCACTGGGCATCAAAGTTCGCCACTATGATAATAAAGCACAAGCAGACATCAGAGTACATACACTGGCATCAAAGATCGCCACCAAGGCAAATAAACACGCCGACAAAATAATATACAAAACCGATAGCACTTCAATAGAGTTCAAGAAAGGTTAGCCTCTTGGGAGCTGCAGACAAGCAGCTGAGCAAGATGATGAGATTGCGCTTGTTCAACACTTATATCTTCCTCACTCAAAGATAAACAAGCAGACAGATGATGTGTTTTGCACATGAAAGTATCAAGCGATAATTCATCACATTTCATCGATTTAATAAAGTGACACAGTTTAAAATTGCATTAACACAATATGGTATTGTTCAGGTCAAGACATGGCCGGAAATGACATTGTGAAGGATTTGGCAGCTTCACGACACCACTGGATTACAGATCAAGAACTGATAAGTATCAATGGTTAGTGTGTGTCAATTTATCCCATTTCAGATTGGCAAATAAAGAGACGGTTTAAATAATAGTGGAATGATATGACATTGTTCATAGTTAAGACATTGCAGAATATGACATTGTGCTGTAGTGGGTAGGTTCACCACACCACCGATTACGGATGAAGAATGAAGCATACATGCAAAGGCAAAAGAAGATCACTTGCTCAGATAGTTTAATTTACATGGTATGAAGAAGGAACTTGGTTGTACAACTGAAAACTTAAATTGAGAAGGACAGACTTTTGTTTATGTACATAATAAACTTTAAACATGCAATTTGATGCAAACACAAAAAATAAACAACTGTTGCAGTCATGCCTAACCAAATATACACAACAAAGTTTGAAGGCTTGAGAAGGACAAACTTACATTACTGGTGAAGACATGCTCTATAAAGCCCTTGTCCATGCCGATGGGGGGCAATTCAAGAAGTTTAGCACAAAATCTTCTTCATAAGCATTGCCTTTATTCTACATTTTGTTAAGAGTAAATATAGATGTGATAATATACTAAAAATGGAGAATATTTAAGATAAGATGAAGAGTGATGCTACATAACCAAGTAGCTATAAATGTATGTGCAGAATACAGCAAAAGGCACATCCAAGAGCAATGCACAGCTAAACTTCTTCAAGACCAACCTTATGGTAAGAGTAAATATAGATCTGATGTAGAAAATGGAGGGCAAAGGAAAATAAGCTGCAGAGTGATGGTACATGAACAACTACTGTCAATATAAGTACACCGATAAAGGACAACATGTACTTACAAGAACAATGCAGAGCTAAAAAATTCATTGGCATTGGATATATTCTACACTAATGTAACCATTCATACAGATCGATAATTTGAGCGAACAATTGATAAGCAAGCTATCATGCATACCGTCACATGAACCAGGTATGTATGCAAGTACAAGTGATACAGACAACAGTACTAACAAGAGCAAAGCAGCGGCAGCATATTTGCGATATCCCGTCGTTCTTTTCAAACGGAATTCTTCTTCGAGCAGATTTCCGCAAAAAGATCCGTAAGGCACATGCGAAAAGTAGAAGTTCAAATTGTCATGTGATTTCATAGATCAGACTCATCCTCGAATGAGACCAGGCATAACAAGGTTTTTCCATTCAATGTCTTCTAAATTTAGCATAGGAGACTTCACGAAATTGCTTATAGACTTGCCATCAAAGTGTGATTTCTCAGTAACACCGATATCGCTGCAATGCTTCCTTGAAAAGCACAAGCAAGCTTTGCTCATCATGACTATCCAGATTGACCTCGCCTAGTTACAACAATGTAATGTAAATCATTGATGTGTTCGATCAGCAGAAAAACAGAAAATAATAACCATGAATAATAGCACTTACACGTAAGTTGGACAGAAGATGTGAAAATGGTGTTTGTCTTCACTATAATCTTCCCATGATGGGAATATATGCACGTAGTCCCTAACAACATTGAAAGCATTGTCTTTTAAACTGGGAATAAATGGAATGGGGTTCCAATCTGCAGGAATTGGCCGCCTCTCGCAGCTTGGGATAGGTCTTCGCCGGTGGACTTGCTGTGACTTTTTGCTGGAGGGATTTTTGTGGTACGGCTGGTGCTATGGCAAATGAAATCGGTATACCTTTTGCTGGAGTGCAGGTCCTGTGGTGGGGCTAGTGGTGTGGCCAGTGAAGTATGGGTACAGTCTGCTGAGTCGGTCCTATGTTTTGTGTCACCGGTTGTACAGCCAATATAAGTGGGCGTTGTCTCGATTTCTCCGCACCACCATGTTTTTCAAGGACTTTGCTGGTGCTCCTTCAGTTCGCAATCACCCTCTTCCTTTTGATGTCCGATGCACAAGAACAACATTTGAGTGGAAAACATGGTATGATGACAGATGGAATATGTATTGATAATGGATGGGCATGGCATCTCGAGTTATATGATGAGTAAACTACAGTATATGTGCAACAAAGTAGAAGAAATGCAAGACAACATATGCAAGATACGAGCAATCAATAAAACCTTGCCAAATTAGAACATGCACCTTGATGGGTGAACAGGACATGCCATCCGCCTTTGACTCTCGAGGTTAGAATAGTCATTAGGATGATATTCTCAACAAGAATCAACAGGTGGGAGCGATGAGTTTCATTGCTTCTGAATGGCACTCAATGCCTTGGTGCCAATTTTGTAAGTCATTGCAGTGTTCCACAATATTCTTCCGATGCGCCGGATTCTCATCGTAATTATGATAATATCTCGAGAACCATGAAAACATAAATAGTTGTGAGATTATCTTTGTAATGCAGATGATATTCTAATATAGGGCGCCTTGTAAACACTTATGTGCTATCACCGGATTTTGATGAGAGAGCTCATGTGTGCTGTAATATGGTGCGTGCATTTATATAATCCGCACAAGTACACAAAAAATAGGCTCCGAAGTAAGGATAGCTGGCAGATGATAGGTTCATAATATACAGTATAGAGAGTTTATTGCCAAACCATGATAACAAGAGCACACAACAACTAGGCAGATCATAGTGTACATAATAGGTACACCATAACCACGATATATAAATCGAAAGTGGAACTGGCTTGAAAATACGGTGTTGTATTGCCGCTAGTAATTGAAAGCCTATCGATCACGCATAAAGCCAGCTCTATCGAACATGGTAAAGAAGAGCAAGCAGATTTTGGATAATAAAATGTTGGTTGCGCAGTGCCCACACATGATGAACCAGAGCGCATTAAGAATGCAACTCCCACCTGTCTCGACCATTTCAAAGCGGTTGGATGAAGATCCCACGCCTCCTAACCCTTCTTCTTCCTCGCTCTCGATTCTTCCCATACTAATCACCGATACGCCGCCGACCACCGCCCCCACCGCCTGTGTTCCTCCGCCACCCCCACCCCCACCCCCCCAACCCCCACCCGCCGAGTTTTCTTCTGCTCAAGCGGGCCCCACAACCACCCGAGCCCCTTCGATCGCACCGCGAACTCCGCGAGCTCAAAATCGATCGCCCCAATTTTGAAATTTAGTCTATCGTGATTTAACTAGTGTGGAATATAAAAGGGAAAACCATAAGCATTGGGAGTATAGTGTTGAGCGTGCCATGGCGGATCTCAAGGTGCAAACGGACAAAGGCAACTTCGCAACCAAGACAAGAAATCAGAAAGCAAAGCAGGATCTATTTTCTTGCTGCGATAAATAAGTTGAGCAGATATTTAAAGAGTACCGCCTGTGCGGGGCGCTGCACGATCTGCTGAGAATTTGACGGTGTTGCAGTAGCGATGGCTGCCGGCAGCGTGGAAGCAGATCTAGGAGGGTAGACGGTGGCGGGGGGGCTGTGGACGAGACGGTCGAGGAGCGGCGCCTGCAAGGTGGACGACAGCGGGATGAAGCGAGAGGACGGGATGCAAGGATCCCGTCCAAAGGCGTGGATGAGAGAGGTCGATCTCTTGTAATGGACGGCGTGTCGGGGTATCGCCTGCATGGTGGAGGAGGACGGTGGATGGGGTGGCGGACGACAGACGGACGGAGGAGGGTGGGGTGGAGAGGGTGTTTTGGCGCCCACGGAGTACTAATGGGGAAAAGGGAGGTAGAGAGGAAGGGGGAACCATGTATTCAGGGCGCTTGTCTCAAATGCGAGGAAATTTACAAACTTAGCCCCTGCTTCAAATTTCTACTACATCACAAAGAACATTAGTCGGTTGGGGATAGGACGGTAATCTCAGCATACAATCAATATTTGTCGACGAGAGTTTGTTTTGGCGCCCACCGTATGAATATGAATCGGGAGGAGTCGATTTCGCCGAGGACACATCGTGTTTTGGCGCCCACCATGTATGAACGGGTGAGAGGCGTTACGCCATGTTTGGGTGAAATTACAAACCTGCCCCTATCGAAACCTATGGAAATCCAGCAGATAGGCTTTGCGTGGCAGGGATAGGCAATAGTGATTTCCATCTCGCAGATTTTGGTTTCATGTTATCGCGATTTTCCCCGCTTTGTTCAAATTTCTTGAGTGCACGCTATCGTACAACTCAATTCAATCCCGCTTGTATTCTACTATAAGAGGCCCATGCTGCATGGAACATCAAGATGCATTTATACGAGTTGTTTATCTTGTGGGAGACTAAGATGAACGAAGTCCTTATCTCGCAAATGTGAGGGGTGCGTATCTTTTGCAAAATTTTCATATTTTTCTTTCTATCCGTCGATAGATCAAACGGTCCATATTGCAGGATGGCAGGTACACCATCATCACTCAACTCGGTTTTCAATAAGAGTAGAGATTTTTTTTCAAGGGATCCATTTTCAATTGGAATTACATTCTATATACATCATTTTTATATATACTTTCAAAAGCACAACACCATTTATACATAAATATGGTTTACAAATGGCATGATCTCAGATTCATAAGGTTGTATCCATCAATTTGGATTTTCAAATATTTGAAACCACTTTATGTTGAAATCCAATGTATGCATTCCTCGCTAACTGCTCCAATTAATGTGTTTCATGCGGTTTTTTAACTTCTCAAACATGTATAATGTGTTTCACACGCAACATATAGTGTAATCCTGTTTAGACATTAATTGCATATAAACCATGCATTGTTTGTAATTGAAGAATCTATGGATCACCAATATTGATAAACTATATAACATTACACGTGCCCAAATTCAAATGAATATGCATGTTTGATACACCAATTTATGCTATGATATTATCGATGTCGTGATCTCCAGCTTTAAATATTTGAATCCCTTTAATCCAGATATTCGCCTCATATAGCTATCACTCATGCTTATATAGGACTATCTCTCCGACCTATACGCTGCTCATCGCCTCTCGTGTATCTCTCGTGCTACCTGTATGTGGACAATGATCTTTTATCTTCAGAATACACCGACGGTACTCTCCCTCGACCTTCATCACTCTATCTCTCTCTAAGTATATCTCGCTCCCTGCTATGTGTCTCTAACTATGATTCTCCATGTGGAATCTCTTCTCTCACACAAACACAAAACTTTGTCTCCCGGGTCTCATTTCTCTCTACTATTCCCATGTGTGCCACTCAGACACCCCTCATACAGAGATGTCTTTCGCTCCTTAGATATGAGAACCCACGACTCTTCCTCTTCAATATCTCTTCTCACACACAAACACAAACTCTGTCTCCTGTGGTCTCATATTTCTCCATTGTTCTCTTGTATGTCGCCACACACACCCTCTCTCCTAGAGATATCTTATGCTCCCTCATATGTCTCTCTAGCTATCACTCTCGCTAGAAATATCTTTCTCTCAGAGACACAAAACTCCGCCTCTCCGATCTCATTTCTCTCGATATCTGCTTGTATGTGACTCACATGCACCCTCTCTATCTCTCTCACACCCACACACATAACCCAGCCTTCTCGATCCACTCGACTCCTATCTCTAACGCACACTAGCTAGCATCTTTATCTTTCTATTTATCTGTTTCTCCATCAACCTTCTTTCTCGCTCACTCTTGATTCCTATCACGCACACTACATATGTTTCTCTCTACATGCAGTCAAGTGCCCTCTCACACACATATATAACTTCACCCTTTGAACCACCCGACGGTCATCTCCAACACCCAAACTAGCGGATGTCCTCTAGCTAGCATCTCCATCTCTCAGATCTATCTGTAGTTTCTCCACAACATTTCTTTCTCGCACGGAGTCTTGCTTCCTATCACCCACACTATATATGTCTCTCCATACATATGCATTTATAGGTTGATCTCTTTGCACAATCGCTATGCCTCACCCCTCCGCCGCCATAGATGCATGCTCCAGCCCACGCCACTATCTCTTAAAGACAAAACACATGCTCAATTGTCGGGCCTTCTTCCTGCATTCTCACATGCATGCATATTGTCATACCGATCCGCCTCTCCCATGTCGCTGATCTTATGACTTATGTCTTCTTTCTTTATCTCGATCATGCACACAAGACACACACACATCCCACGATACATGTATACCTCTCACACATGCACGCTCAAGGTCTCTATGTCTCCATACGTAGTTAATTACCTCAATCCTAACGCCACATCAAATCGTTCTCCTCTTTGTGCACATAACTTCTCCCGGATGGGTAAAACACACACTCACACTTAACAATCTCCTTCTAGCTACCCCCGCCGCCCTCACTCTTCCCTATATCCCTAAACCAATAAGACCATCCCTTTGTTTAATTCCCTACTACATATGCACCATCGATATAGTAGTCTTCATCGTGTCTCTCGAACAAACACGCTCTCGATGTCGACTCTCACGCCGCACGCACCTTCTCTTCCCTCTCACGGGCATTTTCTCTCGCACCCCATCTGGTGGCCTCCTGCCATACACATCACCTCTATGATGAAGCCATGCACACTTAAATTACATCCGCCACACAGGACCCCACACACACACACACACACGCACGCACACACAACCCCCACACACACTAAGACTCCATCTCTCTCACACACACACACACACACACACACGCACCCCCACACACTTAGACTCCATCTCTCTCTCTCTCTCTCTCTCTCACACACACACACAAACTAAGACTCCATCTCTCTCTCTCTCTCTCTCTCACACACACACACACACACACACCCCACACACACACTAAGACTCCATCTTCACACACATGCTCTAGGCGGAGCATTTGTTCCTACCACCCTTCATCCAACCTTCCCGATGATAAACAATCACCTTTATTTACTTGCATAACATGGACAAATTCCACTTTACTTTAGTAGTCAGCAAACTTATCATCTGTACTTTATAAAAAACGAGTTGGCGATGGTGTGCCTGCCATCTTGTAATACAGACCGTATGATCTATATCCGACGGATAGAAAGCAAACTATGATAATTTTACAAAAGATACCCGCACCTCTCTCCACATCATTATCTCCGCAACCTCATTGCTCAGCAATTAAAAAGGAATAAGTCTCGAACAATCTAGCATGCATGGTGGCCACCGCCACCGCCGCACCATCCATCCCCATGCCTCCACCCATTCCGACCACCACCACCACCACGCCCACCTCCTCGCCTTATCTCTCATCTTTCATTTTTCGATGACATTCTCGAGATACCAGTTTTCCGATAAAATTTCTAGATATCATTAGTTTTACACATGGGATTACTCCTGCATGGGTCAATCACAACAGGTGTTTTGTAAAAAATGCATATTGATGTTCCTGCAATGCACGAGAATCTTGCTTGTAATTATATAACGAAATCACGAAGCAGGAAGTGACATTTTTTGACACAACCACGCTAACATGGCCACGTAAATCACTAGCTAAAGTAAATACCATTATACTTATATCCCGATGCAAAAGGTTGAGTACATGTCCAAGAGTAGAGTCGCACACACGCACTGCCTCTCGTAATCTCACACACACACACACCAGCTTACGGACGCCCACTTAAGGCATATTTTAGTATAAAATATAATTTGTGCACCCGCTGGTACACGTGATGCTGCGATTTATTTAAGCGGAAGGTGAACGCGATCAAATCAGTGCTCATCTGCTCGCGATTCCTGTCTTGATCATCACGCTTGGCCCCATGTTCCTCACACCTCGGGGCGATCTTGGACTATGGGCATTGGACTGAATTAGCATGGCGGATCTGCTGTGAATCTGTTCCATATTTGTAATCTGACTGAATTTTGATCTCCTGCTGCTCGGAGTAAATCTACGATCTGTTGCAAACCTCTACTCGCCTCCGACTGGGAAGGCTGAATCGATTCTGCTATACGGGCTGCAGCAGCTAAATTCTGAATCAGAGTTCGATATACCTGAGTTGGTTGTGGAAAGAGGGCGTCGTTGGATTACGGAACCCGTGGTCGCGTCCGCTCGTCGAGAACTTCATTGGAGGTTCTCGGTCAGTCGCTTCGGCCAGGTTAATGGCGCGCATCCTCAAAACCACGAGCCTCGGGGTTTCTCAACGATAGGAGTGAAGCGCATCCATGTTTGTGGCGAAGTTCCTCCCTCTGCGCGAAGTGAGGAGCTAGGTTGGTACTCTTCGTGAGCTTGCGCACCTCCACCGTCGCCTCCGTCGGTGGGGAATCAGGAGGACTGCGTGGTCCGTCGACCATCAGAACCTCCGCTGCGGATCGCTTCTTCTCCTTTTCGGATGCAGTCTCTGCGGAGCGATCGGCCAGGTCAGGCAGGCCGTAGAGAGATTCGTCGGGCTCGATTGCTGCAACAGGAAGTGGCGGTGGCGAGCCGCATTCCTCACCCACCGCTGAAGCCTCGACCGACAGGGGGGCGCTTGCGCCGGCGGGAACCTAGGGTGAGGGCGACACAAGAACCGACCCATCTTGGGTCGGCGGTTGCCTGTGAGGAGGGCGCCCATGGATGCCTGATAGCAGTCGGTGCCCGTGAGAGCCACGAGGCCAGCGTCGGCGTCGAGAGGAGCCTCCTGAAGCCAAGCGGAGTCGTCGGCGATGAGCGTGGCGCGCAGAGGCGGATCTCGCGACCTTGACCAAAACTCCACGTGAAACCATGATGTAGGAGATCGAAAGAATCAACTTCTCCAACAAATCGCTAGAACACCTGCCCCATGGTGGGCGCCAACTGTCGTGGTTCTAAGTCGGCGGTAGAATGGGGGTAGGTATGGAGGGCAAGATACTAGCTATGGAGTAGTTGTATCGCACGAGTTTTCTGAGTTCAGGCCCTTCTCGGAGAAGTAACAGCCCTATGTCTCGGAGCTTGGAGGTGGTCATTTGGATTATATGCGTATGAATTACGAGTGCGAATCCTTCTACATGGAGGGGGTGGCTTATATAGAGTGCTCAGGACTAGCCAGCCCACGTGGCGGAGGGTTCAGGTACGTGGGGCAGGCGTTCTTGGTAGCATGCTTACATAAAATGTCATCATGACCATAAAGACTACTTAATTACAAACCGTTTGGACTCAGTGGTTCTTGAACTCCACGGTGGTGAGTGGGTCTTCATGGTCAGTGTCTTTGAGTCATCGGTGAAATCCTACTAGGTCATTTGGAAGGCCGTTTCTTCTAAAGATGTCCTTGGGAGGTACCTTGGACAGGTTCATGACCCTACCCTAGGTACATGACTTCATCGATGGCCAAAGCATACGGAAGGAGCGAAAAAGCGAGAAAGCATCAAGAAAAGAGTCCCTTGCCACAAGAAGAAGAGGCTGCAGCGTGGTGAGGGACAACTAAGCGGAGATCGAAAAGCACGGTGAGGCTGCTGCCTACAAGGCGATAAGGAGAGCGTCGGCGTCGGCCCAGCATGCCTGATGGCAGCATGTGAAAGTAGTTTAAGTTTGTAGTATTAGAGCAAATTACGGTAGTACTTTAAGTTTGTAGTATTAACATACAATGTTGGTAGAGCATCCTTTGAGGGCTTTGGCGTTGATTAGCATGTGTATGCGTGTGTGTTTTACATTAATCATTAGAAGATCACAAAACACGGTTTCTCTGCCGTACTGCGTGTGCGTTTTTTGTGTTAATGATTCATAAATCGAGTTACACATGCGATGTTTCCTAATAAACCAGAGCGTACCATTGACCAAAAAATCAACTACTGCGTGTACATTTTTTGGAGCGGGATCTGTCAATTTTCATTTTCTCGCACATAAGTATTTTCTGAGCTTCGTCTGCGTTGTGTGTTTCCCGCATAAGTTTCAAGTTTTGCGGTGAAATTTTTTCATTAAGTAGCGATTTCAAATTTATTCCTCAACCACATCCCCACCATCAAATTTCCTCGATGCTCGCCCCTCGCCTTCCCCTCTGGCAGCTCAAACCGCCGCCACCGCAACCACGGCTTCAACCACATCTACATTACGCTAGGATCGATCGGGTAACCCACGATCTCTATCACGGCCCGTCTGATTGCTTAAATGGCGTCTGCGAAACATCCTCATGCCTCCAAATCCCCGCACCTACCTCCATAGCCGCCATCCAAGCCAACCCGTATCATGTGGAGGTCGAAGAAGCGATGGCGGTCCATGGCGGGATAATTCATTGTCGCGTCTGACCGGAGGAACACCTCGCCTCCTCCGCCGCCGACATATTGAAGGCTCTGGCCCAGATGAAGTGCCCTAGCGACTACCCCCCAGGACTTAACACTACAAAAAAAGACACATCCGTGACATTTGGGCGAGCAGAAATTTTTATCTGTCATACATATGACACTTCTATGGCGATAATTGTGACAAAACCGGTATCATCATAGATGTGGTGGACTCCTACTTCTATGACAAAAATCATGACAGAAAATGGGCTTTTCGGTCTAGGCGGGCGGAGATGCAGCTGCATGACATTCTTTGGGCCGTCGATGATGGAAAAAACCGTGGTAGAAGCGAGGCGAGAAAATTTCGGGAGTTCGGTTACGGTGGGAGGTCGGGGCGAAGCGATCGCGTTCTCGTACGTGCGTCTGGCGTGTGTGCGGCGTTGGCTCGCGAACCGGCGGCGTTGGACTCGCGAACTGGCGATTACTCTACGGGCTACGTTCACTGAACTGGCGGTCGATCGATGGCTTTTAACTGCCCAATCGGCGATTCCTCGCTCTGCTGCTAGCGAAGCCGATCGATGCTGCCTCTGGGATGAATAGTGAGTGTTGCGGGGGGTGTTGAATGAGCGATGGCGGCGGCGTTGCCTCTGGATGAACGGGACCCGTGGTGTGGTGGAGGCTGGATGAGCAGTGAGGCGATGGAGGGTGCCCGTGGAGGGTGGTTGAGCAGGACCCGTGGTGTGGAGGGCTGGATGAGCAGTAGGCGATGGAGGGTGCCCGTGGAGGGTGGTTGAACAGGACCCGTGGTGTGGAGGCTGGATGAGCAGTGAGCGGTGGAGGGTGGTTGAGCAGTGGCGGTGGAGTAAGCGCGTGATCGTCTCCAGCGTATCTATAATTTTGATTGCTCCATGCTACTTTATCTCTGTTTTGGACTATATTGGGCTTTATTTTCCACTTTTATATTATTTTGAGACTAACCTATTAACGGAGGCCCAGCCAGAGTGCTGTTTTTTGCCTATTTTAGTGTTTCAAAGAAATGGAATATCAAGCAGAGTCCAAGCGGAATGAAACCTTGAGCGTGATTTTCTCGGTGAGCGTGATCCGGAGACTTGGACCCTCGCCAAGGAACAGCGGAGGCGGTCACGAGGGTGAAGCGCGCCCCACCGCCTCGTGGGCCCCTGTTGCTCCTCCGGCGTACTCCTTCCTCCTATATATACCTCGTACCCCCAAACTATCGAGATCTGAGCCAAAAACCTAATTCCACCACCGCAACTTCCTGTATCCATGAGATCCCATCTTGGGGCTGTTAGGAGCTCCGGGAAGGCATCCACCACGGAGGCTTCTACATCATCACCATAGCCTCTCCGGATGAAGTGTGAGTAGTTTACTTGGACCTTGGTCCATAGCTAGTAGCTAGATGGCTTCTTCTCTCTTTTGGATCTCAATACAATGTTCTCCCCTCTCTCGTGGAGATCTATTCGATGTAATCTTCTTTTTGCGGTGTGTTTGTTGAGACCGATGAATTGTGGGTTTATGATCCAACTTATCTATGAATAATATTTGAATCTTCTCTGAATTCTTTTATGTATGATTGGTTATCTTTGCAAGTCTCTTCGAATTATCCGTTTGGTTAGGCAAACTAGATTGGTAGTTCTTGCAATGGGAGAAGTGCTTAGCTTTGGGTTCAATCTTGCGATGTCCTTTCGGTGTGAAGGGGCAGCAAAGCACGTATTTATTGTTGCCATCGAGGATAACAAGATTGGTTTTTATCATATTGCATGAATTTATCCCTCTACATCATGTCATCTTGCTTAGGCGTTACTCTGTTTTTTAACTTAATACTCTAGATGCATCTTTGGATAGCGGTCGATGAGTGGAGTAATAGTAGTAGATGCAGGCAGGAGTCAGTCTACTTGTCTCGGACGCGATGCCTATATACATGATCATACCTAGATATACTCATAACTATGCTCAATTCTTTCAATTTCTCAACAGTAGTTTGTTCACCCACGATAGAATACTTATGCTCTTGAGAGAAGCCACTAGTGAAACCTATGGCCCCCGGGTCTATTCTCATCATATCAATCTCCATCACTTTAGTACTTGCTTTGTTTTTACTTTGCCTTTTACTTTCCACTTTGCATCTCTATACCAAAAATACCAAAAATATTATTTATCATCTCTATCAGATCTCACTCTCGTAAGTGACCGTGAAGGGATTGACAACTCCTAATTGCGTTGGTTGCGAGGAGCTATCGTTTAATGCGGTCACGAGGGACTAGTCGTGGCCTCCTCTTGAATTGATACCTTGGTTCCCAAAAGCTGAGGAAATACTTACGCTACTTTGCTGCATCATCCTCTCCTCTTGAAAATCAACGCAGTGCTCAAGAGAGTAACAGTGTTGGTGGAAGCTGGATGAGCAGGAGCCGTGGAGGCTGGAGGAGGTCGGCGGTGGAGATGAGCGGTATCCGTGGAGTCCGTTTTGCGATCGCCCACCCCTCGAGATGAACGGGACCGCCATTTCGACCGTAGGGAGGTCCGTTTACGTCCTTTGCGATGCGCACACCCTCCCGATCAGCGGGACCCCGTTTAGGCCGTAGGAGGTCCGTTTAAATCCGTTTTGCTATGCCACACCCTCCCGATCACGGGACCCCGTTTGACCGTAGGAGGTCATTTCGTCCGTTTTTGATGCGCGGACCCCTCGATGAACAGGATCCCGTTTTGAGCGTGGCGATCGAACACAAGGCCGTTTCCTCCGTTCTGCGGTACTCGAGCCTCGTTTCCGTCGCGAGTTCCGTCCAAGCCCTCCCGATGAACATGACCACGCATTCCGTTCCGACCTGGCGGTTGGCTCCGCGTTCTGTTGCCTCCCGATGAACCACGGCGCGTTCGTTGCCTCCCCATGAACATGGCGCATTCCGTTGCCTCCCCATGAACACGGCAGCGGCTGTTTCTTTGTTCCAACCCAGCCATGTCAGCGAGCCCTGCGCCCGTATGTATGCGCGGTAGGCGTTGAGGACCCTGCCGTATGTACACATACATGGCCGTATTTTCTTTCTTGCACCCTAGCCGCTGTACGTACATGTACATGCTACGTGCGTGCCTCTACTACGACACGTGCGCGCCTCTACTACGACACGTGCGCGCCTCTGTCGACCCGTATATGCGTACCGTTCGCGACCAGAATGACAACGCTTCGTGCGCTTGACCAGGTGGGTCCCGGTATCGGGCACTTCCTTGCGTGCGAAGATGTAGCAGGTGGGTCCCAGCGGTCGAGGAAACATTTTTTCGCGAAATCGGTGGCCCGTCGGTGGATCCCGCTGTCGGTGGAGAATAATTATTTTACGCGTAATAAGGCACTTCCTTCTTTGCGGCCGTGGACCCGGTATCGGCCTCTCCGCGTCTGAGTCCACATCCGATGGAAGCCGTTCCTTGACCACGGTGACCACGCTGCGCCAGAAACACCAGGCGGTGGGCGGCGAGGCCTAGGAAGGGGCGGCGGAGCGAGGAAAGCGCGCGGTGGATGCCGCATAGAGGTATGAGGTTCAACTGGTTGCTGCGGTGTGGCCTGTAGTCGTTGCGAGAATAACGGGGGTGTGGGTGAGTAGAGGATGGACTGGCAGCGGTGGGAGTAGTAAAGGCGGTGAGGCCTCCGCCGCGCTCATGCCCAACCACGGGGAGCAGGAGCGAGCCACGACCGGCGCTGGTTTGGGTGGTGGAGAAAGAAGACGAGGTTGAAGAAGCACTACGATGCGTTGGATGGACATCGTCACAGTCCTTTGGAGATAGAATCATGCATATTGACTAAGTTGACAAAGCCCTCCATCCCGTCAACAGTAGGCCCTGAAATCGGCACTGCCACTATCTTGGGTCCCAGCTAACGAGGGAGTATTCATTTTTGTGCGTAATAAGGAGGACTTCCTTGCGTCGAAGATATAGTAGTGGGTCCAGCTGTCGGTAATGATGCGTTTTTTGTGAAATCTGAGAGGCCCTTTTGATGGGTCCACGATGTCGAGTGGAGGAATCATTATTTCGCAGCGTAATAAAGGCATTTCCTTGCATGCGGACGTGGACCCGTATCGGCCTCTCCGCGTCTGATCCGCCGGATGCATGTTGATGCGTTGACCAAGTTGACCAGGCAGCAGAGCACCGAGGCGGTGGGCAATGGCGAGCCTAGGAAGGGAGCGACGGAGGCGGGAAGACTCGGCGATTGTTTCCCCGCGGAGGAGTATGAATGTCACGAGGTTTCTTGGTTCGTCTGCCGTCGCGGAGAATAACAGCAGGTGTGGGTGAGTAGAGGATGGCTAGGCCAGCGATGGGAGTCTGGTGGGGCGGTGAGGGCCTGCAGCGTGAGCCGGCAGCAGGAGGAGGAGGAGCGAGCAGTCCCTTGCGCTTGTTTGGCGGGCGAAGAAGACACTACAAAAAATACACTTCCGTGATGATCGTGTTTGTCATAGTAGGTCGCGTTTTTGTCATGCATATACATCCATGACAAATTTATGAGAATCAAGATAGTCATACTGTCTTTGTCGTAGAAGTGTTCCATGACATTCGAAAATTATCATCATGGAAGTGTCCACTTCCATGACGATAAATCGTGCGTCCTGAAGTGCTTTCGTCAAGGGTGACCGACCGTGGCATCCACCGTAGCAGGCAGCCGGTAAGCTATCGGGTCGGGTTTTGGATCCGATAACCCGTTAACAACCCGACCAATGGGGATTTTCCATGTGTAAAATCATCATTGGTACGGAGAAACTGCGTGTCGGCTCATCGTTGGGACGATGTCATCCACTCATTGGACGAAGGCCCCTATGATACGTCGACCGTGGCACGACCCATCAAGTTTAAATGGGCGGCCCAACTAAAGGCCCACAAGATTTTCGGACCATAATGGGCGGCCCGGCTAATAGCCCATGAGATTTTGCGGACCATAATGGGCTGGCCCGACTAAAAACCCTGAATTTTGCGGGCCATAATAGGCGGCCGGTAAAAGCCCACAAGATTTTGTGTGCCATAATGGGCGGCCGGTAAAACCACAAAGTTCTTGCGGATCATAATGGGGCGGCCCAACTAAAGGCCCATGATTTCAACGACATTAATGGGCGGCCCGTTGTGAAGCCCACAAGATTTTGAGGACCTAGTAGGCTTGCCCATTAACTGGCTGCCATGTTTTGGGCCAAATGTCGGCCCATATTTGATCCGGTCCATTAATGGCCTGCCATGTTTCGAGCCTAATAATGGCCCATATAAGACCCGACCCGTTAAAATCCTCCCACTTTCTGGGCCAAATCACGGCCCGAGATCGGTCTGACCCTTTAAGAGGCTTTGGGCTCAATTATGGCCCATATTAGATTGACCGATTAACTGGGCCTATGCTTTTAGGCCCCTTGTTAAAGGCCCATTTAGTAATTCAGCTGATATTAGTTTCGGCATGTTAAGGCCCGTTTAACATTTGACCCTATATTAAGTTTGGCATGTTAAAAGCCCGTCATATAGTTGGGCTAACTACGGCCGGTTTGCATCCGACACCTTTCGTGCGGATATCGATTAGGCCAAACAAGAACCGAGACAACTTTGGCTGTTAAATGCCGTGAATTGATTCGCACAATCATGGGCGGGTCCATTCGAACTGCTGCTTGGCCGTGAGCTATTTGCACGTTTCGGGCCCAACCTACTTCTCGGCCTCCTAAAGCCCATTGACTTTTCTTGCGAAAAGGCGGCGGGGTTACTCGGCCTATTAATGGCGAATCTACTAGTGGGCGGTTTGGTTGAGCCCATGATGCGGATCATACATCGTGATTGCATGGCGGCCCAATTATGTATCGTAATTTTACGGTTTGGCGGTTTCTGCGAACAGGATATATCTGATAAAATAACTGCAGCATCGTGAATAAGAAAAAACCTAGACTACACAATAAAGAAATTACGGCATATTACATCCTTTGGGCATCAAAGTTCGCCACTATGATAATAAAGCACAAGCGGACATCAGTACATACCTTTGGGCATCAAAGATGCATACGATTGCAAATAAACAATGACAAAATAATATACAAAACCGATAGCACTTCAATAGAGTTCAAGAAAGGTTAGCCTCTTTGAACTGCACACAAGCGGTGAGCAAGATGATGAGATTAGCGCTTGTTCAACACTTATATCTTCCTCACTCTGAAAGATAAACAAGCGAAGACGGATGACAGGTTTTGCACATAAAAGTATCGGTCTTGACAATTCATCACATTTCTTCTTGGCGAATAAAGTGATGCGATTTAAAATTGCATTAACACAATATGGTATTGTTCAGGTCAAGACATGGCAGGAAATGACATTGTGAAGGATTTGGCAGCTTCACGACACCACTAGATTACAGATCAAGAACTCATAAGTATCAATCATTAGTGTGCTGTCAATTTATCCCATTTCAGATTGGCAAATAAAGAGACGGTTTAAATAATAGTGGAATGATATGACATTGTTCATAGTTAAGACATTGCAGAATATGACATTGTCTTTGTAGTGGGTAGAGTTCACCACACCTTTGGATTCTGAATGAAAACGAAGCATACATGCGGTGCAAAGAAGATCACTTGCTCTGTATAGTTTAATTTACATGGTATGAAGAAGGAACTTGGTTGTACAACTGAAAACTTAAATTGAGAAGGACAAACTTTTGTTTATGTACATAATAAACTTTAAACATGCAATTTGATGCAAACACAAAAATAAACAAGCTATTGCAGTCATGCCTAACCAAATATACACAACAAAGTTTGAAGGCTTGAGAAGGACAAACTTACATTCTTGGTGAAGACATGCTCTATAAAGCCCTTGTCCATCTTGATGGGGGGGCAATTCAAGTTTAGCACAAAATCTTCTTCATAAGCATTGCCTTTATTCTACATTTTGTTAAGAGTAAATATAGATGTGATAATATCTAGAAAAATGGAGAATATTTAAGATAAGATGAAGAGTGATGCTACATAACCAAGTAGCTATAAATGTATGTGCAGCGATCTGAGGCAAAGGCACATCAAAGAGAAATGCACAGCTAAACTTCTTGATACCAACCTTATGGTAGAGTAAATATAGATCGATGTGTAGAAAATGGAGGCAAAGGAAAATAAGCTGCGAGTGATGGTACATGAACAACTACTGTCAATATAAGTACAGCGATAAAGGACAACATGTACTTACAAGAACAATGCAGAGCTAAAAAAATTCATTTGCATTGGATATATTCTACACTAATGTAACCATTCATACTGATCAGATAATTTGGGCGAACAATTGATAAGCAAGCTATCATGCATCTTTTCTGTGAACCGGTATGTATGCAAATACAGTGATCTGGGACAACGAGTACTAACAAGAGCAAAGTAGCGGGCAGCATATTTGCGATATCTGTCGTTCTTTTCAAAGCGAATTCTTCTTGAGCAGATTTCCTGCAAAAAGATCCGTAAGGCACATGCGGAAAAGTAGAAGTTCAAATTGTCATGTGATTTCATAGACGTACCTCATCACAGGAATGAGACGATGCATAACAAGGTTTTCCATTCAATGTCTTCTAAATTTAGCATAGGAGACTTCACCGGAAATTCGTTTATAGACTTGCCATCAAAGTGTGATTTCCTCGAGTAACACCAATCTTGCTGCAATGCTTCCTTGAAAAGCACAAGCAAGCTTTACTCATCATGACTATCCAGATTGACCCTCGCCTAGTTACAACAATGTAATGTAAAACATTGATGTGTTCGATCAGACAGGAAAATAATAACCATGAATAATAGCACTTACATAAGTTGGACGGGAAGATGTGAAAATGGTGTTTGTCTTCACTATAATCTTCCCATGATGGGAATATATGCACGTAGTCCCTAACAACATTGAAAGCATTGTCTTTTAAACTGGGAATAAATGGAATGGGGTTCCAATCTGCGAGGAATTGGCGTCTCTGCGGTTGGGATAGGTCTTGACGGTGGACTTGCTGTACTTTTTCTTTGGAGTGGGATTTTTTGTGAGTGCGGCTGGTGCTATGGCAAATGAAATCGGTATACCTTTTCTTTGAGTGCAGGTCCTATGTGGTGGGGCTAGTGGTGTGGCCGGTGAAGTATGGAGTGCAGTCTGCTGGAGAGCGGTCCTATGTTTTGTGTCCTTGGTTGTACAGCCAATATAAGTGTGGCGTTGTCTGATTTCTCGGCACCACCATGTTTTCAAGGACTTCTGCTGGTGCTCCTTGAGGTTAAGCAATCACCCTCTTCCTTTTTGATGTCGATGCACAAGAACAACATTTGAGTGGAAAAACATGGTATGATGACGGATGGAATATGTATTGATAATGGATGGGCATGGCATCTCGAGTTATATGATGAGTAAACTAAGCGGATGGCGGTGCAACAAAGTAGAAGAAATGCAAGACAACATATGCAAGATCGAGCAATCAATAAAACCTTGCCAAATTAGAACATGCACCTTGATGGGTGAACAGGACAAGCCATACGCCTTTGACTCCTCGAGGTTAGAATAGTCATTAGGATGATATTACGAACAAGAATCAACAGGTGGGAAGCGTCTGAGTTTCATTGCTTCAGAATGGCACTCAATGCCTTGGTGCCAATTTGTAAGATCATTGCGGTGTTCCACAATATTCTTACGATCATGGATTGACTGTAATTGCATTATAATATCGAGAACCATGAAAACATAAATAGTTGTGAGATTATCTTTGTAATGCAGATGATATTCTAATATAGAGAAGCCCTTATAAACACTTATGTGCTATCCTTTGGATTTTGATGAGAGAGCTCATGTGTGCTGTAATATAGTGCGTGCATTTATATAATCTGGCACAAGTACACAAAAAATAGGCTCGAAGTAAGGATAGCTTTGGCGGATGATAGGTTCATAATATCTTGTATAGAGTTTATTGCCAAACCATGATAACAAGAGCACACAACAACTAGGCAGATCATAGTGTACATAACGGTACACCATAACCACGATATATAAATCGGAAAGTGGGCGGCTTGAAAATACGGTGTTGTATTGCGCTAGTAATTGAAAGCCTATCGATCACGTCTGAGCCAGCTCTATCGAACATGGTGAAGAAGAAAGCAGATTTTGGATAATAAAATGTTGGTTCGCGGTGCCCACATGATGAACGAGCGCATTAGAATGCAACTCCGGCTGTCTCGACCATTTCGAGGCGGTTGGATGAAGATCCTCGTCTCTAACCCTTCTTCTACCTCGTCTCGATTCTTCCCATCTGAGAACACCGCATGGGCCGCCCGGCGGACCACGGCCCCACCGCTGTGTTCCTCCGCACCCCCACCCCACCCGCGCTAACCCCCACCAGCGTCGAGTTTTCTTCGTTGGTGAGGGCCCCACAACCACCAGGCCCTTGATTGCCTTTGGCGAACTCCGTGAGCTCTGAAAATCGTGCCCCAATTTTGAAATTTAGTCTTTGTGATTTAACTAGTGTGGACTATAAAGGGAAAACCATAAGCATTGGGAGTATAGTGTTGGGTGTGCCATGGCGGATCTGAAGGTGCAAACGGACAAAGGCAACCATAACAAAGACAAGAAATCGAGCGGTGGTGATCTATTTTCTTGCTGCGATAAATAAGTTGGCGGTCTGAAAAATACCGCCTACAGTGCGGCGCCGTACGTCTTGTCTGCTGAGAATTTGTGGTGCTGCTGTATGCGATGGCTGTCGGCAGCGTGAAGCAGATCTAGGAGGTAGGCGGTGGCGGCGAAGCGGCGGTGGGCGAAGGCGATCGTAGGAAGCGGCGCCGGCAAGGTGGGCGACAATGAGGATAAGCGAGAGGGCAGGATGCAAGGTCCGGTCAAAAGCGTGGATGAGAGAGGTCGATCTCTTGTAATGGGCGGCGGTGTCGGGTATCAGCTCGGCATGGTGGAGGAGGGCGGCGGTGGATGGGGTGGCGGACGACGGCAGACGGAGGAGGTGGGGGTGGAGAGGGTGTTTTGGCGCCCACAGATCTGAATGGGGAAAGGGAGGTAAAGAGGAAGGGGAACCATGTATTCAGAGTAGCGCTTGTCTCAAATCGAGAAATTTACAAACTTAGCCCCGTTTCAAATTTCTACTACATCACAACAACATTAGTCGGTTGGGGATAGGGCGGTAATCTAGCATACACGAATATTTGTCGGCGAGGTTTGTTTTGGCGCCCACCGTGTATGAATATGAATCGGGAGGAGTCGATTTGGCCGAGGACACTTGTGTTTTAGGCGCCCACCATGTATGAATCCGGGTGAGGCGCTTCGTCATGTTTGGGTGAAATTACAAACCTGCCCTATCGAAACCTATAAATCAGCGAGATAGGCTTTGCGTGGCGAGGATAGGC
Organism: Aegilops longissima; assembly: GCA_021605205.1. Classification (NCBI taxonomy): domain Eukaryota; kingdom Viridiplantae; phylum Streptophyta; class Magnoliopsida; order Poales; family Poaceae; genus Aegilops; species Aegilops longissima. Next base: position 535,437,606 of record CM038679.1, on the reverse strand, counting down.
AATAGTGATTTCCATCGCAGATTTTAGTTTGGTGATTCTGCGACTTTCCCGCTTTGTTCAAATTTTGCGAGTGCAGTTTACGTGCCAACTCAGTCGAATCGTTTGTATTCTACTAGCAAGAGGCCCATCGTTGCATGGAACATCAAGATGCATTTATCACGAGTTGTTTATCTTGTGGGAGCGAAGATGAGCGAAGTCATATCTGCAAATGTGGAGAGGTGCGGGTATCTTTTGCAAAATTTTCATATTTTCTTTCTATCCGTCAGATATAGATCAAGCGGTCCATATTGCAGGATGGCAGGCACCATCATCACCAACTTCGGTTTTCAATAAGAGTAGAGATTTTTTTTCAGGCGGGATCCTTTTTCAATTGGAATTACATTCTATATACATCATTTTTTATATATACTTTCAAAAGTACAACACCATTTATACAAAAATATGGTTTACAAATGGCATGATCTCAGATTCATAAGGTTGTATCCATCAATTTGGATTTTCAAATATTTGAAACCACTTTATGTTGAAATCAATGTATGCATTCCTCGCTTCTTGTCTCCAATTAATGTATGTTTCATGCGGTTTTTTAACTTCTCAAACATGTATAATGTGTTTCACACACGCAACATATAATGTAATCCTGTTTATACATTAATTGCATATAAACCATGCATTGTTTGTAATTGAAGAATCTATGGATCACCAATATTGATAAACTATATAACATTACCGTGTGCCCAAATTCAAATGAATATGCATGTTTGATACACCAATTTGCGTTATGATATTATCGATGTCGTGATCTCCGGTTTAAATATTTGAATCCCTTTAATCGGATATTAGTCTCATATAGCTATCACTCATGCTTATATAGGACTATCTCTCTGGACCTATCTGCGTTCATCGTCTCTGGTATCTCGTGCTACGTATGTGACAATGATCTTTTATCTTAAGTAACACTGACGGTACTCCCTCCCTCGACCTTCATCACTCTATCTCTCTCTAAGTATATCTCGCTCCCTTCTATGTGTCTCTAACTATGCTTCTCCATGTGGAATCTCTTTCTCTCACACAACCACAAAACTTTGTCTCCCGGGGTCTCATTTCTCTCTACTATTCCCATGTGTGCCACTCGCACACCCCTCATCTGAGATGTCTTTAGCTCCGTTAGATATGAGAACCTCGACTCTTCCTCTTCAATATCTCTTTCTCACACACAAACACAAACTCTGTCCCGGGGTCTCATATTTCTCCATTGTTCTCTTGTATGTCGCTCACACACACCCTCTCTCTCTAGAGATATCTTGCGTTCCCTCATATGTCTCTCTAGCTATCACTCTCGTTGTGAAATATCTTTCTCTCTCGTAGACACAAAACTCCGTCTCTCTGGATCTCATTTCTCTCTGATATCTGTTTGTATGTGACTCACATGCACCCTCTCTCTATCTCTCTCACACCCACACACATAACCCAACCTTGATCCATTCGACTCCTATCTCTACTTGCACACTAGCTAGCATCTTTATCTTTCTATTTATCTGTTTCTCCATCAACCTTCTTTCTACGCCCTCACTCTTGATTCTATCACGCACACTACATATGTTTCTCTCTACATGCAGTCAAGTGCCCTCTCACACACATATATAACTTCACCCTTTGAACCACCCGGCGGTCATCTCCAACACCCAAACTAGCGGATGTCCCTCTAGCTAGCATCTCCATCTCTGTATCTATCTGTAGTTTCTCCGTCAACATTTCTTTCTACTTGCAGTCTTGCTTCCTATCACCCACACTATATATGTCTCTCCATACATATGCATTTATAGGTTGATCTCTTTTGCACTGTCGTTGCGCCTCACCCCTCTCGCTGCGCCATAGATGCATGCTCCAGCTCGCCACTATCTCTTAAAGACAAAAACACATGCTCAATTGTGGGCCTTCTTCCTGCATTCTCACATGCATGCATATTGTCATACTGATCCGTCTCTCCCATGTCGTTGATCTTATGACTTATGTCTTCTTTCTTTTATCTCGATCATGCGGCACACTTTACACACATCCACGTATACATGTATACCTCTCACACATGCCACGTTCAAAGGTCTCTATGTCTCCATCGTAGTTAATTACCCTCAATCCTAATGCCACATCAAACTGTTCTCCTCTTTTGTACATAACTTCTCCTGGATGGGTAAAACACACACTCACATAACAATCTCCTTCTAGATACCCCCAGCCTCTCACTCTTCCCTATATCCCTAAACCAATAAGACCATCCTTTTGTTTAATTCCGCCTACATATGCACCATCGATATATAGTAGTCTTCATCGGTGTCTCTCGAACAAACACGTTCTCTCGATGTCGACTCCTCTCACTTGGCATACGCCTTCTCTTCCCTCTCTCTGGGCATTTTCTCTCTCGCACCCCATCGTTGGTGGCCTCTGCCATACCACCACCTCTCTATGATGAAGCCATGCACTTAAATTACATCCATACACAGGGACCCCGACACACACACACACACGCACACACGCGCCACACACACTAAGACTCCATCTCTCTCTCTCACACACACACACACACACACCGCACCCCCCACACACTTAGACTCCCTCTCTCTCTCTCTCTCTCTCTCTCACACACACACACAAACTAAGACTCCATCTCTCTCTCTCTCTCTCTCTCTCTCTCACACACACACACACACACACACACACACACACTAAGACTCCATCTCTCACACACATGCTCTAGGCGGGCATTTGTTCCTACCCCTTCATCCAACCTTCCCGTATGATAAACAATCACCTTTATTTACTTGCATAACATGGACAAATTCCACTTTACTTTAGTAGTCAACAAACTTATCATCATGCCCTTATAAAAAAGCAGGTTGGCGATGATGGTGTGCTGCCATCTTATATCTGACCGTATGATCTATATCGGCGGATAAAATAAAACTATGATAATTTTACAAAGATACCCACCTCTCTCCACATCATTATCTCCCATAACCTCATTGCTCAGCAATTAAAAAAGGAATAAGTCTCTGGAACAATCTAGCATGCATGGTGGCTGCTGCCGCCCGGCACCCTCCATCCCATGCCTCCACCCATTCCGACCACCAGTCACCACCACGCTCCACTCCTCCTCGCCTTATCTCTCATCTTTCATTTTTCGATGACATTCTCGAGATACCAGTTTTCGATAAAATTCTCGAGATATCATTAGTATTTACACATGGGATTACTCTGCATGGGTCAATCACAACAGGTGTTTTGTAAAAAATGCATATTGATGTTCCGTGCAATGCGAGAATCTTACTTGTAATTATATAACGCAAATCCACGAGCGAGAAGTGACATTTTTGACACAACCACGTTAACATGGCCACGTAAATCACTAGCTATAGTAAATACCATTATACTTATATTCCGATGCAAAGGTTGAGTACATGTCCGAAGAGTAGAGTCGCTTTACGCCTCTGTCTCTCGAATCTCACACACACACACACGATTCGTGGCGCCTATAGCGGAACACGAGTATGTTACAATTTGTGCCAGCGGGTACCGTGATGCTGCGCATTTATTTAAGCGGAATTGATATACATTTATTTTAAAATCAGTTTGAATGTGAGTCGAAATTTGGGATTAAAAACAGTTGGACTGCCTTTGAAATATGCAAAATTTCATATAATTTTTTACGTGGCCACAATATGGGATGTAATGCTAACAAAAGAATATGGGCTCCAAAAAACCTTAAGAATTAGCAAATGGGCTGTAAATTATTAGAAATAATGGCAGATGGGCTACATGCTGTTTTCCACAGTTTGAGGCTTTCCTAAAAAAGGTTGGCCTGGCGTGGTGTTGGATGGCCATCCAATGGCCGTCGTGCTTCTTCAATCTCTGCTCTTCCTGCTCGGCCGCTCAAACAAGCGCCCCGGGACTGCTCTCCCTCCTCCCGCTCGGCTCTGCGCCACGCATGCCTCACCCCACCGTACTCACATCGCTGGGCTAGCCATCCCTCTACTCACCCACACCTCTGTTATTCTCCTGAGCAGACAGTAAACCCTCCTCATCGTACTCCCCTCCGTGGGAAACAACTCGAGTCTTCCCTGCCTCCGTGTCATTCCCTTCCTAGGGCTCATGCGTGTCCACTACGGTGCTCTCGGGCGGCCTGGTCAACATGGTCAATGACCGACATGCATCTGAAGTGGATTTGTTGTGGAGGCCGACGGCTGGGTCCTGCGCCGCAGAAATGCTCCTTATTACAGCAAAATAATGATTCCTCCACTTGACGCCGAGGGACCCATCGAAAGGGCCTCTTTTAGAAAAAAAGTTACCGTGACGGCTCGGATCCACCAGCTATATCTTTACGCAAAGAGTGCCTCCTTATTATGCACAAAAAAATGAATACTCCCTTGTTAGCTGGGACCCGGATAGTGGCGGGACTTGTGGGCCTACTAAGTTGGAGGGGCGGAGGGATTTGTCAACTTAGTCAATATGCATGATTCTAGCTCCGGTGACCGTCGATGTCCATCCAGGCCGTAGTGCTTCTTCAACCTCGGTCTTCTTGCTCGGCCGCCCAAACCAGCGCGGGTGCCTCGTGCTCCTGCCTCCCGTGGCGGCTGCGATCGGCGAGGCCTCCCGCCCTACTACTCCCACGGCGGGCCATCCCTCTACTCACCCCCCCCTGTTATTCTGCAGCGGCGGCCTCACCCTCGTACTCCTCTTCGTGTGCATCCCGTCGTCTTCCCAGCTCTGCGTCGTCCCTTCCTAGGCCTGCCGTTGTCCACCACCGTGGTGCTCTTGGCGGCGTGGTCAATGTAGGTCAACGACCGACTTCCATCGGAAGAAATTTGTCGTGGAGAGCGACATGGGTCCCTGGCGGCCGCAAGAAGTGCCTCCTTATTACAGCAAAAATAATTATTCCTCCACGACAACGAGGACCACGGACGACCACGTATTTACGCGTTTCCCCGACTGCTGGGACCACACTCATCTTCCATGCGCAAGGAAGTGCGTTCGGGCAAAAAAAAACGATTGGCCCCCACGCTGGGACCACGGCTACATCTTGCGAGCAAGGAAGTGCACGGCGGTCGGGACCCACCTGGTCGAAGCGTCGTAGTGTTGTCATTCGGTCGCGAATGTATGCGTTACATATACCTTGGAGGATGTAGAAGCGGCGCTGCGATAAGTAGTAAGCGCGCCGCATTAGCATGTCTGCGTCGTGCGTGCGAGGTGCAAGAAAGAAAATACAGCCACATATGTGTACATCTGGGCGGGGTCTCGAGCGCCTACTCACGCATCACGTACATGGCTGGGTGGAATGGAGCTCTTGTCGTCGTCGTGTTCATGGAGCCAACCGGTGGGTGGAGCGGAATGCGTGGTCGTGTTCATCGGGAGGCTTGGGCGGAACATCACGATGGAAAGCGAGGCCTGGCGTGCGCTAGGAGCGGACCTCCTCGTTAAGAGCAGGGGTCCTGTTGATCGGGAGGGTGTGGCGTGCCGCAAAATGGAGAAACAGACCTCCTCACAGTGAAGCAGGGTCTTGATCGGGGAGGGTGTGGCGTGCATAAGCGAGAAACAGACCTCCCTACGGTGGCTGAGGGTCCTTTGATCGGGAGGGTGTGCATACCAAAATGGATAGAAACAGACTTGTGTTGGGCCCTACGGTGAAGCAGGGGCCTGTTCGCCGGGAGGGTGGGCGTGCATAAAGCAGGACTCCACAGGATACTATTCATCTCCAGTCGACCTCCTCCAGCCTCCACGGGCTACCATCGACCTCCTCCAGCCTCCACGGGCTCTGTTCATCAGCCTCCACCGTGCGCTACTCCACCGGCTACTGGTCAACCACCCCTCCACCTTCTAATGTTCATCCAGCCATCCACACCACGGGGTCCTGTTCAACCACCCCTCCACGGGCACCCCTCCACGGGGTCGTAATGTTAAAACATGCATTTGCACATACATAAGTAATAGTAGTACTCACTCCGTCTAGGTGTATAAGTCTTCCCTCCTTCTTGGTCACGGTGCACAACCAAAGATGACTTATTGACTGACCTGGGAGGGGAATCTTCTAACCCAAGCATATGTCGAGGGCGTGTAGTGCGATAGTATAGTAAAGTTTGTGCTATATGCGTCTTGCAAAATCG